>OY282559.1:342105752-343305752 GCA_958295665.1 Tipula vernalis
ACAGGTCCCGAAACCTATCGTTAGAGGTATCAAGAACCACAATCGGAGCACAATTGCCGATTTTGGATTGTTTTTGGCTTGAAATTTGCTGAATAAGGCGATTTTCGAAATAATCGAATTTCCTCTTAAATGTATGGAAATAATCAAGCAATCTAAATGTGCATTGGAACGACACATACAGGTCCCGAAACCTATCGTTAGAGGTATCAAGAACCACAATCGGAGCACAATTGCCGATTTTGGATTTTTTTGGCTTGAAATTTGCTGAATTATAGTAAGGCGATTTTCGAAATAATCGAATTTCCTCTTAAATGTATGGAAATAATCAAGCAATCTAAACGTGCATTGGAACGACAAATACAGGTCCCAAAACCTATCGTTAGAGCTATCAAGAACCACAATCGGAGCACAATTGCCGATTTTGGATTTTTTTTGGCTTGAAATTTGCTGAATTATAGTAAGGCGATTTTCGAAATAATCGAATTTCCTCTTAAATGTATGGAAATAATCAAGCAATCTAAATGTGCATTGGAACGACACATACAGGTCCCGAAACCTATCGTTAGAGGTATCAAGAACCACAATCGGAGCACAATTGCCGATTTTGGAATTTTTTTGGCTTGAAATTTGCTGAATTATAGTAAGGCGATTTTCGAAATAATCGAATTTCCTCTTAAATGTATGGAAATAATCAAGCAATCTAAATGTGCATTGGAACGACAAATACAGGTCCCGAAACCTATCGTTAGAGGTATCAAGAACCATAATCGGAGCACAATTGCCGATTTTGGATTTTTTTTTGGCTTGAAATTTGCTGAATTATAGTAAGGCGATTTTCAAAATAATCGAATTTCCTCTTAAATGTATGGAAATAATCAAGCAATCTAAATGTGCATTGGAACGACAAATACAGGTCCCGAAACCTATCGTTAGAGGTATCAAGAACCACAATCGGAGCACAATTGCCGATTTTGGATTGTTTTTGGCTTGAAATTTGCTGAATTATAGTAAGGCGATTTTCGAAATAATCGAATTTCCTCTTAAATGTATGGAAATAATCAACCAATCTAAATGTGCATTGGAACGACACATACAGGTCCCGAAACCTATCGTTAGAGGTATCAAGAACCACAATCGGAGCACAATTGCCGATTTTGGATTGTTTTTGGCTTGAAATTTGCTGAATGATAGTAAGGCGATTTTCGAAATAATCGAATTTCCTCTTAAATGTATGGAAATAATCAAGCAATCTAAATGTGCATTGGGACGTCAAATACAGGTCCCGAAACCTATCGTTAGAGCTATCAAGAACCACAATCGGAGCACAATTGCCGATTTTGGAATTTTTTTGGCTTGAAATTTGCTGAATTATAGTAAGGCGATTTTCGAAATAATCGAATTTCCTCTTAAATCGAATTTCCTCTTAAATAATCAAGCAATCTAAATGTGCATTGGAACGACACATACAGGTCCCGAAACCTATCGTTAGAGGTATCAAGAACCACAATCGGAGCACAATTGCCGATTTTGGATTTTTTTGGCTTGAAATTTGCTGAATTATAGTAAGGCGATTTTCAAAATAATCGAATTTCCTCTTAAATGTATGGAAATAATCAAGCAATCTAAATGTGCATTGGAACGACAAATACAGGTCCCGAAACCTATCGTTAGAGGTATCAAGAACCACAATCGGAGCACAATTGCCGATTTTGGATTGTTTTTGGCTTGAAATTTGCTGAATTATAGTAAGGCGATTTTCGAAATAATCGAATTTCCTCTTAAATGTATGGAAATAATCAAGCAATCTAAATGTACATTGGAACGACACATACAGGTCCCGAAACCTATCGTTAGAGGTATCAAGAACCACAATCGGAGCACAATTGCCGATTTTGGATTTTTTTGGCTTGAAATTTGCTGAATTATAGTAAGGCGATTTTCAAAATAATCGAATTTCCTCTTAATTGTATGGAAATAATCAAGCAATCTAAATGTGCATTGGAACGACAAATACAGGTCCCGAAACCTATCGTTAGAGGTATCAAGAACCACAATCGGAGCACAATTGCCGATTTTGGATTTTTTTTGGCTTGAAATTTGCTGAATTATAGTAAGGCGATTTTCGAAATAATCGAATTTCCTCTTAAATGTATGGAAATAATCAAGCAATCTAAATGTGCATTGGAACGACACATACAGGTCCCGAAACCTATCGTTAGAGGTATCAAGAACCACAATCGGAGCACAATTGCCGATTTTGGAATTTTTTTGGCTTGAAATTTGCTGAATTATAGTAAGGCGATTTTCGAAATAATCGAATTTCCTCTTAAATGTATGGAAATAATCAAGCAATCTAAATGTGCATTGGAACGACAAATACAGGTCCCGAAACCTATCGTTAGAGGTATCAAGAACCATAATCGGAGCACAATTGCCGATTTTGGATTTTTTTTGGCTTGAAATTTGCTGAATTATAGTAAGGCGATTTTCAAAATAATCGAATTTCCTCTTAAATGTATGGAAATAATCAAGCAATCTAAATGTGCATTGGAACGAAAAATACAGGTCCCGAAACCTATCGTTAGAGGTATCAAGAACCACAATCGGAGCACAATTGCCGATTTTGGATTGTTTTTGGCTTGAAATTTGCTGAATTATAGTAAGGCGATTTTCAAAATAATCGAATTTCCTCTTAAATGTATGGAAATAATCAAGCAATCTAAATGTGCATTGGAACGACAAATACAGGTCCCGAAACCTATCGTTAGAGGTATCAAGAACCACAATCGGAGCACAATTGCCGATTTTGGATTGTTTTTGGCTTGAAATTTGCTGGATGATAGTAAGGCGATTTTCGAAATAATCGAATTTCCTCTTAAATGTATGGAAATAATCAAGCAATCTAAATGTGCATTGGAACGACAAATACAGGTCCCGAAACCTATCGTTAGAGGTATCAAGAACCACAATCGGAGCACAATTGCCGATTTTGGATTGTTTTTGGCTTGAAATTTGCTGGATGATAGTAAGACGATTTTCGAAATAATCGAATTTCCTCTTAATTGTATGGAAATAATCAAGCAACCTAAATGTGCATTGGAACGACACATACAGGTCCCGAAACCTATCGTTAGAGGTATCAAGAACCACAATCGGAGCACAATTGCCGATTATGGATTGTTTTTGGCTTGAAATTTGCTGAATAAGGCGATTTTCGAAATAATCGAATTTCCTCTTAAATGTATGGAAATAATCAAGCAATCTAAATGTGCATTGGAACGACACATACAGGTCCCGAAACCTATCGTTAGAGGTATCAAGAACCGCAATCGGAGCACAATTGCCGATTTTGGATTTTTTTGGCTTGAAATTTGCTGAATTATAGTAAGGCGATTTTCGAAATAATCGAATTTCCTCTTAAATGTATGGAAATAATCAAGCAATCTAAACGTGCATTGGAACGACAAATACAGGTCCCAAAACCTATCGTTAGAGCTATCAAGAACCACAATCGGAGCACAATTGCCGATTTTGGATTTTTTTTGGCTTGAAATTTGCTGAATTATAGTAAGGCGATTTTCGAAATAATCGAATTTCCTCTTAAATGTATGGAAATAATCAAGCAATCTAAATGTGCATTGGAACGACACATACAGGTCCCGAAACCTATCGTTAGAGGTATCAAGAACCACAATCGGAGCACAATTGCCGATTTTGGAATTTTTTTGGCTTGAAATTTGCTGAATTATAGTAAGGCGATTTTCGAAATAATCGAATTTCCTCTTAAATGTATGGAAATAATCAAGCAATCTAAATGTGCATTGGAACGACAAATACAGGTCCCGAAACCTATCGTTAGAGGTATCAAGAACCATAATCGGAGCACAATTGCCGATTCTGGATTTTTTTTGGCTTGAAATTTGCTGAATTATAGTAAGGCGATTTTCAAAATAATCGAATTTCCTCTTAAATGTATGGAAATAATCAAGCAATCTAAATGTGCATTGGAACGACAAATACAGGTCCCGAAACCTATCGTTAGAGGTATCAAGAACCACAATCGGAGCACAATTGCCGATTTTGGATTGTTTTTGGCTTGAAATTTGCTGAATTATAGTAAGGCGATTTTCGAAATAATCGAATTTCCTCTTAAATGTATGGAAATAATCAAGCAATCTAAATGTGCATTGGAACGACAAATACAGGTCCCGAAACCTATCGTTAGAGGTATCAAGAACCACAATCGGAGCACAATTGCCGATTTTGGATTGTTTTTGGCTTGAAATTTGCTGGATGATAGTAAGACGATTTTCGAAATAATCGAATTTCCTCTTAATTGTATGGAAATAATCAAGCAACCTAAATGTGCATTGGAACGACACATACAGGTCCCGAAACCTATCGTTAGAGGTATCAAGAACCACAATCGGAGCACAATTGCCGATTTTGGATTGTTTTTGGCTTGAAATTTGCTGAATAAGGCGATTTTCGAAATAATCGAATTTCCTCTTAAATGTATGGAAATAATCAAGCAATCTAAATGTGCATTGGAACGACACATACAGGTCCCGAAACCTATCGTTAGAGGTATCAAGAACCACAATCGGAGCACAATTGCCGATTTTGGATTTTTTTGGCTTGAAATTTGCTGAATTATAGTAAGGCGATTTTCGAAATAATCGAATTTCCTCTTAAATGTATGGAAATAATCAAGCAATCTAAACGTGCATTGGAACGACAAATACAGGTCCCAAAACCTATCGTTAGAGCTATCAAGAACCACAATCGGAGCACAATTGCCGATTTTGGATTTTTTTTGGCTTGAAATTTGCTGGATGATAGTAAGACGATTTTCGAAATAATCGAATTTCCTCTTAAATGTATGGAAATAATCAAGCAATCTAAATGTGCAATGGGACGACAAATACAGGTCCCGAAACCTATCGTTAGAGGTATCAAGAACCACAATCGGAGCACAATTGCCGATTTTGGAATTTTTTTGGCTTGAAATTTGCTGAATTATAGTAAGGCGATTTTCGAAATAATCGAATTTCCTCTTAAATGTATGGAAATAATCAAGCAATCTAAATGTGCATTGGAACGACACATACAGGTCCCGAAACCTATCGTTAGAGGTATCAAGAACCACAATCGGAGCACAATTGCCGATTTTGGAATTTTTTTGGCTTGAAATTTGCTGAATTATAGTAAGGCGATTTTCGAAATAATCGAATTTCCTCTTAAATGTATGGAAATAATCAAGCAATCTAAATGTGCATTGGAACGACAAATACAGGTCCCGAAACCTATCGTTGGAGGTATCAAGAACCATAATCGGAGCACAATTGCCGATTTTGGATTTTTTTTGGCTTGAAATTTGCTGAATTATAGTAAGGCGATTTTCAAAATAATCGAATTTCCTCTTAAATGTATGGAAATAATCAAGCAATCTAAATGTGCATTGGAACGACAAATACAGGTCCCGAAACCTATCGTTAGAGGTATCAAGAACCACAATCGGAGCACAATTGCCGATTTTGGATTGTTTTTGGCTTGAAATTTGCTGAATTATAGTAAGGCGATTTTCGAAATAATCGAATTTCCTCTTAAATGTATGGAAATAATCAAGCAATCTAAATGTGCATTGGAACGACAAATACAGGTCCCGAAACCTATCGTTAGAGGTATCAAGAACCACAATCGGAGCACAATTGCCGATTTTGGATTGTTTTTGGCTTGAAATTTGCTGGATGATAGTAAGACGATTTTCGAAATAATCGAATTTCCTCTTAATTGTATGGAAATAATCAAGCAACCTAAATGTGCATTGGAACGACACATACAGGTCCCGAAACCTATCGTTAGAGGTATCAAGAACCACAATCGGAGCACAATTGCCGATTTTGGATTGTTTTTGGCTTGAAATTAGCTGAATAAGGCGATTTTCGAAATAATCGAATTTCCTCTTAAATGTATGGAAATAATCAAGCAATCTAAATGTGCATTGGAACGACACATACAGGTCCCGAAACCTATCGTTAGAGGTATCAAGAACCACAATCGGAGCACAATTGCCGATTTTGGATTTTTTTGGCTTGAAATTTGCTGAATTATAGTAAGGCGATTTTCGAAATAATCGAATTTCCTCTTAAATGTATGGAAATAATCAAGCAATCTAAACGTGCATTGGAACGACAAATACAGGTCCCAAAACCTATCGTTAGAGCTATCAAGAACCACAATCGGAGCACAATTGCCGATTTTGGATTTTTTTTGGCTTGAAATTTGCTGAATGATAGTAAGGCGATTTTCGAAATAATCGAATTTCCTCTTAAATCGAATTTCCTCTTAAATAATCAAGCAATCTAAATGTGCATTGGAACGACACATACAGGTCCCGAAACCTATCGTTAGAGGTATCAAGAACCATAATCGGAGCACAATTGCCGATTTTGGATTTTTTTGGCTTGAAATTTGCTGAATTATAGTAAGGCGATTTTCAAAATAATCGAATTTCCTCTTAAATGTATGGAAATAATCAAGCAATCTAAATGTGCATTTTAACGACAAATACAGGTCCCGAAACCTATCGTTAGAGGTATCAAGAACCACAATCGGAGCACAATTGCCGATTTTGGATTGTTTTTGGCTTGAAATTTGCTGAATTATAGTAAGGCGATTTTCGAAATAATCGAATTTCCTCGTAAATGTATGGAAATAATCAAGCAATCTAAATGTACATTGGAACGACACATACAGGTCCCGAAACCTATCGTTAGAGGTATCAAGAACCACAATCGGAGCACAATTGCCGATTTTGGATTTTTTTGGCTTGAAATTTGCTGAATTATAGTAAGGCGATTTTCAAAATAATCGAATTTCCTCTTAATTGTATGGAAATAATCAAGCAATCTAAATGTGCATTGGAACGACAAATACAGGTCCCGAAACCTATCGTTAGAGGTATCAAGAACCACAATCGGAGCACAATTGCCGATTTTGGATTTTTTTTGGCTTGAAATTTGCTGAATTATAGTAAGGCGATTTTCGAAATAATCGAATTTCCTCTTAAATGTATGGAAATAATCAAGCAATCTAAATGTGCATTGGAACGACACATACAGGTCCCGAAACCTATCGTTAGAGGTATCAAGAACCACAATCGGAGCACAATTGCCGATTTTGGAATTTTTTTGGCTTGAAATTTGCTGAATTATAGTAAGGCGATTTTCGAAATAATCGAATTTCCTCTTAAATGTATGGAAATAATCAAGCAATCTAAATGTGCATTGGAACGACAAATACAGGTCCCGAAACCTATCGTTAGAGGTATCAAGAACCATAATCGGAGCACAATTGCCGATTTTGGATTGTTTTTGGCTTGAAATTTGCTGAATTATAGTAAGGCGATTTTCAAAATAATCGAATTTCCTCTTAAATGTATGGAAATAATCAAGCAATCTAAATGTGCATTGGAACGACAAATACAGGTCCCGAAACCTATCGTTAGAGGTATCAAGAACCACAATCGGAGCACAATTGCCGATTTTGGATTGTTTTTGGCTTGAAATTTGCTGAATTATAGTAAGGCGATTTTCGAAATAATCGAATTTCCTCTTAAATGTATGGAAATAATCAAGCAATCTAAATGTGCATTGGAACGACAAATACAGGTCCCGAAACCTATCGTTAGAGGTATCAAGAACCATAATCGGAGCACAATTGCCGATTTTGGATTTTTTTTGGCTTGAAATTTGCTGAATTATAGTAAGGCGATTTTCAAAATAATCGAATTTCCTCTTAAATGTATGGAAATAATCAAGCAATCTAAATGTGCATTGGAACGACAAATACAGGTCCCGAAACCTATCGTTAGAGGTATCAAGAACCACAATCGGAGCACAATTGCTGATTTTGGATTTTTTTGGCTTGAAATTTGCTGAATTATAGTAAGGCGATTTTCGAAATAATCGAATTTCCTCTTAAATGTATGGAAATAATCAAGCAATCTAAATGTTCATTGGAACGACAAATACAGGTCCCGAAACCTATCGTTAGAGGTATCAAGAACCACAATCGGAGCACAATTGCCGATTTTGGATTGTTTTTGGCTTGAAATTTGCTGAATTGTAAGGCGATTTTCGAAATAATCGAATTTCCTCTTAAATGTATGCAAATAATCAAGCAATCTAAATGTGCATTGGGACGACAAATACAGGTCCCGAAACCTATCGTTTAAGCTATCAAGAACCACAATCGGAGCACAATTGCCGATTTTGGATTGTTTTTGGCTTGAAATTTGCTGAATTATAGTAAGGCGATTTTCGAAATAATCGAATTTCCTCTTAAATGTATGGAAATAATCAAGCAATCTAAATGTACATTGGGACGACAAATACAGGTCCCGAAACCTATCGTTAGAGGTATCAAGAACCACAATCGGAGCACAATTGCCGATTTTGGATTTTTTTTGGTTTGAAATTTGCTGAATTATAGTAAGGCGATTTTCGAAATAATCGAATTTCCTCTTAAATGTATGGAAATAATCAAGCAATCTAAATGTGCATTGGAACGACAAATACAGGTCCCGAAACCTATCATTAGAGGTATCAAGAACCACAATCGGAGCACAATTGCCGATTTTGGATTTTTTTTGGCTTGAAATTTGCTGAATTATAGTAAGGCGATTTTCAAAATAATCGAATTTCCTCTTAAATGTATGGAAATAATCAAGCAATCTAAATGTTCATTGGAACGACAAATACAGGTCCCGAAACCTATCGTTAGAGGTATCAAGAACCACAATCGGAGCACAATTGCCGATTTTGGATTTTTTTTGGCTTGAAATTTTCTGAATTATAGTAAGGCGATTTTCAAAATAATCGAATTTCCTCTTAAATGTATGGAAATAATCAAGCAATATAAATGTGCATTGGAACGACAAATACAGGTCCCGAAACCTATCGTTAGAGGTATCAAGAACCACAATCGGAGCACAATTGCCAATTTTGGATTTTTTTTGGCTTGAAATTTGCTGAATTATAGTAAGGCGATTTTCAAAATAATCGAATTTCCTCTTAAATGTATGGAAATAATCAAGCAATCTAAATGTGCATTGGAACGACAAATACAGGTCCCGAAACCTATCGTTAGAGGTATCAAGAACCACAATCGGAGCACAATTGCCGATTTCGGATTTTTTTTGGCTTGAAATTTGCTGAATTATAGTAAGGCGATTTTCAAAATAATCGAATTTCCTCTTAAATGTATGGAAATAATCAAGCGATCTAAATGTGCATTGGAACGACAAATACAGGTCCCGAAACCTATCGTTAGAGGTATCAAGAACCACAATCGGAGCACAATTGCCGATTTTGGATTGTTTTTGGCTTGAAATTTGCTGAATTATAGTAAGGGCGATTTTCAAAATAATCGAATTTCCTCTTAAATGTATGGAAATAATCAAGCAATCTAAATGTGCATTGGAACGACAAATACAGGTTCCGAAACCTATCGTTAGAGGTATCAAGAACCACAATCGGAGCACAATTGCCGATTTTGGATTTTTTTGGCTTGAAATTTGCTGAATGATAGTAAGGCGATTTTCGAAATAATCGAATTTCCTCTTAAATGTATGGAAATAATCAAGCAATCTAAATGTGCATTGGAACGACAAATACAGGTCCCGAAACCTATCGTTAGAGCTATCAAGAACCACAATCGGAGCACAATTGCCGATTTTGGATTGTTTTTGGCTTGAAATTTGCTGAATTATAGTAAGGGCGATTTTCGAAATAATCGAATTTCCTCTTAAATGTATGGAAATAATCAAGCAATCTAAATGTGCATTGGAACGACACATACAGGTCCCGAAACCTATCGTTAGAGGTATCAAGAACCACAATCGGAGCACAATTGCCGATTTTGGAATTTTTTTGGTTTGAAATTTGCTGAATTATAGTAAGGCGATTTTCGAAATAATCGAATTTCCTCTTAAATGTATGGAAATAATCAAGCAATCTAAATGTGCATTGGAACGACAAATACAGGTCCCGAAACCTATCGTTAGAGGTATCAAGAACTACAATCGGAGCACAATTGCCGATTTTGGATTTTTTTTGGCTTGAAATTTGCTGAATTATAGTAAGGGCGATTTTCAAAATAATCGAATTTCCTCTTAAATGTATGGAAATAATCAAGCAATCTAAATGTGCATTGGAACGACAAATACAGGTCCCGAAACCTATCGTTAGAGGTATCAAGAACCACAATCGGAGCACAATTGCTGATTTTGGATTTTTTTGGCTTGAAATTTGCTGAATTATAGTAAGGCGATTTTCAAAATAATCGAATTTCCTCTTAAATGTATGGAAATAATCAAGCAATCTAAATGTTCATTGGAACGACAAATACAGGTCCCGAAACCTATCGTTAGAGGTATCAAGAACCACAATCGGAGCACAATTGCCGATTTTGGATTTTTTTTGGCTTGAAATTTGCTGAATTATAGTAAGACGATTTTAAAATAATCGAATTTCCTCTTAAATGTATGGAAATAATCAAGCAATATAAATGTGCATTGGAACGACAAATACAGGTCCCGAAACCTATCGTTAGAGGTATCAAGAACCACAATCGGAGCACAATTGCCAATTTTGGATTTTTTTTGGCTTGAAATTTGCTGAATTATAGTAAGGCGATTTTCAAAATAATCGAATTTCCTCTTAAATGTATGGAAATAATCAAGCAATCTAAATGTGCATTGGAACGACAAATACAGGTCCCGAAACCTATCGTTAGAGGTATCAAGAACCACAATCGGAGCACAATTGCCGATTTCGGATTTTTTTTGGCTTGAAATTTGCTGAATTATAGTAAGGCGATTTTCAAAATAATCGAATTTCCTCTTAAATGTATGGAAATAATCAAGCGATCTAAATGTGCATTGGAACGACAAATACAGGTCCCGAAACCTATCGTTAGAGGTATCAAGAACCACAATCGGAGCACAATTGCCGATTTTGGATTGTTTTTGGCTTGAAATTTGCTGAATTATAGTAAGGCGATTTTCAAAATAATCGAATTTCCTCTTAAATGTATGGAAATAATCAAGCAATCTAAATGTGCATTGGAACGACAAATACAGGTCCCGAAACCTATCGTTAGAGGTATCAAGAACCACAATCGGAGCACAATTGCCGATTTTGGATTTTTTTGGCTTGAAATTTGCTGAATGATAGTAAGGCGATTTTCGAAATAATCGAATTTCCTCTTAAATGTATGGAAATAATCAAGCAATCTAAATGTGCATTGGAACGACAAATACAGGTCCCGAAACCTATCGTTAGAGCTATCAAGAACCACAATCGGAGCACAATTGCCGATTTTGGATTGTTTTTGGCTTGAAATTTGCTGAATTATAGTAAGGCGATTTTCGAAATAATCGAATTTCCTCTTAAATTTATGGAAATAATCAAGCAATCTAAATGTGCATTGGAACGACACATACAGGTCCCGAAACCTATCGTTAGAGGTATCAAGAACCACAATCGGAGCACAATTGCCGATTTTGGAATTTTTTTGGCTTGAAATTTGCTGAATTATAGTAAGGCGATTTTCGAAATAATCGAATTTCCTCTTAAATGTATGGAAATAATCAAGCAATCTAAATGTGCATTGGAACGACACATACAGGTCCCGAAACCTATCGTTAGAGGTATCAAGAACCACAATCGGAGCACAATTGCCGATTTTGGATTGTTTTTGGCTTGAAATTTGCTGAATTATAGTAAGGCGATTTTCAAAATAATCGAATTTCCTCTTAAATGTATGGAAATAATCAAGCAATCTAAATTAGCATTGGAACGACAAATACAGGTCCCGAAACCTATCGTTAGAGGTATCAAGAACCACAATCGGAGCACAATTGCCGATTTTGGATTTTTTTGGCTTGAAATTTGCTGAATTATAGTAAGGCGATTTTCAAAATAATCGAATTTCCTCTTAAATGTATGGAAATAATCAAGCAATCTAAATGTGCATTGGAACGACAAATACAGGTCCCGAAACCTATCGTTAGAGGTATCAAGAACCACAATCGGAGCACAATTGCCGATTTTGGATTTTTTTGGCTTGAAATTTGCTGAATTATAGTAAGGCGATTTTCGAAATAATCGAATTTCCTCTTAAATGTATGGAAATAATCAAGCAATCTAAATGTGCATTGGAACGACAAATACAGGTCCCGAAACCTATCGTTAGAGGTATCAAGAACCACAATCGGAGCACAATTGCCGATTTTGGATTGTTTTTGGCTTGAAATTTGCTGAATAAGGCGATTTTCGAAATAATCGAATTTTCTCTTAAATGTATGGAAATAATCAAGCAATCTAAATGTGCATTGGAACGACACATACAGGTCCCGAAACCTATCGTTAGAGGTATCAAGAACCACAATCGGAGCACAATTGCCGATTTTGGATTTTTTTGGCTTGAAATTTGCTGAATTATAGTAAGGCGATTTTCGAAATAATCGAATTTCCTCTTAAATGTATGGAAATAATCAAGCAATCTAAACGTGCATTGGGACGACAAATACAGGTCCCAAAACCTATCGTTAGAGCTATCAAGAACCACAATCGGAGCACAATTGCCGATTTTGGATTTTTTTGGCTTGAAATTTGCTGAATTATAGTAAGGCGATTTTCAAAATAATCGAATTTCCTCTTAAATGTATGGAAATAATCAAGCAATCTAAATGTGCATTGGAACGACAAATACAGATCCCGAAACCTATGGTTAGAGGTATCAAGAACCACAATCGGAGCACAATTGCCGATTTTGGATTGTTTTTGGCTTGAAATTTGCTGAATTATGGTAAGGCGATTTTCGAAATAATCGAATTTCCTCTTAAATGTATGGAAATAATCAAGCAATCTAAATGTGCATTGGAACGACAAATACAGGTCCCGAAACCTATCGTTAGAGCTATCAAGAACCACAATCGGAGCACAATTGCCGATTTTGGATTTTTTTTGGCTTGAAATTTGCTGGATGATAGTAAGGCGATTTTCGAAATAATCGAATTTCCTCTTAATTGTATGGAAATAATCAAGCAATCTAAATGTGCATTGGAACGACACATACAGGTCCCGAAACCTATCGTTAGAGGTATCAAGAACCACAATCGGAGCACAATTGCCGATTTTGGATTTTTTTTGCTTGAAATTTGCTGAATTATAGTAAGGCGATTTTCGAAATAATCGAATTTCCTCTTAAATGTATGGAAATAATCAAGCAATCTAAATGTGCATTGGGACGACAAATACAGGTCCCGAAACCTATCGTTAGGGCAATCAAGAACCACAATCGGAGCACAATTGCCGATTTTGGATTTTTTTGGCTTGAAATTTGCTGAATGATAGTAAGGCGATTTTCGAAATAATCGAATTTCCTCTTAAATGTATGGAAATAATCAAGCAATCTAAATGTGCATTGGAACGACAAATACAGGTCCCGAAACCTATCGTTAGAGGTATCAAGAACCACAATCGGAGCACAATTGCCGATTTTGGATTTTTTTGGCTTGAAATTTGCTGAATTATAGTAAGGCGATTTTCGAAATAATCGAATTTCCTCTTAAATGTATGGAAATAATCAAGCAATCTAAACGTGCATTGGGACGACAAATACAGGTCCCAAAACCTATCGTTAGAGCTATCAAGAACCACAATCGGAGCACAATTGCCGATTTTGGATTTTTTTGGCTTGAAATTTGCTGAATTATAGTAAGGCGATTTTCAAAATAATCGAATTTCCTCTTAAATGTATGGAAATAATCAAGCAATCTAAATGTGCATTGGAACGACAAATACAGATCCCAAAACCTATCGTTAGAGGTATCAAGAACCACAATCGGAGCACAATTGCCGATTTTGGATTGTTTTTGGCTTGAAATTTGCTGAATTATGGTAAGGCGATTTTCGAAATAATCGAATTTCCTCTTAAATGTATGGAAATAATCAAGCAATCTAAATGTGCATTGGGACGACAAATACAGGTCCCGAAACCTATCGTTAGAGCTATCAAGAACCACAATCGGAGCACAATTGCCGATTTTGGATTTTTTTTGGCTTGAAATTTGCTGGATGATAGTAAGGCGATTTTTGAAATAATCGAATTTCCTCTTAAATGTATGGAAATAATCAAGCAATCTAAACTTGCATTGGGACGACAAATACAGGTCCCAAAACCTATCGTTAGAGGTATCAAGAACCACAATCGGAGCACAATTGCCGATTTTGGATTTTTTTGGCTTGAAATTTGCTGGATGATAGTAAGACGATTTTCGAAATAATCGAATTTCCTCTTAATTGTATTGAAATAATCAAGCAACCTAAATGTGCATTGGAACGACACATACAGGTCCCGAAACCTATCGTTAGAGGTATCAAGAACCACAATCGGAGCACAATTGCCGATTTTGGATTGTTTTTGGCTTGAAATTTGCTGAATAAGGCGATTTTCGAAATAATCGAATTTCCTCTTAAATGTATGGAAATAATCAAGCAATCTAAATGTGCATTGGAACGACACATACAGGTCCCGAAACCTATCGTTAGAGGTATCAAGAACCACAATCGGAGCACAATTGCCGATTTTGGATTTTTTTGGCTTGAAATTTGCTGAATTATAGTAAGGCGATTTTCGAAATAATCGAATTTCCTCTTAAATGTATGGAAATAATCAAGCAATCTAAACGTGCATTGGAACGACAAATACAGGTCCCAAAACCTATCGTTAGAGCTATCAAGAACCACAATCGGAGCACAATTGCCGATTTTGGATTTTTTTTGGCTTGAAATTTGCTGAATGATAGTAAGGCGATTTTCAAAATAATCGAATTTCCTCTTAAATGTATGGAAATAATCAAGCAATCTAAATGTGCATTGGAACGACAAATACAGGTCCCGAAACCTATCGTTAGAGGTATCAAGAACCACAATCGGAGCACAATTGCCGATTTTGGAATTTTTTTGGCTTGAAATTTGCTGAATTATAGTAAGGCGATTTTCGAAATAATCGAATTTCCTCTTAATTGTATGGAAATAATCAAGCAATCTAAATGTGCATTGGAACGACACATACAGGTCCCGAAACCTATCGTTAGAGGTATCAAGAACCACAATCGGAGCACAATTGCCGATTTTGGAATTTTTTTGGCTTGAAATTTGCTGAATTATAGTAAGGCGATTTTCGAAATAATCGAATTTCCTCTTAAATGTATGGAAATAATCAAGCAATCTAAATGTGCATTGGAACGACACATACAGGTCCCGAAACCTATCGTTAGAGGTATCAAGAACCACAATCGGAGCACAATTGCCGATTTTGGATTGTTTTTGGCTTGAAATTTGCTGAATGATAGTAAGGCGATTTTCGAAATAATCGAATTTCCTCTTAAATGTATGGAAATAATCAAGCAATCTAAATGTGCATTGGGACGTCAAATACAGGTCCCGAAACCTATCGTTAGAGCTATCAAGAACCACAATCGGAGCACAATTGCCGATTTTGGAATTTTTTTGGCTTGAAATTTGCTGAATTATAGTAAGGCGATTTTCGAAATAATCGAATTTCCTCTTAAATGTATGGAAATAATCAAGCAATCTAAATGTGCATTGGAACGACACATACAGGTCCCGAAACCTATCGTTAGAGGTATCAAGAACCACAATCGGAGCACAATTGCCGATTTTGGATTGTTTTTGGCTTGAAATTTGCTGAATGATAGTAAGGCGATTTTCGAAATAATCGAATTTCCTCTTAAATGTATGGAAATAATCAAGCAATCTAAATGTGCATTGGGACGTCAAATACAGGTCCCGAAACCTATCGTTAGAGCTATCAAGAACCACAATCGGAGCACAATTGCCGATTTTGGAATTTTTTTGGCTTGAAATTTGCTGAATTATAGTAAGGCGATTTTCGAAATAATCGAATTTCCTCTTAAATCGAATTTCCTCTTAAATAATCAAGCAATCTAAATGTGCATTGGAACGACACATACAGGTCCCGAAACCTATCGTTAGAGGTATCAAGAACCACAATCGGAGCACAATTGCCGATTTTGGATTTTTTTGGCTTGAAATTTGCTGAATTATAGTAAGGCGATTTTCAAAATAATCGAATTTCCTCTTAAATGTATGGAAATAATCAAGCAATCTAAATGTGCATTGGAACGACAAATACAGGTCCCGAAACCTATCGTTAGAGGTATCAAGAACCACAATCGGAGCACAATTGCCGATTTTGGATTGTTTTTGGCTTGAAATTTGCTGAATTATAGTAAGGCGATTTTCGAAATAATCGAATTTCCTCTTAAATGTATGGAAATAATCAAGCAATCTAAATGTACATTGGAACGACACATACAGGTCCCGAAACCTATCGTTAGAGGTATCAAGAACCACAATCGGAGCACAATTGCCGATTTTGGATTTTTTTGGCTTGAAATTTGCTGAATTATAGTAAGGCGATTTTCAAAATAATCGAATTTCCTCTTAATTGTATGGAAATAATCAAGCAATCTAAATGTGCATTGGAACGACAAATACAGGTCCCGAAACCTATCGTTAGAGGTATCAAGAACCACAATCGGAGCACAATTGCCGATTTTGGATTTTTTTTGGCTTGAAATTTGCTGAATTATAGTAAGGCGATTTTCGAAATAATCGAATTTCCTCTTAAATGTATGGAAATAATCAAGCAATCTAAATGTGCATTGGAACGACACATACAGGTCCCGAAACCTATCGTTAGAGGTATCAAGAACCACAATCGGAGCACAATTGCCGATTTTGGAATTTTTTTGGCTTGAAATTTGCTGAATTATAGTAAGGCGATTTTCGAAATAATCGAATTTCCTCTTAAATGTATGGAAATAATCAAGCAATCTAAATGTGCATTGGAACGACAAATACAGGTCCCGAAACCTATCGTTAGAGGTATCAAGAACCATAATCGGAGCACAATTGCCGATTTTGGATTTTTTTTGGCTTGAAATTTGCTGAATTATAGTAAGGCGATTTTCAAAATAATCGAATTTCCTCTTAAATGTATGGAAATAATCAAGCAATCTAAATGTGCATTGGAACGACAAATACAGGTCCCGAAACCTATCGTTAGAGGTATCAAGAACCACAATCGGAGCACAATTGCCGATTTTGGATTGTTTTTGGCTTGAAATTTGCTGAATTATAGTAAGGCGATTTTCAAAATAATCGAATTTCCTCTTAAATGTATGGAAATAATCAAGCAATCTAAATGTGCATTGGAATGACAAATACAGGTCCCGAAACCTATCGTTAGAGGTATCAAGAACCACAATCGGAGCACAATTGCCGATTTTGGATTGTTTTTGGCTTGAAATTTGCTGGATGATAGTAAGACGATTTTCGAAATAATCGAATTTCCTCTTAAATGTATGGAAATAATCAAGCAATCTAAATGTGCATTGGAACGACAAATACAGGTCCCGAAACCTATCGTTAGAGGTATCAAGAACCACAATCGGAGCACAATTGCCGATTTTGGATTGTTTTTGGCTTGAAATTTGCTGGATGATAGTAAGACGATTTTCGAAATAATCGAATTTCCTCTTAATTGTATGGAAATAATCAAGCAACCTAAATGTGCATTGGAACGACACATACAGGTCCCGAAACCTATCGTTAGAGGTATCAAGAACCACAATCGGAGCACAATTGCCGATTTTGGATTGTTTTTGGCTTGAAATTTGCTGAATAAGGCGATTTTCGAAATAATCGAATTTCCTCTTAAATGTATGGAAATAATCAAGCAATCTAAATGTGCATTGGAACGACACATACAGGTCCCGAAACCTATCGTTAGAGGTATCAAGAACCACAATCGGAGCACAATTGCCGATTTTGGATTTTTTTGGCTTGAAATTTGCTGAATTATAGTAAGGCGATTTTCGAAATAATCGAATTTCCTCTTAAATGTATGGAAATAATCAAGCAATCTAAACGTGCATTGGAACGACAAATACAGGTCCCAAAACCTATCGTTAGAGCTATCAAGAACCACAATCGGAGCACAATTGCCGATTTTGGATTTTTTTTGGCTTGAAATTTGCTGAATTATAGTAAGGCGATTTTCGAAATAATCGAATTTCCTCTTAAATGTATGGAAATAATCAAGCAATCTAAATGTGCATTGGAACGACACATACAGGTCCCGAAACCTATCGTTAGAGGTATCAAGAACCACAATCGGAGCACAATTGCCGATTTTGGAATTTTTTTGGCTTGAAATTTGCTGAATTATAGTAAGGCGATTTTCGAAATAATCGAATTTCCTCTTAAATGTATGGAAATAATCAAGCAATCTAAATGTGCATTGGAACGACAAATACAGGTCCCGAAACCTATCGTTAGAGGTATCAAGAACCATAATCGGAGCACAATTGCCGATTTTGGATTTTTTTTTGGCTTGAAATTTGCTGAATTATAGTAAGGCGATTTTCAAAATAATCGAATTTCCTCTTAAATGTATGGAAATAATCAAGCAATCTAAATGTGCATTGGAACGACAAATACAGGTCCCGAAACCTATCGTTAGAGGTATCAAGAACCACAATCGGAGCACAATTGCCGATTTTGGATTGTTTTTGGCTTGAAATTTGCTGAATTATAGTAAGGCGATTTTCGAAATAATCGAATTTCCTCTTAAATGTATGGAAATAATCAACCAATCTAAATGTGCATTGGAACGACACATACAGGTCCCGAAACCTATCGTTAGAGGTATCAAGAACCACAATCGGAGCACAATTGCCGATTTTGGATTGTTTTTGGCTTGAAATTTGCTGAATGATAGTAAGGCGATTTTCGAAATAATCGAATTTCCTCTTAAATGTATGGAAATAATCAAGCAATCTAAATGTGCATTGGGACGTCAAATACAGGTCCCGAAACCTATCGTTAGAGCTATCAAGAACCACAATCGGAGCACAATTGCCGATTTTGGAATTTTTTTGGCTTGAAATTTGCTGAATTATAGTAAGGCGATTTTCGAAATAATCGAATTTCCTCTTAAATCGAATTTCCTCTTAAATAATCAAGCAATCTAAATGTGCATTGGAACGACACATACAGGTCCCGAAACCTATCGTTAGAGGTATCAAGAACCACAATCGGAGCACAATTGCCGATTTTGGATTTTTTTGGCTTGAAATTTGCTGAATTATAGTAAGGCGATTTTCAAAATAATCGAATTTCCTCTTAAATGTATGGAAATAATCAAGCAATCTAAATGTGCATTGGAACGACAAATACAGGTCCCGAAACCTATCGTTAGAGGTATCAAGAACCACAATCGGAGCACAATTGCCGATTTTGGATTGTTTTTGGCTTGAAATTTGCTGAATTATAGTAAGGCGATTTTCGAAATAATCGAATTTCCTCTTAAATGTATGGAAATAATCAAGCAATCTAAATGTACATTGGAACGACACATACAGGTCCCGAAACCTATCGTTAGAGGTATCAAGAACCACAATCGGAGCACAATTGCCGATTTTGGATTTTTTTGGCTTGAAATTTGCTGAATTATAGTAAGGCGATTTTCAAAATAATCGAATTTCCTCTTAATTGTATGGAAATAATCAAGCAATCTAAATGTGCATTGGAACGACAAATACAGGTCCCGAAACCTATCGTTAGAGGTATCAAGAACCACAATCGGAGCACAATTGCCGATTTTGGATTTTTTTTGGCTTGAAATTTGCTGAATTATAGTAAGGCGATTTTCGAAATAATCGAATTTCCTCTTAAATGTATGGAAATAATCAAGCAATCTAAATGTGCATTGGAACGACACATACAGGTCCCGAAACCTATCGTTAGAGGTATCAAGAACCACAATCGGAGCACAATTGCCGATTTTGGAATTTTTTTGGCTTGAAATTTGCTGAATTATAGTAAGGCGATTTTCGAAATAATCGAATTTCCTCTTAAATGTATGGAAATAATCAAGCAATCTAAATGTGCATTGGAACGACAAATACAGGTCCCGAAACCTATCGTTAGAGGTATCAAGAACCATAATCGGAGCACAATTGCCGATTTTGGATTTTTTTTGGCTTGAAATTTGCTGAATTATAGTAAGGCGATTTTCAAAATAATCGAATTTCCTCTTAAATGTATGGAAATAATCAAGCAATCTAAATGTGCATTGGAACGAAAAATACAGGTCCCGAAACCTATCGTTAGAGGTATCAAGAACCACAATCGGAGCACAATTGCCGATTTTGGATTGTTTTTGGCTTGAAATTTGCTGAATTATAGTAAGGCGATTTTCAAAATAATCGAATTTCCTCTTAAATGTATGGAAATAATCAAGCAATCTAAATGTGCATTGGAACGACAAATACAGGTCCCGAAACCTATCGTTAGAGGTATCAAGAACCACAATCGGAGCACAATTGCCGATTTTGGATTGTTTTTGGCTTGAAATTTGCTGGATGATAGTAAGGCGATTTTCGAAATAATCGAATTTCCTCTTAAATGTATGGAAATAATCAAGCAATCTAAATGTGCATTGGAACGACAAATACAGGTCCCGAAACCTATCGTTAGAGGTATCAAGAACCACAATCGGAGCACAATTGCCGATTTTGGATTGTTTTTGGCTTGAAATTTGCTGGATGATAGTAAGACGATTTTCGAAATAATCGAATTTCCTCTTAATTGTATGGAAATAATCAAGCAACCTAAATGTGCATTGGAACGACACATACAGGTCCCGAAACCTATCGTTAGAGGTATCAAGAACCACAATCGGAGCACAATTGCCGATTATGGATTGTTTTTGGCTTGAAATTTGCTGAATAAGGCGATTTTCGAAATAATCGAATTTCCTCTTAAATGTATGGAAATAATCAAGCAATCTAAATGTGCATTGGAACGACACATACAGGTCCCGAAACCTATCGTTAGAGGTATCAAGAACCGCAATCGGAGCACAATTGCCGATTTTGGATTTTTTTGGCTTGAAATTTGCTGAATTATAGTAAGGCGATTTTCGAAATAATCGAATTTCCTCTTAAATGTATGGAAATAATCAAGCAATCTAAACGTGCATTGGAACGACAAATACAGGTCCCAAAACCTATCGTTAGAGCTATCAAGAACCACAATCGGAGCACAATTGCCGATTTTGGATTTTTTTTGGCTTGAAATTTGCTGAATTATAGTAAGGCGATTTTCGAAATAATCGAATTTCCTCTTAAATGTATGGAAATAATCAAGCAATCTAAATGTGCATTGGAACGACACATACAGGTCCCGAAACCTATCGTTAGAGGTATCAAGAACCACAATCGGAGCACAATTGCCGATTTTGGAATTTTTTTGGCTTGAAATTTGCTGAATTATAGTAAGGCGATTTTCGAAATAATCGAATTTCCTCTTAAATGTATGGAAATAATCAAGCAATCTAAATGTGCATTGGAACGACAAATACAGGTCCCGAAACCTATCGTTAGAGGTATCAAGAACCATAATCGGAGCACAATTGCCGATTCTGGATTTTTTTTGGCTTGAAATTTGCTGAATTATAGTAAGGCGATTTTCAAAATAATCGAATTTCCTCTTAAATGTATGGAAATAATCAAGCAATCTAAATGTGCATTGGAACGACAAATACAGGTCCCGAAACCTATCGTTAGAGGTATCAAGAACCACAATCGGAGCACAATTGCCGATTTTGGATTGTTTTTGGCTTGAAATTTGCTGAATTATAGTAAGGCGATTTTCGAAATAATCGAATTTCCTCTTAAATGTATGGAAATAATCAAGCAATCTAAATGTGCATTGGAACGACAAATACAGGTCCCGAAACCTATCGTTAGAGGTATCAAGAACCACAATCGGAGCACAATTGCCGATTTTGGATTGTTTTTGGCTTGAAATTTGCTGGATGATAGTAAGACGATTTTCGAAATAATCGAATTTCCTCTTAATTGTATGGAAATAATCAAGCAACCTAAATGTGCATTGGAACGACACATACAGGTCCCGAAACCTATCGTTAGAGGTATCAAGAACCACAATCGGAGCACAATTGCCGATTTTGGATTGTTTTTGGCTTGAAATTTGCTGAATAAGGCGATTTTCGAAATAATCGAATTTCCTCTTAAATGTATGGAAATAATCAAGCAATCTAAATGTGCATTGGAACGACACATACAGGTCCCGAAACCTATCGTTAGAGGTATCAAGAACCACAATCGGAGCACAATTGCCGATTTTGGATTTTTTTGGCTTGAAATTTGCTGAATTATAGTAAGGCGATTTTCGAAATAATCGAATTTCCTCTTAAATGTATGGAAATAATCAAGCAATCTAAACGTGCATTGGAACGACAAATACAGGTCCCAAAACCTATCGTTAGAGCTATCAAGAACCACAATCGGAGCACAATTGCCGATTTTGGATTTTTTTTGGCTTGAAATTTGCTGGATGATAGTAAGACGATTTTCGAAATAATCGAATTTCCTCTTAAATGTATGGAAATAATCAAGCAATCTAAATGTGCAATGGGACGACAAATACAGGTCCCGAAACCTATCGTTAGAGGTATCAAGAACCACAATCGGAGCACAATTGCCGATTTTGGAATTTTTTTGGCTTGAAATTTGCTGAATTATAGTAAGGCGATTTTCGAAATAATCGAATTTCCTCTTAAATGTATGGAAATAATCAAGCAATCTAAATGTGCATTGGAACGACACATACAGGTCCCGAAACCTATCGTTAGAGGTATCAAGAACCACAATCGGAGCACAATTGCCGATTTTGGAATTTTTTTGGCTTGAAATTTGCTGAATTATAGTAAGGCGATTTTCGAAATAATCGAATTTCCTCTTAAATGTATGGAAATAATCAAGCAATCTAAATGTGCATTGGAACGACAAATACAGGTCCCGAAACCTATCGTTGGAGGTATCAAGAACCATAATCGGAGCACAATTGCCGATTTTGGATTTTTTTTGGCTTGAAATTTGCTGAATTATAGTAAGGCGATTTTCAAAATAATCGAATTTCCTCTTAAATGTATGGAAATAATCAAGCAATCTAAATGTGCATTGGAACGACAAATACAGGTCCCGAAACCTATCGTTAGAGGTATCAAGAACCACAATCGGAGCACAATTGCCGATTTTGGATTGTTTTTGGCTTGAAATTTGCTGAATTATAGTAAGGCGATTTTCGAAATAATCGAATTTCCTCTTAAATGTATGGAAATAATCAAGCAATCTAAATGTGCATTGGAACGACAAATACAGGTCCCGAAACCTATCGTTAGAGGTATCAAGAACCACAATCGGAGCACAATTGCCGATTTTGGATTGTTTTTGGCTTGAAATTTGCTGGATGATAGTAAGACGATTTTCGAAATAATCGAATTTCCTCTTAATTGTATGGAAATAATCAAGCAACCTAAATGTGCATTGGAACGACACATACAGGTCCCGAAACCTATCGTTAGAGGTATCAAGAACCACAATCGGAGCACAATTGCCGATTTTGGATTGTTTTTGGCTTGAAATTAGCTGAATAAGGCGATTTTCGAAATAATCGAATTTCCTCTTAAATGTATGGAAATAATCAAGCAATCTAAATGTGCATTGGAACGACACATACAGGTCCCGAAACCTATCGTTAGAGGTATCAAGAACCACAATCGGAGCACAATTGCCGATTTTGGATTTTTTTGGCTTGAAATTTGCTGAATTATAGTAAGGCGATTTTCGAAATAATCGAATTTCCTCTTAAATGTATGGAAATAATCAAGCAATCTAAACGTGCATTGGAACGACAAATACAGGTCCCAAAACCTATCGTTAGAGCTATCAAGAACCACAATCGGAGCACAATTGCCGATTTTGGATTTTTTTTGGCTTGAAATTTGCTGAATGATAGTAAGGCGATTTTCGAAATAATCGAATTTCCTCTTAAATCGAATTTCCTCTTAAATAATCAAGCAATCTAAATGTGCATTGGAACGACACATACAGGTCCCGAAACCTATCGTTAGAGGTATCAAGAACCATAATCGGAGCACAATTGCCGATTTTGGATTTTTTTGGCTTGAAATTTGCTGAATTATAGTAAGGCGATTTTCAAAATAATCGAATTTCCTCTTAAATGTATGGAAATAATCAAGCAATCTAAATGTGCATTTTAACGACAAATACAGGTCCCGAAACCTATCGTTAGAGGTATCAAGAACCACAATCGGAGCACAATTGCCGATTTTGGATTGTTTTTGGCTTGAAATTTGCTGAATTATAGTAAGGCGATTTTCGAAATAATCGAATTTCCTCGTAAATGTATGGAAATAATCAAGCAATCTAAATGTACATTGGAACGACACATACAGGTCCCGAAACCTATCGTTAGAGGTATCAAGAACCACAATCGGAGCACAATTGCCGATTTTGGATTTTTTTGGCTTGAAATTTGCTGAATTATAGTAAGGCGATTTTCAAAATAATCGAATTTCCTCTTAATTGTATGGAAATAATCAAGCAATCTAAATGTGCATTGGAACGACAAATACAGGTCCCGAAACCTATCGTTAGAGGTATCAAGAACCACAATCGGAGCACAATTGCCGATTTTGGATTTTTTTTGGCTTGAAATTTGCTGAATTATA
The DNA here is from genome assembly GCA_958295665.1 of Tipula vernalis. Taxonomy (NCBI): domain Eukaryota; kingdom Metazoa; phylum Arthropoda; class Insecta; order Diptera; family Tipulidae; genus Tipula; species Tipula vernalis. Next base: position 342,130,500 of record OY282559.1, read on the forward strand.
GTAAGGCGATTTTCGAAATAATCGAATTTCCTCTTAAATGTATGGAAATAATCAAGCAATCTAAATGTGCATTGGAACGACACATACAGGTCCCGAAACCTATCGTTAGAGGTATCAAGAACCACAATCGGAGCACAATTGCCGATTTTGGAATTTTTTTGGCTTGAAATTTGCTGAATTATAGTAAGGCGATTTTCGAAATAATCGAATTTCCTCTTAAATGTATGGAAATAATCAAGCAATCTAAATGTGCATTGGAACGACAAATACAGGTCCCGAAACCTATCGTTAGAGGTATCAAGAACCATAATCGGAGCACAATTGCCGATTTTGGATTGTTTTTGGCTTGAAATTTGCTGAATTATAGTAAGGCGATTTTCAAAATAATCGAATTTCCTCTTAAATGTATGGAAATAATCAAGCAATCTAAATGTGCATTGGAACGACAAATACAGGTCCCGAAACCTATCGTTAGAGGTATCAAGAACCACAATCGGAGCACAATTGCCGATTTTGGATTGTTTTTGGCTTGAAATTTGCTGAATTATAGTAAGGCGATTTTCGAAATAATCGAATTTCCTCTTAAATGTATGGAAATAATCAAGCAATCTAAATGTGCATTGGAACGACAAATACAGGTCCCGAAACCTATCGTTAGAGGTATCAAGAACCATAATCGGAGCACAATTGCCGATTTTGGATTTTTTTTGGCTTGAAATTTGCTGAATTATAGTAAGGCGATTTTCAAAATAATCGAATTTCCTCTTAAATGTATGGAAATAATCAAGCAATCTAAATGTGCATTGGAACGACAAATACAGGTCCCGAAACCTATCGTTAGAGGTATCAAGAACCACAATCGGAGCACAATTGCTGATTTTGGATTTTTTTGGCTTGAAATTTGCTGAATTATAGTAAGGCGATTTTCGAAATAATCGAATTTCCTCTTAAATGTATGGAAATAATCAAGCAATCTAAATGTTCATTGGAACGACAAATACAGGTCCCGAAACCTATCGTTAGAGGTATCAAGAACCACAATCGGAGCACAATTGCCGATTTTGGATTGTTTTTGGCTTGAAATTTGCTGAATTGTAAGGCGATTTTCGAAATAATCGAATTTCCTCTTAAATGTATGCAAATAATCAAGCAATCTAAATGTGCATTGGGACGACAAATACAGGTCCCGAAACCTATCGTTTAAGCTATCAAGAACCACAATCGGAGCACAATTGCCGATTTTGGATTGTTTTTGGCTTGAAATTTGCTGAATTATAGTAAGGCGATTTTCGAAATAATCGAATTTCCTCTTAAATGTATGGAAATAATCAAGCAATCTAAATGTACATTGGGACGACAAATACAGGTCCCGAAACCTATCGTTAGAGGTATCAAGAACCACAATCGGAGCACAATTGCCGATTTTGGATTTTTTTTGGTTTGAAATTTGCTGAATTATAGTAAGGCGATTTTCGAAATAATCGAATTTCCTCTTAAATGTATGGAAATAATCAAGCAATCTAAATGTGCATTGGAACGACAAATACAGGTCCCGAAACCTATCATTAGAGGTATCAAGAACCACAATCGGAGCACAATTGCCGATTTTGGATTTTTTTTGGCTTGAAATTTGCTGAATTATAGTAAGGCGATTTTCAAAATAATCGAATTTCCTCTTAAATGTATGGAAATAATCAAGCAATCTAAATGTTCATTGGAACGACAAATACAGGTCCCGAAACCTATCGTTAGAGGTATCAAGAACCACAATCGGAGCACAATTGCCGATTTTGGATTTTTTTTGGCTTGAAATTTTCTGAATTATAGTAAGGCGATTTTCAAAATAATCGAATTTCCTCTTAAATGTATGGAAATAATCAAGCAATATAAATGTGCATTGGAACGACAAATACAGGTCCCGAAACCTATCGTTAGAGGTATCAAGAACCACAATCGGAGCACAATTGCCAATTTTGGATTTTTTTTTGGCTTGAAATTTGCTGAATTATAGTAAGGCGATTTTCAAAATAATCGAATTTCCTCTTAAATGTATGGAAATAATCAAGCAATCTAAATGTGCATTGGAACGACAAATACAGGTCCCGAAACCTATCGTTAGAGGTATCAAGAACCACAATCGGAGCACAATTGCCGATTTCGGATTTTTTTTGGCTTGAAATTTGCTGAATTATAGTAAGGCGATTTTCAAAATAATCGAATTTCCTCTTAAATGTATGGAAATAATCAAGCGATCTAAATGTGCATTGGAACGACAAATACAGGTCCCGAAACCTATCGTTAGAGGTATCAAGAACCACAATCGGAGCACAATTGCCGATTTTGGATTGTTTTTGGCTTGAAATTTGCTGAATTATAGTAAGGGCGATTTTCAAAATAATCGAATTTCCTCTTAAATGTATGGAAATAATCAAGCAATCTAAATGTGCATTGGAACGACAAATACAGGTTCCGAAACCTATCGTTAGAGGTATCAAGAACCACAATCGGAGCACAATTGCCGATTTTGGATTTTTTTGGCTTGAAATTTGCTGAATGATAGTAAGGCGATTTTCGAAATAATCGAATTTCCTCTTAAATGTATGGAAATAATCAAGCAATCTAAATGTGCATTGGAACGACAAATACAGGTCCCGAAACCTATCGTTAGAGCTATCAAGAACCACAATCGGAGCACAATTGCCGATTTTGGATTGTTTTTGGCTTGAAATTTGCTGAATTATAGTAAGGCGATTTTCGAAATAATCGAATTTCCTCTTAAATGTATGGAAATAATCAAGCAATCTAAATGTGCATTGGAACGACACATACAGGTCCCGAAACCTATCGTTAGAGGTATCAAGAACCACAATCGGAGCACAATTGCCGATTTTGGAATTTTTTTGGTTTGAAATTTGCTGAATTATAGTAAGGCGATTTTCGAAATAATCGAATTTCCTCTTAAATGTATGGAAATAATCAAGCAATCTAAATGTGCATTGGAACGACAAATACAGGTCCCGAAACCTATCGTTAGAGGTATCAAGAACTACAATCGGAGCACAATTGCCGATTTTGGATTTTTTTTGGCTTGAAATTTGCTGAATTATAGTAAGGCGATTTTCAAAATAATCGAATTTCCTCTTAAATGTATGGAAATAATCAAGCAATCTAAATGTGCATTGGAACGACAAATACAGGTCCCGAAACCTATCGTTAGAGGTATCAAGAACCACAATCGGAGCACAATTGCTGATTTTGGATTTTTTTGGCTTGAAATTTGCTGAATTATAGTAAGGCGATTTCAAAATAATCGAATTTCCTCTTAAATGTATGGAAATAATCAAGCAATCTAAATGTTCATTGGAACGACAAATACAGGTCCCGAAACCTATCGTTAGAGGTATCAAGAACCACAATCGGAGCACAATTGCCGATTTTGGATTTTTTTTGGCTTGAAATTTGCTGAATTATAGTAAGACGATTTTCGATTTTCGAAATAATCGAATTTCCTCTTAAATGTATGGAAATAATCAAGCAATCTAAATGTGCATTGGAACGACAAATACAGGTCCCGAAACCTATCGTTAGAGGTATCAAGAACCACAATCGGAGCACAATTGCCGATTTTGGATTTTTTTTGGCTTGAAATTTGCTGAATTATAGTAAGGCGATTTTCGAAATAATCGAATTTCCTCTTAAATGTATGGAAATAATCAAGCGATCTAAATGTGCATTGGAACGACAAATACAGGTCCCGAAACCTATCGTTAGAGGTATCAAGAACCACAATCGGAGCACAATTGCCGATTTTGGATTTTTTTCGCTTGGAATTTGCTGAATTATAGTAAGGCGATTTTCAAAATAATCGAATTTCCTCTTAAATGTATGGAAATAATCAAGCAATCTAAATGTGCATTGGAACGACAAATACAGGTCCCGAAACCTATCGTTAGAGGTATCAAGAACCACAATCGGGGCACAATTGCCGATTTTGGATTTTTTTTGGCTTGAAATTTGCTGAATGATAGTAAGGCGATTTTCAAAATAATCGAATTTCCTCTTAAATGTATGGAAATAATCAAGCAATCTAAATGTGCATTGGAACGACAAATACAGGTCCCGAAACCTATCGTTAGAGGTATCAAGAACCACAATCGGAGCACAATTGCCGATTTTGTATTTTTTTGGCTTGAAATTTGCTGAATTATAGTAAGGCGATTTTCGAAATAATCGAATTTCCTCTTAAATGTATGGAAATAATCAAGCAATCTAAATGTGCATTGGGACGACAAATACAGGTCCCGAAACCTATCGTTAGGGCAATCAAGAACCACAATCGGAGGGGCAATCAAGAACCACAATTGCCGATTTTGGATTGTTTTTGGCTTGAAATTTGCTGAATTATAGTAAGGCGATTTTCGAAATAATCGAATTTCCTCTTAAATGTATGGAAATAATCAAGCAATCTAAATGTGCATTGGAACGACACATACAGGTCCCGAAACCTATCGTTAGAGGTATCAAGAACCACAATCGGAGCACAATTGCCGATTTTGGATTTTTTTCGGCTTGAAATTTGCTGAATTATAGTAAGGCGATTTTCGAAATAATCGAATTTCCTCTTAAATGTATGGAAATAATCAAGCAATCTAAATGTGCATTGGAACGACAAATACAGGTCCCGAAACCTATCGTTAGAGCTATCAAGAACCACAATCGGAGCACAATTGCCGATTTTGGATTGTTTTTGGCTTGAAATTTGCTGAATTATAGTAAGGCGATTTTCGAAATAATCGAATTTCCTCTTAAATGTATGGAAATAATCAAGCAATCTAAATGTGCATTGGAATGACAAATACAGGTCCCGAAACCTATCGTTAGAGGTATCAAGAACCACAATCGGAGCACAATTGCCGATTTTGGATTTTTTTTGGCTTGAAATTTGCTGAATTATAGTAAGGCGATTTTCGAAATAATCGAATTTCCTCTTAAATGTATGGAAATAATCAAGCGATATAAATGTGCATTGGAACGACAAATACAGGTCCCGAAACCTATCGTTAGACGTATCAAGAACCATAATCGGAGCACAATTGCCGATTTTGGATTTTTTTTGGCTTGAAATTTGCTGAATGATAGTAAGGCGATTTTCAAAATAATCGAATTTCCTCTTAATTGTATGGAAATAATCAAGCAATCTAAATGTGCATTGGAACGACAAATACAGGTCCCGAAACCTATCGTTAGAGCTATCAAGAACCACAATCGGAGCACAATTGCCGATTTTGGAATTTTTTTGGCTTGAAATTTGCTGAATTATAGTAAGGCGATTTTCGAAATAATCGAATTTCCTCTTAAATCGAATTTCCTCTTAAATAATCAAGCAATCTAAATGTGCATTGGAACGACACATACAGGTCCCGAAACCTATCGTTAGAGCTATCAAGAACCACAATCGGAGCACAATTGCCGATTTTGGATTTTTTTGGCTTGAAATTTTATATTAAGGCGATTTTCGAAATAATCGAATTTCCTCTTAAATGTATGGAAATAATCAAGCAATCTAAATGTGCATTGGGACGACAAATACAGGTCCCGAAACCTATCGTTAGAGCTATCAAGAACCACAATCGGAGCACAATTGCCGATTTTGGATTGTTTTTGGCTTGAAATTTTATATTAAGGCGATTTTCGAAATAATCGAATTTCCTCTTAAATGTATGGAAATAATCAAGCAATCTAAATGTGCATTGGGACGACAAATACAGGTCCCGAAACCTATCGTTAGAGCTATCAAGAACCACAATCGGAGCACAATTGCCGATTTTGGATTGTTTTTGGCTTGAAATTTGCTGAATTATAGTAAGGCGATTTTCGAAATAATCGAATTTCCTCTTAAATGTATGGAAATAATCAAGCAATCTAAATGTGCATTGGAACGACAAATACAGGTCCCGAAACCTATCGTTAGAGCTATCAAGAACCACAATCGGAGCACAATTGCCGATTTTGGATTTTTTTTGGCTTGAAATTTGCTGAATTATAGTAAGGCGATTTTCAAAATAATCGAATTTCCTCTTAAATGTATGGAAATAATCAAGCGATCTAAATGTGCATTGGAACGACAAATACAGGTCCCGAAACCTATCGTTAGAGGTATCAAGAACCATAATCGGAGCACAATTGCCGATTTTGGATTTTTTTTGGCTTGAAATTTGCTGAATTATAGTAAGGCGATTTTCAAAATAATCGAATTTCCTCTTAAATGTATGGAAATAATCAAGCGATCTAAATGTGCATTGGAACGACAAATACAGGTCCCGAAACCTATCGTTAGAGGTATCAAGAACCATAATCGGAGCACAATTGCCGATTTTGGATTTTTTTCGGCTTGAAATTTGCTGAATTATAGTAAGGCGATTTTCGAAATAATCGAATTTCCTCTTAAATGTATGGAAATAATCAAGCGATCTAAATGTGCATTGGAACGACAAATACAGGTCCCGAAACCTATCGTTAGAGGTATCAAGAACCACAATCGGAGCACAATTGCCGATTTTGGATTTTTTTCGCTTGGAATTTGCTGAATTATAGTAAGGCGATTTTCAAAATAATCGAATTTCCCGAAGGGAATTACATCGATCAACATCAACTAAATAATATTCCGGGAAAATTTCATGGCATTACAAGCTTCATCATTCTCGAGAAACTTCTGCTGGTTTTAAGTCAAACAACATTTTCTAATTTTTATACTAAAAAAACATTTTATTGTATCATTTTATTTGTAAACATGTTAGGTACAATTTAACGCAATACATTTATTATTCTTATTAATTTTAAAATTTCTTTATAGAAAATTCTGATCCGGAGCAGAATTGAACAAGAAACAAACAAAAGATGTATGATTATGTATTTCTTAAAAACGACACTTAAATATTAAAAACTAATAAATGTTGCTTAAAACTATCCCCCAAAATAAATTTTTTGTTTAAGTAATGTTACATTAAAAGACAACTACAAAATTTATAAATAATTTTTATGTTAAATAAACGACCAATTACCGAAAATTAATTAAAACAATTGAAGATTTTAAATTTATATATTGCACAAGAAATTACAAAAGTCTCTCTTTTATTTAATTAAATTTATGTTGAAACACAAATCAGAATACACAGATAGTTCAACACGAACAAATTTTCGGCAATCATTCGTTGTCACCTAAGCCGAAACACACTAATCTGTAAGATTGCGTTTTACTACGATACAGCGTTATGTTTTGATGGGCATGCTTAACAACACACATAGATGGATATACTTCGGTGTCAGCTCATACAATCAAAAAAAAAATCATTCGTGAGAGTTTATCTGTATATTGTTATCTGTGATTGAAAGGTACTGCATACAAGGCGTTAATATTAAAATTTATAAATTTAGTATAAACCGGACGGTATATCGGTCACCTTTGAACCAGATGGATTAGAATTTCGTGAATTATCACGAAGTAAATGCTTTCCCGAATACATTCCCGCATTACAGTGTCCCGTGCGCATTTTAAACGGTTGAATTTTATTGCCGGTTATAAAATTACTATTAGTATTATTGTTACTACTGCTACTACTATTAATATTAATGTTACTATTGTGACTACAACTATTTTTTGATTTGTCTGACGTTAAAACGATATCGGTCATGGAATCAAGGCCATAAACACCCATCCGGTCTAAATTTTTAGTGACCCGTTTCGCCTCCAAAGCTGCCGTAATATCAGGCTTCGGATATTTGTGCGCCGAATTCATTTCGGACATAAAGAATACACCGTTAAAATTTTGTGCCGGTGGTACCACTATACCGTTTGTCGTCACCTCTTTTGGACTCATCATTTTTTGTAAATCATGACAATCATTTTCTTCCATTTCTCGGGCATCCATAATTACATTTAGTATTGCACGATTCGGATCTTTGTAGCCCCGATTTGTATTCTTATTGAGAATTAAATCTGGACCAAGATCCATATCTGTGTCATTATAATAAATTGCTGTCGTTTGTTCGTTTTTTAAATCATCCGCATACCCTTTTGGCATACACGTTTTGGTTTCATCGAAAAACGTCATTTTATTTGCACCATCTTGAACCATAACCAGACCATAGTCTGAACCATCCCCCTCCGAAGGATTTGACAACAAATGGATTAATGAACGTGATTTTCTTGGTGGCTGCGGCAATAAATTCACTGGCAGAATTTCATCCTCACTTGTTGCTGCGATCGAATGTAATTTCAAATTACTATTTTTATCCAGTGAAATTTCTCGTTCAGCATCGCTCACAATATTGTGCAATTCATCGATCACATCATCAATCGTAGTATTCGTCTCATCTATGTTATCCTGGGTTCGGGCGGTGCATCCCATTTCAAGGGTTTGTTGTGAATTCGAAATTGAATTAGTCACTTTTGGAAAAGTGCGCTCAGGTTCGGGACTCATCGATGGACCAGTTTCTGAACTACTAATACCTTCGTCCTCGTGTTCAGATGAACTGTGTTTATTCTGCATACTGGGCGGTACTTGTCGTGGCAGCGCTATCGGTGGTTTTTCTAAACTATTTGTACTTTGCGATTCGGTGCGATTTCCCTGAAGGCGGAATACTTCTCTTTGTAATTCAGCGCAACGTTCTTGTAGCCTGCGCTCCATTGAGGTGAGCACACCTTTTTCTTCGTGCATAATTTGGCAACGTCGTTCAAGCACCACCAGCTGGCTACGTAATTTTTCCGATTCTCGTGCCTGTAATTGTAAACGGCCAACATCGATTCTAAGCTCTTCCCATTTTTTCACCTCGTTTCGTAATTTTTCTAGCCACACAGACGATGATGAAATTGTTTTGGTCATTGTTAGTGCATCAAAACCGGCTTGAAATAATTCCGCCTGAAGATATAATCGGTTTTGGGTTGTGTCGGCACTTTCTAAAAATGTGTTGATAAATTTAAGGCCAATCGCTTGCAGTTCACCAGTTCCACCGCCTGAATTTAACATGCCCGCTAATAGTCGGAATCGAACGGGTTCGCCACACCTTAATCTTAATGTGGACAGTGCCTCTGAGACAGCTGTGTACCCATTGTTACGATTATTGCCATTGCCGATTGCATTTTTATCGCATGCGGCGGATAATAGTTGTAGGGCTATGATTCGGGATCGGATTCCAAGACCCGTAGCAGCCGCGGCCAATGGCAATAATCCAATTGGTGTTGTACCCAGTCTAGCACCAGCTTCTGGACTTCTGGCCACGCACAAACTTAAACACTGTAGACATGCTAATTCATCTAAAAGGGCACGCCTTTGAAAAGATTGTGTATTTCTAACCAGTGACGATGGGGCTGATGCTGTGCCCGTGCTGTACTGTAACGTTTGGCTCAATTGTATTGCACGGAGTACCTCCAACAATATACTGGTTCCATCCATTGGGCTGGCAACAAATTCTTGCACAAAACTGAAAACGAAAAGAAATTATGGTTTATTATCAAGGTTGTACTGTACACAATAAATTACAATAACATATTAGTTTTAATTTTTAAAAGTTGTGCAAAAATACTTAATACTAATTTAGTTTAATTATCGCTTGTAATTAATCATTAATTATTGAAATTGCCATATTCACACGAGTTTGCATTTCAACCGGAAGCCTACCTGTTTGGATTAATTGGAAATATTTCATAATTTAAGTTAATAATAACATTTGAGGTGATCGTGTATTATGCAATCGGTGTTTATTTATTAGATTAGACATTAGAATGTTGCTTTAATTAAATATTTGAACTAATAAATTGATTTATTGTTGCCTATGGCATTTAAATTATGGTTTAAATTAGTTTTGAGTACGATGACAAATGAGATAAAAATCACTTATTGCTAATAAGCACTAGATTAAGAAGTCACATAGAAAATTGGTTGACCAAGCGCTGAAATGCAAATGGTTAATTTAGTTGGGTGTTAGGATGCTCGAGCCTGATTATGATGATGAAATATTAGAGTGGAATACGACATCAGTTAAATACCCTTGCAGCGAGATAATTAAGCCACTTTGCAACATTTTTAATTTAAAGCAAAGAATGCCAGTTTAATATGAACCAAAGCAATTTTATGCAAGAAACATGCTTGTTGAAATTCAAATTACTCATGAAAACAACTCTAAGATAACTCTGCTTAATTGTTCAGTCAGCAAATAAAATCGTCTGGCAAGGGCAGTGTAGTTGTGCATTTTATGAACAAAGATGGAATCCCCAGTAATGTAAAAATTGAGGATGTTTTGTATATTCCCGAAATTGGCGGAAATTTAATTTCTGTAAAACGATTGACCGAAAAAGGGCTAAATGTGATATGCAACGGAGATGCCTGTGAGATTTGGTCAGATGACAACAAGTATCAGATTGCAAATAATTTGCACCGGATGCGTGTAGCAACTAATAATATTGGCAGGCTGCAAATCGAATTGTATCCATGCGGCAGAATGTGACGTCTGTATCAAGGGAAAGCTAACTCGAATGTCATTCCCAAAAGAGTCTAAAAATTGTTCATCGAGAGTACTGGATCTGATTCACAGTGATATATATGGACCAATGCAAACAACCACATTCGGAGGTAAACGATATGTTTTAACGTTCATTGGTGATTTATCAAGATATACGTCCGTGTATTTGTTAAAAGAGAAATCTGAAACATTCCAACGATTTAAAGAATTCCACCAGCTAGTCCAAAATAAATTTGGAACGAAAATTAAATGTATTCGAACAGATTGTGGCTAGGAATATATCGGCAAGGAATTCGTGCAATACTTGAATATGAACGGAGAAAAAATTCATCGTACGGCGCCACATTCTCCTCAACAGAACGGTGTTGCAGAACGCAAAAATCGAACATTAATGGAAATGGCCCATGCTAAGTTGGAATATCACTATTGGCGTGAAGCGATAGTGATGGCGAATTGTTTACAAAATTCATTGGCATGGAAGGCAGTAAGTCGAACTCCTTTTGAAATTTGGCAAGGTAGAAAACCATTTTATGGAAATTTGAAACGATTTGGCGCAAAATGAGAAGAGAAGATGCACAGCGTCAGAAATTGGATTTGAAAGCAGAAGAGACAATTTTTCTGGGCTTTGATTTCTAATCGAATCCAAGATGTTGCGTGCCAGCAAAACAGAATATCGTAATTTCCCGAGACATACAATTTATAGATGATCATGATATTGTGTCAAAGTGCAATCTACCGGCAAAGCATGTTGACAATCATGCTATGAAGACCAGAACAGAATCTTATATTCACTTTGATTCCGACGATTGTGGAACTGTTGATGACACCAATCAGTCAAATGACATGCTAAATAATAATACGAATGCCGAAGAAAGTATAGAAAATGATGCTCCCAATTCTTTGTTAAAGTTACCAAGGCAATCTAATCGTCCAAATAAGGGTATACGTCCATAACTTGTTATCGATGTGGGAAACCAGGACACAAAGCGAGCGAGTGCAGAACTAAGAAGAAATTGTACTGCTACCAGTGCAAAGCAACAGGCCACATCGCTAATGTATGCATGAAGAAATATAAAAAAGACGCCAACATACATTCGGCGAATGCAATTGAAACCATTGATAAGGATGAGTTGAAAGAAATAAATACACTACGACTTTATGCAGAATCGGATGAACGTAGTAAATTCCTAATACGCGTTTCAATTGAAGACAAACCATTTAAAATGGAATTTGATACGGGATCCGCCATTCGTCGATGACAAATTCGACACTATCTTTGGTCGAGAATGGATAAAAGCACTACAATTATTACCGCCAAAGGATGTCAAAACCATCACACCCGTAAAGGGAGATGTCACTATACTGGAAAAATACATCTTTGAAAGCAATGAAGATCTATTCAAGAATACAATCGGCACAATTCCAGATATTAAAGGTAAATTAAAACTGCGCGAAAGGGTTTCACCAATTTACATTAAACCAAGGCCGGTGCCGTACGCAATACGCCATTTGATTGAAGACAAAATCGAAAGGCTGGAAAAATCAGGGACTTTAGAAAAGGTCGAACATTCGGACTGGGGAACACCAGTAGTGCCAATAATTAAAGCGGACAATCAAATAAGACTGTGCGCAGATTATAAGGTTATACTTAACAAGGTAATAATGGATGACAAATATCCAATCCCGAAAATTGAGGATATAATGCACAAGTTGGCCAATGGCAAATATTATTGCGTGTTTGATGTGCATAAAGCTTATTTACATATGGCTATGAATGAGGAGAGTGCACTAATGCAAACAATTAGCACACATAAAGGCTTTTACAAGGTTAGAAAGCTAATGTTTGGGGTAAAAACGGCACCCAATATCTGGCAACGCTTTATGGATGAAAATATCACCAATAATCTCAGCGGAACACAATGCTTCTTTGACGACATTATTGTCGCTGGTCGTACATTGCCGGAGACGATGAAGCGCATACAGGCGTTGTTAGAGAAATTACGTCGATATAATATACACCTAAATAAGAGCAAGTGTAAATTATTCAGAGAGTCGATTACATACTTAGGGTACACCATAAGTGAAGCCGGTATTCAGAAGAATAAGGATAAAACTAAAGCAATCGCTGAAATCACTCGACCGAGGGACGTGTCGGAGCTACGCCAATTCATATTACAACAATTTTATTCCGGATATGGACAACCATTTTAAATCCCTTTTACAAATTATTATAAAACACCAACTGGGGAACGACCAATAGCGTATGCGTCTCGAGCGTTATCAAAAAGTGAGTCGAATTACAGCCAACTTCATAAAGAAGCGACAGCCATTTACTGGGCACTTCTAAAATTTTTCAATTATTGTTTCGGACGTAAATTCACTTTAATAACGGACAATAAACCTTTGGCAATGATTTTGAATCCAGATAAAAACCTACCGGCATTAACATCACAACGATTACTAGGTTATGTGCATTTCTTATCTGGATTTAAATACAAAATTGAACATAGAGAGGCAAAAAACCATATGAATGTCGATTTCCTATCTCGGCATTCGGTGGGGGAAATCGATCAACCAGAAGATAAAGAAGAACTTACAGTGTATCAATTGGCGGAAGATGTTCTACCAATTACGAGTGGAACAATTTCGAAGGCAATGAAAAGTGATAACGTACTATGTGATCTGTACAATCGTCTACAGACGGGAAGCAGTTTAGAAAGGACACCATTTAAGGGGCAAGAAGCTGAATTAACGTTACAAAACGGATGTATTTTTAAAGGAATCCGTATCTTAATTCCAAGCATATTACAAAAACAAATCCTAAAGGAATTACATATGGCACATATCGGCATCGTCAACATGAAAGCTCTGGCACGAAGCTATTGTTATTGGAAAGGTATAGACTATGATATCGAGACAATGGTGAAAAGTTGTCGAGAATGTGCGAGGGTCGCAAAAGAACCGGCGAAGGCTCCAGTGCATACATGGGAACTTCCGACCATGCCATGGCAGCGAATACGCATTGATTTCGCTGGGCCTTTTTTGGAACATTATTTTTGGTGGTAGTGGATGCCAGAACAAGATGGTTAGAGGTGGTACCCATGAAAACTATCACCAGTTTCTATACCATCAGATAGTTTGCACGGTTTGGTCTGCCACAAATAGTGGTAACGAATAATGGGACAAATTTCACGTCCAAAGAATTCCAAGATTTTTTGCAAAGTAACGGTATCAAACAAAAGCGAACTGCTCCAGCACACCCATCCACCAATGGACAGGCAGAAAGAAGTGTCTAGACGTTAAAATAAGCATTGCGGGCCACTCTGAATGATCCAGGAGATTTACATCTGAAATTACAGCGATTCTTACTTCAATACAGGAAAGTAATAAATTCGACAACAGGGAGAAGCCCAGCAGAACAAATGCTAAGATTTAACTTACGATCAACTATCGACCCGATTAAATCAACAGATAGAATAAATGATTACACAAATAGTAACCCATTAAGGTATAGACGGGAGCTATGTATAGGCGATACAGTCCAGATCCGTTGGAATCAAAACAAAGCGATCAAATGGAAATTCGGCAAGGTTATTCAGAAAGAGGGTTTGCTACACTATGTGATTGAGGTCGAGGGAAAATTGCAACGTCGACATATTGACTAGATTCGAGCCACATGGGTTGAAGGAAACGAGAGGGTTACTCGGACTCGGTAAAAAGGTATCCAAATACAGAAGTATGCCCATCGAAGAATGACGATGATGGTAATATAACTAGAACGGAGAATATCGAATCAACAGATGAAGTGATTGATCCTAAATCAACGGAGTCGCAACAAATAGGATGTACATCCTCAACGGCTATCTCAGGGCAACCCGGAGAGAGTATAATAAAAGGGGACGGAACTGAAATTACAGCGGGGCATATACGAATGGATGGACCAGAGGGTTCTACAGTTCGACGTTCTGGCCGAGTGCGTCGAGCACCAATTAGGATGAATTTATAAGGTATTCAGTTCTTCTCGCTGGGAAGACTATTATGTATTGCATTACCAGTCTCATACTGTATCTTAGATCGGGCAATACTTTGCTATCTAAAATGCTTATATACATATACGGAGGAGCAGTCATATTGAGTTCGGAAAGTAAGCAGCATAACAGATATCTGTACACCTCAGTATTATAATAATAAAATGTAATAAAATATGTATTGATAACAAATAAATAGTGTCTCATTTAATATATAATAGTCCAAAACATTTGATCGAAGGAATCAGCGTCGTTGTCAATGGCGAACCATCCAATTTTAACGAAGCTATTTCATGTATTCAAAAGGATAATTGAATTGTTGCCATGGAGGAGGATGATATGATCAAGTGTTTGCTCCTGTCGCAAGACATGCAACATTTCGAATTTTACTGTCCATCGCAGTGAGCCGGAAAATGACAATTAATCATTTTGATGCGAAGACCGCGTTTCTGAATGGTGACTTGGAGGAGGAGATATATATGCGGCAGCCACCGGGATTTATCACCGATGGAAATGAGGACAAGGTATGTCTGTATTTATGGTTTGAAATAGTCAGCACGGGTCTGGAATGAAAAATTACACAACGTTTTCATCAGTGCAGGAGTCATGCAGAACAAAGCTGATAATTGCTTAAACACATACCATGAGAAGATGGTTTCATATTCATATTAATATATGTCGATGATATATTAATAATTTACGACGATAAGGAATGTGGCGATAAAATTGAGAAAGCATTGCGTTTAAATTTTGAAGTTGATAATCTTGGTTTGATTTCAAATTATTTGGGTATGAGAATCACAAAAGATGAAAAATATTATTTGCTTGACCAGGAAAAATACATTTTGAACGTTGCTGCTAGATTTAATTTGGAGAACTCCAAACCGACTGATATTCGATGAGGATCAGCAATTGGATGCTTATTATAAATAATATTATAGCAATATTATCGCAGAAAGTATCTAACCCGACGCAATCCGATTGGAATGAAGTGAAGAAATTGATTCGCTACCTCAAAGGAACTTCGAAACTTCGTTTGAAATTAGGCGATTCGGAAATGAGTGAGGAACTCATTGGGTACGCTTATGCGAATTGGGCAGAAGATCGCCAAACCAGAAAGTCCAAATCTGGTAACATATTTTTATTAAATGGTGCAATCAACTGAAGCTGAGTTCATCGCACTGTCCGAATGTTGCAAGGAAGCGTTTTTATATTATTTCAAATGTGAAGGAGATCAATCAACAAAAATATTCGAGGACAACCAAAGCGTGATCAAGATGATAATCAACGAAAAGTTTAGCAACCGTTCGAAGCACATCGAAACCAAAGTGCATTTCGTAAAGGATTACGTGGACAAAAATTTCATAAAATCGAATATTTTCCAACTGAAGAAATGTTAGCAGACATGTTTACAAAAGGTCTTGCTAAAGCAAAATTTCAATTATTTAGAGATAAATGTCAATTAGTTAATTATGTAAATCGATTGTATTAGAATCTGAATGCAAATCAAGGAGGAGTGTTGGAAATATGATTTGTATTCATATTCATCAATCAATATAATGTTGTAATGTAGGCTATGCTTTATAAAATATCAATTTGTAAAGAGAAAAAGAGGTCTATATAAGGTCTGTCGTAATATGTTATCATTAGATATAATTATCTGTCCTTAATTCATTAATCTCAGTCCCACCTTTTAAATGGAAATATTTAACAGTTTAAAACTCTGTTTTTTGGTAAAAGCGGCCAATAATTAATTTCCCACGCAGGAATATTCAGCTTTCTACTCACATATGATGGATAACCAACAATCATATGGTCAACAGGTCGTTTAGAGTATTTATGATGCAGTGCTCTATCAAGTCACATCAGAAATAGCAGTAGAGTTCGGTTGACTGATTTGAAAACTGGATTATTAATTTTAATTTGGTTTATCTTTGCAGCAAAATTGCGTTGAAGAACCTTAAACCCCGAACCAACTTTATATGTCAGAAACTCGTCCTTTAAATAAATGAGGTCGTCACAAGAATTGCACTCTGCCTTGTTCTGGCATTCTCAGCAAACAAACTTTGCATAAGGACAATCTTTAAATAGTTTGAATAGCCATGTGTCCATTTTTTAATCAATGGATTCCATTAATAAATTTATTTTCGTAATATTCAATGTATTTGGTTAGCAGACAAAAAAGTATAAAAAAAGAAATTTGTTCTATATTAAGGCCCTACTTTAGCAAATAAAAAAATTGAGGAGTGGTCAACACAATTTTGAGAAACTTTTTATGCAAATCTCCATATCACTCAGTATAACAGGACGGTTCCAAATGTCCCCACACCCATACTTCCCACATAAGCGTATTCAGAAAGCCACATGGGAATTAAATGAAGGGACAATGGTCAACTAGATCGACCACAACCTCTTGTCCACAAGACATTTTTCTAGTCTCAAAGGTATCAGAACTAAACCTGAGGCTGGCATCGATTCAGGACACGTCCTGGAAGTTACTGAAATAAAATTTCACCAGTCTACCACATAAAGTCATCAGCACTTCCTGACTCCGTTCAAGAACAGTGAACATCATTACAACTGTGGTAACCGATGCTGCAATTTCCAATAAAGGCAAAAATCCATATATACCTAAAAATTACTGGTTGGGCAATGATTGTCTTGGTACTATTCGGAAGAAAGATCGTGCACGCCAACGAAATCTATCACAAAGAATAAGCCAATCTCAAAACCCTTACATGATTGTGAGTAAAATCTCCAATCGATAGATGGAAGAAACGAGAATGGCTTGAGCAAGAGGCACGCAATATTCAAAATTATTGCCTCAGAGGTAGATATCGCAGCATAAGATATGTACGCTGAGATCGTCCTCTGAGTGGGGGGGGGGGGATGAAATTATTTTTGTTTCAATGCCTTATCAATATCGAGATGACACCACCAACCCCTCCGTCATATGATGAGGCGCGAAATATGGTATCGCACATGAAAAATTACAAGACACCCGGTGAGGTCTCAAATGCTTAAATATGGCGGAGATTAACTGTTCTACCACATGGTTGAGGTCATATCAAGAATTACGTGGAAGACGGCTCTTATCTGTCGAATTCATAAAAAGAGGGATAGGTTAAACTGCAACAACAAGGTTTTGGCCAACGTAGTCGCGGAAAATTTGTCAACTTATAGCGGAAGGATCTTGGGTAAATACATGTGGTTTTTATCCAAACAGATCAACGTCCGATCAAACTTTTATCCTGAGCAGTAGTACTATGAAAAGGAAATCCCTTTGCAAAGTCTATTCAAACAATTCCAACAGGCGTACGACAGCATTACGAGATATATGTTATCGAACATCTATTCCTACCTGGGCCTAAATTTGTTTGTATGTGCCAGCATTTAATGGATGGTTCAAACCGCAAGGTGCCTTCGAGATAACATATTGAGTGTGGCAAGGTGACCCAATAGCTCAAACCAAAAGAAGAAGAAGAACCCAAAGAGGTGCAGTTATCTCTTAAAATCTCTCTCAATATGAAATAAATGCTCGATGTGTCAGTCTTGACGAGCTCAAGAACATCTCCCAATATGGTGATAAAAAACAAAAAAATTGAAAACAATTCGAGGTTCAATAAGGATCCGTAGTTTGTTTTGTATTTCACGTCACGTCTTCTTATCTGATTGTAATTAATGTTCCTCTAGGAATGCCTAGAGTTTAATCTGCCTTAAAATGCAGGCCTCTGTTTATATTCTGAAACTACCTTTTATGGAATTATTTGAATTGAAACAAAAAAAAATCCGATTTAAACAGAAAACCTTAAACAAGGTTGGACTTTTTCAGGAAATTTCAGGATTTCTCGCTTTAAAAAATCGAATTTTTGGGTTTCCCTAATTCGCAGGATGGAATGTTAGAACAAACCAAGTTTACTGGGTAAAATTTTCAAATTTATTTTACTTAAAAATGTTACAAGTCCTATTAAGAGAAAATGCATTTACATGCTAAGAAGTCACCTGGTTCCCATAAACTCAAAAACACCGTACCAAATTTATCTGCTTAAGAAATAACTTAATATGTTCGCAACTCCAGCAATTTTTATGGTGTCCAGGAAAATCTCACGTATTAAAATATTAATATGAAAATCTCTCTAACGGCTAAGCTTCCAGTGAAACTACTCGACACAAATAAGTGGTACTCCTAGAAAATCATCCATATAGAAAATAATCGTAACAAGAACTACTGCAATGTTATCCTAAATAAATTTCATATAATTTGTGTCGCAAATGTGTGACATGAGTTTCTGGTAAAACTAGCATTTCACTTATATGTGACACTGAGTGGCGAACGTGTTAATTGATAATACCAAAAGCAAGGCTCGTTTGGTGGCCCAAGGCAACAACCAAAAATTTGGCGTTGATCTGTTGAATGTTGGTGTGTTGAAGATACATCAATAACATTGTTCATCAATTCGATCTGAACAAAGCAAAACCAATTAATAGTTTACATTATTTTTCAAATAAAGAAAATTACCGAAAAAGCAATGGGTAGTATTGGCTCAATGAGTTGAGAAACAAACATAACGTGACTGGGTCGAGGTCAAAAGAGTCATAAAATATTTATTGCCCTATTATAGTTCTCACCTCACCAAAAAATTTCATACAAATTTAGTCACATTTTCATAGTATTTCTCGGTGAGGTGAGAACCCTTAATAGGGGGTATTAAAAACGACAGCAACAATCAAATTACAACTTAGTTTTTCAAACGAAAATTAAAAAGTGATTGGTTTCTCATTCGCAGACTGAAGTGAACACTGTCATGTCAAACCAGAAAATCGAACACATAGTTTGTTTTTATTTTTGGTGGTCGGATAAGTTGGACATGTAGAAAACAAACTTCTGTAGCACAATCATCTGTGGTAGCTGAATTTATCGAATTTATTTAATATGCGGACGAAACAAATTGGCATTAAGGCAGACACCAAATAAAAGACAACATTGAGAATGGTACTTTTATAATTGAATATGGTTGAAGCGAAAATAATATCGAAGGTTTTTTAACTAAGCCATTGTCAAATTTTAAATTTAACAGTCTGTAATCTAAATTTCGTTTAATAGAAAACAGTTTGGATTAAGGAGCAGTATTGCACAATCAAAAGTTTCCTTTAAACTATGTTACTTAAAAGCTAGAGTAATGCGTTGGACACATATGTAAATATAGTAATCGATTTAAATAGGAACGCGCCCTTTCGACAAGTTGTAAACGTGCCTGTTCAAACGTGCCGTGTTGGATTTTACCTGTAGTAACAAATTGTATAAATTACCAGTTCAGGCGAAATCAATTTGAACGTGTCTATACGTTGCTTTTGCGGGTCCATGTTGTGGTGTTATTTTTTTTATTTTAGTGAATGGATATAAGAAATGGTCCGAATTTCGCATTATGATAAGTATTAATATCGAGAACACAGTCATTTGGAGGGCCCGATTTCGATTTCGAATTTTTTCAATATCGAAAAAATCCGCCCTATTATGAAACGAAAAAAGAAATTCGCGGCGGATTTTTTCGAACGCACATGGCAAAAATTCGACCGTTATTTAGTTGAAAAATTTTGTAAAATTGATGCAGTTTTATGTAATAGACGCCCGGGCTTATTTGTTTGTGATATCCCAACAGCCCTATGAATGGGAATGGGTGGACCTTGATGGATGATTACGAAATATAATTGAATAAAAACATTCGAGAGCCCAATTATTTGTGGGTCAACACGGCGACGATAGCACATACAATTTCTAAGAAATTGCAAATTTGATTCGAATGATACAGTGATGCAGTATACTCGTAGGTACATAAGACGAAATTGAAGGATAGAGCATACGCTGCTCCAGTTATTTGTTCCCTGAGACACCCAGAGGTTATTAAGGCCAACGGGTTAATAATACTTTGTGTAAAACGTTTATGATTGTTATTAGTGCTAAGGATGGGATCTTGGGAAAATTTAATTGATACCGCTTTCAATCGAGTCTGTATAATTCCTAGTTACAATTCTAGTTCCTCATGTCGGTTTTGTCGACTAAATTTTCGACTAAACTAAATTATACTACATTGTGCTGTTAACCACTAGATGGCTAATAAAAAGTCGCCTCGCGAGGGTGCTTTTAGTTTTAATTTCTCGTTTTTATTCAGAATGATTGAGCCTATGAAGTTTCTAACAAAAACAGATGTGAATATATTTAACCGTAAATCCAATAGGAATTTAAATTTTTTATTTGTTTCACATTTTAGTTTTATTTCTTTGGCCAGCTGGCCCAAGAGTATATAAAACATTTTTGAGCTCCCCAACTTTATATCGTGGGGATAAAGTTGATTAATTTAATTCCGACTATGGCTGTTTTCGTGGTTGTATAATAGTGAAAGAAAAAAGGTTCGAGCAGCAATTACAAGATATAAATCTAAGTAGCGCAGTATATGGTCAGCTAGTCCAGGATTATATCAAACTTCTTTGAGTTTTTCAACAGTATCAGCTAGCACAGGGTCAGCTATAAATAAAATTGGGGAGCGCAAAGATTTTTGATATTGTCCGGGGCTGACCATATACCCCCATATACCCGTAATTGCTGCTCGACCCTTTTTTGTTTCACTCATATACATGTGCAAAATGAGTCATTGCCGGAATTAAATAAATCTACCTTTCCCCATTATATGAAGTTGGGGAGCTTAAAGATGTTTTTTGTTGCCTTAAGTGTTCAAAACGACACCTTATAATTTACTGAACAACAAAATAAGATTAAAAACAATTTAAATTAAATTTTTATTTATGGCATAAGTTTGTTGCGAAATATTAATACAGCTTCCTCATGATGATTAAACAAGAAAAGTCAAAAATTTAAAATTACAAATTTACAGTTTATTGTTTCACATGTCGGTTTATAGTGTAACATTTTGCATAAGGTACAGAAGTAGTTTAAAATGCCTTTGTAGTGTATAATGAGGAAACATAATGTAGAACATAAGAAGAGAAAGGTTCCGACCGAACGGTTAATTAAAGTTCCTGAAACGGGACAAGAAATGTGGTCGCAAGAATTAATGTCGTAAAAAATGGAGTTAGTTTCGGCAAATCGAATTTTGAGGTTTATTACAGAACCTAGTGTTCCTCTTCCTAATTTAAATCCAGTTGTTCTGCGAATAAAAGTCAGATACTCCAAACAAATTTGACGAGTTAAATTATAATTTTCCTTCCAGGGCCCTATTCTCGAATTTCACATCCATTTCCCACATGTGGACCTCTGTCAAAATTCAGAAAAACGTTCGAAAATTTAAATTCCTGTATTCTTAAATTCGCTATGGAATTTTTTCAGTACTAAGGGAATATTTCCCAATGCGTATAAGCAGGTGAAAAAAATTATACGAAAATGTCAATAATTACATAGATGTTGATGTCCACATGTGGAAAATGGATGTGTAATTCGAGAACAGTGCCCCAGTATTACGAAGATCCTTAATAATTGCAAAATGTATTATAATTAAAAACTTGTAAATGTGTTACTTCAAAATTTATTTAAGGGAAATATCTCTCAGCTAACTGTGTAGTTAACTCAAGAAGCAGTTTTTCGATTCGAAATGAGCCACTAATTTTCATGTGAAGGAACTACCGTAGACAAATTATTGCCAAAATGTTATTTTAAAAAATTAATGGGCTGTGTTGCGGTTTGGTCTTAAGGTTTTACGTAGATGATATAACAGGAAAGAAATTGACATGATTGAAATTTTAATATTTCTTAATTAACAATTCTTACATATGTTCCGCTTTTACTTTGCGTACATTAATTCTGTCTGTATTGTTTACCGTAATTATTCAGTCATTATTCACTCTTGATTCAGCGATGGATGATGAATTCAGACATTATTCACTCATTATTCTCTCATTACTCATTCATTATTCAGTCATTAGCTACATTACTTTCGCGGATTTACAAAAATATATAATACAAAACAATTGCATTGGATAAATCCAATAAAGATTTAGATAATTAAAAAAAAAAAAAATTAGGGTTAGCTGCCTGTTGTTTAGGGAATTTTAAATCAAAAACTAAATTATATCTGAATATTCAGTCATTACTCGCTCATAATTGATCCATTATTCACTGATCAGTCATAAATATTCACTCATTATTATTATGTTATTCAATCATTATTCATTCAGTACTGCTCATAAATCATTGATCACTCGATATTCTCACATTATTCACGGAAAGATGAATGATGACTAATAATAATAATGAATATTCATCAGTGAATAATAAGTGATTAATGAATAATGATTGAATACTCATTCTCTCTTTATTATATTTTTACGATCGTCAATAAGGAATATGTTTTAGATCTGAAGGAAAACGATGCCCCAGCTTTCTTCTGAGCGAGGTACATTGTGCGTACGTTATTTTTCTACACTTAAAACAAGAAACAAATAACCAAATTTGCTACATTATAGTTTCTACAACTGAAACAACTCAGATCCGATGCCTGTTAAAATTTCACACACCGATAAAATTTAAATTCTACTAAGACTACTTTGTTTTCTCAACAATGAAAATGACAGATGTCATCGGCCTGTAAAAGGTTTTATAGGATGGACTTGTAATGTAGTATTTTTGAACTTAAAATACCTGTTCAAGTTACCTGTACGATTTCAGAACAAAATTCTTAATAAACAGTAAAACACCATTATATTTTATCAAGACGCCAACTTTTTTGTTAGACTAGAGCGCCCAAAATACAGATATCGGTTGAACTTTTGGGCCGAATAGAACGGCGTTAAAAATTTATTTATTTATTTTTTTTTATTCAATCTGTGAATCCAAAGATCCAATGGCAATTGAAAAGTTGTTACATGTATATTTACAATATTTACATCAATACTAACAAAAAGTTTTCAAGTTACTTACTACACTTGCAAATGCAACAAATCACCCACAGTTGAGGCTTCAAATAAAAATGGTTTTAAACCTGAATTAAATGTATTTAATTTACGTGAGTTTTTTAATTTATCCGGTGGGCTATTGATTATTTTAGGTGCCAATATTAGAAACGAATTTTGGAAATTTGTTGTTGTAAATTTTTCAAGTCTATTGTACTGCTTATATGGGAGAAATGGTTTTAGCACTTTATAGACAAACAGATGTCTAATAGGAAAAATCTCCGACAATTCAAACAAAGGCCACGAAGCAGATAGCCTCTGTGCGTTTAGCATGATACGAATAATATATTTTTGAGCTATACCAAGAGGATGATTTCTTGAATAATAAGTCCCTCCCCAGCAGGCTAATCCATATGATAGTCTTGATTCCACAAGCGCAAAATAAATAATTCTTAAAAGTGTGGAAGAACACACATATAATTACGAAGCAAATCGATATGAGGAAGCCAACGCATACAACTATCTACAATCAAATCGCAATCCTTAAAATTAGATACGAATTCAACTTTTGCACAAGTTATGTGATCACAATTCAAAACATGGTAAATAACACCAGGATCAGTAACAACATCACTATTAAGTTTATAAATCATCCCTATAGATTTTGTCCTTAGAAACATAATATGTGCAAGGCACCATTTCCTCAGAAGATTTGGATCAGGATCATCCGCAAAAGCTATCAATTTTGAAGAAAACTTCAAATAGAAAATGCAATTCAGGTTGATTAAAAAGAGGATGGGGCCTAAACCGGAACCTTATGCAACACCATCATCTTCACTAATAACTTCACCAATTTTAAATAATAAATATGTAATACATTGTGGTTAACCATATCAAATGCTTTTGTTAAATAATCACAAAAATAAACGCAACAGATCTTTTCTTGTCAAGAGCTGCATATAGGATATTTGTCAATTCTAATAAAGTACCCGCAGTACTTTTAGCTTTTCTAAACCCTAAATTTGTTTTATTTAACAAACTCGTTACTCTTTGTTAAGCTACCTTTTCAATAAGTTTAGAAAACGTGGATAGTAAAGTAATAGGTCTGTCATTTGCTACTTCAGCTTTGTCTCCTTTTTAAAAAATAGGAATAAGAGACCTTCTTTTAGTTTAGCTGGTAGAATGCTAGAACCCAAAATTAAAATTATTATTTATGAAACCACATCCATAATACTATTAGAATTTTTTTTTTAATGATATTGCTACAGTTATCAATGCAAGCAGAATAAGAAGATTTCAGAGCTATTATGACTTTAAGCAATTCATCTGAACAAGTTTCAAAACACATGAATGAACAGCATTCTGAAATATTTCCATTAACACTACAAAATTTATTTTTATAAAAGTCCACCTTAGCAAGAATCACATCATGTTTAACATTTTTATTTAATTCATCGAAATAACTTTTTAAATCTAAATCATTCATATTTCGTGCTAACCTTCTAGATAATTCTGTTCTTTGATTTAAATTCAACCACTGAGGAATTTTTGTTTATATAAAATTTTAACAGAAAGATAAAATTCTCGTAAGCTATAGACACATCTGTTTGCCAATATAATACAGACCAATTTTCCGCATATTGTTAAATTTGAATAATTAATTGTATTTTTCTGGCATTTAGTTGCAAACGCTTTAGAAGATGATACACAATTCAACAAAAATTTAAATAGCACATACATATGTACAATGACCGGTGATATTTAGATTATGAACTTCAGCACTGAAGCTAAAATCAAAATTAGATGAGTATCTAAAAAATAAATGGTCTAGACACGATGAAGAATTATTTGTAATACGAGTTGAAGTATTAAGACTGATTTACATTCAAAAAATTTCGCAGATGCAGATGTCAAATCAAAAATTCGTTTTCTTCACACATAAAAAGTAAATTTAAACAAAAAATGTCATAAACTAATGCAAATGATTGGTTTTCTTATTTATGTAACTTAATTATAGTTATTTATTCAGACGAGGTTTTTTGGGTTTGTTTCTCGGCTTTCAATTGACTTTTTTAAGCAGATGATTATTTTTTGTCTTTTTGTCCTTGTACTTTTTCCTATGTTCTGTTTCAATTTTTTTGCAGACGTCGATTGTCGTTGAATGTAAATCAGTCTTTAATCATCGGTTTTAGCCCATGTGACGCCATCATAAACAAATATCCATCAGCAGATGAATGATCTTCAAGAATATTTATATTCATATCACCACAAATAATAAGATTTTTTTGATTTTATATTTACGAGAACCCTATTAAATTCATTAACAAAGACTAACGAGTTGAAAGCATGAAATCTATAAATGCACACAATGGAAGATAAAAAAGAATTAAATTGAAAGTTCAACCGTATAATATCAGCACTATTAGTATCAATGAAAGAGGCAGATACCGCTAAATAAATTACTTAATATTTTGTGAACAATTTTGTTTACGAAATATTAAGAAATTTCAATAGACTCAAACTAACACGGTACTAATAAGAAACGGTAATAACATTACACTGACTTTCCAAAAAAATTGCAATTTAGAATAATGAAAAGTCAGGCATGGACTTAATGACCCTTATGCCACATATGAATGATAGGTATGAGCTAGCCAACGATTTAGAAAAGTCAATAATTTAGTAAAAAAAAATCGACATGAGGCAGACGGCGTATGCCTCAAGTTAAGGTAATTATTGCTTTTGGTCTAAATATAAATCGTGACTTAACAATTGCAATAGAAACTCAAATTAGGAAACATGGGTGCTGATTCTCTAAAATATAAGATAATGGGTAAACGGGTTAACTTGTGAAAAGTAGGCTCTGCTTTTAACACGTTCGCCCCTCAAAGACACATATATGTGTCACGTAAGTTTCCCAAAAAATTCATGTTACATATATGTATGTGTCACAAATTACTGAAACTTTACATAGGTATAACTTTGGAATGGTTAGTGTTATGATTATTTTTCCCGTTGGAGTTACAAGTCTCCTATCGGGCGCGTCCCCAGGTGGCGGATGGGGGGATGCCCTCACCGGTTCACCTCACAGATGCCCTCACCGGTGCGGCTTCAAACAGCGTCTGTTCCTCATGCAAGAGGCACCTGATTTCTTGCCTGGCAGTAGGTATAAAATGCTAAGGGAAGGACACCCTGATCAAAAACCAACCATGGGTAGCGAAAAAGAAAAATTTACGGTGCAGGGATCCGGACACCCAGTACCGGCGACCTTTGGGAGTGAGCGAGTGGGCTCCTAGTCGTCGAAATCCATCGACCACAATGTCTCAGCAGTTGTGCACTTGGCAGCTGGGACAGATAAAACAACAAGCACTGCTACTACTGCTGCGGCAAATTTCGCTGCAGCAAGTAAAATAACGTTATTGCAATATCTGACTGATTCTTTTCCTGTTATTACTGGAAGCACAGAACAAGATATAAAAGTATGGCCCTTTAGTGGAAGAAGTACGGCACTCCATAGAACACCACCTTCAACTCCACCGTCAGCGAGCACCACAATGCTGAGTGAACTTAACAATGAGAAGGAAAATATCTCTTCTATAAAGCATACAACTCTCAAGCAAACTTCTGAAGTCACGCAAAGTGCACAAACAGTTAAAATAAACAACGCGGAGTTAATAAATAAATTTGAGCATATGGAGAAGTTAATCGCGTAGCTGAACAATGAAGTTGTCATGTTAAAAAAAGGAAACAGTAAATAAAAATAAAAACACAGGAAACTCAGCATTAATGAACAACCAATTTCAAGTACTCAGAGAACAAGACGAATATCACACTGATGAAGATGAGCTTGAAAGCGAAACCAATTTGAGACTACAGAAAGCCAAGAGAGCAAATAAGAAAATAAGAAAAGAAATCAACCTAAGTAAGAGGAAAGCTGAATCATCACCAGAAGTTGAATCAATTCAAACCCACTTTAAAAATGCCAATGCAATTACTGCACCAAAAGTGCATGAGCCAGAAAAAAAGAAACAGGTCCCACCCCCGATCAATATACTAGGAATAACAAATTAGCAACTTATTAACAACTCTAGCTAACAAATTAAATGCTGATGGTCACCAGTGGTACACTTACGAGAATAAAAATGATCGTTCAATTAAAGTAATGGCGAGAGGTCTACACCCAACTTGTTCAAAAGAGGAAATCATTGAGGACCTAAAAAACAGAGGCCTGAAAATAGTTGATGCAGTAGACATCATCAGAAAAGAGAGACGAGAAAACAGGAAGGGAAATGTTGAAATCACAAGAAGAGGTCTCCCACTTTTCATACTAACCTTCGACAACCAAGAAAAAATCGAAAATATTTATAATATTAAGGCTATCCTTAACCTCAGAGTTAAAATAGAAACACCGAGAAAGGTCACTGGACAAATTCCGCAATGTAAAAACTGCCAAGGTTATAATCATACACAAAAATACTGCCATCGAGAAGCAAGATGTGTTAAATGTGCAGGAAAATATGCAGGAAATGTTTGCACAATTTCCCGAAATACAACACCGAAGTGTATCAACTGTAATGGCCAGCATCCAGCCAATTACAGAGGATGCGAAGTTGCAGTAGAACTGCAAAAAATAAGAGATAAAATACGTAAACCAGTTACATCAAGAAATGTACAAACTATCAAAAAAAAACACGGAGCCAAAATCGTTGACTCCTAATGTTAACTTATAAAGAGAGCGAGTAAATGAAAACGTACTTATGCTCAAATAGTTCAGCAAACAGAGCAGAAACAGACTAAAGTGGATCTCGTTTTACAGGACATACTGAGAAATCTAGAAAACCTCAACAAAAGACTTACTTCGCAGGAAATGAGTTTGCAGAACGCACTAGAAGGAATGAAATCACAAACTAGTTTCAATAGAAGAGTAGAAGAAAACCTTGATCGAGTATATCAAAATATAAATTATATAAAATCGAGTTATAAACTAAAGAAATGAATAAAACGCTACGAATTGTAACCTGGAATGCAAATGGGCTATTGCATCACATTCAAGAACTATATATATTTTTAAACATATAATTGCTACCATGCATTACATCCAGAGAACAAAGCTAGAGGTGGATCAGCTATACTCATAAAAGATTATATAAAGCATAACGAAGAACTTAAAGTTGAGAAGCTTTCCATGCAAGTCACAACAATCAAAATACAATTAATCAATACTAAAACCTGCGGTGTCTCAGCAATCTAATGCCCCCCAAGATACAATCTCAAACAAGTAGATTATACTAATCTTTTCAAAACACTAGGAAGTGTCTTTTTAATTGGAGGTGACTATAATGCAAAAAATACCTATTGGGGATCACGGTTAATGACCGCTAAAGGAAAAGAACTGTTCGCAGCAGGCAAACAACTAAAATGCGATTTTCACTCGGGCGGTACACCAACCTATTGGCCCTCGGATATCACTAAGACTCCAGATCTTATAGACTTCTTTATTACAAGAGGGATTTCAGATAATTTTATCCATATAGGGAACAGTGGAAGTCTATCATCAGATCATTCACCAGTAATTATGATACTTAGCCAAACAATTTTAATGAAAGAGAGCAACCCGAAATTAACGAGCTTCAAAACCAGTTGGGATCTCTTCCAAACACGGTTAACAGAAAGAATTAATCTGCAGAACCCAATACAGGGACCAGTCCAAATAGAAGACGAACTAGATAAGCTCATCCATAATATCCAAAGTGCTGCGTGGGAAAGCACTCCTAATAACAATCAGAAAATGAAGCGCAATGTTAGCTATCCAGAGGAAGTGAGAGAACTTATTAAAAATAAAAGAAAAGCACGGAAGAATTGGCAAAAACATCGAAACCCGGAAAATAAGAGGGTATTCAATCATTTGTGTAACAAATTAAAATATCTAATAAAAGACATTAAAAATCAGTCAGTAAATAAATACCTCAGCACTCTAACTGGACAAAAAGATACTGATTATTCATTATGGAAAGCAATAAAGAATCTTAAAAGACCCAAACATCAGGTTCCTCCAATTAAAAATAAAGAAAATTGGGCTCGAAATGCTAAACAAAAAGCAGATTTGTTTGCAAATCACCTTGAAAAAACATTCCAACCTTACCCAAAACAAACGGAAGAGGAAAATATTACCCCGATAAATAAACAGGATGAAATAAAAATTACACCTATAACATTGAAAGAACTAAAATGGGAAATCAAGAATAATCTGAATGCGTATAAGGCTCCAGGATATGATCTCATAACGGGCCAAATAATAAAAGTGTTACCGGAGAAAGCGTTGAGGAGACTAGTGCATATAATCAATGCAGCATTTCGACTAAGATATGTACCAAGACAATGGAAAGTTGCAGAAGTAATTATGATACTTAAGCCAAACAAACCTCTGAACGATAAATCTTCATATAGGCCAGTTTCTCTGCTACCAACATTATCGAAACTATTTGAAAAGGTTCTTCTTAAAAGATTAAAGCCAATTATCGAAGAAAGGAATCTTATCCCCTCACATCAGTTTGGATTTAGAGAAAAACATTCTACGATAGAACAAGTACATCGAATTACTGATGTAATCGAGAAATCATTAGAAACCAAACAAATATGCTCAACTATATTCCTTGATGTAGCGCAAGCATTTGACAAAGTATGGTATCAGGGGTTAGAATTCAAACTTCACCGAGATCTTCCGGAGCAATTTTTTCAAATTCTAAAATCATATATATCAGAGAGGCATTTCCGAGTAAAGTATGAGAATGAATACTCCCAACTAAAAAGGATAACAGCAGGAGTTCCTCAAGAAAGTGTTCTTGGGCCAATCATTGATCTCCTGTATACTAGAATAGAATATATCAATTACAGAAGCAACAATGTCGACTTTTGCCGATGACATGGCCATACTTGCAACAGCAAAAAACATCAATGACTCCACTAGTAAATTACAGAAGGCTACTAACCTGATATGTAATTGGACAAAGAAATGGCGAATTAAATTAAATGAAGCAAAATCAATCCAAGTAAACTTTACAAATATAAAAGTTAATCATATACCAATAATGATAAACTCGATAGTAGTACCACATGCGAACACTGCTAAATATCTTGGCATGACTTTGGATGCTAAACTTAGATGGAAGAAACACAAGAAGAAAGAAGAACTAAACATAAAATTTAGAAAAATGCATTGGTTCCTAGGGAGACAATCTGAACTGGCGATTCATAACAAACTGCTGTTATACAAACAAATTCAGAAGCCTGTATGGACATATGGTAGTCAACAACTTTGGGGTTGTGATAAGAGGACAAATATCAAAATTATACAAACAGCTCAAAATAAAATCCAGCGATGCATTGTTAATGCACCATGGTACATTCGAAACGACAACCTCCATCGAGATTTAAAGATCGAGCTTGTCGCGGATGAAATCAAGAATCATGCAACAAAACACCTACAACGTCTGCACCAGCATGAAAATCTGGACATACGCTTTATGCTGAATACCACACCAACAAGAAGACTGCAAAGAATCAAACCTTTGGACTTATCGCGACCAGGAGGTCAGTAGACTTACTGTGGCGAAAAATCTGAGGAGGAGTTACACGAAACGGGCAATCACTTGATTGTGCCTACTAATCAACAACTTTATTATGCAATGTAAATTACTAAATGGGTACAAGACTCAGTCGTAATATCTCTAAAAATAATTATTTTCTTTTCACCGTAGTGTTTATGAGTATATGACACACATTTGTGTCACATGGTTTCAATGAGAAAGTTTTATTTATTGAAATATTTTCATATTTCGGGAAACCCCCGATATTGGTTCAAAGAAAAGGGATAACGATTTATTTAACGTTTTAATGTTAGTTTATCGACGATTTTTGTCTAGTAAAGAGGTATTTTGTTTTTAAGTGTAATAAAAATTATTCAAAGTTATTTGTGTAGCATATAAAGTTGTGAGGTATAGTAATTTTATTATTTACTCTCCGATTTTCTGATTTGGTTGAGTTTCAAGTTAATTGCAGATTTTTTGTTGTACTGTTATAATAGGTTCTTGGTTCTAAAGGAATTTGTGCATAATGGAAAGTCGAGGAAAGCGCATGCAGCTTGCGCATAAATCTGACGAATCTGAATTGAACTCCAGCAACAGTGAAATAGACTTTGAAGATTCGGGCGGCAGCTTTCGCATCTATGACACTGATAACATGTCATCTGAATGCTCAGGAGAAATTGACTTGCAAGAGGTACCAGTTCAAGAATATTTTGCTGAAAATAACAATGATGAGTGGACTGATGTTGGGTCTGAAACCAATAACATAGTTTTTAATGGAGCAGAATTGATATCCATAGATCTACCATCAACCGCCGAACCAGTAAAATATTTCAGGAAAATATTTGACGATGTATTGCTCGAGAAAATATTTACTTGGACTAACGCACGTGCTAAATTCATTATTGAGCATAAGCCATTATCAGCAAATTCAAACCTTCGCAGATGGAAAGATGTGACCAGTAGCGAATTGAAACAAATGCTTGGCTTATATCTACTAATGACTCTAAATAGAATACCAAGCCTAAAACACTATTGGGCCAAAACTGGGCTTTATGTTCAAAATGTGTTTGGCCAGACAATGAGTCGAATAAGGTTTGAAAACATCCTTAGGTGTATGTGTTTCTATGACGAGCAACACGACGTTAAAACTAATAGATTGTACAAAATACAAAATGTCACAAATCACGTTCTGGTTAACATAAAAAATTGTATAGCCCACCTCAAAACCTTTCATTAGATGAAGCTCTTCTGTTATGGCGAGGAAGACTGTCATTCCGGCAGTATATACTGAATAAGAGGAACAAGTACGGAATCAAATTCTATGAATTATGCAATCCCGAAGGTTTTTTAATAAATATGATTATATATACCGGAAGAGGCACGGTGTCTAACGAGAAAGGGCATGCATTTGGCGTTGTTGTTGAACTAATGAAGGAATATTTGGGTAAAGGTCATACGTTGTATATGGATAATTACTACTGCAGTATTGACCTGGCAGAGCACTTGGTGAATCATCAAACTAATATATGTTCTAACATTACGTTCGAACAGGAAACGCAATCCCTCTCAAGTTATGGAAAGACAAGCGAGACGTTTTGATGTTTTCTACCAAACATAATGCCGAGCTTATTAATTTAGTAACAAAAAGAAACAAGGACATAATAAAGCCAAAAATAGTGGTAGACTACAACGCTAATATGCCGGCGATCGATAAGGCGTTCAGTGCGATGGTACATGAAAGTGTTTTTTCGTATACTGGATATAGCAATATGGAATTCGTGTTGGATATATAACAAACAAACCCAGCAACGACAATTGCCACATCTAGAATTTAGAGAAAAAATTATAACCTCATACTTAGGGAAGATTTTAGCGTGGCAAAAGAGCCCAAGAACCGCAAGAACTTCAACTTCAAATACAGCACATTTCCCTAGCATGGCCAACAGCCACAGGAGGTGCCGCATGTGTTACAAAACTAGTAAAAGGGCTGCGCGTAAATACGTTTGTGACACATGGAAAGATGCTAAAGGCGAGTTGATCGGTCTATGCCCAAATCCATGCTTTCGGCTATGGCATACCCGATAAAAAATTTCGATTTTTTTTTATAAACTGTTACTGATTTACGCTTATATAATTTATATGTAAACCATAATTAACTCTTTAGAAATATAAACCTAATATACTGAATTTTGGAATTTCTTGTACACCTTAAAATAATTTATGTTCCACCTAAACCTCATGTCTCACATATGTGTCGTAGAAGCAATCAAAAACTCATGTCACATATATGTGACATACCAGCTTTCCACAAACTCATGACCCATATAGATGTCATAGAATTGTTAATAATTATGTGAGTTTTTTCCGAACATCAAAAAATCGTTTGAAGCCGTGTACATACGTCGGATGAAAATCCGGGATTTTTTACATCTCAACCGAGAAGTTAGTAACATATCGGTTTTTTGCTCTATATTTGGTCTATTTTACTTGTGACATAGCTGTCAATTTTTTTTATTTTTGTTTTGGTTTTGCTTGGGTTAATTCTTCATTAATTTTCATATTTTTCGTATTTTTGTAGTAATTTAATAATTTTGTTTTCCTTTTAACTATAAAATCACATTCGTTTTCCGTTTTACGTTTTAGTTTTTCATTTTAAATTTCATTTTAAAAATGTCTTTTTCAAGACAAGATATAATAAATGTATTGAATGGAGATATGTTAATTTTAAATGCCGTGTTATTCGAGTCGAGTTCGAAAACAGGCGTCGTAGTGTCAGACGATTTAGTGTTAACCCGGTCAATCGCAACAGAAACCAGCAGGGCTTTTATCAAAATCTTTTTTATGAAATGCGATTAATCGATACAGAATCGTTTGCGAATTTTCATCGTATGACACCGGTCGCGTTTGATGAATTACTCACAAAACCCTGATCCAGAAAAATTACATTGGCGAGAATTCGATATCAGCAGGTCAACGGTTGTCTTTAACTCTACTCGTCTCTAATTATTATAAAACTTATTTTATATTTAATATTCGTTTACATGTGTATATACATTTTTTCTCAGATACCTCGCAGTGGAGACAGCATGGTGTCGAGCCAGAAGAGTGGTGGAGAATACGTTCGGTATTCTATCTAGCCGGTGGCGCATATATCGACGACCAATTATTGCAAGTAAAACCACCGTGTTAGGCATTATAAAAGCCACTGTCGTTTTACACAATTGGTTGCGAGCAAAAAAAATTAGGGAATATGTTACTTCCGAATTAGTTGATAGCGAAATCAATGGAACATTTCGACCAGGAAGATGGCGAAGTGAAACAAACGAGGCCATGCAGGGAGTACAGCGTGTGGGATCAAACACTTCGAGCAGAAATTCCAATGAAATAAGGGACCAATTCTGCAAATACTTCAATGAAGTTGATGTGTTACCATGGCAGTATTCGACGATACATTAAAAATACATGTTCCAATTCATTCATTCAACATTAATTTCATTTATTAAAACACATTTCTTAGACTATGAAAACTTAAAATTAATTAAACTAAATATTTATGATGAATAAAAACTAAATATAATAACAAAAAATTCTAAATATTTTAATTATCGCCAAATTATTGTTTTGCCTCTTCCATATATTTATTTATCTGAAACAGCACCATTAACTATTTTGCCAATGGTAATTTTGCAAAATCTTCGTCAATTGATTCGGTAAAGACCTTCAATAAACTCGGACGTCGAATTTCCACTACTGGGGTTGGCTGGGCAGTACTTCCCTCTATCAACTTCCTATGTGCATCCAACGACTTCATTACAGAATGCACCAATGGCTCCATAGGATTTTGTACATAGCTAGTTGTACATAGGCTAATGTACATAGAGCGGCGAATGTGTACATTCGCCGGTAAATGTGCATATTGTTACTGGATTCTATTTCCTAGGATTCTATTTGGAAAAGAATATTCTCTTCGGGAAATATGTATATTTACCGGCGAATGTACACATTCTCCTATTTTTGTACATTAGCCGTAACATAAATATATACATACATATATATATATAATATTAATATATATATACATAAATATTCACTTATTTTGTTTTTTATACATATAATTATTTAAAACACAAAAATTTTTGAAGTACGTTTACAAATTACAACACAAACAAAAATGCAAATGTCATTAGGAAAAGTATAATGATCTACAAAATATTGCTCAAAAATTACAGTTTTATTTTTTTAGGTTGGTTGCTCTGCAGGATTTTTGCTTAAAGTTGAGATTTTTTCAACTTTTTGGGATGAAAAGGGGCGTGTATTTTGTACTATTTCTTGCATTTGATTGGAAAAAACGGCGAGATGTAAAAATCCCGGATTTTCATCCGACGTATGTACACGGCTTGAGGGGCGAATGTGTTAAAGCATAAAAGTAGGCTTTGCTTTTTACACGTTTACACGTCTACACATTATCTATCTATGTATCTATATTATTAAACGAGCAATAATTGCGGGTATGTATATATGTAAATATGTCCGCACGAAAAACTACTTCGAGACCGATTTCGTTGACGTAAAATGGCTATATGATGTCTTTTTGCATGAAAATGCGATTGAGTCTGGTCTCAAGTCTGGGAAAACTTTGTAAAGCCTTCAAATCTGGAAAAATTATCCAAATTTTACAGCGCCACCTCTAAAATGGTCAATTGTATATCGCTAATTTGCTACCACAATGGCATAACTCAAAATCGGTCGTTTTTGACTTATTTATAGAGAAATATCGGCTTTTTAATATAGTTAAAACTGATATAACGACACACCTAAAGCTATAAAGCTCACTACAAGACAAACGGAAATGTCTCTCAAATTATAACATTTGTTATTTTTAAATTGTGTCATTGTTGCAGCAAATGAGCGATATGTATTGTGTATTTTTTTTATAGAAAAGAATGTTTGATGATTTTTTTAAATAGTACAGCTGCGTAGTTAACAGCATACGGAGTTATGGATGTATTTAATTTTTTTTTTATGATTTTTTTTTCATGGATGTCCATTTTTCAAAAATCACGACAAAAAAAAAAAAAATTTAAATTAATGTTGGATGATCAGCATATTTTTTTTAGTCTTTTCCCGACGAATTTTCCGAGTGGAAATTCGCGATTTTCTCGCATTTTCCGTGATTTTTCCGATATGATGTAAAAGGAAATTATTCTTAGAATATTTTTCTTCATCTGTATACCAAATTACAGAAAGATCTGACAAATTTTATCTTTCTCTATGTTGATACGTCACATTGTGTAAATCTATCTACATATTATATAATTTAGTAGAATGCTCAAAACTTTTTATAAAACCAAGTAATTTTTCGGCAAATTCCCATGCCGCAGTAGTCTAGGTGTTAGCGTTGTGGATTTTAAAATTTTAGATCGTAGTTCGAACCTCGAAAATTACATTCTTGAGATAAATTTTTTTTCGTTTTTTTTTTCAAATTTATATGGCATGTATGATTGAATAATAATAAAAGATGAATGTAAAAGTTGTAAGCTACATTTAGGCTATTATAGTAAATTATTTGTGTTGCAAAGGCACAATTATGACATTTACGTTCACAAAAATCAAGAATTAACTACAAAAACTACATTTACATTTAAGTTACGGTAAATGTATGTATATCAGTAAACGTAGGTATAATTTGGGAAACTACATATATATATGTATATGTATTTAGGTGAAGGATCATTAATTCGAGCGAGAATCTTGAAAATTTATATGAAATCGATATTGAAATAATTTTCTGGAAATATTGGATTCAATTTTCAATTGTAGGATTTAATTATTCCAGTGATTTTCTTGACCAAAAAATCACGAAAATGAGTGGAAATTAAATCCTAATGATGTAAATTGAGGCTGGGATTTTTTTTTTTTTTTTTTTTTTCAAATTAGATTTAGAAGAAATTTTCAAGATTTCTTCAGTGGAACTCGGGCTCCTTTGTAATTTTCACGATGTTGGTAAATATTGGTAAGAAGTGTTTTTAAGTGGTATAAGGTGATCCCCATTGGTCTTGATTTCAGGAAAATTCAGACTCCATTTTTATAGTTTTAATGATTTTGTTGAAAATTGGTAAGTATGTTTACCAGTCCAGAGTGTCATCCATTGGAACTTGGGTTTTTTAAATTTTAACTATTTTGTTAAAAGTTGGTAAAGAGGGTTTTCGAGTGCCACGAAGCGATTGTGATGGGTATAAATTTTTGGAAAATTCGTTTAGGGGGTTCTCCAGTTGAGCCCGGGCTTCTTTTTTTTAATTTTTTACATTTTTGGTAAAAATTTGTGAGCGGGTGGGTGCCAGACAGAGATTGCAATGGGTCTTGGTTTAAAAAAATTAGCTTAGGGTCTTTCAGTGGTATCCGGGTTCCTTTTTTCATTTTAACAATTTTGGTAAACATTTGGTAATGAGAGATATTCGAGCGGCAGGAAGCGATCGCCATGGGTATTGATTGAAGTCAAATAGGGTTTTGAAAGGTCTGCAATGGGTGTTGATTTCGGGAAATATATGTTTAGAGGGTCCTCCGGATGGTCGAGGTCCATTTTTTAAGTTCAACGATTTGTGTAATAATTGGTGAGCAGGGATTTTCTAGTGTTAGGAAACATTTACAGTGGACTTTGATTTCGGGAAATGTCGTTTAGTGGGTCCTCTAATAGGCCTGGGGTTCGTTTTTTTGAATATTTTTTTATTGATCATAATTGGTGAAATAGAGTTTTCGAGTGCCAAAACGCGATAATACCGGGTATTGATTCTTAAAAAAAACGTTAAGGAAGTTCTCGTCCGGTGAGCCCCTGTTTGCTTGGTTTTATCTTACTTTTTAACTTACTACCGGTTTCTGAAACGGTTATTTGATTTTTATTAATGTTGGTTGGGGTGGTTTTATTTCAGTAAAATTCGTTTAAGAGGATCCTCCTATGGGAATTCATATTTTTATTATTTTCTTTTGTTAATAGTAATTGGTTAGATGGAAATTTTCTAGTGAAAGGAAGCAATTGTAATGGGTTTTGATTTCTCGGAAAAATATTTTAGTAGGCTTTCTGGAGAGGTTCGGGTTTCATTTTTATTTTATTTTCTAACAAAGGAAATCTAATTGTTGTTATTGCTATTGATATTGCATTGTGTTTTGTTTTTTTTATTTGTTCAATTGTGATTTTTGAGAATTATATAGAGATCATAAATTAGTTCCAAATATGGATCGTATAGGTTCTGTAAAATGGCCAATTCCAATGGACCAAAGCCATTTTTCAACCGATTTCGATAGAACTCGGTATGTACCATGAAAATGGGATTGTAAAATGGGAATATGAATATTATTCTAGTTTCAATAGAATTAAACCATTTCCTTTCAATTGGGATGAATTGTATAGAATGGGATTTGTTTAGTATAGAATGGGATTCAAACATGAGTGTCGGAAATTTTTCTGGAAAATCGACAGTCTAAATGGAACTAACATATTGCTCAATTGAATGAGGTGAAACTCAGTGACATGAACGTGTAACAAACGCTAATGTAATTCGGAACGAGCGTAGCTCGGTGCTCCTGGGACTCTTATATTATTAGAGAATCAGAACCCTGTATTGCTCGTAAAGGTTGGTAAATCCCACCGCAAATTCATACGAGAGCACATTTTAGAACTTACGCATTGAAATTGAACAAACAAATATAAAAACTTTTAAAATTATGAAAGTTTTAATTAGAAAATATCTACATATGTACAACTTGCGGCCACAATTATTTATAAAAAATAGAGTTTAGAATTTATTCTAATTTCCAGTGTAAATCATTAAGAAGAAAAGTAAACTAAAATCAACATGAGAAATCTTAATTAAAATCAAATGAATCCACCTATCTATCAATCAATCAATCAATAAATATTTAATTATTTTTTTTGATTA
This sequence comes from Tipula vernalis, assembly GCA_958295665.1. Taxonomy (NCBI): domain Eukaryota; kingdom Metazoa; phylum Arthropoda; class Insecta; order Diptera; family Tipulidae; genus Tipula; species Tipula vernalis. Next base: position 342,169,467 of record OY282559.1, read on the forward strand.
AAATTCGAAAAGAATAATTAAATTTTTCGAAATTAATTAACCAAAATAATTAATTCACCGGAAATTAAAAAAAAAAAAAACAAAACTAAACTATAATTACATTTTAACAAACACAGACAATTATTATTCATTAATAATAATTAATTGTTAACAAATAAAATTAAACAATTGTTTTGTTTAATCATTTTTTGCTACTATTGTTTAAAGCTATAAAATAAGGAAATATAAATTTTTGTGTTTAATTTGGACAAATTAAATTTCACTTTAGCGATGAGATTTGTTGCAACAAATTAATTATAGATTTAAAAATTATATTATACACGTAATTAGGTAATATCTAAACGTTTTATCTCGACCAATGCCTATCCAAATCTTTCAGTTTACTTATTCATTCGGTTTCGTTTTTGTGTGCTAATTTTGGATGTAAACCAGATGACCTTTGGAACACGCTTAGATAAACGTAAAAAAGTCAATGTTTTTTTTTGTGTATTGTTCTTTATGTGAATTATAATGTTAATTTTACTTTTGTTTGTTGAACCAAAATTCTAGTTTGGGACAAAAAAAAAAAAAATTGAGATTTTTTAATATGATAAATTACGTGAAAATGGTTATTTGAGGCTATAGCCTATATATATACGAGTACGTTCAGCTAAGAAATGTCATATCATGCATCTGCAAAAAAATATAAATTATTCGTTTCGGATTTAATTTTGTGGTGGCGGCCAAATTATCGGGTACCTTGAATATGATGGAAAAAGAGACAAGAAGTGTGTATATAATTTTAACATGGAAGAGTGACTTCTCATCAAAATGTATATTTTTTCCGTAAATGGATATTATACACATTTAAATTAATTATCGGAAGAGAATTTTTACATTTATTTCGCCTTTAACAAAAATTAAGACATAATTCTGTTTCCGTATTTTAAATAATTCAAAACATGCAATTGAAACTAGCGAAAACAAAGAGAACCTTGGATTTGGAAACCAAATGGTAATCTAGATTGCTACCGTGCTTTTGAATAAATTTTCATTTAGCCGAAAAAAAATCAATTTTCAAAAATGTCGACATTTTTGTTATCATCACTCTTCCAGAATTTAATTAAACCATAAACTGCAAGTTTTAAGAAGTGCTTATGCATAACGATAATTAGATTAGTAGTGTTACAGTTTTGTTAAGTGAGATCAAAATGTTTCACGTATCACAAATACAAAGCAAAAATACTTTACCGACAATTTTTAATTTTTAAATATTTTTTTTGGAAATACCGAAAGCAAAATTTTCAAATTTAAAGAAACTCTTGGTAAGAATTACAAAAAAAAAAAAAAAAAACTGCTATAATAGGATTGGGGTCATTCCACCGATTCCGAATTGGTCAAAAACAAAATATCGATTTTAATTTTAATCACGATACTCAAATTTCATTTTTCTTACACCGTATAACGGCCAAAAAACCAAAAAATAAAATAAACAAAATATTAAATTCTGGAATAGGGAGATACAGTCTGTCAAAAAAGTACCGCGAATTGTTAAATAAAACACAAATTTTATGTTCCAATATAAAAATTTATTTTGTCGCCCTCAATGTATTCCCCATTCGAGTATATACATATATGCCAGTTTTATGGCTTCAATGGAGTCAAAGCTGGTTCCACAGAGTAGCAATTTGAGTCTGGGAAATAGGAAAAAGTCACCTGGTGCTAAAGGAAGTGGTACTGAATCCCAAAATAAAAAATCCCAAATAAAACATTCGTTTAAGTAAAATCCCACAATAAAAAATCCCCAAGAAATTTCATGTTATAAATCAAACAAGGTACTAATATATTTTATTACTGCCCTGAGCAGTAGTACTAAAAATGGTAATTATTAATCACAAAAATTGATAAAAAACATTGAACAAAAAATAGTAAAAATTATTATTTTTAAATTAATGAACTGACAGTAAATTTGAAAAAACTTCATTTAGTTGATGGGATGAATATTGCAGGCTATATTTATTAAATAATCATTATAGGTATATTCAAAGCTTACCTAAATATACAAGCCATCAGGTTAAAATTCGAACTTAATATAAGGGGGATATAAAGACAAAAAAAATTGAATTTTTCATATTATGAATCATATGAAAAGTTATGTTTTTTTAATATCGTTTTTCTTAAATGAAAAGTCTTACAAAAATGAATTTTGATTTTTACGTTATCAAGAAGAATGATTGGTAAATATACGATTTGAAGATCAATTAGTAAAATCTTGTTTATAGACATTTAATTAATGTTTTACTAAAACCCCTTTATTTACAAACACATCTTTACACCTCATGACGCCATACCTTTCGTTCATATTTTTTTTTTGTAATTAGCCATTAGTGACACCTACTTATAAACTCGACTAATTAAATAAGTTTAAAAAAAACAAAATGGCCGTGTAGTTTTCGTGTTTGAAGTCAGATGGCGGTAATAAGAAATTGAAATAAATTCACATTTTAGAAAAACAATTCAAAATAATGTTTTAGCAAGTTAGGAGTATAATTTAGTAAATAAAAAGTTTAACGAGCATGCGGATCTATTTCATCCGAACATTATTGATTTGAAGTCGAAAAATTCGGATGATGCGTTTGTTTTCAACATTCAAAAATTGCAATAATGATTTATAAAAATAAACTGTAATTCTTACCAATTAAGTACTTTTCAAATTGAGGTCGTAATCCAACACTTTCACAAAAGATTTTCAAGTTTTGATTGGCTCTGATAAATTGTTTATTCTTTATAAACTAAAAAATATTAATAAAATTGTTGTTTTTTTTTTAAATAATTAATATTAATGCACATAAATTTCGCACATAAAAACCACTCTGACATTTGATTGCTCTATTAAGCATAATAAGTCCGGGGAAAACAAAATAAAACGGAGTATTAATTTTTATAACTCATTCGAACATAAATATTAACCGAAATAAGTATTTTTTGTGGTAAACTACAGATGTCACTAATTGCTCACTACACTTGACAGTGTACAAAATTGAAAAGCTAATTTTTTGACATATTCTCAACAAATGTCATACCTGTCATTGGAGAAAAGTAGGAAGTTGAATTTTTTTTTTTTAAAATTATTTAAATTAATTAATTTATTTAATTAAACATCCGTACTAACGTTTTTACTAAATTTAGTACACGACAAAGATGATTCCAAATTTAGGCGATTCAGTCCAAACGACCAACTCGTGCAAACTGTTAAAGAAACTTATGTATGACTGTATTATGGAGCGGAAAATTTTAAAAATGTTGATCCCATTACCGCATCCGTATTTGATTTTATTTATCAAGTATCACAATCACCAGATAAAGTAACAGAGGAAATATTATATGAAAATTTACAAAAGATCGAGAAAAAATCGATTGAATGGTTTCCCATTTAACAGAACTATTGCACTGTTAAAAATATTTTCAAAATTTAAAAAAACGTTGTGTAGCCAACTTCATATTATCAAAAGAAATTTTTTTCGTCATTGGTTTCGTTTTTATAAGTTTATACTGTATTTTTCCAAATTTTTCACATAGCCATACAAAGAAAAAGTAAATTTGTACAATTTTATTTTAATTATATTAATCAAATTACTAAATTTAAGTTATTGGTTTTAAAATATGTTATACTCAAAGGTTTGATTTAAATATAAACCTAAAAATATTTTCTGTTACGAGTATTTTTCATTCATAAAATTTTAATCAAAAATGTTCAATTTTACATGGGTTCTTATGGGAAATCGTAAAATGTGTCCCCCTTAAATTAAGCTTCTTTTAAAATTGGTATGAACCTGACGGCTTGTATATTTAGGTAAGCTTTGGTATATTCACCTGTGTTTTGATTACTTTTTTAATTTGTTTATATTTTTTTACAGTTTTTTTGGTTTTGTGGAAAATGTTCGCTGCCACAAATTTTTTCATAATTTGTCGTAGCTAAAATTAATTCTTTTCTTAAATCATCTATAATTATTGTATATAGCCCACTGTTTCGTTTCCCAACAACAACTTTGAGTCGTCGTTGCCATGTATGCTATTCTGCGTACTCGAAAAATTTTCCTTCCACGTATAATTTGTTTTTAACCACTTTGCAATTTTTTTGGAATCAGTATCTTCTAAATGCTTATATTGTTCATTATATAACGTTTTTATTTCGGTAGGAGGGAGAAACGCGAGGCTTTTAATCATCCTAACCTCCAAACTAAAAGCTTCAATTCTTCCATATTTTACTGCTACTGTCGATTTTTGGACCTGACGCCACATGATATGTCCAAAATGAAAAAGACATCCCTTAAAAACCGTCGACGGAAAAAACTCACGAGCTGCAGAATGAATTGTTTTTTTTTTTTCAAAATCCGAAATAATCCGTTTTGGTTTGAATGGGATATGATTGTCCGCCGCTATACGACGAAGTTCAAAAAAAAATCTGCATAGCATTTTTTTTTCTTGCTCATTAATCAAAATAGTAGCGGTATTTTTGGCTTCCATTTTTTCCTTGAATACTAAATAGTTGCACCATAATTTCCGATACTACATAAAAAGTGCCAGCAAGATAACTCAGATAAAATTTGTATACTTGAAACAGTTCCAAGTATAATAATTTTGTCGTTTTGGACTTCCTTTTCTGACAGTATGAATAATCCCTCTTCGGAATTTACGATACCTTATCGTAAATGCTCCGGAATGTCGATTTCAGACAAATTTGTTGGCTCTTTTGATTGTTCAGTTTTGGGCTTGCTTATTTGGTAAGTAAATACGAGATAACGGTTCACACTCCACAGTTACATCGCGAATTACTTGAGATGGAGGCTGTGTTGTGGAGGCAGATTTGAATTTTAGCTCCACATTCGCTTCCGTTACATTCAAATCAGCAGCACGAAGATCATGACTATGTTCAAATGTTTTTTTTAACCTCTATCTATATTTTCTTAAGAATTAAAAAATATAAAATTTTCAATTTTCAGAATAATTTTTATTAAAAAGGGATTTTTTTGGGGATTTTGTCTTTTGGGATTTCGTCTTTTGGGATTTTGTCTTTTGGGATTTTGACTTTTGGGATTTTGTAAATTTGGGTTTTGTTAACTGGGATTTTGATTTTGGGATTTTGTAATTGGGAATTTGATTTTGGGATAGTGTACCCAACCCGGTGCTAAATCAGGCGAATGTGGTTTTGATCGATGGTATTTGTTTACACTATTCAAAAAATGTGTAAAATTTCCGATTAGTACTAAAATAGTATTCACAAAATATCACTAAACTTCTATAAGCGTAAATTATGCTCTGTAAATTTACAATGACACATTTGTTGACATAAAGCTACATATCTTGATTTTATTTGCCTATATAACTCGGCAGAGTAAAAATTTTTTAAGATAATTTTTTTAGGAAGTGCTACTCTCGATAGCATCTATTTACCAGCAAGAAATAAACATGATTTAATTTAAAGCTTTTGAGATTTTTTCAGAAAAAAGTTTTTCTAATAGGATTTCTTTGTGTTTTTAACGAATCAATATTCAAGTATGCATGATGGCCTCTGTAATTCTTATCAAAATAACTTATTTTCTTCAGAATTTTGGTGAAAGTTTGTGGAACTATCAATGAGTTCAGAAAACAACATCTGACCTCATATAACTACACATTTGAGAAAGTGTTCAGATTTCTTATTCCACATGGCAATGTCTATGGGACGCCATAATGCCAAGGAATACCTTGCCATCCTCTACTAAATTCAAAATAAATACTTTACTCATGCCGTCAAGTTAAAGGTATAAAGTGATCACTCCATTTATCTTATTTGGGAGTAAAATTTGATGCTACCGGTTTATAAATGATGACTGGTGAAATACAAAAAACAAATATACGCATTTATGTATTATTTTTACTGACGAAACCCAGATTTAATTCACGAAAAAGGCCCCGTCGAATCCCCTTCGGTGGAAAATAGTTTAAATACTTATGTCTATCAGCTAAGAGCCTGCAAACAATCTCATATATTCTCTTTCATTTGACTTTCAAGGTCGAATGATTTCTGTTACAAATTACAGTTTAAAGTAACTAAGTTTAGTAGGTAGAATTAAAAAACACACTTTCCATTTTACTTTCTTTTACTCTAGTAAAATAAAGTATAGTAATCATGGAAATTTTGGACCTTGAGATTTTTAGAGATTTATCTGTTTTGAGGTGCCCTGAGTCCAAAAAAGTGGGTTTCGAAATGGTGTCTGTCTGTCAGTCTGTCAGTCTGTCAGTCTGTCTGTCAGTCTGGGTCCTCTCTACAGCCCAGATGGTTTAACCAATCGAACTGAAACTTCAGATTTAAGCTTTTTTGATAATTTCGGAGGTCCCAGCGAATTTTACTCCAAATCGGCTAACCGGAAGTGGCCACTCCCTTGGTCCAGAAAATTTATTTTGCAAATATCTTAAAAAGTATAACGTTTACAAAAAACTACTTAATAAAAAATGTTTCCAAAAATTAAAAACAAATAAAAATAAAAAATTAAAAATTTAAAAAAAAATTTAAAAATTAAAAAATTAAAAAAAAAAATTAAGAAAAAATTTAAATTTCTCAAAATTCTCTGTTCGTATAAGAACGGTGTGTTGGCCACACCTCCATTTTTTTTTTCAAATTGACCTAGTGACAGCGAAATATTCTTCAACCTAAAATACATTATTTTCTTATTAGAAAATTTTCCTAATCCCCATATTTCCTTTACAAAATTGAATTTAAAAATAAGCGGTTGGTCCATCATCGAATCTTTTCCAATACTTCGTTGTATCGAAATGAAATATTTCCCATACGAATGCTAGTTTTTAACAAAATGTTACTTTTTCCATACTAACGTTCATACGAAAAGATTGGCTGCGACCAGAGATAAGAATAAGTAATAATTATTCTTATCTCTGCTGCAACATACTAACACATTTCCAAATAGCTGATATTATTCGAGTTTTTACAATTTTTTGGCGGAAATTTTATTTGTGAAGGTAAATTTTATGTCAATAGTTCGGAGTGTACAGTTTTAAACATTTTTAATCAAATTAGATATCATTAATAAAATCCTATAAGACAATGGAAAAATTCAACCGATAACTTAGTACATCCGCGTAAAAAGCAACGAAAAGTATCTGAATGGAAATCTACAAGGGATAATTTAGCCAGGTGAGAACAATATTAATTTCTTAATTCTAATTGATGTAGTTTATTAATTTTATTCTTTTGTTAGATATAAACCAAAAAGTTTACCGAAAATAAACACATGCAACCACAAAAAGGATGAATCGTACCATTAAAAAAAAAACTGACCAGACAAGACTGCTACGAGTTCCATAACAAATTTTATTTATGTGGCATAAAATTTCGTAAGACGCTTTTATTTTAAACCCTACAAAAAATAGACTACCGCACTAAAAAAAAATCCTACGTCAATGCAGACAAAAACTGCATTAATAGTAAGAAAAATTCGTTAAAACTGAGCCAATACGACCCTTCTTTAATAGTACGAAAGTCATACGTTAATATGGTGCAACACATAAAAAAATTTATTTTAACTTTGACTACTTACGTTGTAATATTTATGAATTTATTCATATAAGATATGAAAAATGTTATAATTTTAATGCAGTTAAAACTGTTTGTGGATGAACAAATTCTTATTGTTAACGTAAGAAAGTAAAGATAACATGAAATTTTTTGTAACTATAATGAAATGTTACGTCATTTTAACGAATACATTCATACATATAAGTTTAAAAATTCATTATTTGTGCATACGAAATTATTCGTATATATGAAGAACGACATACTCAGTGGTTAAGAATAATACACAAATATGATGATTATTTTCATAAATATGTTGAATGTTTTATATGTAGGAACGGGTTCATAATTGATAAACAAAATTACATAAGAATTATGTAGGGTTCGTAATAGGAACGTATTTCTGGGTGGTTTTATGAATAAATTCGTAAAATTTCTACAGCGCATTATAAAAAAATAAAAAACATAAAATTTCATTTTATAATATTTCTTAATTTATTTAATTTAAATAGAATTCGATGAAATGTTAGGCTTTTAATTCTAATATTTTGTATTAAATTATAAGCATATTATCACATTTGCTTTTAATAAACTAGAACTTAAAAATAATCAGATAAAAAATACAATAGGAGCAGTAAACGCCATAAAAGAGGTTGTAATGCCTGGCCTTCTCCAGGTGCTGTACTTACAGGCTGAGCAAAATTTATAAGATGGATGGTGGCTTGTGTTGTCTTCCTTGCTCATCTTTGATATTTGAAATATTTTGCAAGCAATAATCAAACGTAAAAATATTATTAACACAATAAATTTCTAGTCCCGTATATCATATAACTTATAAATTTATACATTATTTATATTATGAAATAGTGTTTTCTGCACAAAACTATTGTCATTTTAATTTAGCGGAATGAGAATTCCGATAAATTCGCGGTCAAAACGAAAACACTTTTGTATACGTACAAAACTAATATAAAATACAATATTTACCTGAATTTCAACACAGAAAAATTTATTATTTCATTAAAATTTATTTTATTAATTTGAAGAAAATGTTCTTATTCATCACAAAGTAAACAAAATAAACGGATGTTCGTAAGACACATTTCAGTAAGCACTTCTGCCTATAACTTTAACATTTGATTTACGGTGATGAAAAATCCTAATTGGAAATGGAGATGACAAAAGCAAAATTCTAAAAAATACGCACTCAACGCACATTTAAGAGCCGAATTATAATATTCATGTATTTTAGTGCCAAGATCGTTAATACGACGAACAATAAGTATTTAACATATATTTTCGTATATAATCTTATTCATAAATATTATGAATTGTTCACAAATGTAATTATTTGATAAAATAATGCAAGTTTCACTAATACGCAAACAACTTGTGATTGTATTTTATGTATAGTACAATAAACTAAACAATTTTTTAGTTTATGTACTATGATTCTTACTATTAATGCACACATTTTTATGATTTTGTTCTAAATTTCATTTTTTTACGATTTTTACATTAATAGTATGAATGTGGTTAACGAACGCCATTCGTATATAAAACGCAGTAAATTTTTTTTCAGTGCGGTAACGGTACCCCCAAAAATATGTTACAGCGTATTTGATCACAAACAGAATGGAACTCTTATTTGTGTCTGTCTACCAGCTTTCAAAAATATTTCGTGGCGGATTACACCGAATTGACGGAATATGCAAGCTCTTTGTAAATTCTGGAACAGTACCTTCGGAAAATCATGGAGGTAACAGAAAAATTGTAATATTTGCAGACAAAAGAACGGTTATAGTCGGCAATACCTTTCCGGCGACTTGTCGAAAAATCGGATATGGCAGATGTTTAATAACATTCACGACGACATACCTACGAGTTACAAAATGTATCTTTCAAAACATCGTAAGAACCAATTTTAGTATAAGTTTTAAAACGCCATCAACGGACCAATGATCAAAAATCAACTTAATGACTGCTAAGCGGATTTCTACAAAGCTTTCTACAGTTTGGCTAAATAATAATAGAATGAAATGACAACATTTTCCTTTAATTTTCAGAAAAATACGCGAGCAAAAATCCGTGACCAGAAATTTACTCATAATGTGGCACAATGATTTCAATGAGCGGTCAAGATTGCGCAACAGATCACTGGAAAACTCAATTAACATAAGTCCAAGCGCTTTATACTAACCAAATCGGATTTATTTAGAGGATGTTCCGTATTGAAAAAAGGCTACAGAATTCCATCGATTTTACCTGATCAACTTTCTAATGGTAGGAATATTAACTCGGCTAAGTTGGAAGATGATGATAGTTTGCTGAAAAAGCATTTTGGTCATAAATGGAAATGTTGTGATGAGCTTACATTTTTTAAGAACATTTTGTCCACTAGTTCACCCGACAATAATCTTAACGTAGCTGAAGATAAAACATGTGATACCTTCTTTGATAATACATGTAGGTATAGCTTTACTTATTTTATTACGTATTTTCGGTTTATATCCTATGCTCTACAAACCAACCTTGCGCCAAAATTTTTGAACAAATATCGGTTGGGTTTCGTTAGGGCGACGTGTAGGAATGATGGCTTGCGTTTCGTGGATCTGAGGAAAATCAAAAAACGAAAACTTTTGTACAGATTAGAAATAGTAGCCAATTTTACGCAGGAAGCACATCATCATGTTTATCAAAAACCATATAAGAACAGGTAGTTCAGTACAGTCGGAACTCGAAAAGCAAAGTGCTTCTGGAATCTACAGGAGGTATTTCTCATGGAAACCAATTAATACCATATTATGCTACTTAAATGAAAATATTAAACGTATTGGACATAATTCACTTACTTATTTTTAGGTTGGTGCAAGTGCATTTTTTGAGCTTGTACAAATGTAAATTTTTTTATCAGCCTTTGGGTGGTTTAGCGTTAAATCTCTTTTAAATACAAGATAGTGCAGCTGAGCAGGTGGCACTAAAAACATTAAGTTTGTATTATAATGAAATCAAGAAAATCCTTTTTACTTTGTTACCTGATGCAACAAAAAATAAATTGACAAAACATGAAGCCACTTTACTATTAAAGAAAATTAACGAATTCGACCCTGCCTTAACGGCTAAGTATAATCTGGCACCAATATCATTGAAAAATTTGGAGATTTAACTTATTTACGATGGAAAGACGGTACAAGATACATATCTACAATTTTGTTAGATAATTCCAGTAAAATCCAAAAATAATTTCAAAAATACGGCAAATGTGGAATTTTCTTAAAGATGGCACTCTATTGGCAGAATCATTTCCAAATGTTAGAATTGCTCTAAGAATTTTGCCTATAGTATTTCAGCAACGAAAGCCATGGAGAAAGACCCTTTCGACACTTTCCCAAATTAATAGCAATACACTCTTATAAAAACGTTTGAATGCTCTGACTCTGGTGTTTGTAGGGTCTGATACGTAAAGCGAGTTTCTACAAGATTTCGTACTCTATTTTATAGATTTGGGTATAGTTACTTATTGAATTTAACTTTCTTATTGCTCGCAATAAAAAATCTTGAATAAACTTCGAATCGGTTGCGGCAAGCGGAAAATGAAAATTGTTTATTTGTTTATCCAAATTTTCCATATTAGCTGGGGCATCGGCTGGTCGGAAGCCTGTTAACAGCCTCGTAACAGGGGGAAAAGGGATCATGTGGTGTTAACAACTATCTCCGCCCTTCTGTTGACAACATTCCGTCAGCTTTTCGTTTCTTACTAACCACTGTTAACATTAACCAATGGCTAATAATAACACCTACACGGAATAAGGTCAATATTACTACCAGAGCTTAGGGTAGCGAAGCTAACATCACGCAAAATAAATCCAAGCATCCAAGTTTCAGACAGACCAGTTATCACCTTTGGGTGCGAGTCTTGATCACCAATAACATAACATCCAAAAACTTGCTGTAACTGAGCGTAAGATTATTCGAATAATTGTCGGAATGTGAATGAATCGCATGTATCCCAAACAAATAAACGTAAATTTTCATGATTACAAATCACGTTGACGTTGTTAGTGCAACGATTCTTTCCAGAATATATGTAAAGTGTTTCAATTTGAAGTGTCCTTATGTGCATGCTGTTTTGATGATTTTGGATTAAAAGAAAAATCACATTCTGATGTACCATCTATTATTTATGATGACATTGAAAGAAAATCCATGGCAAAAGACAAGAGATTTATCAGCAAACTTTGGAGTTGGCCGTATATCATCTTAAATCGTTTCACTCAAATTAAGTGAAAACAAATTTTTAGATCGATATATGTAGTGCTTGTTTCTCATTACTAACTCAACATGAATGTGAACCATTTTTAGACAGATTTGTTACGAGTGATTGTCTACGATACTTTGGTTCTAAAAAGGCATTGGCGACCCAGACAAGGAAAGCTTTTCACTGCTGCCAAAGTTGATTTGAACTAAAACAAAGTTATGTCATGTTGTTGGTGAGATTGTAAAGATATTGTTTATTTTAAGCTTCTTAAATCTGGTGAAACGATAAATGCTGTTAAGTATTGTGACCTATTCGATAAAGTATATAAAGCCTTATGGCTAGTGTTTCTTCTCGAGAAATATTTCTCGAGAATTTTTCGAGAAATTTAACAAAAATCTAATCTCGATTTCTCGAGTAAATTTTTATTTTTCTCGAAACAAATATTTTTCCTTCATTTAAAAAATAAACTGTCAAATACAATACTAAAAAGAATCAAAAATATAAATTTTTACGCTTCTCGGAACAAAAGAGAACTAAACTGATGGTAAGGCAGATTTATGTACCACTGCACTCTAAATTATTTGACATTTTGTGTGAAATGCAAAACAATCATAAACAAAAAATTTTCAAGAAACGATAGTTATTGAGGTAAGTAAAATATTTTATGTAAATAGCTGCTTTTTAAAATTGTTTTTAAAAATTTGACCATTTTCATCAAATAGCCATTAAAATGAACAACCCAAATCAATACGATGATGTTTGGAAACATTTTACCAAAAACAATAAAGATGAATCAAACTGCAATATTTGTGATAAAATCATATTATGTAAAGGATCTGCAAACACTGGTCTTCATAGACATTTGAATGCCATATATTCTTTGAAAAGAAAAGAGCCACAGCCGAGCACCAGTGGAAGAAGTAGTCCCGCGCATAAGAAATGTGTTCAAATCAACAAAAAATTGGTAAATTAATCTCAAGGAAGTGTCCGTCGATGAGTGAAGTAATTGCTCAGTTAGTTGCTGTTGATGGGTTTTCTTTCCACAGAATTAAAAAAAGTAGCTTTATTCGACAAAGTATGATCGCTAAAGGATTTAACAATTTTCCCCAAAACTAGTCATGAAATTTTTTGAAACTAAAAAACTTGAGTTACTAAATAAAATTAATTTTCTAAAAAACAGTAACAAAAGTTTCGCATATTCCTGGACGAATCGACTAGCGTCAACAACAAAAGATTTATGGATGTTCACATACTATATATTAAAATATCTGAATCGGATAATTTGGGCCTAATCCCTGTAAATGGAAGTTGTTCGGCGGAAATGATTTTAAATTTAGTCAACGAGAAACTAAAATGATTTGGAATTGAAATGAAAAATGATATTATTAGCGTTATGTCAGATTTGGCTGCTGTGATGCCAACATTTGGAAGGTTGCCTCCTTCCCACCAACTGTGTTACAATCATGGAATTCATTTGGCTGTTATTAAAGTCTTATATATTAACAAAAACTAATATGTCATTAACACACCATCATCATCAGCCTCACAGTCTGAAAATAGTGAGGATCGGAATAGTTCAAACTCAGAACTAGAAACCGTCAAAATTTCAAATAATTTATTACGACCAACAATGGCAGATACCATCACTCAAATTAGGAAAGTTGTAACCATTTTTCGAAACTCTCCCGTACCCGTAGGGAACAACATCCTTCAAACATACGTCGTCGAAGTCGAAAAAACACAATTAAAGTTAATTGCGGATTGTAAAACCAGGTGGAACTCGTTAGAATTCATGCTTGAATGATTTGTACGACTCAAGGAACCAATCAAGAAGGTATTGAGCGATTTAAAGTTGGAGAAAATGATAAATGAAGAACACATCAAGACCGCAAATACATTACTAGGCATTCTCCAACATCTATCTATTACTGTAGAAAGCCTCAGTAGGGAAGGATGAAAGATGCCACTTTGTTAATGGCGGAAGGGGCCTTTTTTTATTTAATTGTCTTGAAAAACAAAATACTGAGTTGCGTAAACAACGAGATGAAGTATTTGTATCTCTAATGAAGTATCTGAATAATCCACAGTCATTTTCAATTCGAAAGGATGTTTTTTCAGTACATCTTCTAAATCTGAAATTTTAAAATTAGCAAGGAATTTGCTAACTCAACTGAACGAGGAAGAGTTTATCGATGGCTCCGAAAGTTTAGGAAATCCGGACTGTTCTGAAAATCATACGTTGTCATTGCAAAAGCAGTTGGAATTATCAATTTTGGAAATGTCAAAAGAGTTTCAAGTTCAACCGCATTGTCAGGATAATATGAAAACTTTAAGTAAGGAAATAAGTATTTTTGAAAACACGGGAAATAGAAGGGACTCAATATAATTATTGTTAAATTCGCTTTTAACAATCAAACCAACATCAACGCAGAATGAACGGAATTTTCCACGGCTAATGAATTTGTAACTAAAAAAAGAAGCCGATTATCTAACGAGGCTCTAAATGCTTTATGCTTTTTAAAAAGTTATTTTAAAAGAAAGTCAAATTGAATTTTTTTTACTGTCAAAATCATTTATGATTTATTATTTTAAGAACTAAATATTTTATTAATTTATTATTTCGTATATGTAAATATACACAATACAAACTGCTGTGAATTTGGACCTCAAAACAAAATGTTCTGAATTGGTATAATTTTAAAGGTTTAAGTTTGAATTTAATTATTAAATTTATTATTTACAATTAAAAAAAATAGTTTCATTTAATATTCATAGTTCAAAAATTAGTGTAACGATACGTTGGTTTTTAATTTGACGTTAACCGAAGAATTCTAAGAAAATATATTTCTCGTTTTCATTCTCGAGAAATTTAAAAGTCGAGAAATCAGAAACACTACTTATGGCTATAGTAGCATTGAATTTTTATTTTCTACAAATCCCAGTGGCGACAAATTTAAAACATTTGATGAACTTAAAACGTGTCTTATTGACTATTTTCAATCAAAGAATGAAGATTTTTATAAAAAATGTTTTTTTAATCTTCCTGACAAAATTAAACGAAATTTTTGATTTCTTTTTGTATTGAATAAGCATTGACTTGAAGAAAAATTGTGGATTTACCTGAAAAATGTTTAACCTTGTTTGTCCGAATTTGGAAAACCTTGGCTTCTAATCATTAACTGGTACGTAGAACACTGTCGCAATATAAAATAAATTAATTAATTACCTTGTCCACCGTGCACACAGAAAAAGCACTGAACATAGCCATCTAACTATTAAACGATTAAACCTAAAATTTCCCTAACCAAAAACCATATTAATGTTGGACAAAATTACAAATAGCAAATGTAATTCATTATAACAAATATATAATCTTAAACTTTACTGTAATTTTCATTAACAATTTCCTAAACGAATCTCTTTTCGAGTATTTCGACACAATAAAAAAAATTTCTTCTAAAAATTTCGAAGCGTAACCAGCCTGTCGTCATAAAAAGAAATTTAAAAACCATAATACAGGTGACAATTAACAAGTTCGTTCGTCATTGAGCTCACTTAAATTATATCACGGTTGAATAATCCCAATAAAAATAAAAGCGTCGTATGTACTTGAAAGTAGGTTGACAAATTTTTCAATTAAATAATGTAAAGTAGAACATTCTTTCGAGAGTATATAGATTCGTCCGGTCGTGCTTCTACCTAAATTACTATTCATCTAACGTAGAAAGTGAAATGATTTATTTGACCCTTTTGGGTGAAATTTTACTATCGATCAAAAATCATATTAATTTAGTATCTGCACCAAGCATATATGACATTTAATTTAAATAATAATGTAATAAAATAATTTTGCTTTCTTTATCGGATTGTCGTCTTTAATTACATACGCTTTATGTGACTATAAACGGCAGAAGAACAATGTTTTCTTTGTTTTTAGGGTGCGCGATCGATCGGTTTGGTGATAAAACGCAAATTTTTTAATTTCATTTTCTTCTTAAAATTTTTAATTTAATTTTTTTTTATAAATAAATTATTTCTTTTCTGAAAGTGTTTTCAGTTTTCAATTTCAATGAAATTATTATGTAAATTGGTTAATTGGAAATTGGTTAACATATATGCACAGTATGCACTGTATATGCACATACATTAATTTTTTTATGACTTTTACTTTCTTTGCATGGATAAAATATATTTTAAATAAAAAAATTAATTAGCGCATTTGGTAAGGTATGCGTGTGGAAAACTAGCTTGTCGGACATGGTACTTAATTTGGTAATTTGTTTCCGATTGGAATTTATTTTATTTCTACGTAAATATGAAAAACGACATTTTTTCTTTTCGAAATTGCTTCTATGTTTCAACATATAATATATGCTACATTCATAAATTATCTCTGTCTAAATTAGTTTTATTTATATTGAGACAAAGCATTTTTTTGGAAACGCACAGCTTAAACAATTTTCAAAAAAAAAAAAAAAAAATCCTGGCTAAATCGTTTTCATGTAGAAAGGTTGTACAATGTTACTTTATTGAGAATTTTGACGTTATCTAAATTAATTAAATGATTTGAATTTTCCAGATGCCGCACTAATATTTGAATTTAGATCTATGTACCTTTATTGGTGTCATATATGTGTTGATAAATTCTTTTTTCCAAAAATTGTTTTATCTGTTTGGTATACCGCACATAACGGTTTTAAGTAGTGTTTAGTCCCAAAAATGTCTAGAGCCTAGAAAAATGCACCAAATTGAGTATTTTTTTTTTTTAAATACTCTTTATGAGATTCTGAAAAGATCCCTCATGAGTATTTTGTCTGAAAATTTTTTGTATGCATAGAAATCAGTAAATACTCAGATATTTGTTTAAAAACATCACTTTTTTTCTTAACCCTTTTTGAAGCATACATTTTTGTGTTTAATATTTTTTTCTAAAATTTGGTACAGGTTCTTTTTTGCGGTCGCTACATTCAAATATAGAGTTAGATTTTCGATATTGACAGTTGACAGCTGTCAATTAGCAGTCAAATCACTTTCACTTGTTATAAATCTTGAATTCTCATTTAGTACGTTTCTTGGGTCTCTGATTTCAAATCTGAAGTCGGATTTTCGATATTGACTATTGACAGCTGACAATTAGCTCTCAAATCACTTTCATTTGTTATAAACTTTTAACTCACCTTTATTCTTTATGTTTTTTGGGTCACTAATTTCAAATTTAGAGACAGATTAACGATATTCACAATTGACAGCTGTCAATTACCTGTGAAAGTACTGCTTATGGAAATCTCAAATTTATTCTCTATCTTCATGATATTTAGGTCACTGATTTCAAATTTCGAGTCAAATTTACAATACTGACAGTTGACAGCTGTCAATTAGCTGTTGAATTACTACCAGCTGTTAGAATCCTCAAACTAATCTTTCAACTTTATGTTTTTTGGGTCACTAAATTCAAATTTTGAGTCAGATTACTGCTTTTTACTAAGAGTTGACAGCTGTCAATTAGCGTCGAATTACCACCAGCTATTAGAATCCTCAAACTAATCCTTCAAATTCATGTTTTTGAGTCAATAAATTCAAATTTTGAGTCAGATTACTGATATTGACGCCTGACTGCTGCCAATCAGTCAAGTGTCACAATCAGTAATTTTGTCATTTACAAGCAGTTATTACTGACATTTAACCACCATGCAGACATTAATTATTCTAAGCAATTGAATAATAACTAATGCACATACCCTTAAAATAAATAGTAAAAACTGAATTTTTTCGATTACTAGCCATGAGAGATGAGAATAATGTTTTGAGAAACTTGTTGAAATGTAAAACATAAATACGAAATAACAGCGTACTGGTTTTTCATTAGGCATACTTCTTTTATTCAATAAAATTTTTTTATAATGTAATTTTTTATACGCTCGGTAAAAGTCTTTCCATAAGATTATTTTGAAATTATCATGCAATTGAATTATAAAATTTTTTTTTCCATAAACTTTTCATAAAAAAATCATTAAAAATAAATGTAATAAATTATTTTATTTATTTTTTTTTATTTGCGATGATATCCAGGGCATAGATTTTAAAACTATCTATTAAAATTTTTAAATCTAAGACCATTAACGCTATAGTAGCAATAAAATTTCAAGATAGTTTTAAATTGTCAAATAATAAATAACATTTTGTTTACTTCTCATTTTTCTTTTTAAGAAAACTGTATGAACAGAATGTTTATGACTTTCAAAAATTGTGCAAAATCTTTAGCAAATATATCTGAATATTTTTAGAAAATAAAATATATAAATTTTTTCATATTGTTTTATCTTAAAAAAGTCTTGGAATTGGTAAACATATTCAAAAAAATTGAGCTGAATTAAAGAATAGATTTACTCATTCATTTAATTTAATCCATACTAAGCAAGATTTTAGTTTTTATAAGTTGATATTTTATAAAACAAAAAATAGTTTTGATTCTTTTTCCACGTCTAATTAATATTTGAATAATATTAATAGTAAATATTAATAAAAGTAAAATTAAATATAAGGGTATATATTTTCTTTTTATTTAAGCATTTTAATTATTTTTTGTCAAGTTACAATTACATAAAACGCAGAAGTCTCTGAAAAACTGAAAATCAAGAAACAGTATTCACTAAAATTGACGTCAAAATGGGGTTTGGATGGAGCATCAGGTCATAGTCAATACAAGCAGCGATTCTCTGATGGTACTAGTTCTGATGAAAGTATCTTTATGATTTCTCTTGTACCTATAATTTTCGAAATAGACACCCTTGATAACCAAATATAAGTTTGGAAAAATCCACAACCTGGTTCAACCAGATATTGCTGCCCAATTAAATTCTTTTATGAAAAAGAATCTCAAGAGCAAACTCTTTTACGCGTTACAGAAATGAAAGAAGAAATTAGTTTATTATTTCCATCGGACATAGAGATTGATGAAAGTAATTTTAAAGTTACGCATAGTTTAAAGTTAACAATGATTGATGGAATAGTATGTACTGCATTGACAGAAACAACTTCTCCAGCAACATGCAATATTTGCGGAGCAACACCCACAGAAATGAATAATTTAAAAAAAATTTTGAATAAAGCAGAAAAAAAAGAAAACTTTCAATATGGTTTATCTACCTTACATGCATGGATTCGTTTTATGGAGTGTATTCTCCATATAGCTTACAGATTGAAATTTCGTAAGTGGGAAGCAAAGGAAGAAGTCGAAAAAAACATGCTAAAGACAGAAAAAACAAGAATACAAAAAGAATTTCGTGAAAAAAATGGGCTTCGTGTAGATTATCCCAAACAAGGGGTTCAGGGTCTTCCAATGATGGTAATACGGCGAGGAGATTTTTTCAAGACCACAAATTAACATCAGATATAACTGGAGCAGACAAATCGTTAATTGAAAGATTTGGTATAATCCTGCAAACATTAGTTTGTGGAATCGCTATAGATACCGAAAAATTTGGGAACTATACTCGAGAGACAGCGGAGTTATATGTAAGTTTGTATAATTGGTTTTACATGCAAGCTTCGGTACACAAAACCCTTATTCATGGTTCAAAAATTATTGAAGATTTTATAATTCCAATTCCGGTCAACTATCTGAAGAGGCTCAGGAGTCTCGAAATAAGATCTGACCCATATATATATCTAGCATTAGAGTAAAAGCTAAAAATAAAAAACATATGCTTAATGAAGAGGCACTAAAATTATTAAAGTTCACAAATGATGATGGACAAGAATTTGAAGAATTGATTGAAATTAACTTATAATTATTTATTGCCTATCTAAAATACTACATTAAATAAAATATAATTAAAAAAAATAAAAAAAAATAAAAAAGATAAAAAAAAAAGAAAAAAAAGAGGTGTAAACCCGTCTGAAAACCTCCACGTGGTACACCTTGGGTAATTCTAATTTCAGCGGTTCAATTGCTTAGAATGATTATTGTCTTCATGGTTGTTAAATGTCAGTAATAACTGCTTGTAAACGAAAAAAATTACTGATATTGACACTTGACTGATTGGCACCTGTCAGGCGTCAATATCAGTAATCTGACTCAAAATTTGAATTTAGTGACTCAAAAACATGAAGTTGAAGGATTAGTTTGAGGATTCTAACAGCTAGTGGTAATTCGACGCTAATTGACAGCTGTCAACTGTTAGTATTGTAAATTTGACTCCAAATTTGAAATCAGCGACCTAAATATCATAAAGATAGAGAATAAATTTGAGATTTCCATAAGTTAACAGTACTTTGACAGGTAATTGGCAGCTGTCAATTGTGAATACCGTAAATCTGTCTCTAAATTTGAAATTAGTGACCCAAAAAACAAAGAATAAGAATAAATTAAAGGTTTATAACAAATGAAAGTGATTTGAGAGCTAATTGTCAGCTGTCAATAGTCAATATCGAAAATCCGACTTCAGATTTGAAATCAGAGACCCAAGAAACGTACTAAATGAGAATAAATTCAAGATTTATAACAAGTGAAAGTGATTTGACTGCTAATTGACAGCTGTCAACTGTTAATATCGAAAAACCGACTTCAGATTTGAAATAAGAGACCCAAGAAACATAATAAATGAGAATAAATTCAAAATTTATAACAAATGAAAGTGATTTGACAGCTAATTGACAGCTGTCAACTGTCAATATCGAAAATCAGACTTCAGATTTGAAATCAGAGATCCAAGAAACGTACTAAATGAGAATAAATTCAACATTTATAACAAGTGAAAGTGATTTGACTGCTAATTGACAGCTGTCAACTGTCAATATCGAAAATCCGACTTCAGATTTGAAATCAGAGACCCAAGAAACGTACTAAATGAGAATAAATTCAGGATTTATAACAAGTGAAAGTGATTTGACTGCTAATTGACAGCTGTCAAATGTTAATATCGAAAAACCGACTTCAGATTTGAAATCAGAGAAGCATCCCAAGAAACATTAAAATGAGAATAAATTCGAAGTTTCTAAAAGATGAATGTGATTTGACAGCTAATCGACCGCTGTCAAATGTCAATATCGAAAATCTAACTCCATATTTGAACGTAGCGACCGCAAAAAACAATGTGTACCAAATTTTAGAAAAAAATATTAAACACAAAAATGTATGCTTCAAAGGGTTAAGAAAAAAAGTGATGTTTTTAAACAAATATCTGAGTATGTACTGATTTCTATGCATACAAAAAATTTTCAGACAAAATACTCATGAGGGATCTTTTAAGAATCTCATAAAGAGTATTTTAAAAAAAAAATACTCAATTTGGTGCATTTTTCTAGGCTCTAGACATTTTTGGGACTAAACACTACTTAAAACCTTATGTGTACCGTAGCGTTGTAACTACAACGAGCTTATGTTTTTTTAAAGGTAACTTGCCGCACATCCCACAAGTTTAAAATTATAATTTTGGAAAAGACGTTTCATTTTTTCATTAAAGTTTCTTATATATGGAATTGCCAAAAAATTTGTTATTTCATTTTCTGGTCTAGATAAAGAATTTCTGTGAAAATTTCTTGTTTTCCAAATTGCCTTTTTTAATAATTTTTCCGGATATTGGTTAAGCACTAATGTATCTTTTAGAATTTTTAAATTTTGTTTGTGAAACTTAGTATCGGAAAGATTTATAATTTTTTGGGTTAAAATTTGTATAGCAAAAAATGAAAATTAAATTAAAAAAGTAAATTTTATTCTATTATTTACTGAGTGAATTAAACGCTTCTAAAAAATAATCGATTTAATTTAACGGTACCGCAGTAATTATGTCGTCAACACATCTAAAAGTAAAATAACGGTTGAAAGTTCAAAGAGTTTAATACGGAAATTTCTAAATTTTCCATTAATAAATTTTCTATCAATAGAAAATTCTGAATTTTTCAAAACAATGTCAAAAGAAGTAAAAAATTGAACTTTCGTTAATTTAGATTTCGAATTACATTTTTTCAATTTTGACTGATAATATTTCGTACAATTTACATCTAAAGAGATTTACAGAGAATTTGGTGAGATGGTAGGTAACATTATTTCGTTTTTGAAATCCTCAGAATTTGTTTTTGCTAAACTTGGTTTAAGAATTTTGCCTAAAAATTGGTAATGAGTATTTCGGGCTATTTATCGAACATATGGTCTAAATGAGACATTTAGCTTGTGAATTTTTGGTAAACCATATAATTTTGTACGTTTTTTCTTTGTAGCCAAATTTAATTTTACACAGCATCTGAAATTTTAGGAAAAGATCGATTTTAAAAGTGTTACAAATTAAATTAAATACAAATTCGATAAATATTGTGGAAGATTATTATATTGGCAAGTCATATGATTGATTTATATAAGTTTTTTGTCTCATAATCATTTTATTTTTATTCAATTGTACAACCTTTCTAGTTTCTATATGAAATCGCTTTAGCCAAGAAATGTATTTTTCGGAAAATTGTCTAAGCTTCAATCGGGTTTAATAAAAAAAAGTTTTGACTGTTATAACAATTTAGGCGCATTTTATTTGAACAAATTCAAATTGGTATTTATTTCGAAATCGCGTCCCCGCTACACAATAACAGCGGTTATTCACGAATACCTAAATGGTATTGGTCTCATGGCATTGTTGTTGTAAATAGTCAAATAAAATACGCTTCATATATTTTTCATTATGCTTGGAACATATTTTTCATTATGCTTTTGACAATGATCCCGAATTGGCATTGAATGCTCAAGTTTAAATACTGTGACGATTATGGCCATCATACCAACAAATTTACATTATGAACAGCGATAGCTCAGACGGTTGACGCTTAGTACGAACATAAAGGTCGTAGCCGATGTTTTTTTATTACAATTATTTATTGAGGACATCGAAACATGTTTGTACACAAACATAATGATCTAGTAAAAACATGAACTTCCGAGATATGGCGTACAAAGGGAGGCGTTATGGGACATAAACAGAATGCACAAGAATGAAGATCATTTATGACACGCAATAAAGGAAATTTCGAGAGCAGTACCAAACTGGTATATAAACACGACCGATGGCCAGCAGAAGACAGTTTTTGGTTGGCTTTAAATCGTGTAACAAGTGAAATAAATCTGTTTTCATAGCCATAGTGGCAAGCGGATAGATTTAAAGAAGTAAAATAAAAGCAAATATTGAAGTGTATAAAAGAGTAGAGTGAAATAAAGTCAAGTAAGATAAAAGTACACAGTGTTTTTAATTGCAAAATCCAAAGTTAAAATAAACAGCCATAAACCAAAAAAAATTATTCTTTTAATTACCTCTTTGGGTTGCTGATCAAAGTCGATTTTGTTATTGTATTTTAGATTTGAAAATATAAGCATATCGGTAAATTGGGTTATTAAGGTTGAAGGGGCACCATATCGAAATACCATTCCGCGAACATCATTCTTTACCTTAATAAACCTGTTTTCTTTTCAAAATTTGTTTGGATGACCTGCTCAACTTTTTGTAACATCGACGACATTTATAGTCTATATCTTAAACGAGGGTCTTAATAAAAAAAAAATCCAAAAAATGATATCTACAGGGAGTTTCAGTCATCATTACAAATCTTAAACGAGTGCCGTTCAAAATTTTCCTGAAAATAGAATATAATCAAGTTTCGAACTAATGAGGCCAATGATTATGAAAAATCAATCCACTCATCAGGCCATGGCAACTGGACTGATTGTACCACAATTTATATTCTGAAAATACAGAATGAACTGTGCAGGTTGTATTAGCGAATTATACTATTCTCTTTCAATTTTTGTTTTACATTCACATAATATCGCACGCATGTCACTTATTAAGGCATTCCACTGGACTTGCAGACAAAATGCCTATTCGCTCGGTGAAATGCCCTTTTCCCCATTCGATACGTTGCCGCGCGAGCAAGTTATTGCTGGTTGATGGGTATGGATGTCAGCAACCTTTCAAGCTAGAAAAAGCACTTTGTAGGCGTGTTACACATGATTTTTTTTTCAAATTGTTCTGTATTGCCTTACACAAAGCATACCTGTTCCATAACAGGGGTCTAGCTATGCAATTCGATGCTGATTTCGATGGCTACCCTTTTATATTAGAAGTAGCAGGAACAAAAAGGAATTCAAATAGTGTTTTTCGTTTTCTTCCTATACTTTTATAACGATAGCCGTCGAACAACTTAGTTAAGGGGTTACCAGGGAATCAGTAAAAATCCTTTCAGAATTTAACGAAATTATTTCCTTACAGAATATTTAACATATCAACCGAATCCAAAACCAACTGACAAATACAGTATTAAAATTGTAATGTAAATGCCAAAATTTATTATTTTTAATAAAAGTGTGCAATTACAATTTTGATATATTGTGACATATCGTTCAGTTTGTGCGTTAATTTTCGCTCTGTCAAGTGACAGCTGAAATGAACGAAAATTTCTTAAAGACTCGTTGGCCAGTAATATGCACTTTCTGGATATCGCGTTCTTACTTAGATTTGTTACTGACTTGCTGGTCCCGCCATTAGACCCTAGATTTTTTTCAACCGAGCAGTCGATTACCTTCAGTTCGATTAGGCAGTCTGCATCTTCATCTCGAATTCTTGCATCAGGATTTATCACATTTGAATCTCTGCATTCTCCAATTAGACCGCAATTCCCGAGTCTTGCTGGGTTTTCCTTATCGATAAACCATTAAGGCGGTTGCAATTTAGAATTTATAAAATTTACAATTGATCTACAAAAATAAATTTTACAAAATAGAAAAGCCCAGTTGACTCGAAAGTCAAAGCTTACTGGTGATTTCAATGTTACTGAAATTATTTGGCTTATAGTGGATGGTGTTTTCACTCTTTTAGAGCGACCGTTACCTTAGTGTTTTAATTTAGAGAATCGATCGAAAAAAGTTGTCGAATTGGGAGTGATTCAAATATCCATATATTGAATTTTTCGGAATATTATATTTGCATATGATGAGAAATGTCAAATTATTTGACGTTTAAAAACTGTGTTGTCTTTTTCACTATTTATGTCCTAGTCTCGCATTGATTCATCACTACAATGCTTTCATCGAATTTCGCAACAACTGTGATTGGGAGTTTCTTAAGCGAGGCGAACGCTGCGGTTTTATTGTCCATCGAACTGCTGAAGACTGTTGTTGAAAGTTATTTCTCTTTAATTAAATATATATATATATATATATATATATATATATATATATATATATATATATATATATATATATATATATATATATATATATATTTATATATGTGACACAAATTACGGTGTTTTAAAGTCAAAACGATAAACGTGGCCGTGAATTTTAGGCAAAATGTGAGACTGTGCGGTTAATTGCTGTTATATTTTTATTACCAGTTGTGATAATAAACGATTTTATTTAATTTGGTAGTGAATCAATCAAGTACTGCGAAGGTGTGAAGCCCGTTATATTGTACAGTGAACACAAAATTATTTCAAATTACGATATTTGGATAATCTATCTTTTACATAAAGATAATTTGTGTGAGTACATATTGATAATTTTATCACTCAATTGGTATAAGATATTGATAGGTACGTACAATATGGGTCGAAATAAAAATAAAAATAAGACAAATGACGATGAAGAGGGTAATAAATAATGAAGATACTATGGGTAGGGACAGAACTCATGTACAACCACATACTACAGCTACTACTTCACAAGCACAGATTGATGGTTTAGATTCCAATCATACGTACGATGACCAAAAGAGGAGTTCGCGAGATAAAATGATTGAACAACTAAGGCGAGAAAACGAACACTTAAAAAACAGTGCATCGGCTTCTCAATTGAACGATGTAGAACAGCAGTTGAAATCAAAAGATGAATTGATTAGAAAATTGAGGAGTGAAAATGAATCGATGAAAAATAAAGGCAATCATGATGCCGCGAGTCCAAGAAAATCTTTTGAACCAGAATCCAGTTCATCCTCTAGTACAATCACACATACTATACCCCATCAAACCATTTCAATGTTTGGCTTCAAAGATGCTGAAGATTCACTTTGCAAATTTAGTGGTGATGACGATTACCTAATCCTGAAATTTATTATTGATGTTAGTGAAGCAGCCGAATGTTTAGGATGGTCAGATAAACAGAAACTTGTGTATGTATGCAAAGAGATTGCTATGTGGTTCGGCAAAACAGAGTTTGAGGATGACCAGTCAGATAGATTCTTGGGTAAAATTAGTCAAATTTCTTGAAGATGAATTTGGAAAGGATACAAATGAAGCACTCGTGCATAAAAAACTGATGGAAAGAAGAAAAAAAAGTAACGAAAGCCTCAAGGGCTACCTTATTTCGATGCGCGAAATTGGGGCAAGTGGTAATGTGTCAGATGGGGCCATAATACAATATTGTATAGACGGAATTATTGATTATGAACCTAACAAAGCCATTTTGTATGGTACATCAAATATGCATGATTTCAAAAAAAAGCTAGAACTGTATGAAGAGATTAACAAGAAAGCAAGCCAGCATAATAATTCCATCAGCGATATCAATACTTCTAGTTCGAAACCAGGTGAAAACACTACACCACAAAAGGCAAATCGGAATCGTCGATTTGGATTAAGATGTTTTGGTTGCGTTGAAATAAATCATGCAGGGAAAGATTATGAAATTGCTCAGCAGTAGAAGGTGCGAAGGTGTTGGCTGTGCATGAAAATCCGAATATTGAAGAAACTGATGTGCAAGTACTTTGTAATTTTTCGACACGGAAAGACGTTGTGAAAATTGAAATCAATGGAAGTTAATTTTTTGCTCTGGTGGACAGTGGCAGTGATATTAACATAACGGCGTTTAACAAATATAGGTATATTGTCACTCCTAAGCTTGATGAAAATATTTTAACTTTCATTGCTGCTGGTCCTCAGAAAATCAATACTGTTGGTCGTATTATCGCTAACGTGCTGATTGATGGTGAACAATATGAGACTATTTTTCATATTGTACAAGATTCGGTTTTACCTGTTGATGTCATAGTTGGTCGAGAGCTGATGAATCAAACTATAACAGTAATAACGCCCACGAGTATTACCATGAAGAAGTTCCCGCCTGAAGTCTGTCTAGTGCATAACATTGAGGTAGATCTGACGCATATTAATGATGATAATGTTAGCAACGAAGTAAAAAGAATGATTGTTAATTACAATCCTACCAACAAAACTTTAAATTCTAATATCGAATTGAAACTAACCCTAAAAGACGAAAAACCCATAGCACAGAATCCCAGAAGACTATCTCCGATGGAACTTATCATTGTCCGTAATCAAGTTAGTGAATGGTTAAATAAAGGTGTTATATAACCGAGATCATCTGACTATGCAAGTCCGGTGGTGTTAACCAACAAAAAGGATGGATCGAAGAGGCTCTGCATAGACTATCGGAGATTAAATGAAGTTGTTGTGAAAGACAGATTTCCGCTCCCTCTGATTGAAGATGAGATCATTAAAATCCAGGGTGCAAAATATTTCACAACGCTTGACTTGAGTAACGGATTCTTTCATATGCCTATTGCGAAAGATTCACAAAAGTATACTGCCTTTGTAACCCCCTTCGGACTTTATGAATTTTTGCGAGCTCCGTTTGGGTTATGCAATAGCCCAGCTGTCTTCATGCGATTTATAGTAAATATTTTTTGGGATCTGTGCACTAAGGGAGTAGTGTGTGTGTTATTTAGACGATCTAATTGTACCTGCTAAGACTATTGAAGAGGCGTTGGAGAAGCTAAACTCAGTTTTGAGAGTATCAGAGCAGAATGGGCTGCACATAAAATGGAGTAAATGTCAATTTCTCCGACTATCAGTGGAATACCTCGGTTATCAAGTAGCTGGTGGCACTATTAAACCTTCAGAGGCAAAAACGCAGGCGATTCGAAAATTTAGTGTTTCAAAAAATTTAAAAAAACTACAAAGTTTTCTGGCACTTACAGGCTATTTCCGTAAATTTGTGGAAGGCTATGCCATGATAGTAAGGCCATTAACAAATTTGCTATCGAAAGATGTCGAATTTCACTTTGGTCCAGAACAGGCGACATCATTTGAGAAAATCAAAGAATTATTAGTCAATCATCCCGTTTTGAAGATTTATTGTATGGAAGCGGAAACAGAACTCCATACAGACACTTGTAAGTTTGGCCTCGGTGCTATACTGCTTCAAAAATCGGTTGATGATCAGCAATTCCATCCAGTATATTACTTCTCGAAAAAAAAAACATCTTGCCAAGAACGATATTGTAGTTACGAGTTGGAAGTCTTGGCGATTGTCACAGCATTAAAAAAAATCAGAGTGTATTTGCTGGGTCTAAATTTTAAGATCGTACCGGATTGTGCAGCGTTCAAAGGAACAATGGAGCGCAGAGAATTGACGTCTCGAATTGCCGGGTGGGCAATGCATCGCCAGGAATTTGATTATATGTTGGAGCATCGTGCTGGAAGCCGGATGCGCTATGTAGATGCTCTAAGTCGAGAACCAATCGTATTGCTAGTCAAAAATAATGTGCTGAATAGGGTGAAAGCGGCTCAGAAAGATGATCTTGAATTGAAGACAATTTTCAAACTGCTCGAGGACGATGAGTATGATAACTATGTTACTAACCTTGATTGCTTATTTAAGGTGGAGAATGGTGTTTCGCTTTTGGTGGTTCCGAAGAAAATGCAGATGCAAATCATCAAAATGTGTCATGACCAGGGTCATTTTGGTGTCAAAAAAACGCAATAACAGATGGGTCGACAGTACTATATCCCCAAACTGGTTCAGAAGATTAAGACGTGCATAATGAATTGTATTAAATGTATAATGGCGGAACGCAAGTCGGGGCGACAAGAGGGATTCTTGAATCCATTGCCGAAAGGTGATTTACCATTGGTCACATACCACTCAGATCATCTTGGGAATTTAGTGGCTACAAAGAAACAGTATCGCTATATATTTTGTATTGTAGATGGTTTCTTCAAATTTGTGTGGTTGTATCCCACTAAAACTCTTTGAGCGAAAGAAGTAATTCAGAAAATGGAGTTGCAGAAAGTAATTTTTGGAAATCCAAAAATCATTGTTGCTGATCGTGGAGGTGCTTTCCGCTCTGCTGAATTTCTGGAGTATTGTGATTCGCAGCAAATCAGTTTACGAGCAATAACTACGGGAATGCCTACGAGAAACGGTCAAGTCGAGCGTATATTCCGAATTGTTATACCAGCTTAAACGAAACTTGCTCTTGAAGATGCTGATAATTAGTATAAACATATTGATAAGTTGCAACGGTACCTTAACAACACATATCAACGTAGTATTGGAATGTCACCTTTCGAGTTGCTGATGGGTACTAAAATGCGATGTCCAGAAGATATAAAAATGAAAGAAGCTGTTGAAGAAGAGTTGGCCAAGGATTCCAATCGAGAGCGGCAGAGTCTGAGGGATGAAGCAAAACAAAATATTCAGAAGGTTCAAGACGAGAATAGGCGGACATTCAACAAGCGTCGAAAAAAACTAATTTCAGTGAAGGCAACAAGATTCAAGCTAAATTTCTAGGTCTCTATGCTGTAGTAAAGGTGAATGGAAAAGACCGATATGACGTTAAAAAGGTTGGTCAAACAGAGGGTCCTATATTGACTTCTACTAGTGCCGAAAATATGAAACCTTATTATGTTGGGTTGTCCGACGATGATTATGAAGACGATTCTGAAGATAATGTTGATGCAGTTGATATCTGCAATCTGTTTACCAAATATTTTAAATACGTTTAAGAACCTCAACGTTATTTTTATCCCGTCCTATATATCCATAATTTCTTGTAATCGAAATCGTACTGAATTTAATTTATTCAAATTTACAGAAACGGAGGTTTATGATTGATTGTGTCTTTTTGATGTAAATAAGGGGGCTGGTAACAGCATTCCACTCATCCTTAACAAGAATTAATTGTGCTAAGAGTTTAGCTTTTTCGCTGACGGATTTAGCTTTAAAGGAAGCTTTTTGACTAGGTTTATTCCTAATCTCTGGAAAATATCTTTTAATGAAATTACCAATTATCTATCATACCCAGATTTTTCGAAGCTATGGTGCAGAGATTCTTGTTTTACATGCTCTTTTGTTCGTCTTTTATTCGCTAATATAACAAAGATATAAGCGGAAAATCTATGTGATTAACATTTTGGAATATACAGTTTTCATGACGGAAATTTTCTTCGTTAAATTTATTTGCGTAAACTTACCTTTAGAAAATTCAATGTTGAAATTGAATGCCTAAAGTTTAAGGCTCCAACAAAAGAGATGTTTGGAGAGGTCAACTTGTTTATCTCACTAACCACTTTAAAGTTGTGATCTAAATACAGCTACTAGTATAACCACTAAATTTCTGTAGTTCAATTCTTTCTTTGAGTCTTATTGAGGTATTTAGAAAAGTAGATGATACGAGGATCTTTGACAATGGAAGACCTTTAAAAGCGTCCCAACTCTTCTTCGTAAGTCGTATGCCTCGGAAAAAGCGCTTTTGCGAGTTTATCGAAAGAATTCATTGTTTAGGTAATTAAATTTGCTTTAGAAGCAAATGACCCTTTCAACGTTAATGGCCAAATCTCAGCTATAACAAATCCCTAGAAATATATTCGTCAATATTTTACTCTCAATCAGAAGGTGATTCAGTTAACTGAAGGGAATCACCTTTGACAAAAATTGATTGTAAAGCCCAAACGGCATGACTATGATTTCATACAACGGCCGACCATGAACAGTGAATTCCTCCCCGAAAGCGGATAAAGGAAAAGCTTCCTTCACCGTTATCCCGTTAATTTTACCTGTATCAAAATATTTGCGCCGAAATCGAAAAATTCATTGTACTTGAAACTCAAAATTTTTACTTTTCAATAAGGTCGACTGAATTAAAGTTTAAAGATTCTGTCTTTTGATAGTTGAATGAACTTTAACGAAACTGATTGTCTTATTTGCTAAGGATACAATTTTATGCTTTTGAAGTTTTCCGACAATGTTCCGAAAATTATTTATTCTGTCAAAGGAGTGGTCGATGACCATCAGTTAATGACTCAATTAATGACGATTTTCTATTAAACTAGGGCATTGCCAATAATCTTGGCCATTTCCAAAATGAAATATTGGGATTCATACTTAAAATTAGAATTATAAACTCATTGTTGAACGTTGAATAAAGAACCCCATGCTTTTCTTGACCTATTAAAATCGGTCTAATGTGTCTTTTCTATTAAGCCACGCCATTTCACGTGATAACCTCTATTACCTCGTCCCAGTGATGCTTTCTTTTGTTGAAACAAATCATTGCCAATCATCCTGGACGTTCAACCACCATTTTCTATTCAATCCCAATTTTAGGTATAAATACCCCAATATTTGTTTTTTGAAAATTGCCAAGTTTATTGGCAATGGTTTTGCCTAACATAAAATTATTGTTCGACAGGTTAATACAGTTTAGGAAAGCGTTGGGTTTTTTATTTAACGTTCAACAATGACTTAATCTTCAATCAATAATATGGGTTGGGTTATTAGTATTGGAATAGCTCAACAGAAAACCTTCACTAGGTCATAGTTAGTAATTGTTATAAGTGTAGTAACCAACACACTGTAGATTACACAATATTCGGAAAGTTTTCGGAACAGTCGTTAGCATGAAAAATTTTGATTTTAGAGGCTCATAACAATAAAAATTACTGGATGGAGGCGGTTTTTCTGACTTAAATTTTTATAAAATTCTGCTTCTTTATTGCCTAGGAGGGACGAAAGGAAAGAAACAAGGAATTATAAGAGAGGATTTGAAGGGATTAGGAGTTCAGTCTTCAAGAATTCTATTTTTAATATTGTGTTTCTGTAAGTTATGTAAGTTTTAAGCCACCGGAATATCTTTATTGGACAGATGTTGCACCATCCACAAGAGGAAGTGCTCAAACAAAGAAACCAGTGTACTGGAGACCCAATTACTCCTAACTTGCACAGTAAACTACTGGGCTACGATCGGCCATGTTGAAATCCTTATTGGTGGTCTGAAATAAGTTGATGGTTTTCCAGATATTTGATCAGTTGGAAATACCTAAGAAGGGAGAATACCAACATTCATACATAGATAATGGTTAAGCCAAGAAATTGGAACAAATTTTAAGAACAATTATCGGAATAGTGGTTCTGACAATTGATTTGTTAGCGTCAACTTAAGTTAAACATACTTATTTGATTGAGCTTTACGTTATTTTGTGATTGGCGTATACATGTACACTTTTCTGTGCAGAACACCCCCCCCCCTCCGCCCTCCGAAGGTGATTTGAATATTCTGTGAATAATGAATGGGATGTTGTGTGAAAATTGAATTATTAACTGTAGCAAATTTTAGAGTTTTCAAATTTATTGAAATTCTCAAGTATTGGTGACCCTAAAACGGTGTTTCATTCAAGCGCAGCTCGTGAATTCCATAATATGTAAACACATTTCTAGTAATAATTTAGTCACAATACCAATAAATAATACATTTAATTAAACAATTCCATTGATATAGAGAGTAAGAGTGACATTTCAAAATTATATAAGAAGGTATTAACTTTATGACACACTTTTATAATTTCTTACAACACCAATGTACATATGTATATGCAAGTAAACAAGAAGTAAAAAATACAAAAAAATTCTCACCTCGGAAATGATGCACGCAAATCAGCCCTCAGCTTTGTTAATAAATCGGTGATGGAACCAAATTGTTTTAACGACATTTCCGTATCATTTACAGGCGGCGTTTTAATCGGATTGATACGATAACCGTCATCCTTGTTTGTTTTGCGTGGCAGTGTATGCGCCGATTGTTGCTGTGATTCTAAATGTGATTGTGCTAATTGTTTTGTTTGCTCGTCCAATTGATCCTGTGTTGTATCGTAAACGGATTTTGAACCGGCCGGTCGACGTCCATATTTTTTTAATGATGCTATATAATCTTCGGCATTGTAAACGGGTGGTCGTTGATTTATTTCCTAAAACAAAAGAAAACAAAATGAAAATGGTTATTTAATTACATATGTATGTCATCGCGGTTTCTTATAGTTCAAATGTAATTAATATTAATTTTAAACAAAATGAAATTATAATTAAATTATGTCCGCAGCTTATTTTAAGTATGAGTGCTTTAATTCAATTTGGTGCTGTTTTATCTTAATGACATAATACGGGGCATAAATCATTCGCTAAAATGGTTTAAGTAAGATATTGTCAAACTGGATTTATCACAATAAATGTAAATCGCAAAATGAGAACATCGGAATTGATACTATTATATAGGTGCAAGGTCTATTACTTTTGAATGGTGATCTAACGACATTCAACTGGTGTTTGGTTTGCTAGCGAACAAATTAAATTTTATCGTATTCGAGATGAACCCAAACTGTTATCAAAAGTTAAATATAACAATGGTTTATCCTCATGATACATTCTCATCAAAATTCATTATAAACTTTTTGACGTAATTTAATGTGCCAACCATAACCATAACATAACCCCTTCTCAAATCTACTCCAACAAATTTTGGTTTTTGAAAATGTATTTTCCGTGCGGTAAGCATTGGTTGGCGTAGTTGAAAATCAACAAAAAGAAACATCATGGTTCTTTACTATAAATTTTCATAGTCGTCCTCAATCTCCCAAATCAATCAATACATGAGACAAACCAGATGAATAGAATTACAGCATTGGTTTGTAGCACATGATTTTGTAACGCTCTAAAAGTGGTCGACTGGTAAACAAGTTAATGAGTTCACTGACCCTTCGACAATAACATATTGTTGGAAAACCGAGCAAGAATGGAGTTTGAAGAACAAAATTTGACAAAGGATTAAACGAACGATCCGTATGGATTATAGTTTTTAACTAAATAATTTAGAGGCCTATTCCAAATGCCTTTGTAATCATTTTTGGCAATGGCCGAAATTGGCTCTTGCAAGTTGAGTGCGATTTAAAAAATTAATTTTGTAGAACTTTTATTAAACGAACGATTTGTATAGATTGGAGTTGTTTAACTAAGTAATTTAGAGGCCTATTCCATGTGCTAGCCAAACCTTTGTCATCATTGTTGGCAATGTCCGATATTGGCCCTTGAGGGTTGAGTGCGTTTTCAAAAAATAATTTTGTAGAACTTTTATTAAACGAACGATTTGTATGGATTGGAGTTGTTTAACTAAGTAATTTAGAGGCCTATTCCATGTGCTAGCCAAACCTTTGTCATCATTGTTGGCAATGTCCGATATTGGCCCTTGAGGGTTGAGTGCGATTTCAAAAAATAATTTTGTAGAACTTTTATTAAACGAACGATTCGTATGGATTAGAGTTGTTTAACTAAGTAATTTAGAGGCCTATTCCATGTGCTTGCCAAACCTTTGTCATCATTGTTGGCAATGGCCGATATTGGCCCTTGGAAATTGAGGGCGATTTCAAAAAATAATTTTGTAGAACTTTTATTAAACGAACGAATCGTATGGATTATAGTTTTTAACTAAATAATTTAAAGGCCTATTCCAAATGCCTTTGTAATCATTTTTGGCAATGGCCGAAATTTTTCTTACCTGACCAAAAAAATAAGTGAAGAACTCCTTAAATTAATGCGTTAACAAATTTTCGCGCTTATTATTAACTAAGTAACATATTCTGAACATTTTGGTTTGGTCGATGATTCAACACCATCGTCCAACCGATATTTGTGTCGGCTAAACGCATACGGACTTATTTTGAAATGGTTTGGTATAACTAAAAAGTAAAAAAACCTTTCAATTCTAGTAGCAGTTTTGTTTTTCATTTTTAAACAGGAAGGATGTCAGAGGGTGTCAGATTTAAAATAAGTTAGCCATATTAAGGTTTTCTTCTTAACAAGTCGAATGTTGCGACAACCACTATAGCTATGGCTTTTTCTTGAAAAAGCTCATAATCTTATATTTGCCTAATTTATAGTAATTGATTTGAAATCGTCCGTTTATTTAGCAAATCAAGATCACTCTGCATTTCAAAGCACTGTTGCATGGTATCCACACTTTTTGATATTTTCAAATCACCTCGTTAACAATTGTATTAAACAACGCAGGTTCCGTCAGAAAAGAGTCCTGATGAACACAAAAACTAATCTTCAATCATCTTAGATGTTAAACTGCTAATATGAACCACCTGCTTCCGATCACTCAGATATGATTCAATTCAATTCAAAAATAATTTGGAGGTTTGCAGTGGTAGAACAGTGCCGGATGATTCCATTTTGTTCAATCGTTAATGAAGATTTGACATTAAGATACAAATAATCAGATATAATAAGCTCAAATAATTTTGGTATCAATGTCACGTGACCAGTATCACGTCATCATTCTTTTTCCGATTTTGAAAATAGAAATAATAGATTGACAAAATTTAGAGACAAAAAGCCATTTTAGTGGTTTAACAGCACGCACAGTAGAACCAATTTCACTACTGAAGATTGAGTAAGTGTTTTAAAATCCCCTAATTGTTTTGATAGGTCATTTCGATAAATAACTTACCGTTGTGCTGAGTTTATTAATATGTACATAGTTTTTAAGAGTACAACCAACGCGCTGTGACTAGCAACAAGCTATGATTTCATTGTACAAGCCAACCCTTTAAAAGGCAATATTCGTATGCCCTTTCAAATTTGTCACTTAAATCATTCATAAGTACGAAATGTGTTTGAATAATTCAATCGTTAATTTTTCAACCCCCGTTGCAATTTCTTTGTATAGTGCAAGAAATTTTTGTGTTCGTGGCCATATTCAGAAATTTTGTCTGACCCACCGAAAAATTACAAAAGGAACACTAACGTACTTCAATTTCAAATTTGTCATGTATGCAAATCATCCATGACCATAAGTAAGTTTTTGACTAATTCAACTATTAACTTGTCAATCCTTATTGTGATTTTATTGTACATCCTAGTCATTTACTATGTTCCATAATAATATTCAGAATTCTCGTATGCCCCATTCAAAAGTTAGAAAAGGGTTTCGTATACATCAAATTTCAAATTGTTTTTATGAATCATTCATGAGTACTTAAGGCTTCTAATTAATTCAACCGTTAATTTGTCAACCACAGCTGTGATTCCATTGTAAAACCCTACCCATTACCACTTTCCAGTACAACAGTCAGGATTTTTGTACAACCCATTCAAAAGTTATACACGGATCTCATTAACTTAAAGTTTTGAATTTTTCATATGGACCATCAATAAGTACTACCCTAGTTGGAATTTCATTGTGTGGTTCAGAATTTTCGTAAGCACCATTCAAAAGTTACCATTCACTACTTGAGGATTTACCATTCAGTACTTGAGGATTCTGATCAATTCAACAATTAATTTGTCAACACTGATGTTCCATGATATTTTCCGAATGTTTGTATGACCCATTCGAAAGTTAAGAAATGGTTTCTCATACATCAACTTTCACATTTTTCATATGAATCATGCATAAGTGCTTTAGGCTTCTGATTAATTCAACTGTTATTTTGACAACGCCACTTAAGATTTCGTTGTATAGGTCAACCCTTTACCATGTTCCAAAACAATAATGAGAATTTTCGTATGATCCATTCAAAAGTTAGGATAATGTCTCTTATACATCAACTTCAAAATTTAGCAAGTATTTGAGGCTAAATATGGAACATGATAAAGGGTAGGCATTTACTACAAAATCACAACTAGGATTTACAAATTAACGGTTTAATTTTCCAAATGCCTTAACTTCTTTTGGACTATTCAAATGAACAATTTAAAAGTCACAGACATATTACGGTAAAGGGTCTGTCTATACAAAGAAATTATAACTTATGTTGACAAAAGCATTTAGTACTTATGGTTGCTTCATATGACATACTAGTATTTGAATGTTGAAGTTAATAGAGTGATACGAAATTTCTGAATATTGCATGGAACATTAGAACATTATTTGGTTTGGTGGTCAGGCCACTTTGTATGCAAGGGGATAAACACAAGTCGCGCTGCATATGCCATAACTATACGGGGTGCGCCTTCTTTTATGGAGGTATGTAAACATTGAATACATTTCGGCACGAATATTTGCCTTGAGCTCGTCAATTTTGAGGCTTGCTGGCGTACACTTTTCTTTTCAAATAACCCCATAAAAATAAATCCGGAGCGGTCAAATCTGGAGATCTGGGTGGCCAGTCAAGTCGCCTCTTTTTGACATCAGACGTAGAGGGAATTTTCATTGCCTAATCTGAATTATTTGATTTGCATTGTGGCATGGTCACCGTCTTATTGAAACCAGTAACCGGCAAGACTTTTTTCACGCATTTGCGGGCTGACATAATGAGCCAATATCAACCGATATCGATTTCCATCGACAGTTTCGTTTTCTCTGAAAAAATATGGCCCAATGATGGTTTTGTACAAACGCCGGCCCAAAAAGTCACTCTTTTGTCATGCAATGCGTTTCATGGATCTAGTGTGAATTCTCCGTTCCCCAAATGCGGCAATTTCGCTTATTAACGCCGCCAGGGAGTGTGAAATAGGCATCTTCGGTCATCAAAATTTGCTTCCAAATATCAGGTTCAGTGTCAATCACTCGAGCGACTGTTTGGCCGTATTTCAGGCGACGTGGACGGTTTGGTCTGTCGGCAATATTCTTTGTGTTAATTTCAATTTATACGGAAACAAATGCAAATTATCCTTCAAAATGCGCCGCAAAGTGGTTTCACTGACTGTAGTGGTTCTAAAAACTGTAAGATGCCTAGCCAAGTAACATTGAAAAATTCCAAAAATTAAGCGGAATTTTAAAATTAGTTTAAAACTCATCATTAAACAATAGATTGTTATTAACAATTAAATAATGAATCGTGGTAAAATTAATTTTAAGAACCGTTGCAAAAGATTTCATTCAAATTCGAGCTGATGCCTAGGTAACTGAACTATAATCATGTTGAAACTCACCTATTGTATTAGTTGGCGGTAACAACTACTTCCGTCAATGCTTTACAAACAAGTCGAGCAAAACCAACAACCCGAACACAAAAAAGATAATTTTCTTTTGCGTCAATGAACAGAGAAATTGATATTTCATACGCCAAATTTTAGAGGACTGTCGAGAGTTTCCAAAAAAATCATTTGAGACCAGAAATTAAAAGTTATTCGGTTTCCGATATTCCAGAGTACCAATTTGTATTTAAAAATTACCTTACAAACCGTTAGGCCCCGGTGGGCCCTTGGTTGTCGGGGCCCACGAGATTTCCTTTGTTAGTTCAAATTTGAGATTAGATAACTCTTGGAAATTGTTAAAAAATGCGGTGGTCTAATTATTAGAAAAAGAAGAAATAGTTCCTGTTGCTATTGAATATTTTTTAAGACAGGCTCAACCATTTCTTCTGACTAGATTTAGCAAAACTTAGCTAAACTGGCTTAAAATAAAAGCTTTCGACATCAAGCGACAACGATTTTTGTGTTTGCTGGGTTTATTGATTTGTATTCTCTTTTGCATTTATCAAAATTCAACCTTTCACAAATCAAATTGAACCTTTAGCCAAACAAATTCAATCTTTTACAAACAAAGTTTTAATTAGAAAAGGTTGAATTTGCTTTGAAAAAGGGAGCTTATAGTAATCTGCTTGTATTAGCAGCTTGCGATGTATCATTGTGATGGTCATAAAAATCAAGAAAAAACTAGAAAAATGCATAATCGCGACCAGTCAGTCTCTATAATAAATTAGTATTAATTAGTGACTCCATTTGTGATTCGGTGTTACGAAACAGAATTCTTATTCAAGAATTTTAGAGCCTATTCGAAGAATACCATTGTTCGATATTTAAAAAAATACCCGATAAAGTCCGACGGTTCTATTCTTATTGCGTATCACTTTGTTGAGCTTAGCCTTAACTAGCTTAGTAGTATTAGTAACATTAAATTACTTGAAAAATAATTCCATATTTAAACGAATTTAAATTTTCTTTTAAAAATTTTACAAGTAATAGTAATAAAATAAAATCAAAGACAAAACTATAATAGTACAAAAAATAGATGCTTAATTGATTTGTTTAGTTTCAACCATATTTTGGGAGCTTTGGATAAAGCGGAAAAGCTGAATCGTTGGAAATCAATCGACATTCACATAATATAGGGATTTTTCGAATTGTTTATTCTAGATTTCTTCAGTTTTTCGACATTTCGAGGATTATTCGAAATTTTTAAAGATTATCGAATTTATTCGAATTTTGTAAGGCAATGTTCTGGACTTAACTTTAAGTTGTAAGAACTTGCAGAGTTACATATGTAAATCTAGATGGTGATACTTAAAAGATCTTGCTGTATGTTATTCGAAATTATTCAAGAATGTCCAAGTTATTTACGTTGTACGTGGCAGTGATTAGCACTTAAAGTTTCCACAAGATTAAATCTGTAACGCCGGAAAATGGAAACGCATTTTGGAAGAAGGATATTTACATTGAGAGCAAATATTCTGATTTATTTTCTTAAAAAATACCCTTTGTAATATCAAATTTCTGGATAATATGATTTTATTTCAAAAGCTTCGATAAGTGAAAGCTCTTAAAACTAAAAGCTGTTGCAAAAACATGATTTATGCTCATAAAACATTTTAACGAAAGACAGAATTTATGGAATCACAAAAATCACCGAGAAAGTATAATAAATAAATTATCAAGCTTAAAGCTCATTGAAAGCAAATACTCTCAATTAATCCCAAAATACCACCCTTCCTTTATAATATCACATTTGAAAGTCAAATGGTTTGGTTTGAAAAGCTCTTAAAACTAAAAGCTCTTAATAATTTACATTGAGAATAAATATTCTAAATCTTAACCAAAATTCCGTCGTCCCTTGCAAAATCAAATTTCGAAGTAAAATGGTTTGTTTAAAAATCTTCGATAAGTGAAAGCTCTTAAACCTAATGCTCTTTACAAATTTTTTCAAATACAAAATCTAAGCTCATCAAACATTTCATTAAAACCTGAAATTATATTGAAAAGCTCAAAAATGTTTAGTTAAACCCAAAAAGTATGAATTAATGATCAAGCTTAAAACTCATTGGAAACAAATATTCTAAATTTACCCCAAAATTTCATCGCCCTTTTCAATACCGAAATTCGGAGTAAAATGATTTGATTCAAAAAAGCTTATATTATAATACCACGTTTCCTAGTAAAATGATTTGGTTTGACTAAAAGCTCTTGATAATTTCCATTGAGAACAAATATACTAAATTGTCCCTAAATTCCGTTACCCTTTATAAAATGGGATTCTTGAGTAAAATGGTTTGGTTTAGAAAGGTTTTCTGATTGAAAGCTCTTAAAGCTAATAGTTCTTGTCATTTTTTGCAAAACATTATTTTTTCCCATAAAACATTTTAACAAAAACCTGAAATTATGAACAGGCTCACAAATGTTTCGTTTACACCGAAAAGGTATAATTTAATTATCAAGCTTAAAGCTCATTGAACTCAAGCATTCTAAATTTATCCTGAAATACCACCTTTCTTTATAATATCAAATTTTAGAGTTAAATGGTTTGGTTTGAAAACCTCTTAAAACTAAAAGCTTTTTATAAATTTTATCCAAAATTTCGTCACCCTTTGTAAAATCATATTTCTTTAGTCAGCAATGGTTTGGTTAAAAAAGCTTTGATAATTGAAATCCTTAAAAATTAAAAATTTTTCATGTAAGCAAAAACCTAAAAATAAGAAAAAGGCTCGCTCGACGTTAAAAGTTAAGTTAGAACTATTTGACAACTTTTCCAAATATGTACATAACTATTTTATGCTTATACAATTTTTTAACAAACTTACGAATAATTCGATATTTGAGAACTTTCAAGAATATTCAAGATACTTTGAAAATTCGACATTTTTGAGATTATTTCGAAATTCTTGATATGCTTTATCAATATATTTAGAAATCGGCATAGCATTGAGTTGCAAGATGTTTCGTGTCATCTACTCTCGAAATCAGATAATGCAACTCTACAGTAGCAAGAAATAAGTTTTTCACTAAAAGCTTTACTTGTTCATAGTTCTTACATACAAGAAGCATGTTTAGGGTCACAAAAAAATCTTGCGTGGGGGGCCCGAAATTTGTAGTTACGCCACTGAGTGAACCTCAGCAAAAATTTGGGTTAGGTTTCAAAAAGGCTTTTATATGGTTTAAATACGTTTGCAATATTTCTACAAATCTGAAAATTATTCATTTTTAACTCAATTTAAACGCTAGGTTTAAATGAAACCACATATAAATCTGGTCGTCTCATTTGATGACTTTTGAAGAACTGACAATAAATCGCCATTTGCTAAATTTAAACTCCACTTTATAATCAAAACAAAACCATAATTTTCCAGTTAAAAGCATACCAAATAGATTTTCAGTTTTATTTACGTTGTTCAGCTTTTAAGATTCAATTAAATTCCTAAAAGTGATGTGAATCTACGTAAAAAAAGCCGTGGTTTTATAAAGATTTTTAAATGGTAACAATTTAACCGAAAAGTTAGAGAATGGTTTGAAAATTACTCAAAATAAACTTGCGTTGACCTTAGTTTAAATAACTAGTTTGAATAGTTTGAATTACGTTCACATCAAAGAAGGAATTTCAAATTCTTCAAATTATTTGGAAATGGAAAATATGGAAAATGTCTTAACACTATTATAGACATGTTCGCACATGAACAATAATTTAATGGCAATGGGTTGTAATGGCAACTGAAACTATTTATGAACCAAGTCTGACTTCGACGATTGCATTGACAGGTGGAAATTTGTGCGAATGTTCCATCCTTTGCTGTTGATGGCATAGACCAACCATCTAGTTCTCGGCGTATTATTATTATTATTATTATTATTATTATCTTTATTTCAAATAAAATATATACATAATGAAAGCTAATTACAAGCAAAACAATTTAAAAATTTGAAATAGAGTAAAGCTCCTTTAGACATTACGTCTGTAGTGGAGCAATTAAAAACAAACTATTAATAAAATTAATATAATATTCTTTGGATATCAGTATAAAATAATAATAATTTTCTACAATATACAAGCTCAGTTATTATTACATTATATACATTTTTTACACGAAGACACATTGGAATATTAATATTCAATGTTGCCAACGTTACGGAAACTAAACACAAAATAATTGAAACTGTAAAAGTAATGTAAATAAACAATAAAAGTGGTGGAATCGAAATAAAATGGAACAAAATCACAATAAAAGATAAAAATTGAGCTTGTACAGGCAAATAAATTATTATACTTAACAATTTAAAAAGCATAAGAATCCAGGATGATTTCTTGACTGTCATTTTCCCTAATTTTAGAATCGATAACGATATTCTAATCAGCATTTTCAATTGGATGATGACTACTTGCAACCCGAAAAATATCACTAAATGATTGTATTCGATGAGCATTTGATCCCTCGGAATTCCGTAAGTAAATTTGACCATTTTTGCACCATAAAAATTTGTAATTGTACTTCAATTTTATGTTTTTAGCTTCATGATATAGCTTGCTTTGGAACGGTGTCAAGTAGTGCATGACAAATATACGTTGCATCGGGTGGTTCACTGGCAAACTAACATCAAGATCTTTACAGGATAGTGTTTTGTGTTTTTTTGTTTGTGCCAATATATTGTTTTTTAGTTCCACAGTTTTAAGTTGAACAATAAAAAAACTTTTTAAAACTGGCTTTGACATGTTGTTCTTACTTCCTGGTTCCAGATTTGTATTTGATTTTTGTTTTCCCTGAATTGATACTATGTCATCAGTGTTGATTTCCACTCCAAGTTTCTTAATTGTATTAATGATTACACCACGAATATCGCCATGATTGATGGGAAGGCCTGTTATTGTTATGCTGCTAGCATTCTGCTGTTGGTTGGGTTTATCGTTTTCAGCTTCAAGAAGATTTAGTTTTGTGGTGTTGCTTAGTAGATGTGATTCTAGTTTGTCAACTCTGGTTTTCAGTTCTTTGTTTTCAGATACCAGTGACGTTACCATGGCTTTCAACGCTTCAAGAGCTGAAAGTTTCCTATCCATGCATTTTAGCTGGACCATGATATTAGATAAACTTGGAAGAACAATATTAGCATCGGAAACATCATCCTCACCCTCAATAATTGACTGGTTTGAGGTATCACGGCACTTTAAACACAACCAGCTTTCGGAGCGATTTTTAATGCGTAGCATGAGATCATCGGAAATCTGGGCACACCTGATGTGAAATAATTTCTTGCATGGACCGGCACAATTTATGCCAGGGAATTTCGCCTTTGTGATGTTTGTAGAGCACATATTACATGACGACATTTTCATGACGATGATTTCTGTACCAGCTCACTATTTCAATTAACGTAGAACAAAACCACAATTAACAAAGCCTTGTTGTGCCGAAACAAACATTGATGACTGTGAGTAAATTTTTAGATTCGTTACCACCCCAACCCGTAAGAATAACCCTGACAAATTGATCTGATTAAAAACGGTTGAGTTTGAAATTTTGGTAAAATAGGTATCGAGTAATGTGTCGTGGCGCCCAGTCATATGGTCGTTTTGGGTTTGGTTTTACTCCATGTCCCGCTGGTTCATTACGTTAAAACTATTTTGTTTTCATTCCCATGTGTCGAATTGCAATTTTGCGTTGACCTGGACCGTGATGCAACTGAAATCACGATGTAATTTTTGATCGAGCCTGTTTATGGCCCATTAGGTCAGTGGCGTAACTACAAATTTCGGGCCCCTCCTCCCCCATCCCGCAAAAGTTTTCTTGGGCCCCTAAAAATGTTTTGTTAAAAATGTATTTCTTCCTATTGTCCAGGCACACATTAATTAAAAGCTCACATTAATTTCGAGAGTACGAAGAAGCACGTGATTCAGTTCAATGGCCTCAGTGAAAACGAAATTTCTTGTTGAATTTCACATCACATATTTTGTGTATAATTTGAAAAATATCTGATTTTTGAGAATATTTCGAAATATTCTCAAAAATATCGAATTTTCAAAGTATCTTGAATATTCTAGAAAGTTCACAGTTATCGCTCTAATTATCGCCATGTAAAATATAAATAACCTATCTAAACTCTTGAATGATTTCGAATAACCTAAAGTGTAACTCTGCAAGTTTCCACAACTCAAAGCTAAACGCAGAACATTGCCGTTCAAAAATCGAATACATTTGAAAATCGTTAAAAATCTCGAATAATCCTAGAGTAGAAATGTCGCGGAACAATCCCAAATACCCCAACAAAAAACGGATAATAACTATATTATGTGAATCTCGAACAATAATATCG
Source organism: Tipula vernalis (assembly GCA_958295665.1). NCBI lineage: Eukaryota > Metazoa > Arthropoda > Insecta > Diptera > Tipulidae > Tipula > Tipula vernalis. The sequence goes on from OY282559.1 coordinate 342,213,621, forward strand.
AAAAATTTGCATATTAATGAATAATTTCGAAAAGCCTGTAAACATCTAGAAAACCCACGAAAATTTCGAAAAATTCCAAAAATTCGAATAAATATCGAATTATCTGCCAAGTAATTTATTGTTACTAATACTAAAGGGTGTTTCATTTCGAGGTATAGCACTTTATGGTGCCAACACTATTTTCAGTGACACCCGATTTGACAGCCGACAGTTGGTTTTTATTTAGTTTGGTTTGGCATTTCAGAGCAACGTTTGCAAATAGTTCTAATTTACGTTCAGTTCGTGAAACTCATCGCGCGCCTCGTCCATTTTATGGTCGACATAACCGTCCATCAGAGCAGTTAATTCAGTTAACTATGGACCATCGTTCGCGTCGCCAATTCGCTTAATGAGCCAAAACCAATATTGGGGATCGACGCAAACTTTCCATACAAACTTTTCATCAGTGATGAAGCTCATTTTTGGTTGAATGGCTATTAACAAGCAGAATTGTCATATTTTGGGGAAAGATAATCCTCGATACAATTAATTTACTGAAACCAACATTTGATGAACGATTAATATCGAGAAATGGACCTGTCAACTTGCCAACGCGTTCGTGTGATTTAACATCGCTGGACTATTTTCTTTGGGGGTATGTTAAGTCACTTATCTACGCTGATAAGCCAGAATCTATTGAACACTTGGAAGCCACCATTCGACGCGTTATTGCCGAAGTACGGCCAGAAATGCTGCGAGGAGTGATCGAAAAATGGACCTCCATATTACGTAATGTAAGCACCAGCCGCGGCGGCCACATTTCCGAAATCATATTCAAATATTAATGGAATAAAATTATCTTTGAAATAAAGTCACATTCATGGCCATTATAATTATTTTTCTGTGTTTTATTTAAATTCAAAGTTCTACACCTCGAAATAGAAAAACCTTTACTAAACAAAATGCTACTAAGCAAGTTAAGGATAAGCTCTATAATTAACCCTCAAATAATATCGGATAATTTCGTATAGATCGGTCAATCGTATTGTTCAAATAGGCTCTAAGATTCTCGAGTAAAATTAAACTATCAAATACACCCAACAATCTCGAATAACCAATTAAGTCTCGAATATCACTCATCCCATTTCCATGCCATACTCCATTAATCTCGAAAAATTTTAAAAAGTGAGACAAAGGGATTTGAAACAGGGGAGCCACGCCGAAAACTAATGTCGTTTTCCACTTACAAACTACTCTACTCTAAAGCTACTCCAATCCGCCATCTTGAAATCCGTCTAAATTGACGGAGTAGCAAACTATTCTAACTAATACATTTACATCTACTCGTACATTGCTTTGCATTGCAAAGTTGATGTATTAATTGTCAAAATAGTAATTTGATAATTAAAGCCTGAATTCCATTGCGAATAAAAGTTTGTCAGTCAAAATAAAGGGAGATAAAAATATTAAATCGGTGGTTGTTTGAAAGAAACACAAAACGAAGTCAGTCAAGATTTTACTTACATCAAATGTGTGTTTGTATTAGTGGATCGCCATAATTATGGTCAAAAATTATCAAAATCGAAGTCATTTTATGGTTATCCAACTAATATATGCACACAAATTTTGTGTACGAACGCAAATTTTTTTCCGCACACTAAGTTAATTAAAAGTTTGTTATTTTTATGGAAAGTGTCATAATTTTTTTTGGTCGTTGCTTCTAAAATAGCTGCGATAATAAAAAAATATAAAGTTTGTGTACAGTTAAATTGTAATAAATTGGGATCAATTGTGATAATATCGCTAAATACTATTATTGGCAATTTAATAAAGTAATCGTTTTTTTTTTAAATAATTTATTGGTGATGAAAAAGCCAAATTAAAACTCCAAGTGATAACCAAAAATTTATTATTTTTATTTTTTATTTTTTGCTGTCGCTGTCAAAATTTATCAAGATATTTGTGCTATAAAAAAAAATAAAAAAAACATGCTTTATCTTTGTCACTCCAATGGAATTTTTTTTTGTTGTCTTCTTTCGACTTTTGTATCCATACAAAAAAGCAAAGTCATTTAAAAATATTTTTTGTATGTTCCACTTAAAATGTCAAAAAACTGTCTTTTTGACAGCTCTTTCTACTCGTTTTCTACTCTTTCGCTACTCTTTATTGTAACTGGAAAACGACATAATTAAAAGCAAACACCATCACTAATTGCAAAATTAATTTGGAATTTGCAATTTTCTTATATTTAAAATAGCTTTTCAAAATAACAGGTTTTACCGGGCTTACCGGTAAATTAAGTTTGTATTTACCGTTTACCGGTAATAAAAACTCAAATCAAATTCAACCTTTTCTAATCAAAACTAAATTTCTAAAAGGTTGAATTTGTTTGGCAAGAGGTTTAATTTGGTTTATAAAAGGTTGAAATTGAAGTGCAATAGAGGTAAATTTGGAGTGCAAAACGTATATTAGTACAGCAAGCACTAAAATCGTTATCGTTATCGATGTCGAAAGCTTTGATTTCACACGAGTTTAGCAAATTTTCGTCAAATCTAAGTATCTGTCTTGGGGGTCTGGCGTCTTCTGGAAGGGGGAATAATCCTGTGTAGTAATACCAGCTCCGTAACCTTCCTTTAGGGTGAGCTCCAGCAAGCTGTTCTGGTCATGCTTTAGGCAGTCCTGTCTGTCTGTGGGCCCAAGATCTGCGCGAGGGGTAACCCGAGCGTGATTCGCAAGTGTACGTATCACCTCCTCGTACTGACCTGTGGAAACTGGTGGCTCGTTTACCGAACAACAGGCTAAAGTACGACGCTAAATTATGGTATAAACCTTGAAAAAAAAAACAAATCTAAGGTGAGACACATACGCATAGGGATGAATGACCGTGGGTTAGTTGGTCGCTAGCACAGAACTCCGGATACTAGGCGACCTCTGGTTTCAATCAGCCTTACCACGGCAAGAGGCGCTGCCGTGGTGGACCTTTCATTCCTCAAACAAATCAACACTGCATGGACTTAATTAAAAACGAAAAAAATAAGGGCGGTGCTCCTTTAAAAAATTTAGAAAATAATAGAAACCTCTAGCCGTAGTGGTGGGCTCTCCTATATATGGCACTCTATTGCCTGAAATGGATAACCAATCCACGTCGATGGATAACCAATACGCCTCAGTGGGGCCACGAGGAGACGTCTATCCCTTCTAATTCGGTAAGGGTTCCCCCGGGACGCTGCCTGGCAGCAATGTAAGGAGATGATCAGGGACATAATTGTCCCAACAAATAAGAGAAATAGGTCGGATGACGACTCTACCCCCAAAGGCATCGCGGCAAAAAGAGGGGAAGTTTCCAGTCCTTCACCGAAGGCATTGGCAGCGGCCCCAAAAGCTGCAACTGATGGCAACAATAAGGAGAGTTGCCCCGATAACAGGGCCGACACGGCCACAACTTATAGAAATGCAGTGAAGGCTATCAGGTTGGAGATTACAGACCAAGGCTTCCCTGAAACAAAACTGGCATTGCCCAGATTCTGGTAATACAGGATGCCTTAATGGACAGAGTGGCGGAGCTGTCGTTAAATGGTGTTAGCCCACATTTCTTAGGATTTCGCACCAGAAACAGTTGGCTCACAGTCAACTGTGCCGATGAAGACAAGGGAGAGTGCCTTAGAGAAACTGTGCCTTTACTTTTGTCATGGGACGGAGCATTCCTGAAGGCAGTCGAGGTGCAGGAGTTGCCTCGCCCAAAGATCATGTTTGTCTACCTGCCACGAGGTGGCGAAAAGATACTGTGTCGTCTGGCGATCCAGAATAAAACCTGAAAGACGCAGATTGGAGGATTATTGCGACGAAGGAGCGAGAAGGCGACCTTCTTCAAATTACGATGTTCGTTTCACACAAAACGGCGGAGATACTCAAGGGCTCCAACTACGGAGTCAACTGGATGTTTGGCTCTTCCGCCGAAAGAAGGAGGGGCGGTGGATGCAGTCAAGGGGGAGTCGCGGAGCCGAATCTGCCCGGCACGACAAGCGCTGGCCGCGGTAGTGGGGTCACTGGGCCGGGGGAGGCCAAGAGACCTGGCATCTCCGAAACAAGGACACCGGCCAAACCGAGCCGAGGAAGGAGCGGGATAAGCCATGGGCTGACCTGTAGAAGAAGGGTGGCACAGCAGGAACCAAGCAAACCAGGCTCTTCGGAGCCTATGAAATGATAAAAAAAATACACATCATGGTGATACACACCAAACCTACAACAACAACGAAACTGAGATTCGTGCAGATTAATCTACATCGATCGAAGACGGCTACAAACAACCTAAACCGTCTTTTTATGATTAATGACTGCGATATAGCGCACATACAGGAGCACTGGACCAACAATGGGAAGATTAAAGGTTTTGTAGCCAATACAGGTAAGCTAGTCTACGATACGGCTGCAGATAGGCCGAGAACAGCAATTCTCTGTCGCTCAAGGCACAAAAGGTCGCTCTCTATTAACCAATTTATTTCTAGGAACATCATGGCTGTTTCAATAGAAATGCCCTTACATAAAGGAGGCAGGAGGGTGATTAACATCGCTTCTGCATATTTTCCCGGGGATGAAAATGACCCCCATCCAGAATTAATACAGAGCTTTGTGATATTGCACGATTCATTACCAAAAATTCATCATTGGTTGCGACGCTAATGCACACCACGTAGTCTGGGGAAGCAGCAACACCAATTTAAAAGGTGAGCAACTTTTTGAATTCTGTCTTAGTAACAACTTAGCAGTAAACAATAAAGGGAGTGATGCGACCTTCGTGAATACGGTTAGGAGAGAGGTACTGGATCTTACTCTGTCTGACATGGGTACCTCCAGTGCAATTCTCGACTGGCATGTGTCCAAAGAAGCGTTCCTCTCAGATCATATAAACATCAGGTTTGATATCAATATCCCTTCAAGACAAGAGTTGATGTTAAGGATACCAAAACGCACCAACTGGCCAGTCTATAACGACAGACTTTTGGATAACTTAGCTGGTCTACAGACCACGATAAACTCTGTCGAAGACCTCGACAGTGTAGCAAATGACGTTACAGCGGCAATAATTAATGCCTACCACTCAAGCTCACCCCTGGTATATATGACAGGCACAAGGGATGTTCCTTGGTGCAACCAAAATTTGAAAAACATGAGACGAAATGTCCGTAAACTTTTAAATAGGGCTAAGAGGACGAACGATTGACTACCTATCAGAATTCCCTTATCAAATACAACATAGCTGGAGAGACTTCTGTAAAAAAATAGACAAATTACCTATAGCGTGTCGACTCCAGAAGGCACTCTCCTTGGAGCACAGGAATCCCTTGGGATTTGTACAGAAACCAAGTGCAGAGACAACCACAACCAGGGAGGAGACTCTGGAATGTCTAGTGAGAGGTCACTTCCAAGAATGTGTAGTACTGAGAAATCAGTAAGAATCCAACGCAAGTAGCGAACATCCGTATCTGGTTCCAAAGGGGGCTCACGAGTTCTCGAGGCAGTTTTTTACGCCGGAACGGATAAGCTGGGCAATCAAATCATTTGGCCCTTTCAAATCACCGCGAAGGGACTGCTTATACCCCGCCTTTTGACAACCAGGCCTGCAGACTTTGCTGCCTTATCTCACTATACCCTTCAGAGCCAGCTACAGCTTGCAATATGTTCCAAAATGCTGGAGGGAGATTCGGGTGATTTTTATCCCAAAAGCGGGAAAAACATCATCAGAGGAGATTAGGTCTTATAAACCTATTAGCCTCACATCATTTTTGCTGAAAAACATGGAGAAAATTATGGGACTTTGTATCAGATCCAACACTCTTCAAAGATACCCTCTGGACTATGCAGCACGCCTACCAAGCAGGGAAATCAACAGAAATGGCTCTACACGAGCTGACATCGGAAATCGAAGATACGCTCCGGAATAAAGAATTATTACTATGCTCCTTCATTGATATCCAGGGAGCTTTTGAAAATACTAGTTTCGAGCTAATTCAGGAACAATCACTAATAAGGGGTATAGACCCCTCCACCGTAAGGTGGATTATGAACATACTAAAAAATAGGAGGATTACGGCTTCTTTTGGAGACAAAACCATCAACATAGCGGCCACCAGGGGTTGCCCCCAGGGAGGTGTTCTCTCTCCCTTATTGTGGCTGATCGTGATGGATCAATTACTTACCAGACTGAGGAATTTAGACTTCTCAAACATTACCTATGCGGACGACCTAGTCTTGATGGTAAGCCTTAAAGGTAGAAAATGATTGGTGCACAGAGGTGGACCTTACTGTAAATCCTAACCAGATCAACTGCACTCTCTTTACTAACCGGATGAAAACTATCCTTCAGTCGATAGCCTTGGGGGGTAACTCTCCAACTGTCGACGGAGGTTAAATATCTGGGTGTCGGACTTGATCAGAAATTGACATGGAATCCTCACTTAAATCATATCACAAACACGGCGAATAAGGCCTACTTCACCAGCCAAAGAATGATTGGCAAAACGTGGGGACTGAGCCCACAAATGTTGGTTTGGCCCTACCGGGCCGTCATAAGACCTATGGTCTGTTACGCGGCGTTTGTGTGGTGGCCAAAGACGGAGCAGACTGGTGCACGGAGAATACTGGACAAGATCCAGAGGTTAATCTGTGTGGGTGCAACTGGAGCAATGAGGACTTCTCCAACAGCTGCCCTTGAGAGAATACTGGGGCTCTCACCACACCTACACATTAAAAAAGTAGCCGGTTCAAGAGGTCTGAGCCCAAAAATTATAGCCAAAATTAAAACCATAAGGCCAGGACACAACACATACATAAATTAAATTTTAAGGAGGAATTGATCCAACAATCGGATTTGATGGTAAGGACAATCGACTGTCGAAGGAATTTTACCATCAGTTTGCTGGATAGGGTACTGGTAGAGAATATTATCTTCTCCCTCCCCCCGCAATGCTTCTTTATGGTATACGGATGGGTCAAAAACAGACGGCGGTATCGGTGCAGGGATAATCGGGCCTAGAACTAGGCATACCACTGGGTAGCACCTCCACAGTTTCTCAGGCAGAGACCTTTGCTATTGAGGTACGTGTGCTTCAATGTCTCAAAAAGCAAGTACTCAGCTACTATAATTTATTAGAACTGGGTAAAGCAAAGAAAGTCATCGTTTTGTGGTCTCCTGGCCACTCCACCATTAAAGGAAATGAGGCAGCAGACCGATGTGCAAAAATGGGAGCAAGCCGAAATTTCCTGGGTCCCAGTATTACTATTGCTTTTTCCAAAACCCACTTGGCAGAGAGTATAAGGGACTGGGAGCAGACCCATACGAGAACTACTATTACTCTGGGAGTCCTCCTTTGGGATGAGACAGGACAAGAAATTATTTAGTTATAATATTATACGTCTGGGAGAGGCATCGAGGGTGGACCGCCAATCCCTAAGATTCCTTACCTGATTTTTAACAGGGCACGATCCTTTTAACGGCCATCTTCATAAAATGGGAAGGTCCCTTAGGGACCAGTGCAGATTCTGTGATCTCGGAAAGGAGACACCGGAACACCTACTCTTCACATGCGATAATATCATCCTAAAAAGATTAAAGTTCCTCAATGCGTACATAATCCAGTGCGGCGTTTATCAAGGACATAGACATACATTTCACGTAGGAATCTCTAGGGATGCACAATAAGTCTCAAAGGTCGCAGTGCTCTGGGCTACAAACACCCACCCTTTTGGAAAAAGAAAAAAAAAAGTATCTGTCTGAACCTAAAGCCATTTTTATTTATATGGAGTAAGATTACGTGTAATTACTCTGACATTCATCATCTGCAACCGAGAAGAAATTGTTGGGCATTTCCTAAGAAAATATTTCAAGAGGAACGATTTCTTCTTTATCTAAAAAGTATACCACCGCCATTTCTTCAAAAATTTCCTATATGCCGTTTGCCGTTTTGCAAATTTGAAAGGGTAGTCTAAAATCTCGTGGGGCCATTAACCGTGGGCTCAAACGTAGGTATTCTTGTGATAACATTTAAGTGATGTTTTATTCCATAATATAATGTAAGACTTTTAATTATTGATCTAATTTCAAACTCGAAAAATTAAAATGTAATAAAACGAAGTTTCGTATTTATATTTTCTAGATTGACGAATTGTTCGTAAATATTTTTGAAATCTGTATGTCGATATTCAATATAGAAATTTAAATTTCATGTTTTATTGGAAAAATTTTACTTATTAAAAAATAAAAAATTTTCACCTTTCTTAATTTGGATACTTTTGATTTTTTTTTTTTTGAATATTTCTTTCAAAGTCGAATTTTTAATATTAAAGTTTCTTAATATCGTTATCTATATGCAATGAATATTGCAAGTCGGTATACTTAGAAAAAATAACTGCCTCATGTATTTATATCTCTGACTTATAACAATCATATCAAATATATACATTCCAAACCAAATATCACTTTCAATTCGTAGGAATTTGAAATTTTAATTATCGCGATTACAAAGAAATAAACAAAACAAAAACAATCATTATAATTTCTCTCATAACAATATAATCATCTGTAATAATTTTAAAATCTAGCTCAGATAAACAATAAAAACAAATTCCAAATATTTTTTTGATATCTACTTAAATCCATTACCCAACACCATTGCCCAATATAATCCATCGCACTTTCCAATAATATTATTTGTGGTTCGTGTGCATAATTTAATTTGCCGGCGCATGAATATCTTAAAAATTTAAATAAAGTAATAAATAAAAATTAATTAAATCAAATTTTAATTTCAATTTAAAATAAATCGATAAAAGCAAATATAAACTACTTCTTGTGTTATGAGAGTTACAAAAAATAATTTGCCAGTTCATTAAACGTTTTAATATGTGATTATATATAATTTAGCTGCCAAATATACTGAAAGTGTTTATTTTAATTAGTCTGAATTTCGAGAGGTGGTGAGTCAGTCAGTGATTGGATTGATGATTTATCGCTCTAATATATTCCCATATTTAAACGATCGCTAAATTAATTTTAAATTAAATATTATAATTAACTTTTTTGTTTTTGCAAATGGTATGTCTGCCGAATATGACTATGCACAATCATTCATTTATTTTAATTAAAAATTTAAATTTTTCGCGTCTAAATAATTTATTATTCTTTTGCGTCCATTCTTCAAAATTATCGAATTTGCCTTCATTGCCAATTTATTCGACTTTATTATTAAGATGGTAAACCGCCTTATTTATATTTAAAAAGGTGTCCAATTAAGAGGTTTTATTTTATTTCTTTTTTTTTTTTGTGTGATTGAAACGTTTAGCGCCCACATTGGAAAATTGTTTTCGAAAATTAACAGTAAATTGTTTTTTTTATAAATCTAATTAAAGGGGGGCTGTTAATGTATTCCTGTGTAAATTCTACTAATTTTAGCCCTTCTAACTCGAGTTCTAGTAAGAGCTTACGTTTAAGTTTGCTTTTACGCCGCTAGAAATAGGATTACTACCCAACTAGAGCTACATAGTTCTCAGTTATTTACTTTATTTTCCTCTTAGTTTAATACTACCGATCGAATAATGTTCCCGATTATGATTTGAAAATATCGATCACCCAACAATTATGGTCCTAGACAAAAAGTAGAAGATTTCCTAACAGTTCACATTCATTTTATTAATTGGTTCATTATTATTAAAGTTTGAGTATCCTTGCAAGGCCTCCACTATAGCTTCTAAATTCAAGTTTCTCGGTGCCACAAGTTGATTTTTTCCGTAGGCACCATGTTGTTAACAGTGCTCCGGAAGGTAGTTTAGGTTTCCATACGATAACAAAAAAAAAACTGAAATGGCAGAACTATGCAGTAGCTGGCCAGGAAATAGGAATTTTGCCCCGAAATCGTAACGGTTCATGTGCTCGAAATATTCATTATTTTTGGTTCGTTATTTTGAAAGTATTATTTCTTTATATTTATTTAGTAAATTTACAGGTCTTATTGTCTTTGAAAATACAAATATAACATTATGAACGATTGGCCAAACTTGTGGTTACAATAAGTCGCTAATTACATGTGTATATATGGTGAAAAATACGTCAAATCACAAATTTGGTATATGGGACCGGAAGACGTGTTTAAATTTTTTATTTTTTATGTTTTCTTTTATGTTTTCAATTGGTAGTACTAGTTAAAAAAAAAACGTTTTGTAGGAAATAATTTGTTGTTGCTGTTGTTTAAAATACAGGGTGTTAAATTTTGAGAAAAATGATAAACATGATGTTGTGTTTATGGCTATAAAAGGAAAAATAAATACCCGATATTTATGATATAGGGCTCGTTTTCAAGGTAAGTTAATACGGATTAATAAAAAAATATAAAAATGGTAAGTTCTTAAATTTCTTCATTTTCAAATTTCCCGCCAAAATTTAATTTTTGAATTTTCTCAATGATCGTCCAATTTTTTTTTTTTTTTTTTAAATTTTACGTCCTTTAATTCTGTTGAACATACTTAAAACTTGCGCTAGTAAAATTTTCCATTTTCGTGCAAAATACGTTTAAGTATGACGATTTACCCGTTTTTGGCTCGACCTGATAATGTAATTGTTTAAAATTATTTCGTCGATCTTTAGTATATTCTTACTTCTAATAGAAAATTAAAAATCAAAGTGGAAAAAATTTGTAACAGTCTGTTCATAAACTACGCCAAGTTATTTTGGGCCATTCATAACTCCGTCTCTCTCACTCCTTCATCACAAGTCGTCACAAAACTGAATATGTGAGCAATGATGAAATCATTTAAGAACATGAAGTAAGTGGTATATTAAAGAAATACGCCTCTAATGGTGTACCTGCAAATTATTGTATTATGTCATATGTAATATCCCATAACAGTAACTTCTTATAATTACATGACGTCATCTTTTATGAAATTCTCCCTGCCCCAGCCTAAACGTGACGACAATCAATACTCCTTCCCCAAACAAAGGCGTAACGTAGTTTAGGGATAGCTCATAAAGCTATTAGTAAAAAAATAAATTTTGGTATGAGTGGTCAACCCTAAAAATGCGTCCCAAAATATTACGTTCAGGTACATAAACCGTAACGTAATCTTTTGAAACAAAATGACGCATATTTAAAAATTTAATTATAAAAGAAGGGGTAGGTATAGCGTATAGGTCTGTAAAACAACATAAAATATAACCAGTGGTTTTTGTTAACATTTTTTGGTATAAATTAGTGTTTAAATTAATATTTCAGTTAGTTTAACTTGTGAAGTTCTGTTAAAATCATTTGCTTATTTAAATAACATCAAAAGTGTTTCAAATAATAAGTGTAATAATGGTTGGGTACAAAAAGTGTTGTAAGCCGAAGAATATTTCGAGTGTGAGTGAAAGTGAGGAATGCCAAATAAAAGGTGCTCTCGTTCATGAAAAACTTCACCAACATCTTTGTTATCTGGAATAGAACCTCTTTTGACTCACTCAGAGGAAAATCATTATAAGGCACGTCTTTATGATGAATTCATAGATCAACATAAAATCAAATTCCGACATTTGGAGAAAAATTATGATAAAATACAGCTGTTGTCTACTCTGCCGTAATCTCTAACTATACAAGAAATCCAGGAAGAATTCAACACAACCAAATATATGGTATGGTACGGACAGCTAAAAATATTCAAAACAAGAATGCGTCACTGAGCCTTCCAGCACCCAAAGTTGGAAAACGGATCAGTGATGAACTCAGGTATTCAGTGCCAGAATATTATAACGATGATGATGTTAGTCGTATAATCCGTGGGAAAAACGATTGTTTAACTATTGATAAAGTTAAAGTTCAGAAACGTCTACTGATGTGCACATTAAAGGAGTGCTATGAGGGCTACAAGTAGAAATTTAAGGATGATGAATCAAAAAAAATTAGTTTTTCTAAATTTTCACTACGTCCTAAAAACTGTGTTCAACCAGAAAGCAGCGGAACGCATATGGCGGATTCATGGAACTATGCATTTCATTAATACTATGTAAAGCTCCAAGATCAACATGTTATCTTCTTCAATGCGAGAACTGCCCAGGATTGGATAATTTTCGCGAATATTTGAAAAACGCATTTTTGGACAATGATTGTGTGTGTGGGTTTCAACTGACCGATGCAACTTGGAAAAATATTCAAAACTATTAGACGAATTTCTGGATTACTTCATAATTAAGCTGAAAAATTTGATTCCTCATTGCTTTATATCACTAACACAAACCGATTTCATAAAAAATATAAAGTTAACTCTGGAGCCAACAGAGGTACTTGTTTCTTGTGATTTTGCAGAAAATTATGCGTTTATAATGCAAAATGCAGCACAGGGTTTTCATTGGAACAACAAACAAGCGACTATTCATCCATTTGTAATTTACAAAACTGGAGGGATATTGCAGCACTACAGCTTCTTTATAATATCAGATTGTTTTCATCATGACGCTGTAGCAGTTCACTTGTTCATAGAAAAATTATTGCAGTTTTTGAAAACAAAAATTCCGGATTTATCTAAAATTTATTACGTCACAGATGGTGCAGTAACACATTATAAAAATAAAAAAAAAATTTATTAATGTAACTAAATACAAAGAGGATTTTGGAGTTGATTGTGAGTGGCATTTTCATGCAACTGCTCACGGAAAGGGACCATGCGATGGAGTAGGAGGTACTGTTAAGAGAATGGCATTAAGAGCCAGTCTCACGAAAGAATATGATGGTGACATAACTAATGCGGAGGAACTTTTCAAATGGACTAAAACATTGAAAACTGATATGGTTTTTGAATTTTATTCAGATACTGAATATAAATTGAAACAAATCGGCAGTTGATTAGAGAACTTGAAAACAATAAAAGGAACTCGCGATTTTCATGCAGTTATACCTTCAACAGAAGGCTACTTAAAATGTAAAAAAATATTCAAATAGTGAAGATTATATAACATGTAAATTTTAACCGTATAATTATCTTTAAATTTCTATCCTTATTTTGTAATAAATTTTTTTACTGTCAATATTTTTTGTTTTAAATTTAATTTTGAATCACAAAAACGAGTGAAAAAATTAACCTGAAAAAATTAAATAAAATCGAGTTTTTGGAAGAGGACCAAAAATCTACCATTCGATGTTCATTATTTTTCTCAAAATTTGACACCCTGTATTTTAAACAACAACAGCAACAAAAAAATCATGTTCTACAAATTTTTTTTTTTAATCAAGACTACAAATTCAAAACATAATAATCATAAAATTAAAACATGACTTACAAAAATTTGTGATTTGACGTATTTTTCACCAATTAAATAATCAAACCAATTTTTTGAACTGGAATCTTATAAATAAGTACTAAATATGGAAGAAAAATCAACCACAGCTGCTTTTAATCTTATACTGTATTTCAGAGCCTGCATGTTATTCATTTTTCGTCTGCTCCAAAATTTCAAGAATTCGTGGTGAATACTTTCGCCAGCTTGTTCAGACCACAAAACGAAACCTTACCTCTTCATCCAAACATTCAAGCGATTCTTGAAGATGACTCAAAATTATATGAATTTTCAAAATTTCACTCACATCGAGAGCAGCGAGAGCTTTTTTGAGACTTATTATGTGTTTATGTAAATCTGACTCGATTCTCGTTACTGAGAAGGTTGACTTTACAATTTCGTCCTTGGCTCTAAAAGCTGCTACGAATGGAAGCAGTGATAATTCTCTGCCCACGACCCTACAGAATTCAGGATTTAATAATTTCGCAGACTCCTTGAGTAATTTTCTGCAAGCGTTCCCCTCAAATGCCTCTCCATGGTAATTTTTCGAGAACAGACCCAGATTTTCAGGCCATATAAGGGGTTTCTCTCTGTCCAAGTGCAGCACAAGCTATTTCCAGAACATATGGTTTACGAACCCTTGCAGCAGATGAAGCTCTGGCACTACACATTTTTGAATCACTCTGACGTCATTAGATTCATCGAATAAAGGTGATGGTACTTCTACTCTGAACGGAATTCTTTTTCTTTCCTTTCCTTGGCGGCCAAGAGATCATCTGTCATGTCTGTGTCGTAGTCATCATTCGCTATCGAGGTATCATCTACGATATTCTCTATTTCTTTACGATCTCGCAAATCTTGCAATTTTATGAAGCAGTGAGATCAAATAATATTTTCAAATTTTCGTAGCGGAATAATTGACGTTCAAATTTGAAAAAACCCTTGTCAGTAGTTACCAATAAAACCACGTTTATCCACTATATTTTCTAAAAGTTCTACTGCGTTACCCCAGACAACAGGCCTTTTTGCCTTGGCAGAACCTTTTCAACATCAAAATCCAAGATATCGTAATTAGCTCTTTCTGACACTTCTTTCTGAAAGAACGCTGGTACTGCTTTTTTGCCACATTTTTTTCTAATAAGACGGCTCAATTTTAGTATTTCCATAGCATTTGATGCTAATGTAGGGCTTCAGCTGGAAAAATCTTTGGCTCTTCCACCTCTTTCAGAAACACTCTTTTTCTGCTACCTCTTGTACTCAGAACCACAGGCTTTTTGGAATCACCCGCTGAAGAACTGCATTTTTCGTCGAGCAGAGAAGTACACAGCTGATCTCGATGTTTTTCAGGGAGTCCCTCGAGATACTTCTTGGAGACAAGTGGAGCAAAGATGTATAGTTTATGGAACTTTTTCGGCTGGATCTTGACTCATATCACATATATAACAGTGGCAAATGGAATTGCATCTTTCACGTGACCTAGTTTCCTTTGACACACATATATCTCCCTCCATAGTTAGGCATCACCTTAAATGGTCTTCTGTTATCATTCTGCCGTTTATGATCTTGAAGAATTTGACGACAAGTTACACAGATTCTTGAAGGGAATTGAGGGTTGGATAGGGCGAAATTCGCGTTTAAAAATCTTCTAATATGTAATTTTTGATCTTCACTGATGCGGATATCTTGTAATTTTTTCGAACTGAGATTTATTTTACGATCACAAGGAGCACACACCTGGTTCCTGTTCTTATTATGATCACATTTATGGTAACAAGAGTTTGGCATTTTTGAAAATATAATTCACACAGTACGAATGAGGTGTATTTCGTCCACCGGCGAGCGGTAAATCGGCGATCTAAACGGCTTCACAACTAGATAGGCACATACTAAACAAATAAAGCATTTATTGCACTCTCTCTCTCTTTTCGACTAGTTCATCATTCGACATTTATATGCTCTTAACTCATGGTCGCACTTCTGTAAAGACACATATTCACACATGTACATGCACATAATTGCGTATAATTACACACTTGGTTCTGCTAAGCGTCATGATAATCAGTGCACCAAATATTAGTTATAAAAAAACGGACCAAAAATAATGAATAATTCGAGCACATGAACCGTTACGATTTCGGAGCAAAATTTTCCTATTTCCTGGCCAGCTACTGCATAGTTTTGCCATTTCAGTTTTTTTCATTATCGTATGGAAACCTAAATCACCTTCCGGAGCACTGTGGTTACTTTACCTTTTAATTCAAGAGTGAAGCAGCAAACAGCGATAGTCCTTCGATAGTTATTGATGACTTAGGTTCCACTTTGAATCCTCAAATAAATCTCACATCAAGACCAAACAAAACAGCAATTCGTCAAAACGTCAATAGTAAAAATCCAGGCAAACTAAGGCAAGGCCAAAACGTATCGAAAGATTTAGAAAAACCTGAAAAATCGGATAGTTCTTCGGATGAAAGGAATTTGCGTATAATTCGTTTGGCTGATCTACCTCAAGCAAGAGATCGTCTGCTTTAGGTAAATTGCCTAGTCAAAGCAATAAACATGCATTTCCCATTCATAAATGGAAACTTATTTTTATGGGGATGGGCATGTTGGAATTGTTTAAAACTAGGATATACCTTTCACACATGCAAAGCAGCTAAAACAAAAATTTTCTGCTAAATTAAACCCAGGAGTCGGTTTAATCTCTATAACTCTGAGACTCCAATTGTAATAAAGCAGAACAAGTCGGAATCGTTCTCATATTTTGCCAATAGTTTAAACTCGACCATAAAGTATTGTGATGACGGACGGCCATCAATTGATGTGAAAATATTTGATTCGGTGGTTAAAGGGCTATTAGATTCTGGGGCTAGTTGTACGATCTTTGGAAAACACAGTGAAGGTATAATTCCCTCATTAAAATTAACTAGATTCGAAATTGACTCAAATATTTCTAGCGCAGACGTAGTAGTTGGTGAAATATCATTATCAGAAACCCATCTTGATACTAAGATTGTTGAATGCCAACACCAATTAATCAATGATCAAGGCATAAGATTGAAATTAGTTTTATCTTAGTTTTTAGTTGCAAATGACAATAATTTAGGCAAAACGACGCTTCTAACACATTACATTGCTACGGGTGATTCGAAACCAATAAAGCAGCGGAATTATCCATTATCCCCCTACATGCAAGAGAAACTAGACGTCGAACTGGATCGCATGCTGAAGTTGAAGGTTATCGAACATTCCAATAGTCCCTGGAGTAATCCTTTGGTTTGTGTTCGTAAACCAAATGATAGAATTAGGTTATATTAACAAAGCCTAACGCTTATCCTTTACCTCATATCGCACGTATATACTCGGGAGTGGTCTTTTGGTCTCTTATGGATATGGTGTTGGGTGTAGATATCGAGCCCATGTATTCGTATACCTTGTTAGTACTGACACATTCGATAACCATATGGAATTATTAAAAATTGTCGCTGAGCGATTACGCGCTGCAAACCTAACGATTAATTTAGATAAATCCAAATTCATGCAAAAAAATACGAAATATTTAGGTTATGTTATTTCGCAAGAAGGATTACGCACAGATACCTAATTCGCCAAAAGCTGTAGCGTGTAGAATTCTCTTCTGTTAAAATCGGTACTAATTTCACTTCCAATTTTGGCAAACCCCGACTTTGAGAAGCAATTTGTTTTGGAAAACCGATGCATCAGATGTCGGCGTAGAGGCAGTATTTACGCAAGGCGAAGGGTCAGAGGAAAAAGTTATAGCATTCTTTAGCCAAAAATTTACTACACATCAAAGGAAGTATCACACATGTATCTTTGGTATGGTTAAACAACTTGAGAGAGACAAGCGGACGATTGGGTCGAAGGGTTCTCAAGCTGCAACAATACAAATTCGATCTCATTCACAGAAAGGGCAAATTTAATTTAGTTCCGGATGCTTCAACAAACAAAATTTGTTTCAATAATGTGAATAAATCGGAAGAAATTGGACTGACCAAATAATTGGTGAAAAGTTAGATGTAATCAATATTGGCATTAAAAATATCAGAGGCGAACGTATATTTCAAATGGGGGTTAACCTAGATTCGTTCTTCCGTGTTTTGCATATTTGCTACTTAGTTTACTGTAGTATGTTACTGTCATATGAAATAAAGTTCATACAAAATTTGATAAAGTATTCTCGGCTTAAAACGGGTAATAAGCAGCTCCTTAAATTATTAATAGTACCGATGGTACATACAGTTAGTAGCCTATTTAAGTACTGGAGTGAATTTATTTCAGAAATACCAAAATGTCGCAAAAAGTGTGGGAAACTAGCGGTTAGAGATTGCGATTTCCCGACCAATTACATTTCTATTCTGAATGACGAAAACATCCCATGAAAATATAGAAACGGTTCTCGGCTTGTCGATGGAATAACTGGACCACAAATCTACTTAGTAAACTGACCGTGATGTACTAAAAAAATTCAAATTTTGAATCACTTGTGTCGTGTACCGCCGAACCTCGAACAAGATAACTTGTCCCATCATTCTTGCATATCCAAATGTATTTAACTTTACCATATTTTACAGAATTAAAATGTTGAGTTTTAGTATACTGCCAATCCCCTCCCCCCGCCCCCACACTTTTCTTTTTCTTTTTATTGAAACAGTTGCATTTAAACCGATCCATAGAGAAATGTTTATAAAGCTTCGTCCACATTTAGTTCGAAATGTGGAAGAGACTTTTAAACTTCCAACCCTTCTGTTCATCGAAACTATCGTAAATTATTAAATTTCACTTGGCCAGCGATTTCCGTAGTTAGACAAATGACAAAAGATTTACAATTGGCAAAATTCCCATTTTTGAACCAACGTTACTTCTGTTTTTTTACATATTAACGAGAGTTACTACAGCAACAACATCATACTCAAATTCAACTTCAACAAGCAAGACACACATCAACATCTCTTCACATTGAAAACGAAAATGATAAAGAACAAACGGGTGACTTCTATCAGACAGTTATTTTCTGAACATTCTACGCCAAGGCATTCCCCCGGAAGACTTGAATAGATTATTAATTTCCACGTGGCTTCATCAATACCATCACTACCACATTTCACCACTACTTCTAAGCTAGTTGCGCCGGCTCGAGATTTTAAGGCATTTCTCTTTCTGAGATTGCTCGAGAATACTCGAAACTTTATAAGAATCTTTAAATCTCGTTCGATGTTAAATTTGACCGAAACATTTAAATCTATTCAAATCAAAGTCGGAATAATGAAAAAAGTGAAATTCACCTTTGTTTAATTCCAGTCTAAGACTAAACTTCATACTACATAAGGCAATTCCACTTCAAAAAAACGCGTTAGGTATGAACTTTTTTTTTTCACTGGAACTTATGAAAATCTTATGACCTGAGTACAACGATAATATTTTATTTGGCTCAAATAATCATCAATGCCTTTACAACATTATCTGTCTAAATTTTGATGGTCAGAATATTATGGAAGTGGTACATCACCTGTACAGAATTTCTGTGTTTTGAATAATTCACAAACTGACAACGAGCTGATTCATTTTTGTTTGGTTATTTAGAACATCCTGAAAACATTAAATTAACTGTTAGACAAAAAGGTTTGAACTGGCTCCATGTCTGTTTTTTGAGGCTCGTGCATTCTTTTTGTGCCAAGTGTTTAATTGACATCAACCTAATTTTATTTAAATTAATAAATAATTCTTGCGGATTGTCTAAAAATTTGGACATTTCGACTTGAAAAAACTAGGTCAGTTTTTAAGTCTCGAAATACGTTATACATTTGACAAGAACAAAATTGAATCAAATTGGTTACTAATTGGCCAGGTTTAGTCATTTAGCCACAGTAATTGGTCACCGTATCAGCCATAGGAATTTTTTAAGTTATGTAATTGGCCTGAACTCTAGGTTTTTTATCGTGTAGTGTTTTGTCCACACACGTAACGGTATTCGAACTAATTAGCAATCAAGTCTAGGCTTGTTTTTGAGTTTTGTTCCTTTAATTGTGTTTGTGCTTGTTGGAAGAGTCCTTACAAGTCGCATCGCATAAGCATGAGTTAATCTTAAATAAATCAGTCATTATTATTCAAAGTTGGGTTTTCCAAGAAAGTACAGTTGTGGTAAGTAAGGTACAGTTCTAAAACAAACGAAACATATAAATATGTAAACAATTCTAGTTTTATGTAACGTCACTCAAATTTCATTTTATTTTGAGCGCTTTTAATTGATGCCGAGATACGCAGAATAAAAAGAACTTCTTAACTCACACATGCATTAGATACTGTCTCGTTAGATGTATTGTATGAATGATCAGTCCCTTCGAGAAAAAATGTGTCTATGAGTTTTGAAGTTTTGTTTATTTGTCTGGTAATGAACCGGCATTGATTAATGCTTTTGAACAGTTGCAGCTACCGTGATCAGCCATTGTCGGTTTTCAAGCCCTTTATCTGCTTTTTTAGTAAATTATCAGATTCTGTCGCTGCAGCATGTCTACCCTCAAGTCGCTTCAATTTTTGACTAAATAATCTTTATTATTGGGATCACTGGCTCGAACTTCGTTTTCGATTAATAACGCAAAATTATTATTTTTTGCTTTTGCTTATTCCTCGATACTGCATAAACCTTTGGCATTTTTAAAATTTTGAAAGATTTTGAAGTGATCACATTTTATAAATCATCAGGTCTAACTATCTAACTCTTGTTAAAATGCAACTTGCTTTACACTGATTTTTGTTACATACCCAACATTATAAACAAAATCTACTGTGTAACCCGTTCATGTGTAAACCAATAATTTTTTTTTAAAATTGTTTTTTAAAATGTATTAAGTGACTAATTAACTCAAACCTTTCGTCTTTATACTTAAATTTATGTATGTAATTGCTACAAACATAAATGTGATACTTTCAACAAATTTATAAATGTTATACTTTGCTTAAACTTCTGAACCAGTAGTAATGGAAATAATTTTTTTTAAGAATGCAAGCTTCAATTGATTGTGCGCCTAATTTTGAAACTATGATAATAAAAAAAATTGGCAATATTGTTAAAATTTAGATCCATGACTTCGATAAAATCTGCCGAAATTTTTACCAAATTTAATTTACCTGTAGAAACATTTAATTTTAAAAATTTTGTTAATTATATGAATATATTTACCTTAAAATTATTTGTGTAATCGAATATATCGTTTGATGTCACTTGTGTACCTGGTGCATTTTTACCAGCACTAGGCGTCATATTTGTTTGCTCAAAGAAATTGTATGTGATATCGCTATAAATATAAAATAAAAAATAATAAATTAATAAATTATATAAATTTGGTGAAAATGAAATATTATCTATAATTAATAAGCTTGTCTACAATTAAGCATAAAGAAATCATGATGTACGCTAATATTTAATTTTATTTGGAGCATCGAACCAAATACTTTTTTTTTGTAAATTGAAATCGAAAATTATTTATCTGTTTATGCTATGTACGCTTCTTTAAAACGAAAAATCAAAAAAGTAAAGAAAATAATGTTTGTAAGTTGTGTTCGAATTCCATATGGTCTCGGTTTGTCTATAACTTGCTTATACTCATAGTCTCTTATTTCAGATGAGTTTGTGTGTATGATCGTAAATGAATGTGTAATTATTTTAATTTAAAATTGAAGAAATAAAAAATAAAAGTTGTTATAATTTTAATTAAAATTAAAACCCATTTTCCGTGTGTTAATGTGTGAAATTCATGTGAAATAGTTTCATTGTACAGTTTAGAATTTTAGGCAACGTGTGCGGTACTGAGTTTGGTTTTATCTTTTTAATTGCTGCATTTTATGACCTTAAACGAGTTTAATACATATTTGAAGACTTGTTTTTTGGGAACAATGAAAATCGCTTTAAAATATATAAATTACAATAGGAGTAGTTTTTCATTTTCTCATGGAAATTTTATATATTCAAAAATAATTTAAATAATCAGAAAAATAATAAATATTTTTATTAAATCTACGTGGGACCTTCTCTATGAAAAAGCCAATGGGTGAAGTGAATTAAGAAAAGTAAATGCTTTTACTTGAATTTTATTTACCTACTTATTAACTCCGACCGCTCTATCTCTTACCGTTTGCCTAAAATACAGTAATTTAGCCTTTGATCAGTTTCTGCGATAAATTTTGAACATTCATGTTTCTCAAGCTAATGTTAACCTGAAACTTCCGTTTTCGTTCTTAAAACTTTATTGCTGCAAGAATTTTCCAAGTAGATTCGTATACGCATTCATTTTTATTTAAATTCATTGTATGTGAATATGGAAGTAACAATTACTTAAACATTTAAATTTAAAAGAAAATCAAGTACGTGCATGAGGCTCAACTTATTATTATTAATTTTTCGGTTTAAGCAATATTGTTATTTAGTTTTTCAGTCCCTTAAGTCAGGGCAACAAAGTAGGGAGATTGCTTCACATCAGAAATAACAATGTAACAAAGATGCGACCCTCCGAGCTGCGACTTTGAATTGATGCTTTCTTCACTAACCGTTAGCACGCTACCTCCTTGGATATAGACTACGTGCTTATAGAAGCGCAGTGTTAACAGTGGAGAATATTATACATGAAAGATTTGGACTTATTATTTTCGTCGCGAACGTTAAGCAAACGGGGAACTGATTCCTTACGAAACTATAATGTATCGTCAGACTATTGACCTTAAAATAAGTCATTCTTTGAATAAGGTGGTGGCTTCCCTTAAATTCACCTAATTGTAGCGTACCCCAGCAAACGGCTCAATATTGTATGAAACAGACTATAATATTTTCTACGAACTACAACTAATATTGCCATACGGCACCGGAATCGGTTTCAATTTATATATGTGTCGTAACTCTGTGCCTTCGCCCTCCTAGTCCAACCGCGCAGTCTTACCTAAGCCATACTTTTTTATCGACGGTTGTTCACTTGTTTAGGTATTAAATAAGCGTATTTCCTTGACAAATTTACAACAACAATTGCATATGATATGTTTATTTAAACATAATTCTCATTCTTGGTTATGGTACCTGCCTCCAGAGTCATAATACATATTAAATTTATGTTTCATTACGAAAGGTTGGGTTTTGTCAATTAAATCAAATTGTCTATTTTCTTGGAAAAAAATAAACCCAAAATAATTCGAATTAAATTTTGGCCAACAAAATACGCTTAATGCGACCAAAGGTAAGCAAGCTTGCACCAATTTAAGCCTAACTGACAGTATAAACAAAATGGGATAGAAATATAAATTCGCGTGCTGTGTGAGAGAAAAAAAAACACTTTTTCAGTTTTACAGTACTGAAAAAATTGTTATGGTATACTGCCATTTTTATAGTATACTGACAAAATTTGATGAAAAATATATGAAGCGAAGTATATTTTTTTCAGTACTGGAAAAATATTTCAATGCAATTTTTCAAAAAAAATTAAAAACAATAAATGATCTGTGTCATTTCAATGAAATTTTCGACTTTTATGTTTTTATTCAGTAAAAAATACTGTCAGTAAATGTTTCATAATGGAAACCATTCTTTATGGTATATTTGGAAAAAAAATTATAGGAGTTGTTGCAAGTATGCCATGAGAATTATCAAAATAAATATTTTGATCAAAATAAAAGAAAATCTTGACAAAAGGATATTCTTGTAAAATATTTACATCAAAATAATTCGGGTTTCATATACAAGTTTGTTAAATGTCCAAGGAGTTTCCAAATCTTTGTTAAATTATTACGACAATTTCTCGGGTTTTTATCCGCTCCGTATTCCTATAGTGAAAAAATAAAAATAAAAGGGTTTAATTAAGTTTTGTTTTGTGTATACAAAGGTATGTGGGATTGAAATCAATTTGGGTTAAAATCAATTTCGCATTAAATTGATGTTTTGGTTGAGCAAATTGGTTTCGTTTCATTTTGGCAAGATGTGAATTTTGGCAGGTATTCACATGATAAACATAAATATATTTGTTAATTTTTGGTTTTTTGCATGATTAAATTGTTTAAAAAAAATGGAACACGTTTAGTAGCATACCATTTGAAAACGCCATTTTTCAAAAAGTGGAATTAAGAGTAAACTACAAGTTGGTTTGAGTCTGGGCTAAAAATGCATTACTATTTGACAGCAAATACCTTATTATGGTTCGAGTCTTAGGTTAAAAGACTTATTTTGGTTTGTATATTTACTAAAATGTATTTTGAAATCTTATGTCGATTTCGATTCGCATTTTACCAAATATTTGAAAGACCACTCTCTACTGCTGTGTGAATCGAACAGTTGCTCTGTATTATATATGTGTGTGTGTGTGTTTTCGACGTTTATATAAACATAACCTATAACTTTTACAAAAGGTCGATACTCGATAAAAAACAACATAACATATTCTTATGTTATATACATAACAACAACAAGTTAATTCTTTAATATAAAATATTTCTATAAAAATAAACAGAAACACAAAAAAAAACACAAAACACAAATGACGCTTTCAAAATGACAGTTCTATTTGTGTTTGTGTTAGTAAATCTGCCAAAAAATCGAATCGCTTCGTGCGATTTCGGTTTGGCTGGTCTTGCAGCTTAATAAAGACTAATTTTATACAGTATTCCAGTTTTTCAAATATTGAAGCTATTCTACCAATTTACATTAATCAACACGGTGAATTGTTTGCGAAGGCGTCGAATGACTTTAAATGGACCTTCGTATGGAGGTGATAATCCGGTTCGAACCTTGTCTGTTCTTACGAACACAAAATCGCAATTATTCAATGATTTAGGAATAAAAACGTCGTCTTGTTTGGACTGACGAGTGGATTTTGGTACAAGGTTTTGCATTGTTTCACGTAATTGGTCGATTACTGTATCGGTAGTTGGAATTGGTGAAAGAGGATTCTCGACAAAGAACTCACCAGGTAGTTTAATGGTTTGACCATAAACTAATTCTGCCGGTGAGCACTTTAGATCTTCTTTCACTGTTGCTCGGATGCCAAGTAAAACGATTGGGATTTCCGGGCTCCAATGAGTTGTATTGCTTCTGGCCATAAGCGCAGCTTTGAGTTGCCGATGAAAGCGTTCGACCATGCCATTGGCTTGCGGGTGATAAGCCGTTGTACGTATTCGGTTTGAGCCAAGGAGTTTTGTTAAATCGGTAAAAAGCTTGGACTCAAATTGCGTTCCTTGATCAGTTGTGATCGTAAGGGGTACGCCGAAACGAGATACGTAGTTGTTTACGAAAGTGATGGCAATGGTTGCTGCAGATATATTGGTCATGCAGTACGCTTCGGGCCAGCGAGTGAAGCGATCGACACAGGTAAGTAAATACGTGTATCCATTAGATGGAGGAAGTGGACCTACTATATCTAAATGGATGTGTTCAAATCGACTATGTGGAATTTCGAATTTGCCATGGGGTGATTTTGTGTGACGTTGTACTTTTGCGCGTTGGCAAGATAAACAAGACTGAGCCCAATTGCCTACGTCTTTGTTTATACTGGGCCAAAAGTAACGAGCGAATTGTAATAAATTGATTGCATGAGTGAATCACTACAATATCATAAATAATTTTCATTTTCTGGCTTCTAGGGTACCAACCTTCTTGAATACACAATTACGTGGAGAAACAATTTCTGCTCCATTGGAACTCATGTTAAGTGTTTTAATTTTTGGAGCAAAATCGTAATTCTTACGCGAATTGTTTGTAAAATGGTACTAATGGAAGTTGCTTCAATTCTAGTCTTAGAATTGTATTATCTTGTTCTAACTTTTTATCATATTTTGTACTAACAAGTTACCAACAACTTAACTTTACTCTTATTTACAAATTTCTTTATTATTCGATATTTTAGGTACTATCCGAATTTAGCTTGGAATTTAATCATAAGTAATCACACAGTTAAATTATCTAATAGAGAATACCCTCTAAACAAAAAAAGCGATTCGGAAAAAACGATACGATAGCGATATGTAAACGATGCTTAATTTCTTACAACACACTACGCACTTTATTTTTATTTTTACTCCCATATAAACAACGAAAATAAAAATTGTCCATTGTGCGTTTCTCACTTGCGAAGCGGACAGCGATATTGGTGTAAAAAGAAATTAAATTCCTTACGAAATATTTGGTGTTATAAGTTTTACAAAGTAATTATATTTTTCTTTTCCAATTTGTTTAAACCATTTTTATTTATTAATTTAATCCTTATTGTTTATTTTTTAAGATGTGAGCAAATTTTACCACTGCCGATTGAATTAAGGAGCGAAGTATTATGAAACCCGATACAATTAAACCGTCATTCATATAAACAAGTAAATTTTACGTATTATATATAATGTAATAATTATTTTATTATAATACTTCAACTAAATAAATAATAAAATAATCGAATTAAAAAATTGGCTTTTTATTTTTGCTAATCCAAAATAAATACTATCGTAACCAACACGAAAAATACGATACGTAAATATATCGCATAATTAGATCTGTTTACGATATGAAAAAAAGCATCGTAAACGTATCGTAAAAATCTTTCTATTTACGTTACGTAAAAAATTCTAATTATCATGGGACGTTGGATTCGTAAACATATCGATTTCGAATCGCAAAAACGATTCGTAAACGATATTTTGTATGAACAACAAACATCATTTTCGTATTGTAAACGAATCGCTTTGTTTAGTGGGTAGATTCTCGAAGTTATTCAAAATTATCGTCATTGTCATGTTTTCGTGATTATTTGAGGTTTTGTGAAGACTGCCAGGTATTTTTCAGATTGCTTATTCAACATTTTTTTTTTGGATTCTAAGTTATCCGAGTTTTTCTGGAGTATTCGAAATTTTTTGTGAATGTTGACTCACCAAGATTTCTTAAGAAGTAGTAAAGGGATTAGTTGCAACTTAGTACAGAATTAGTAATTTATCGTCGATTGTATCTTTAATGTAAATGAAGTTAGACCTAAATTGGAATTAAAAAAATGGGCTTAATTAAGCACAAACTTCTGACGCTAAAAAAGTATTGAAAATTTTTGTTTTTAATGAAAATTAATTATATATTTTATGTGTATCAAATTATCTTATTTATCCAAAATATAATCATGCAAAATTTAGAACGTGTATTGAAAAAATCTTATCTTGAGATTTTGGATCACAAATCTCACTATGATTTTTTGATAGGCCTGTCTTAAGACTAAAAGCATGGTCAAATCATTTGAAATGCTAATCACAACGCATTTCAGATAGCCTAATTACTATATTTACCTAAGATTAGAAAGCGCATCTAAAGGTTTTCCATGTGTATCACCAATATCAAAATAATTTTTTGTTAGGCGTTTACTAAGACTAAAAATGTGCTAAAAACTATTTGAAAATCGAACGCCTTTCACACAGTCAAAAGGCCATATTTTTGAACAAAAAGTTTAGGATTTTCTTAAGAAAGTTCGTATATTAAGGTTTTCCGTATTTATCATCAAATTATCATGATTTGGTAGGTCTGTACTAAGGCTGCGGGCGTCCCAAACCATTTAAAAACCTAATGCCTTTCTCATGGTATAATTACCATGCTTATGAGCATAATATACAAACATCATAGTGATAATTAGGGCATGCAAACCCGGTAAACGATTAACCGGTTAACCGGTTTTACCGACCAAAATTTCCGATCGAAACATCGGTAAATATTATTATAATTTACCAGTAATTCAGTAAATTTTTCATGCTAAATTCAATTGATGAAATAATTATTTAATTTAAATTAATTTTAATATTTATTTAATAAGTATTTAACTAAATTTGGTCATGGCACCTATTATTGAGAATATCAGTAGAATATTGAAGATTAAGCAGAGAATACTGGAGATAAACCGCTTCCTTCTACATCTTCCAAGCTGCTAGTTAATAAAAAGGTGGTTTAATAACCAGTTATTTTAAAATATCAATTGAAGAATCTTTATCTGCTGTAATTTCAAGAATGGTTGCAAAGGACATACTACCATTCAGCAAGTTTTGCAATTCTTATGACCTAAAAAAACTATTAGTGGACAAACAATTTACAGTACCGAAATCACCAAACTCAGTTAAAGAAATTGTGAAATGAAGTATGTCAAGATATATCAAATGTGTTGAACAACGGTGAAAAATCTATAGTCTCACATTCGACGAATGGACTTCTATTAAAAATCAAAGATACATGAACATTAATATTCATGTTGAAAAAACTTACTGGAATTTAGGACTTTCTAGAATTCATGGCTCAATGATTAACTTTAATATTATTGTTAGAATTACAACGGATGGTGCAGCTATTATGAAAAATGTTGGATCTGACCTAAATACCATCCATCAATTGGGTTTCGCACATGAAATCCAGCTGGCAATAATTCAAATTTTATATAAACAGAATGTAAACTATTCTGCTGATGCTGATGCAGATTTGCATATACAGTTTGAAGGTGAACCGTTGATTAATAATGGCACTGATATCTCGTACAAAGATTTAAGTCTTCTTATTGCAAAAATTAGGAAAGTTGTCAAATTATTTCGACTATCTCCCACAAAAAATGAAATTTTACAAATAAATGTTGTACGACAATTTGGAAGAAACAGTGAATTAGAACTAATTTTATTTATTTAGTAATATGAATATCCACTCCATCATAAATCCATTATTTTGAGCATATAGGAGCTCATTCATAAGAATGTATGAATACAAGAAGTGGCATTACAATATTCCGGCCAAGATTACTTCTGATTTGGTGTGGTCATCCACAAAATTGCATCACTTTTTTAATACTGGATTTTCCTTCGTATTTAGCCTGTTTAAATTCAAAGAAGTCACCAACGAATAATCACACTCTGATTTGGGTAAGAGTCTCTGTTTGGATTTATTTCATACTCCTCGATATTTTATCTAGTCAACAACCAGGTTACGGATTTCTATACAGGGTTATATCTCATAATATATAAATTAAAAATCAAAATAATAAAAAAACGTGAAAAGAAGAATAATTTTGAACGTCTCGCTAACACGAAAATCAAAGATATCTCATTAGAGCCGTATAAAGAGGAGCCGTAAACGTTTTTATCAACTCAGATCTTAAATGAAATAATAAAGGCTTTGCAACCTATTAGACTAACAGTTGAATTACTAGGTTCTTCCGACTTTACCAAAGAACTATATTCTGAATTAATATATAGAATTCAACAGCGGCGAACAGAATATTCGGATGTTTTACAATATTTACACCATCCCACAGAGTACAAAATATTAAGTGAGAAAGATTTTAGTGGAATTTTTAATAAATTAAGTAAAGTTAATATAATAAAACTTATTGTTGCACTTATTGGGCGTATGACTATAAAAAACTCAGATGAACCGTGGCCAGCGGATTTGGATCAAAATGATCTGTCTAATGATGAAGTCGCTATACAAGAACAAAAGCCTTCTTCAATTTGAGATATTCAGGTGCAGTGAAAACACCTGTTGTCACTAACATTACAACTTTAGAAAAAATCGTAAAACGAGAAATAACTTTATTTGAGATGGACAAAGTATGAGGCAAATATTTGGAACGTTCGTTAAACCAACAAGTATCGAATCTGAAAAAGGTTTTTCACAAAAATTCGATCAAGCTTCAACGACACAACGACACAACATTAAACAATCATCAATTTGCGGGGCTAATTTAATAAGGAATTTAAGATGATAGATTGAAAGGGAACGGCTTCACTAAAATTACCTTTTTACTTTTAATTTTTTTATAGATTATGCAACACTATACAAGTGAATACAATAATATAATGAATTAAATTATTTTTTAAATAACAGATTTTTTTTCTAAGCGAAACTTAATTATTATTAATTTGCTTTTAAATAAAAAATAGAAAAAAATAAAATTGTTTACCGGTTTTTACCGATTAACCATTTTTTTAAAAACTATTACCATTTACCGGTAAATGAAATTTTCGGCAAATTTACATGCCCTAGTGATAATGGTGATAAATATGGAAAATCGTAAGATACGGACTTTCTTCCGTCATCATAAACTCCTTGTTTAACAAAGGCAATTTGACTTTATGCTTATAGTGTTAGTATATACCTACCTTAAAATACGGATGTTGTTATGAAAGGCTAGCTTCACGTGAAAGGCTAAGCTTTCTAAATATTTTGGCATGCTTGTAATTTTAGTTTAGAGCTATCAAAAAATCACATTAACAAATGTAGGGTGTTATATGGTAAATTGGAAATAGATTCTCACGATTCTTCGAATATTGAAAATTGTTCAAAGTTATCTGATGGTTTATAAGTGTTGAATTATTGTTTTAAACATGAAAACTGGACCATGACAATTTCACAGTATTCATTGTTTTTGCAGGAAATCTGCAGTATGTAAACAAATAGGTAAGCACGTTTAGAACCTATTTATCTCTCTTTTTAAATAATGTGACCGAATTTTAAAACTGTACTCCTCAAGTATCAAATTGATCGATCCTAGATTTTTAAAACAATTAAAATAAACCTTAATGATTTAAATAAACCACTAAAGCAAAATTGAACTAAAAAAATGTTCTAAAGCACCAACCACCACCTCTGATAATTAGGATAGATTACGATTTTAAAAAAATAATTTTAAAAAATAATTTGAATTCGATTTTGTGAAATAAATATTATAATTTAATATTTAATATTATTAACTATGTACTATGTGTTGTGTAAATATTAGTGTTTGTTGAATAAGTTTTTAAACAGTGTAAATATTAATTTGACATTGCCATTTCTATTTTTTTCTCTTGTTCTGTTATTGTGTTAATATCATAATATGGAATGCGGTAAATGCAGCTTGGCGTTTACTAATAATCAAATGACTAGCTGCTCTGGATTTTGTAGTAACACTTTCCACTATGGATGCGCTGAGGTTGATCGTGTTGCATATAATCTAACTTTGAAATGCCCAAATATCATGTGGTTCTGCTGCGATTGCCGTGACCTTTTAAGAAATAAAGCATTTCTTAAATTAATTAAACATAGTTTGAGTGATGTTAATGCTCAGCATTCCTTCATTGAAAAGTTGCTTGATGAAGTTTCCTCGCTTAAACAAAAGATCGGCATGATTTTGGATTGTTTACCTCAGTTGAGATCAACTAATGTTATTACATCTGAATGAAGATTTAGCTGTGGTTACATCGCCTTTAACTAATGACGACGATCAAAATCCAGTATTTTCCAGTCCTACTAATTTCGGTGCTTCTTGTACGACATTTGCTGAAGTGGTAAAAAATCCTGTAGTTGTGCCTGTTGCAGCATCGAATGCACTTGCTTCTCACAGTGGTGCTCCGGATCAACCAAGCAAATGTATGAATGCTAGTGAAGTTGGAGTTAAAACTCCACAGCGCGTAGTCACTAAATCTATTTGTGGTACTAAAAATGTTCCGAATAATTTTGGTATACAAACGGTTACTCCAATGTTTTGGATACATATTTCAAGATTTGCTTCTAATACTCCTGAGGACGACATCCTGGCTATGGCAAAAACTTGTTTAGATACAGATAACTGTAAAACTTCTAAATTAGTCCCAAAGAATCACAATCTGAATGATTTGGAATATGTGTGCTTCAAGTTGGGGTTTAAGGAAGAATTGCGTGGTAAGGCTCTGGATCCTGCTACTTGGCCAATTGGTATTTTGGTTAGAAAATTTGACAAAAAAAATTTTCGGGCATCTCTAACTCCACGTGTGAAATTTCGGATACCAGCTGTAATCGACACACCACTTGTTTAGATGACAACATTTTTTTACATAATTATAATATGTATACAGGCTCAATCGATGAAGCTAATCAAGCTGTTCCAGGTGATAATTTGCAGGTACATAACAATTCTTGTTTAAAGTTTGGTCATTTGAATGTGCGCAGCTTGGTAAAACATTTTGATGACATAACTATTATTTTACAAACATATCAATTTGATATTCTTGCCTTGACTGAGACTTTGCTTAGTAGTAAGATTTCTAACAAGTCGCTTCAAATTAATAATTATAAACTGCTACGATCTGATCGAATAAATAATAATTGGGGTGGAGTTGGTCTTTATTTTCGGGCCACTTTTAAGGTTAAAAAAATATTCTCTGGTTCTTTGGGTAAAGTAGAATATCTAGCATCTGATCTTACTGGGAGTTTTGGTAAAATTTTAATTTTGGTTATTTACAACCCACCTCCTGCTTGTAGTAATGATATTAACAGTTTACAAACAATTTTTGCTGAATACCTAATAAGCTATGAAAAGATTTTCTGCTGTGGTGATTTTAACTTCAATATGATGGTTAATAATCAATTAGAAGCTTGTTTGAATTTGCATAATTTATGTTATTTACCTTATAGACCCACTAGGATCAACAGTCTTTTGGATCTGATAATTTTGAACGTACCTGATAGACATAATATTATTTCATTTGGCCAGGCTGCTGTTCCTGCTATTTCTGATCATGATTTGATTTTTGCATCTTATAAGTTTTCTCGTACTAGGGATCAAATTTCTTATACTGTTGTTCCTGATTATAAAGCTATCAATCACGAGCATTTTGTAAATAATTTCTTTTCGTTAGATTGGTTTAATATGTACAACTATTCCGATGTGAATGACATCCTTGATATATTTAATTCAAATTTCTTACATTTAGATTTAGCTTGTGTACCCCGGAAAAGTATCATTAATAAATGCCCTACTGCACCGTGGTTAAATTCATATATATTAAATTTACTGAAATGTAGCGATTTGGCTCATAAAAATTATAAATTGTATGGGTTGGATGCTGATTTGACAGCTTTTAAATTTTTTAGGAATAAAACTGTTAAAGGCATCAATCAAGCTAAACAAAAATTTTATTTTGAGAATGCTCATAACTCTAAGACAACGTGGAATAATTTAAAAAAACTAGGTGTTTCAAGCTCTACAGGTGATGCAGCCATTGAATTTTCTGCGGAACAAATCTTGTCTGGGATTTGTAATATTTGTGATTCTACTGGGATTTTGCCTTTACCTGATATTGATTTCTGTAGTTCTGAAAATGATGCCTTTGTATTTGATTGCGTTGATGAACTTATAGTGTTGAATGCGATTCGTGCAATTAAATCAGATTCGAAAGCTTATGATATGGTAGACTTCAAGGTACTAAAATTATTTATTGATCTGTTCCTGCCTCTTATAACATTCATTATAAATCAATGTTTGACAAAGTCTGTGTTTCCTGATTTATGGAAGATAGCTTCTATCACACCACTACCTAAAAAGGATGTTATTTCTGGTATTGGTGATATACGTCCAATTAGTATTTTGTCTGCTCTATCTAAGGTCTTGGAAAAAGTTATGCAATTGCAGATCCAGGAGCACCTTAATAAATTTGATTTTCTTTGTAAATATCAATCCGGGTACAAATCCGGCTGTAGCACTACTACAGCCCTTGTACATATTGTTGATGATCTGTCGTCTACCTTAGACAGTAGAAATTCGATGGCTATTTTGGTGCTCTTGGATTTTTCTAAGGCATTTGATTGTGTTAATCATATCCAGTTGTTACAGAAGCTATATTTGTATTATAAGTTTTCCAATTCTGCTATTATGTTGATGCATTCGTATTTATGTAATCGTAAGCAGTTTGTGAGGTGTGGTGATGATCATTCTTGGATTGCGGGGATACTTGCTGGAGTGCCTCAGGGATCCATATTGGGTCCTTTGTTATTTTCTATTTATATAAATGATCTATCATGGCGAATCCTAAATTGTCGGTTTCATCTGTATGCCGACGATTTGCAACTGTATATTGGTGGTAACTTATCAGAATTGAATGAAATTGTTTTGCGACTTAATTCTGACCTTAGAAATATTTCTTTATGGGCCAAGAATAATTCACTTTCAATTAATCCAGGTAAAAGTAAAGCATTGTTTCTTTCTAGAAATACTTCTCTTAATATTAGACCTGTGCTTTATTTGGACAGTGATATCATCTCATTTGTTCCAACATTAAACAATTTAGGGCTTATACTGAACTCAAATATTACTTGGAACGACCATGTGCCCTCCTTGTGCCAGCGTATTAATTATAGCTTGTACACGCTTAGGTTGATAAAAAAGTTTTGCCCTGTTAACTTAAGAATTTATTTAATTCAAAGCTTGGTTGTAGCCATTTTCAGCTATTGTGATGTAATTTATAACAAATGTGATAGTTCCTCAAGACGTATACTTGAGGTTACATTTAATAATTGTACTCGATATATTTATGATCTTAGAAAGTTTGATCATATCTCTGAGTATAAAGATATAATTCTTGGATGCGACTTGTTTCAATTTTACTGCTATAGGACTGCCGTTTTTATGTTTCGTATAGTTAAATCGGGCATGCCATTGTATTTGCATGAAAAATTAAATTTTTCCCAGTCACTGCGCACAAAGAATGTTAACTTGCCTGTTAACAGAACTAATGTTAGGAATAATTCAGCATTGATAAATGCAATTATCACCTGGAACAGCTTGCCTTTGGAGCTAAAATTCATCAGCTCTCTAGGCTTATTTAAAAAGGGTATGTTTAAATTGATAACTGAACATCGATAATATTTGTAAATATGATTGTTATTCAAAAGCTTCGGCTTATTTAACATTTTAATAAAATATTACTATTACTATTACTATTTTGTAGTTATGTGATTCAGTGAAACTGGAAACGTCATATTAAAAACATAAAAAAAAATAAGTTGGACACATATCAAAAATTTTCTCTACATAAATTTTTTAGCTTGCGTTTAGCGATCTTTAACTATCTACTTTTACTTAAAATAACAAACGCCATAGAATCCTGAATTAGTCGCACTTACTGAGAGGATACAATACTGAGTTATTTGCAAATTATTGGGTATTTGATGTTACGTTCGATTTGTCGCTTAATTTAATAAACGCATTGCGTGCATTGCCACACATACAATTTAGCTTTTATCAATTTTAATCAAATTGATCAAATCAAATTCATTTTAATCACTTTCCATTTTTATTCGATTTATAAGAAAATGTAAGGCAAACGCAACCGCATCTGAAATTAATGGTGAGAAATATATGGTTCTCACGCAATGAGAACCAAGACAGCTTTTACGCATAGTTAATATTATGAAACTGTTAATTCAAATACCACCAATTTTTGAAAATTACCCAACTTAGGTAATTGCGCCTTAATGACTCATTTAAAGACAAACACCAAACGATAATCTTAAATAGCAATTTAAACATCATTAATTCGATTTAATGTTAGACCATTGCTCATTAAAACCCGATTACAATTATACCACGTTTATTTGTGTGCTTCTTCTTTTTTTTTACACAAATAAATAAAAATTAATTAATTTCGTCGCGTTTATCGTTTACTTAAAATTTTTTTTTCTCGCGCGCCGCTTATAACAATAGAATCTTAGCTAATACTTGATGATCGCGTTTATTTAAATATTTTTATAACTTTTAATTTCTCTTCCAAAATCCAAATCTTAACACCCAGTGTTAGTGTTTAAAATCGTAACCAACCGTACAGATTCTAGATTTACTGTACATATTTGTTTATATGTACCTCCCAGAAATCGAAATTTATTTTATTGCTTGAAGGTTAAGTTATTCCTGTCGACGTATTTTCGTGTGCGTGTATGATGACTCTGACTACTTAAAGACACTCAATTGTTATATCGTGCGCATACACAATTAATTTTTGACGGATGTTATTAAAATTTAATTGAAATCATATTCTAAAACATGTTGGACGATTTTAATATTCTATTGTCTTTTCGGGGTCCCAGAATATTTTATAGTTGTTGGGTGCATTTTGAGAGAACGTATATGCGCCGATCTTGAAACGTCTAGCATACATGAAATTTAAATCTGTTAATTATTTAACCAAATATAATAAGTGAAAGTCAATTTTTTTTTTTGCTTACTGATTGATTTATTGTTTAATCATTTAATTTGTCTTATGATACTTTTTCAAACCGGCGTCTCGCATTACAAATTTACGATTCATTGTTTTCTTCTTGTATGCATAACGCCTTTGTGCGGCGTATATCTAAGTATATACCAAAATCGGGGTGAGAAGTTCTTAAATATCTAGGGTAATCCATAATAATATTTTATTAAAGCGTGAAAAGGTCACCGCCTTTTATGGTTCGTGTAACATAAACCTGCATGACATAACACCATGTAGGTTCGCATCTCTTTTCTTTTCACAGTTTGTTTTGATTTTTTTAATTTCTTATTACAATATTTAAGTGGCTTCGAAAAAAAAAACCAAAACAATTTAGTTTTTGATTTGAAGGTTACAAATGTATGTGATACCAAATTATACCAAAAATTTTATAATTGAGTCGCGATAGTACGTAGGTTTGTTGTTGTCTAACTAATTTTTGTATATTTTGTTGCAAATTGTCAAAATATTATGTCGGGGGGAACCCACATTTCATAGTTTTACATACACAAATCGAGGATATGTGAATATTTAGTGCAGAGGTAATGATTGTAATGTGTTTTATGGGTGGACAAGCGCAGACATCCGTCCTTAACATATTGACATTGAATAATAAACACAAAATGTATTAATAAATAAATGTGTCAGCGCACACATATTGAATATACATAATGTCGATGTACTCCCATATATAACAAGAAAAAATTGGGTAAATCCAGCGAGATCCACATTATATAACCAATTACGACTTCATACACTCAAACGATGAAATCATATTCGTAACCACTTCAACAATTTATTATTTAAGAAATATGTATAACTTTTAAAATTTTAGTTTTTAATTATTTCTTCCGTATGTAAACACATAATAATAAATTATTGGTCGATGATGAGTTTGATTTTCGAAATTCGAAATAAATTTAAATTTTTTATCATTGACGATAACGAACATTTATTGTTTATTATCAATTTTGAGGAGAAAGTCGTCAATATTTTGTGATGGGAAAAGCGATTTAATATTTATTGCCGTCCATCAACTCTACTAGATTTTGATATTATTACTGGTTTTTTAAGTTTAATTTATTTATTTAAATTTTTGATAAATAAAAAAAATTGATTTGCATAATTTTGGAGAAAAATTATTTAATTATGTTGTTTGTTTAATAAAAATGTGAAATTGGATTAATATTCGACATGCGAATTACTCAAAACTCATTCATATATTATTATGTCTTACAAAGTAGACCTCTTGGTATAAGACTATTATCTATGCGTCTTGAAGCCAATTACATAACCCATTTTGATCTTTTAATTGTTTACGCTCAAATCTGGCTGTATAATAAGAATACCTCCAACTGCCTCTTGATTTTGCTTATCATTACCATCAGGTAATAGGGCATAAGTTGCAGTAGAATTTGACAAGCAAAACCTTCTGCAGCATTACTACAAAAAAGAAAAGATGGGGACGAACACGGCGGGAATGATTAGAGATGGTTGGGAGTTCAGTCTTCAATAATCCTATTTTTGATATTTAAATCTCTGAGAGTTATGGTTTATATCTTTAAGCATTCATTTCCTTCGACATTTCTTTGTATTTTAAATACACAACTACAGCCAATGGACCCATTTCCATCCGATAAATTGTACACTTTTCACGATTTATTTTCTTGAAGTGAATTGAATTTCTATTCCATGGTTTTATTCAAAGGTAGGTCAAATAACAACCAGCTTACTTTCTTTAAAAGTGTACAATTTATTCGTCCTTTCTCTCATACCTGTATTCCGTTGTCTAGGCTACAATGGCATACTTAAGTGATAATGCGCCTAAGTCATTCTATAACAACTGTTTGTTTCAATTTTGCTCATTGCGAATAAAGCGTACCACAGTTAAAAATTGCCATGCTTGTGGGAGTCTTGTCTGTTCTGTTGCAGATTTTCTTTTGTTTCGCGAAATTTTTTTTTGTTCTTCCGAATTTTAATTTTTACTGTACAACTGAGCTTTCCAACCTATTCATTGCTCAAGCTCCTAGGCCTATATTCCCCTATTATAATCTTTGGCAATACTTTTTCGTTGAAGATGAAATTTTTGGAAAAGTTAAATAATGTCGGAAATATGCGAACAACATAACGCCGAGTGCCAATGGCATGGAGTCGAATATTCATCCGCTCGAACCGAAATGTTTTACCATCTTGCATAATAGTTCTCAGCTAATGAAAGTTTTAATAGTTCAGTAATTCAGACATTACATCGAGGTGGGAACAAAGCCGAGGTGAGCATGGGTTAAAAATGTTAGATTTTTATTTCTGATTTGCACACAGAATCAGCCCATTATTTACAGAAACGTCGTCTTTATGGGAAACAAGCGAAGTCGTGTAACGATTCTGATCGTCCACCTCATTCGTCCTCAATTCGGGATCGGTTCGTAATTCTGTTATAAGAAATTCTGTTTTTACAAAATTCTGTATTTTAAAAATAATTTTTGTCAATTACTTGTTAAGCAACAGCGAGGTGCGTTGTGGCTGTTGTTGGCCAAATTTAAGAACGAATTAGAAAATATCTGTAACGGGGCCTTAGCCATTACCCAGCAGTTGTTATCTAAGGTAAGACTGCTGTTAGCCGAACATTAGACGATTGGTGGTATTAATCTCAAGCAGGAAAAGGCGAGAAAGCATGACCATCCAGGTGGGTAATTCTATGATCAGGTATAGGAGAAATGTGAATGCAGTATACCGACGGTGTGCGCTAAGTGATCCGTGTATTTCGCTCGGCATCAGATGATTGCGGCATATGAAGTAGGGGTAATGCCACCAATTGATCTGTTGGCAAAGGAGCGACACAAGCTACTCCTTAACGGATTCCAAATAATGGCTAGAGCAAATCGTATTCTGAAAGGCCACAACATGGGAACAAATGTGATAAGGGATGATCGATATTCCGCCTCAGACCAATGACAGATACTTGGCTGAACCGCCAACAAGGTGAAGTTGACTTCTATCCGACCCAGCTGCTGACTGGACATCTATGTTTTCGGTCACACCTGTATGGGTTCGGACCTTGGTTCGGACACACCGATATGTCCGAGTATAAGGGAGAGATTGCAGAACGAGAGTTTTTCTTCTGGTCTAGATTCGAGAAAGCTAGACCAGTAGGAAAAGCAATAGTGGTTCATAACATTATAACTGGATGAAGAATTGAATAGACAAATAAAATAAATAAAGAACGGTCCGATCAAACTCCCCCTCCCGAAGTAATACAAACGGTGTTTTCAGAGGGGGGGGGGGTGTAACAAATGGCTAATGATAGGAATATATTTTCTAGCCGTGTATTACGAAGATTAACCACCTACCGGTAAAAACGCACACACACACACAAACACACACACACACACACACACACACACACACACACACACACACACACACACACACACACACACACACACACACACACACACACACACACACACACACACACACACACACACACACACACACACACACACACACACACACACACACACACAAACAACTAACTGGCATTATTAAAGCCTGTGATGCAACAATGACCAGAAGATTTGTAGGTCGCCGTCTTTTCCCAGTTTACTGGTGGACCGATGAAATAGCCCAGCTTCAAAAAGCCTGCCATAGTGTTCGACGAAAATTTCATCGCTCAAAGCGTACTTCTAGTTCGGTTGGTCTCCAAAACGAATTTCGTGAAGCTCGTAGGAGGGTTAAAGAGGCCATTTGTCAAAGCAAGCGGCGCTGTTTTGCTGAACTGTACGGGGAGGTGGATCGCGACCCCTAAGGCAGACC
The DNA here is from genome assembly GCA_958295665.1 of Tipula vernalis. Taxonomy (NCBI): domain Eukaryota; kingdom Metazoa; phylum Arthropoda; class Insecta; order Diptera; family Tipulidae; genus Tipula; species Tipula vernalis. The sequence continues at coordinate 342,252,733 of OY282559.1, forward strand.
CTACAAGCTGATAATGGGCAAGCTTATGCGTCCACAAAATGAAGCCCCGACCTGTGCCAAAACAATGAGGAAAATTGTTTCCAGCCTTTTCCGCAACAATTCGGAAAGATCCCAGAAATCGAACGAAGATTGGAAAGTGAAACATTGCCAGAAATCTCCTTGGAAAAGCTGAAAGTAGCTTGTTGTAGGATTGGAGTTAACAAAGCCCCGGGTCCAAGTAAAATACCAAACGTGGCAGTAAAAGCGGCAATTACCGCCAAACCAGGAATACTCCTCGAGGTGTATAATCAATGTCTAAGCGAAGGCATATTCCCGAAACAGTGGAAAGAAATCCTCTGAGCCTTAAAAAGGATGAATGTCCCACTCTACTTACAGGGAATTGTTAGGGATTATTTCAGGAATAGAGTACTGAAATATGACACAGACGATGGGCTATCGATTATGAGATTCTAGGTGGCGTACCCCAGGGTTCAGTTTTGGGGCCGACGCTGTGGAACATCATGTATGAAGGTGTACTCAGACTCGTTTTACCTAAAGAAGCACTGATCGTAGGATTTACTGATGACATTGCGATAGTCATTAATGCTAAGGAGATAGAGGAAATTCAACTCAATATGGATGGAGGTACTTGAGAAAGTTGAAAGCTGGATGTCAGCTATAGGTTTGACGCTGGCACAGCATAAAACAGAAGCACCTCTTATTACAAGCAGGAAAACTAAGGAGTCAATATCTCTCCAAATGATGGATCATGAAGTTCTGTCGACGTCAGCTATCAGATATCTGGGAGTGATGATGGATGCCAGACTTTCGTTCAAGGATCACATAGAATTTGTCAGTAACAAGGCAGCAAAGGCTGTTTTTATGCTCTCTAGGCTAATGCCAAATGTAGGTGGCCCAACCTACAAAAGCAAGAAACTACTATCGAACGTGATTACCTCTATTATGCTATTTGGAGCACCAGGTTGGGCTGACGCGCTCAATGTACCGAGCTATAGAAGCAGATTAAATGCAGTATACAGAAGATACGCCTTAAGAGTTGCCTGTGCATTCCGTACGGTCTCTGACGATGCTGCTTACGTCGTGGCTGGCATGCTGCCTATTGATCTGTTAGCTATGGAAAGGGAAAGGCTATACGCTCAGAGAAACGTACCGAACAGGAGTTCACTACGCAACACCGCAAGAGCAGAGTTAATGGAACAGTGGCAGGCTCGGTGGGATACGCCCGCAAAAGGCCGATAGTCGTATCGGCTAATACCGGATTTAGCTGTGTGGATGAACCGTAATCACGGGGATGTCGATTTTTATCTCACCCAGTTCCTAACAGGTCACGGATGCTTTCGAGCATATTTGTGCAGGTTTAAAATTTAAAACAGCCCGGACTGTCCTAATTGTGTTGGGTTGGCTGAGGACGTTGAGCATGTTTTTTTCCATTGTCCCAGATTCGACGATCCGAGGAAACAGATGGCTGAGAAGCTGCGAGTTGAAGTAAGCCCGAGCAACTGTGTTGAGCTCATGCTAGAAACAGAAGGCAATTGGAGCGCAGTTAGCGACTTCGCCGCCACTGTGATGAGGTACCTACGGGTGCTCGAATCGAACCGTAACAGTAAAGGGTAACAGCGCAAGCTAAATCCTCCCCCTGATTAAATACCTGACGGTGGTACCAGGGGGACAAGGGATACAGTGGCGGCGGTCTGGGGTATTTTAGTGGGTAGTCGAAAGGAGTCCCACACTCCCTGGAGTTAATATCTCTCCAGTGGTTTGTAAATGAATTTTTTCTCCAGATCCCACACAAAAAAAAAAAAAAAAAAACACACACAAACAACTGCGATTTATCTAAACTCTGTAGAAGATGTGGCGAAATCGGGCACATGGCGAGGACATGCAAGAAGGAACCAAAGTGCATGCTCTGCACTGGTGAACAAGGGCATATCGTAGGGAGCAGTGGGTGTCCACTGTACAGGAGGGAAATCTCAGCTCGCAAATGAAAGTAATACAGATAAATCTTAACGACTGTGAGGCAGCTCAAGATCTCCTTGGGCAAGATGTAAGAGAAAAAAAACCAGACGTAGTCTTAGTGTCGGAACCATTCAAAGTACCCACAAATAATGTATGGATAACAGACCGGACCAAAAAGCCGGCAATATGGGTTTGCGGAGAATATCCCTTCTAGGAAGCTAAGGTGCGGCAAGAGGACGGATATGCACTGGCAAAGATCAATAATATATATTTCTTTAGTTGCTATGCCTCTCCAAGTCTACATCTGTCAGAGTACGAAGCGATGCTCGCTAAAATTGTGGCGGAGGCAAGAGGGCACCATCCAATTGTTATTGCTGGAGACTTCAATGCATGGGCCGAGAAGTAGGGTAGCAAATATACCAACATTAGAGGCAACACACAGTTAGAGGCGTTTTCCCAACTGAACGTCATTCTAGTGAACAGAGGCAACACCAGCACCTTTCGTAAGAATGGTCACCAATCCGTGATCGACATTACTTTTACAAGTAGTCAATTAGCGAGGGAAATTAAGTGGAATGTCAGTGAACGATGCACTCATAGTGATCACCAAGCGGTGTTTTTTGAAGTAGGATCTCAGAGCAAGGCAAAATTGAAGCCAATGACCTGGAAAAGAAGAGGCTGGGTGCCCGATGCTTTGGACGAAGAACTCTTTCGGGAATTGGCACAAGACATTAGTGTACCAGCAAGCACAGCCGAAGACAAAGTTAACCACGTTGCCAGACAACTCTACAGGGCATGTAACGCGTCTATGCCAAAAAGGACAGCAAACCATAGAAGGAACCCAGCTTACTAGTGGAACAAAGACATTAAGGAACTAAGAGCTAAATGCCACAAGGCCAGAAGAAGAAGTCAATGATCTGCAAGATGCTCCGAATATGAGGAGCTAAACCGAGAGTACATAAGGCTGAGGAAACTGCTTCGTGATGAAATAAGGAGAAACAAGAGGGAGAGTTTCAAACAGCTGTGTGACGCGGCAGACACAAGCCCATTGGGCAGCGCTTACAGAGTAGTCATGTCCAGAATAAAAGGCCAAACAACCCCTCAAGAAAGGTGTCCAGAGATGCTGCAAGAGATCGTCAAGACTCTTTTCCCGCAGCACCTTCCAAAACCTGGTAATCGAGAGGACGATCATACGAAGGAATATATGGAGAAAATACTGGAAGTGACGGTAGAAGAGATATTGAACGCATGCGGTAAAGTGGATGCAAACAAGACCCCTGGTTCAGATCTAGTACCCAACAAAGCGCTCAAAGTAGATATACGAAGTAACCCTAACCTCTTCGTCAGTATAGCGCAGTCCTGCCTAGAGGAAGGAGTGTTTCCTAGGATATGGAAGAGGCAGAGATTGGTACTCTTGTCAAAAGCAGGAAAACCACCAGGGCAGAAAATACTGGAGCGCATTATTCAGAATAAATTGCTCCCAATTACAGAAGGAGATGGCGGTCTCTCGTCTCAACAATTCGCATTTCGCAAGACATGATCCACATTGGATGCCATTAATGCAGTGGTATCTAAGGCCAAAGGAGCCTTACAAGGGAAAAGATGGAAAGGAGGAACTAAACAGTACTGTGCGGTTGCCACACTCGACGTTAAAAACGCATTCAACACAGCTAACTGGGCCCACATTATGGATTCCCTACGAAAGTTAAATGTTCCGGCCTACCTCTTGAAGATACTAGATAGCTACTTCGAGGATAGAATATTACAGTACGACACTGAGGGTGGTCCCATGGAATACAACATAACAGCTGGAGTTGCACAAGGTTCCGTTCTGGACCCAATCTTGTGGAACATTATGTATGACAACGTACTAAAGCTACGAATCCCAGATGAAGCAGAAGTGATAGGGTTTGCCGATGACATCGCGATAGTGGTGTCTGCAAAGCACCTGGATAACGAGGCGATTGCAATAGTGAGGGACTGGCTGGAATCCGTTGGCCTGGAACAGGCGGAGCACAAAACAGAAGAAGTGCTGATTAGTAGCCGTAAAAAACGGGAAACGGTATCGTTTAAGGTTGGGAAGCATGTCATAAAGTCCAAAGAAGCGGTAAAATATTTGGGCATTATGCTTGATCAGTTTCTCACGATGTTCTCATAAAGAAATGCTACAAAATAGAACTTTCAGATAAATTATGTTCATATTTGGTTATCTTCATATCTTAGCGACAGGTTTCTTAAAGTAAAATTTAACGGATAAATTTCAAGACCATTTTTAGCTATTTCCGATGTTCCGCAAGGTTCTACTCTTGGGACCCTTTGGTTCACGATATTTATTAGAGACCTTTCTAACATTTTTGATTGCCCTCATCTGTTTTATGCCGATGATTTGAAAATTTTTCGAAGAATTACCTAGATAAACTTCAAAACTGGTTCCTTGTAAATAAACTTAATTTGAATACTGAAAAATGTTTGTTGATTACCTTTACTAAGAAAATTCGCCCGTTATTTGTCAGTTATTATATTGCAAATTTCAACTTAAGGAGAGTTACTGAAATTGCTGAGGAAGGGAATTTCGTAATACCGAAGTCCTAACGATATTATATTGTACAATATAGTCTAGTAAGAAGTAAAATAGAATACGCTTCGTAAATTTGGAATCCATTCTACAAAATTTATAGTGAGCAAGTTGAACGTGTGCAAAGGAAATTCACGAAGTTCCTAAAAGGATCTTTAACAGAAGAAAGTGACTAGTCAACTTAGCTTAAAGTTTCCGAACAAGGAAGAAAGTTGATGAAAGTTTATCATTGTTAATTTATCTATACTTTTTAAGATCCGTCGTTTAGTCATTTTCGGTTTGGGGGCATATTTTAAGAATAATATACTATCGGTTTAACCAAAACAAATTTTTGAAGCCGCTCCACCAGGTTACTCCCTTAGAAATAATAAATATCTCAACGAGAACTAACGAATAAGATCAACATATTGCGTTAGCAAAAATTTATAATTCGTGTCTGGCTAAGCGCATAAGTCATTAATATACAAACTCAACATAATAATCGAGCATCATTATAATTATCGAATGAAATTTTTATCTGCGACCAACCGTAAATTTTAACACACCTTGCTGAGCAAATTTATGATGAAAACAGAAAACTCACCCACTCACCAGACATTTTACACCCGATAAAATTGAAAGTTTATTCCATGTGAAATCTATATTTTGTAGTATAGGGAAGTTTTTACCGTAACAAACATATACCTCCTTAATCACTAACCTTGTTCGTTAATTAAAAAAAAAAAAAAAAAAATGTACCTCAACCAAATTAAGCGCGGCCATGAGTATATCACCTCGCTAAAAATTATAAATACATACAACTGCATGGTTAGCAGCTGGGCATAAAACAGGCGTATCATCCAATCACAATGCATATACACACGGTTACCACAATTTGAAAGTTAAATTATTATTCAGTTCTGCAAAAGCATAAAACATAATTAATACATAAGAATTACATGACAATAAACAATCTTAAGCATATAATTTTTTGTTGTTTTTGTTTTACTTAACATTTTTTTTTTCTAAGCAATTTTAATATGCGTGACGTACTTCACTTTTCGTACATACTCGCCGTATGAATGAATTTCTGCAATTTTCTTATATATACAGGTAGGTAACATGGTATAACGAAACTTTTCTTTTGACCTCAAATTCAAACGGTAAATTTTATATGATTATTACTATTACTAGTATTTCCTCTTTGTTGTTATTATCATTATTATGATTTTTATTAATTACATTAAAGAATATCTAAATAAAATGTAAACAAGAATTGATTGATACTCTTTGAAAAAAAAAAAAAATAATAATAAAATAAAAATGAGCAGACTGTATACGAGCATTACACCACACAATCTTATATTTATCGATTTTGAATGTCAAGATAATGTTTGAACATCAGCGAGTTCATTGCAGTGTTCCTTCTCGTTTATTATGTAAATCGCGCGATTTTTGTTTTGTTTTTATTTTTACATATTCGTTATAGCTAATTAAATCATTAAATTACCAAACGAAGAAGATTGGGAGGTACAACAGAACTTCTATATTAATTGTGTATTGCGCGAGTGTATACGATTTCTCACACAAGGGTTATAAAAGACTCGGTGTATCTACGTACATTTATTAAGTTTTTTCTTGATTTGTTTCTTGCGCATATTTTATACACATGTAAAGAGGCTTACGAGAGGGTAATGCGGTCATTAAACTTTTTGTGGTTGTTGATCTCTTCGTATATGTTTGTGATGTACGGGGAAATAGATTTTATTTTATTTTTTTTTAATTAATTTTAATAGACCTTTCTTAGAACACTAATTTAGATATAAATTTTTGATTTAATCATAAAGATCTTATAAAAAAAAAAACTCAAGAAAATTATCGGTTTTTAATTTAGGTATACACTATAGCTTTATGATACGGTGCGGTGTTATTAAAATCGTTCGTTGATTGAATTGCGGTAATTTAATGATTATTTATAGGGGATTTAGCTATAAACACGTGTTATATATAGAGTATAATTACCAATTGGGTCTAGTTAAATTAATTCTATTAAGTGAGTTTTAATTCTGAGTGCTGTAGTAATCCAATAAATTGTTTTCTTAATTTATTTATCGTACATATATATTTGGATTATAGTATAATGTTTAGTTAAAACTGGAGTATTCATTTGCAACACTCTTGTCAGTAATCTATACAGGGCCTCAAAAATGCTTCTTGAATCTATATGAACAAGTAACGGTTTATTTTAATACAAAAATTTGCTTTACGTCCTTTTTTAATTAAAAACTTATTTCTTCCTATTATCCAGCCTCGCATTAGTTAAAACTATCTGGTTTCGAGAGTAGGATTTAAGAAATTCCACTAAGTGAGTTATGAATCATGAAGGAGTTAAAATATATAAAAAAGATTCAAATTTCAAGACCCGAACTTTCAAACGCCGCAGTGAAACATAGTTTTTCTACCGGTAAATTTTTGTTTCATTTACCGGTAAATTTTGCAATTTTTTCATTTTTCGCAAGTTTTTCCCGGTAACTTAAACTTAATTAAAATTTAGTGCGTTGATCAAAACTTCGGTCCTCTCAAAACCTCTCAGTCAATTTTCCACTCAATCTCCAACTCAATTTACAATTTTATAATTAAGCCTCAAACTCAATCGCAATCACCAAACTAACCGCCAACCAAACACTCAACTCAATCTCCAAATCAACCCCAAATCAACTTTAAAATCAACTCTTAACCTAACTCCAAATCAACCCTTAAATAATTCCTCAACCGAGCAGCTCAGTCAACCCCAATGCTAGCTAACTAAATCCTAACTCAACTTTAGCTTAACTTAGCTTGAACCAACTCTCAACCATTTGCTCAACCCGACACTTAATGGTCAACCCAATCCCAACTTGATTCGTAAGCTGCATGCGTGTATATACTAAACTCAATCTAACCGCCCCCCCCCCCCCCTTCAAACTTTAAACAATCATTCCATCATACCATCATGACTCTATACTATTAATCCATCATACAATCATAATAACGTACCATCGTAACATCGTACCATCGTATCATCATACCACCATATAATCATATCAACATACTATCATAGAATAATACCGAACCATCATACCATTATATCATCAGAATATCACACAATTATACCAACACATATACCATCTTACCAAGATACCATCATACCATCGTACCAGCATATAGGTTTTAAACTTCAAATTGAACCTTTTACATTCCAAATTGAACCTTTCGCATTTTAAATTGAACATTTAGCAAATTATATAAGTGGCCAATTATGTAAGATGTAGCTTGGCTATTCCTTAACTGATTATTATGAAATTTGACCTGTGAGTTGGAAATAGGTTTCTAAAAAGATTTTTAGATAAAGTTCTAAATTTAGCTATTGTATTTTTAACCGATTTTGATGGATTTTGACGTTTCCAAAGAATAGAACGAAATGTGACCCAATAATTATTTTTAGACGAGGTTGTGAGAAATATGTCAATATAGCTTCTATAAAGTTGTCTGTTTAGGTTTCTGTGAACCATGCAGCTGCGTAAACGTACTATTTCAATTGCTAAACAGTCAATATTACGTCTGTAATAAAATATCGGTTAGAAACTTTTCTTGCCAATCCTTCGCTTTAAACTTTGGGTTCTGTTTTCTGAGTATGAATTTGCTGTTAGAGCGGTAAGTTTAGAAAATATAGTGCGTGGCGGATACGCATCGCAGTCTTGAAATTACTAACGGTATTGTAGAGTTTCGGAATTGCTAAGGAATAGCTAAGTTGATCACGACCATAATATATTTGGTTTTTTTTTATACTTTAAATTTAATTATATTTTTGACCAAAAATATTAAATACAAACAAATTATCGTGACCGCCAATACACATAGGCGGTCACGATAATTTGTTTGTATTTAATATTTTTGGCAAAATTGATATTACATTTTCCAATCTCGCAAACGTTTTGCATTTTGATTTTTATATTAAAAGTTCTTATGAGTAAATTTAACAGGATACTTCAAAATAATTGCATAAATGATTATTTCTTAAATGTTGATAAATTTTCATTGAACAAGATAGGGAAGGGGGGGGGGGGGGTGTTTAGTCATTTCTGTTAAAAATAATCTAAAATTTAACATTGTTATGACTGATAATAGCCAATTTCCATTCCATTTTATATGTCGAGCTTCCTGATTATAACTCTACTAAGCTGTGGGCTTTTTATAGACCACCTAATTGTGATAATAAAATATTTTTAAGTTTTTTGGACACTATTGACGTAAATAGAACTGATACAATTATTGTTGGGGATGTTAATATTCCCGCAAATAAGAGTTTGTATATTGTCTCTGATTATAAAAACATATTGATGAGTTCCGGGATGATTGTTACGAATACATCTTCCACTAGATCAATCAGTAGCAATATTCTTGATCATGTTGTATGTAGCTTCATAAACATTAAAACGGTTCATAATTCAACCATCTTCTCAGATATTAATGATCATAATTTTATTTTTTCATCCATTTTTTCAAACCTAAATTCTTTCGGCATAAACTAGTTATTGTTGACTTTGAAATGGTTGATTATTATTTTGACAATTTTCTTTCAACAGCAGATTTCGATACTGCTGACCCTGAGGCTACTATTAAGCTAATTATCGAGCAATACAATGATTTAATCAAAAAATATACAGCTGTTAAAAGTGTTGTTGCTAAATTGAAAAACAACTCTTGTTCCTGGATGACATATAACTTATGGAAGCTCATTGGAAAACGTAACCGAGTCTTAAAAAAATACAAATTAGGATCTAACATAGAAATTCGAAATCAACTTCAGACTCTTAGTAAAAAAGTATCATCTGTAAAGTATTTCGCAAAGAAACGTTATTATGAAAATATGTTTAGCAATGTTAGTCAAAAAAACTTATGGAAAAACATAAATAAGTTTTTGAATAGAAATAACTCCAAATCTAATATTGAAGCTATTGAATTTAATGGCGATAAGTGTAATAATATCACCGATATAGTAAACTTATTTAATGAATATTTTACTAATATAGGAAATACACTGGGTCAAGCAATTGGGAGTGATAGAAACATTCATAAGTTCAATACGTTGCGTTCGATTCCTGATTCTATGTTTTTGTCCTTCACTACTCCTTTGGAAGTGTGCAACGTTATTTGCCTTTTAAGTGGTAGTAAAGGTGGTGGGCCAGACAATATTCGTAACTTAGTTTTAAAGCGAAACGCTATTATTTTCTTTGAAATTCTTGCTAAACACATCAATGAAATTTTTGAAACTGGTGCATATCCAAATTATCTAAAAATTGCTAAAGTGGTACCGGTCTTTAAAAGTGGTGATAAAAGTATTATTTCTAATTATAGGCCAATTTCTAATTTATCTGTATTCGATAAAATCATTGAAAAAATTATAAATACAAGGATAAAGAGTTTCTTAAAAAAATCGGAATTTTTCTATGCGTATCAGTATAGATTTAGGGACGGTGCGGGTACTGAGATGGCTCTCGCAGAGATGGCAAATTTGATTTATAATGCTTTTGATCTAAAGAAATATGTAGGAGTATTGTTTCTTGATCTCAAGAAAGCGTTTGACACCATTGATCATAAGTTACTCCTTGATAAACTATTTTGCTATGGATTTCGTGGAATTTCGCATAAATTAATAAGTAGTTATTTAAGTAATCGACAACAATACGTAATGATTGATGGGGTCAGGAGCAATGATCTTGATGTTACTTGTGGGGTTCCACAAGGTAGTGTTCTTGGACCATTATTGTTCCTTATATTTATTAATGATATCTCCCACTTGCCCTTGATTGGCCATATTAATATTTTTGCAGATGATACAGCAGTCATCTATGAAACAAAAGATCCTTCTAACATAATTATTAAAATGGAACATGATATGAAAATTTTACTTGAATATTTCAAGTCTAATCTGATTTCACTAAATTAGCTAAAAACGAAATTTATGATTTTTCACTCGCCACATAAAATTCCCTATGATGTAACATCTTTTATAATAAATGATATTATTAATGATCGAGTTGAAAGTTTCAAATACTTAGGAGTAACGTTTGATTCCCGCATGGGATGGGAAGAGCATATTAAATCAATTTGCGGTAAAATGGCTAAGTAGCTAGTGGGACTCATAAGAAGACTTTCATATTATGTGCCTAAATATGTCATGAGATTAATGTATTTTGCATTTATTCATCCAAAAATCCTCTATGGGATTATTGTTTATGGAACTGCTAGCTATAGTAAATTAAAAAAGTACAGATTTTGCAAAATAAAAGTTTGAAAGCTATTTCGAAACTACCTACAAGATTTTCTACATTAAGTTTATTTGAAACTGAATCCAACGATATCTTGCCCATAGGTGCGTTACATGATTTTCAATTATCATTATATATGTACCAGACGTTGAATGTATCTTCTGTTCTCTCTAATTTGGAATTTTATTATAATAATCATAATTATCGTACCATATTTGCAAATAACATACGTTGTGGAACTATCATGAATGAATTTGGACGAAAATCAATTAGATATTCTGGTCCCTCTTTATACAATAAATTACCAGAATTCGTAAAAAACTCAGTAAATGTTCATCATTTTAAGAAAAACTTGAGATTGCATTATCAAAACTTAATAGAAGATTATATTTTTTAATATTTAATATTAGTTTACTTATTGCTTAAATCCATTGAAAATCAACAATATAAATATGGTTTATTGTTGTTGGAAATTTTATTTAAGATTAATGGATTATATTATTATTATTATTTTATTAATTATATGTATAATTTAAGTGAAATTATCCATTGTTAACTCTATTCACTAAAAGAAAAAGAAAATTAATTTTAACATTAAAAAAAAAAAAGTTCCAATCTACAAGGTCATATTCCAGAATTTTGTAATCATTTAAGAATCCTATCTCCAAAGCACACGTTGAATTTCATCATAATCGGTTAAGAAATAGGGAACATTCTTCCTTGGCCATATTCCAGAACTCCATCCAAAAACCATTTAAGAATCCCATTTCGATCGTGGATGTGAAATTTCACTAAAATCGGTTAAGAAATAGATAAATTTCATCCTAATTGGCCATTCATATAATTTGCTAAAGGTTCAGTTTCAAATGTAAAAGGCCAATTTGGGGTTTGATAGATGTATTAACAGTGACCTTGTCTTAAACAATGTTTGTGTAAAGTTTGTTTGAAATCGGTCAAGACGTATGGATTTGTTTAAATATCATACACATATGCTGTTACTTATACAAAAACTCAATTTTATATAGATTGCTCAACTGCTCACTAAACACTAACCCCAACTCAAGTCCAACTCAACCCGCAAATTGACCCCAAGCTTAACCTTCAAACTCAACCCGAAATTCAATGCATAATTCAATATTCAAAGCAGGTTACATAAAATATTGGTAAATATTTCTTGATTCGCATGTCAGGTACCTCACCCTCTTAACGTACAGGTTCCAAAAGCGTTTCAAATCTCCGCCTTGACTATAGAAGCAGATTGGCGAACAAAATTCTAAATCGTACAAGCCGTTCTCGTGATACCATGGGTACCGACATCCAGACATCCAGACTTCCAGACATTCAGACGCCCAGACAGACGGACGGACATTTTTTTGTTTTTGCTTTTTTAGACTCAGGGACTTTTGAGAACGTCGAGAAAAGTGGTTTTGGACCAACCAAATTTTTGGTATTTTTGACAGGATTTCAATACTTTGGCCTTTTTAGACCGAAGCAATACACAACTTTATGCCGCAAACCAATTAGTAGTTTTGTAAAAGAAACGCGATATTCAAAACAAGATTTTTTGTATCTATATATCGATAAAATAAAGCAACACAAACCAATAATCTCAAAAATGATCTAGAAAGTTAATTTTGATATCGAATTATCCGTAAGTATGTAAAACCAAAGGAAATCCTACACACACACACTAATCACCGTCATGTGTAAAAAGTAAATAACCTTGATATTTCTGAATAATTTCGAATAACCTGGGAAATCGAAAAATCAGATTTAAAATTTTTATGTGTAACTCTAATAGTTCCCACAACTCAAAGCTAAGCGCTAAAAATATCGAAAACTTAAGAAATCTAGAATAAACCGCGGAATAATCTCGATTACCCAAAAATCTGGAAAACGCACGAGTAGCTTTTTATAATTCACTTTGAATTTAAAACAAAAATCTTGAAACTTTTACGATTCTCAAAGCTTCTATTTGCAAACAAATATGGCATATTTCTCTGAAATTGCCGAAAATTCCTCTCTTTTTTAAGAGAATTATTTAAGAATATTTTGTAAAAAATCAGAGTGAAATCTCAAATATTTTAAAGGAAAATCTGAAGTTAACAGTTAATTTCCCGTAAATGTTTTTTTATACGCGAATTGATTCTGAATTTAGTAAAAAATTTAAGATACCTAAGATAAAAATTAGAAGAGAGTGGGAAGAACCGAACTTATAAGAATTCTAAATGAAATAATAAACAAATATTTGGAGTTGTGGAGGAATATGGTATATTTAAAAAAAATTCTTTCGAAATTTCTTCGGCCCATAATGAAACTTCGAATCTATAGTATACTGCGATAACTTAATGTTACTAACACTAATAAGCAAGAAGCTACTATGCAAGTTAATGCTAAGTTCAATAAAACGATATGCAAAATTCGAATAAGATTAGAACCCTCAAATAGTATCGGATAATTCGTAAATATCGAACAATCACATTCTTCGAATAGTCTTCGGACTGTTTCACCGAATCACAAATTACTTAAAGAAGAAATTTTATAAAGTGACCAAGAAATGAAATCCGAGACAAGGGGATAAGAAATCGGGAAGCGACGAGAATTTCCAAAATAAGGAGAATTCAGCCGAAAACAAATTTAAAAAAAACACCATCACATTTGCAAAATTACCGGTAATCAAAAATATCCGGTAAATGAGGAATTATAAGTCGAACGGACGCTAATTCATTACAGAGACTGACTGATTTGGCCCAAGGATCCGGATTCCTTTTCTAAAGACAAATTATTTTCAGTCGCAGTTAGGTATTTTCCTTAGGAAGAAAGTTTCAACAATTTATTCTTGATTTTTATGAACATTACAATGACACTTTGCAAGTTGCAGGAAACTTCCTTTAAAAATCAGGTTCATCTTTTTTCAAATCAATTTCACCCTTTTGCAAAAGAAATTTTATCTGTTGTCAATCACTTCCAATCTTTTGGAAATCAAATTCAACCTTTACTAATCAACCTGATTTGAAAAAGGTTTTTAAGGTTTATACACTAAAATTGTTATTAATATTGAAAGCTTGGATTACAAACCAGTTTAGCGAATTTTCTTCTAAATCTAAATATCTGTCAGAACCTTAAGGGATTTTAATTTCTAAGCAGTCAGATTATGTGCAATTACTCTGACATTCACCTTCAAGAACTGTGAAAAAATTGTATGTTGGGTCTGTCTTAAGACAATATCTAACAGCAACAGGAATGGCCTGGGTGCTCCCATTTATATTAAGAACCAGTTTTTATTTTATTTTCATAAGTTGGTTGAAACTAGTCGAAATCCTGGGACCGAACCCTTTCGTAAGTCGGCAAGCTGCATGCAAAGTGATTTCGGGTATCTTGCTCTGCTAAACAATCTCCACATAAATCACCTTGAACCAGTCTCAAGCGATAAAAATAATCTTTAGAATGGCTAAACAATAAGCGATCGTATTACCTTCAATTTCACAATGAGCCAGAACTTAGTAAAATGATTGCAGTCCTTGGCAAATTTTGAAACGGTTAAGAGATTATACAAATAATGGAGTACAGTATGTGTGTATTACAGTCTGTAAAGAGAAAGATATTTGTCTCTTTTACAGAAAAAGTCAGACCCTTTAACAGGACAAGGCCTTAATGTTAGTATGTGCCAGAACTATTAATTTCGCTTAAAAAACAGAGAAATATGAAGACGGACAAAAATCATATAGTGCCATATAAATTTAGAGCCTGAACCATCGGAAAAAAAACAGATCCTCATAGAACAATTATTTGAAGAAATCCTGAGCTATCCAGAAATATCTCGGCTGGCAATACTCCGCAAATTAAATTTTTAACTCGGTCCCCGCGACTCTCCATGAAATCACAGATATTTTAAATTATTATTTTGTGGTTTTTAATTTTTTCGCGCGGATCAAAATGTATATTAGTTCGAATAGCACACTTCGCTTTAGTAATAATAATTTGTGTGTGATCCAAAATTCCAACAAGTTTATTCCACGCCTCAATAATCCTTAAACAAAATACCGTAGAACAAGCAGTGCTTCAGCATAACAAAAGACTGTGGTAAGTTTTGAAAATCAGAAGGCTATAGACATTTTTATCGTACACCCGGTGTGTTTCTGAAACGGATGAATCGGTAAATTACTACATACACATCTTGTTTATAAAAGTTGGACAGTTATTCCATTATTAGTAGTGACAACTACCGATCACAAATGTCTAATGATCTCTTCTGTTTTATAGCTTAAAGTAGCTGACCGGGTTTAACTAAACCCGTTTTGCTAAACCGCATAGCGTTTCGAGAGTATTAGAACTCGACATTTTAATAGGACTATTTTTAAAACTAGATTCTGAATCTGGACCGTATTGGTGTAAGGATTTGAATTTCTGCTCGAACATTTACAGAGGTTAAAACTAAAAGGAGAGGCTAAACTAGATTTGCGGTTAATAGTCACATAACAGACACAACAATTTTAACCCTTACCGGTTGAGAGCTTTTTTGTAATTCGCACCCATAAGGCGACATAAAATTAAATAAAACACTGGATTAGCTGAAGTTCTGGAATATGGCTAACTAGGACGGAACTTGGCTATTCCTTAACTGATTTGAGTGAAATTTGACATGCGCGATGGAACTCCGGAACTCTACTCTACCATTAGGAAGTTTCACTCATGCTGTGCGTGCCGTCATCCACTTTTTATTTTCCTTTGGTTGTGATTGGATTTCCTTCAAATGATAAACCTCGACAGCTGCCAGATTCACGCTATTGTCTATTGAAGTTTCTGTAAACCTGTCAGCTGTTCAGATTTATCTGCTGTGAAGCATTTCAGAAATCGGTTAGAAATAGATAATTTCAAACCTGATCGGCAATATTCCAGAACTTGACCTAAAAATTATTTTATAGTCCCATTTCCAACGCACATTTCGAATTTCATCATAAACTGTTAAGGAATAGTCAAGCTCCATCCTACTTGGCCTTATGTTCCAGAAATTTATCCAAAAATCATTTTAGAATTCCATTTCCACAGCATATGGTATGTCAAATTTCACAAAAATCGCTTAAGAGATAGCCAAGTTCCACCATAATTGGCCATATTCCAGAAACAGGTTAAGAAACAGCTAGGTTCCATCCTACTTAGACATATTCCAGAAATTCATCCGATTATTATTTTAGAATCCGATTTCCATTGTACCTGTCGAGTTTCATCGTAAACGGTTGAGAAATAGCCAAATTCCATTCTAATTGGCCATATTCCAAAAATTCACCCAAAAATCATTTCAGGATCATATGTCGCCAAATTAGCACCTTCCGTTTTCTATGGCACAATTATTATGCTTCTAGCACGGTCTTTCAACTGCTAATAGGTATATGAGTAAATCCTCTCTTTTCGGCAATGTTTGTGTATTTCTTCCGAATCATGTTTTTCTTACTTCTCAAACCAAGGGCCTTTAATTTGATATCGAACTGCCGGCACTTTACCTCCCAAAGAGTGTTAACTCTTTTTATGTTTATTATAATCAGTTAATGGCGCAGATAATCGAAGGTTTAGCAAGCATGCAATTTTCATATAAAAAATATTAATCGAAACAAAAATTTGCTTGCTAAAATTGATCGAGTATTCGCACTTTATATTACTGCCTGCTCCACTTTGGATATCGCTGACACTTCTAGCCGAATAATTTCCCATATCTGTCTCTACCCAGAGCGAATAGAAATATCTGGAATATTTCCAAGCCTAGTAATAGCCTGGGAGACAGTTAGATTAGTAAATTTTATCAGGCGACTGCTTATTAATTTTGAGAATTTTTTATTTCAAGACTTTGGTTTACCTAGTAGGTTTCTGAAGCTTTAGGATTTTGAAAAATGCTTAGATATTGAATTAGTAAATTTTCGGTGCTTCCATCAACTAAGACAATTTTGATAATTAGGGCTTAATTTCTCAAATCAAAGCTTCCGTCACGAGAACGAGATATTTATAACTCTGGGAATTTTTGACAGTTGAATTCGTAAATTTCTTTAGTAAATGTATCGTAGATCGATAAGGAAGCTTCGTTTTGGGAAATTCTTTGTCTTCTCCATCAACAGAAATACGTTACTGTAAAAACGACACTCATACAAATCGTATGAGCGAAACATTCTACCTTCGATTTGAAAATGTTTTCAGCTTTAATCAAAAGTCATTAATCAAATAACAAAATGCTATGGATTTTAGCAGCTCAAACTGTCCAACATGTCAAGGGGTCAGAACAAAAAATTATTTCAGCAATTATCGCATTGTTATAGCTGATGTACAGCCAAATAACAATAATTATAATATATCACTTCAAGATATAAGCCAAATAATAAAACTTTCTAATCCATTTTCAACAGACCACTAGTATTAATTTTCCAGGTAATTTTATAGCATATGTCAAACGTGGAATTATATGGGAGCAATTCGATGACCTGGTTTCATTTACAATGGAAGTTATTGCTAAGTATAAAGTTAGTCCAGCGATACTAATCTTTCCTGAATATTAAAGACAACAGAAATTACGTATGAACACGAGGGCAGGGAAAATAACAAGAATAAGCCAAGCAACATTTACGAGTTATTGATGATATTTGGTCGTAGTACAGCCACTTCACAAAACCAACTGACTACTTGCAAACCAGATGTTTCGTTTCTCTTGGAAATGAAGGATGGTCTCTATAAACGGGCCTCTCAGTCGTGAGTGAAATGGATCCCATTGGCTTGGGCGCTCCATATGAATGGTGTACGAACTAAGATTAGTAAAAATGGGCACTCCTGGATGAATGATTGTATAAATGCTAGAGACCGAAACGTTTCGGAGAGTGCAAGAAAAGTTGTTAATGCGAAATTCGTCGATTTGCTAATTTTCAAAAAAAATTTGCAAAAGCCCTACGACTCATATCAAAATGTCAATTAGTGATTTAAATTCCTTGTATGCCCTTCTTAACCAATATAGTCATATTTGATACCATCCCTGAGATTTTGGTAAATAGCCATAGTGTAGAATTAAGTTTGAACATTTTAAGTGATTCTCACAATTTTCAAAATAGCGTCGAACATGCCCAACTCTTTTTATGTTAATAAGAAAAATAGTTTCGGAAAGCTTGATCCGTCAACTTTATAAAAATATTGCACCATACCTGATTTTACTGGTTATTTACACATTTTTATGTAAGCCTACCCTTTTTCAATACACTTACACTTTTCGTTAATTTGTGTAGCTACACTTTGTGTGAAATACTACACACCGGTAAGAAATGCCCCCTTTATTTTACACGTCCACTGCTAAGTTCAAACCGAAACTAATCAGATGAAAATCATAAATAAATCTTAAAAGGTCAAAATGAACATATCTCATTTGTGTTTTAACATAAACCAAACTATTTACAATTTCACTAAGCTCAAACATATTTACCATTCTATCCAAAAATTCAAATAATTTATACAAATTATATACAAAAAAAAAACAAATTTGAAAACATGCGTTAATACATATATTTAACAAGCATAAACATAGAAAATTGCATGCACATACAAATAAAAAATAAAAAAACACGAAAGACTACAATGCATGATAAAACAACGAACCTCACTCAATTTTACACACAAATCAATGAAAATTTTGTGTTTTTGTGGCCGTTGTTGTTGCTGTGCTGCGTTAAAATCTTTTAATTTTCTTTTTGTATATTTTCTTATGTGAATTTCTATTTTGACAAACAATAGGTATACATACATAAACAATATCATAAAAGTTTAATTGTTTATAAATGTTACGATGATGATTGATTAAAGATTAAATTGTATGCGAATGTGCGAATGCAGATATGCAAATTTATGTGTAGATAAACATTATGCTAAATACAGACGTATAAAGTATTTAAATTGTTGTTTAGAAACAGAAATTATTTTGTTGTTATTTTTAAAAGTGAAACTATTTTAGTGAGATATAATTAAATTGAGACTAATTAGTTTAATTATTTTATTGGTTTACATTGTTGGTACACGAAAAAGGTACGTATATGGTAAGAGGAAATTGTTTTAGATTAATGTCGCGTTATTAAGTAATTCATATAATGTGAATGACATTTATTTTTTTTTTTTATGAACAATGTTATGGTCCTTCTGCATGTTGTTCTATTGTTCTATGTTTGTTATAAAACAGCTTAATTCTCATATTTCGCAACATAATGAAGCAAAATATTATCAAGTGTGCACTTAAATAAAATTAAAAGTCATTGAGGAAGTTGCAAAACATATAGAGTTAATCCCAAAATTATGCTTTAAAACGTTAGCAAATGATAAAAAAAAAATTTCTCCGTGATTTAATTTGCAACCAATTCACTTGGGTATCAATTTTTTTTTTTTTAATTTATGTGAAAGTTGAAAATGGGAAATATTTTCCAACTTGGAAATTTGCTTTCCTTCAACATAATATTAGATGTTGCGCTAAATAAAGCAGATTATGTACCATAAAGCATAAATATCATGCAGAATGCTTTAACTTACTGAGCTCCTCTTTTAACAGTTAGTTAAGGAGTCATCAGAATTTTTAGGGACCTTAAATTGCTTCTATTGACTATAACAGAGAACGCAAACGAACTTGCCACATACAGGCAGTTAATTTTCGGAAGGGCTATTTTGGAATTAGTTTTTTGTTTACTCCGGACGTCGTATCAATGTTTTTAATAACAACAAGATCTTCTTTTCCGTATTTAGTCGGCTCCTTTCTTTTCTTATTATAATATAACTCGTTATATTTTTGGCTTTTCTCAATATTTTCGGTCGCAATTTTCCTAATATTTTCTAAATCCCTGGGATCATTATCTAATTCAACATTTTGATTTAAAAATTCTATAATTTTGTCGTTAACTTTCCCTTTTTGAATTACTCCGTACAATAACATACTTGGAGCAATTTTTGTAGTCTTAGTAACGTATTATTATATGAAAATTCAACATCTTCAAGGACACAATCCCAATACAACTTTCTATCTTTATCCACCAATTTAGCTAATATGGGCGTCAACGTTCTGTTTACTCTTTCGATCTGCCCATTTGCCCTCGGTGCCGCTGTCGCAACCAGCACATGTTGAATACAATTTTCCCTTAAAAATTCTCTAAATTCATTCAAGGTGAAATTTGATCCGCGATCGCTTATCAACTTTAGGAATGGAATGTAAGAAGCCCTCAGACCTTCCACTGGGAATATTAAAATGAATGCATTTTAGACAATTCTTTACGTAATCCTTCAGCTTAGCTGTTAAATGTGGAAACCAATAATTCCTTGAAATAACTTCAATCGTTTTTTCTACTCCAATATGACCTAAATTATCATTCGAATTACGAACTACCTGCAATTGCATGCAATCAGGAACATAAAATCTAATATTCTTTTATTGACTTTACGATATATTAGTCCATCTCGCAACTCAAACAAAGTGCTATTTTCGTTTTCCAGTTCAATTAGCAAATCCAATGAAGGATTTTGGCTCTGCAGAATAGCAAGAGTCTGCTCAAATGAACTTTCATTGATTATCAGTATCGATTCAACCCTACTCAAACAATCTACATGCTGCATTCTTTTACCTTCCCTGTGTTCAACCTTATAATCAAAATCCTTCAGTTCAAATGCCCAACGTGCGATTCTTGGATTGATAAGCTTCTTATTCAACGTCAATGTTAGAGCATTATAATCAGTAACGATTTTAAACTCCCACCCATGTAAATAAATTCTGAACCACAATAGCAAGGCCCACCATTCATAGGAATGGTATTTTGCTTTAATAGGTGTAGTCCGTTTTGAGAAATAACATATAGGATGAAATTTACAATCCTGTTTCTTTTGTAAAAGGACAGCCCCCAAAACCTACCGAGGATGCATCACAGTGCAGTTCAGTCTCATCGAGTGGTGAAAATATCGCCAACACCGGTTCTTATATCAATTTTGTTTTCAAACAATCGAACGACCTAAGCTGTGTTTCCCCTAACTCAAATATTTTATCCTTTCCCACCAAATCCTGCAATGGAAATCACGAATATTTTTAGGATAAGGGAAATCAGTAATTGATTTAATGTTTGAACGATTAGGGCTAATTCCCATACAATTTACACGATAACCCAAATAATTAATTTCAGTATTCATTAGTTCACACTTATCAATTCGCAACTCCAATAAATTATCACTCAACTTCTTAAGAACATATTTCAATATCTCTAAGTATTCATCAATTGTAGAGGTTCCTATCAATATATCATCCATATAGACAATAATTCTATGGTCAATAATAAGATCTTGAAAAATTAGTGAAATTAATTTTTAAAAAGTGGCAGGCCCATTCTCCAATCCAAAGGGCACCTTTAAGAATTCAAATTGTCCAATGGGTGTGACGAAACTAGTATGTTTTACACTTTCTGAAGCCATTTTCACGTGATAAAATCCGTTTTTCAAATCCAATGAAGAAATGTATTTTTTACCTTGCAGGTAATCTAACATATCCTCTATTACCGGAAATGGATAATTGTCCCTTAACGTAATCTTATTTAATTGCCTGTAACCAACTCTGAGTTAATGTTTAAATTCTGATCCTTAACAATTTCATCATTGACCCAACTATTTAAAATTTCATTTTCAAAACTGTCAATGTGGTTTGAGATTTCAATTTCTCTATCACCAATTTTCAACTCGGTATCACACATTGACCAAAAATCCCTCCCAACTATCAAATCATCCGACATTGTCGTATTCGGTACCACATGCAATTTAAAATACTACAAATTATCATCAAAAATAATATTCAATTCAATGGTACCAATAATTATAAGTCTACTCTTGGTTGATGCCCGAATACCCACAACAGTTACTAACAATATCATCAATATAAGCGCAGACTTTTTGACACAATTTTTTTGATTCTTAAAATACAAATTTAAATCTATATAAATACCGCCCGTTGGATTTATTTCACACAGATTGATAGTCTTCTGCTCGGAATTTGATTTCTTCTTAGATGGACACTCATTTGCCTTATGCCCCATTTGACCACATATCATACAAGAGCCGAACAATCGTTTAGGTTTAGTGCAATGTTTTGAAAAATGACCAAACTCACCGCAATTGTAACATCGAATTCTAGTTTGTAAAAACGTTGTTCTTAAGGGCCAAATATTTTTGCTCAAGAGAATTTTTTAGAAATATCGATTTTTCCGTAGATTTACCCCTCTTTTACATAATGTAGGTTTATTCTGGTTCTGTCTTTTGGCTGATTGACTGCCGTTTTCAGTTTGAAAACTTATTAAGGCTATTGTTGGTTTATAAGTGTCATTAAATTAATCTCAACATTGCATCGAAAACGATTTTTTTTTAAAAATATTTTGACAGACCCACCAACATAAAAGAGCAATGAGATTTTCCTTTTCGATTGACGCCGAAATTGAGATTGCTTTCCCATAGAGGGGGAAAAAATCAATCGAAAACGACAATAGTTTGTTATGATTTGATCACCTTTGTGGTATAAACCCCCACGAACCGTTTCTTCCAAGGCTATTTTAAAGCAATTTTTAAGTTTAAGAAGGCGCTCTAGCATCGAAATCAAGGAATTCCATTTTGCCTTGCAATTTAAAAATAGCAACATTTCCTTTCCTTATTGTGAAACTACGTTTTGTTGCACAATATAATTTTTAATTTGATAAAGTTTCCTCATTCAATATTTTTTATTTAAAATACAAAAATTCGGGTTTTCGAATAATAAAAAAATTTGGTTTGGTTTTTAATTTAATTGCCGCGAAGTGTAGAAACACGGGATAGTGAAATACGGCAGCATTTATACGCCCCGAACACCGTTACAGTGGATAACACCGCATTATACCTGCTTTATAATATACAGAGAACGTTATAGATCAATAATGAAAGTACTCCAATCTCATTTTTTGAGGTCGACAATTCTCTTCGAGAATCATATCTG
The DNA here is from genome assembly GCA_958295665.1 of Tipula vernalis. Classification (NCBI taxonomy): domain Eukaryota; kingdom Metazoa; phylum Arthropoda; class Insecta; order Diptera; family Tipulidae; genus Tipula; species Tipula vernalis. The sequence continues at coordinate 342,275,549 of OY282559.1, forward strand.
GATCGTTTCTCTTCAGGGACTTTTTATTGTACTTTATCAAGATTACTTTTAGGTTGGATGTTTAGTAAATTGGAGCACCACTGTTCGAAATAAAATTTCAACTGTGTACACTAATTCTTAATTAAATTAGCATAATCCGTAGTTCGAAACGGTGTTCTTTGGGAAGCTGATAATAAACAGGAAAAACGATAGTTTCCTGATAGAGATCATCCATGTGAGAAGAAGTGAAAACCGGTATTAATATAAGTTTTTATAGAGAACTTGACAGAAGACAACGAATATAGGTCGGTAAGAACATTATACTTAAACACTTAATTTCTGGCTATTCAGCTAAAATTTCTTCTAGTTGGCGATCGTTTGGTGAACGTTGTCTTATGTCGTTTTTGATTCATTCAAACCAAAAATCAATCCATTGTCAAAAGAGTGATTTTTATGCTGTAAAATTGTTCGATTCGTCAAGAAGAAGCAATATTTTTACTTGATTACAAATCTCGATTTTTTGGCAAATTTATCCCTCTTTTATTAATACCAACAACTAGTACTGTCATTTTGAACAAAATTCTATTTTCAAAAACGTCAAGAACATTTTTTATAGACGTCAAACACGCGTATAAATAAAAACGGGCAATTCGATTTTAGTGTTCGATTCATAGAGAAGTATAGATTGCTTATTAAGCGAGGGGTAGAAGACGAATCGAAAATAACATTAATTTTCCAACTACTAAATTAAAAGATTGAATATTTTTAACTTTGGAGGCCATTAGTGAGATTTTCGAAATTTAAGATTTTGGTATTTTTTAATGCTGGATTTGAGAAAAATCCTCCAAAAATTCTGGAAAACCACAAGGTAAAGTGTCAGAAGACTCCATTAGATTTTTGTTAAATACGATCAACTTCAATTTGATAACAAAAGGATACTATATAATTTCCTGTCATCCTTGTGCAAAGGTTTCAATGCTGAGCGGCTTTGGGAGTTCTCTATTTCAGTATGTGAATAAATCTTAAGAACACAAATTTTTGGAAAACTTCTAATTTCTGTTAATATTGGAATTTTAATAAATCGCCAAAGCGGGGTTTTGTGGGAGGCAGCTTCACCTTCTAAGGTATACAACGAATTAAAATAGCCTTTGAAAAATTTGTTATAGTTAAACAACTTGATTTTTTGGTGTTGTTTTTTCTTAGGATTTTTTTGTTTGAAATATTGAAGCTAATCCTTCTAAGAATCTTAGTTGATTCGAGATTTTAGGGAATATTCGATTTTTTTTTTTTTTTTTTGAGAATATTGCAATTATTGCAGAACTCAAGTTGTAAAGTTGCCAACCGAATTAGGTATTTTCTGGGATTTTCCCGAAGTTTTTGAGATTTTTACTAGAGAGAGTAAAAGTACTCAGTTAAAATATCTACAGAGAAGAGACTCTCAAAATTGAAGATTTTCAGATGTATCTAAATTTCCCGATTTAAGTAGCGTTGGATTGCTGGTCGAAATAGGAATTATTCGAACTTATCGTCATTGTTTTATGTTCAAGATTATTTAAGGTTTTGCGGAGACTATGTGTAAGTGTTTTTCAGATTGTTCGAGATTCTTAATGATTTTTTTGGTTTCAGGATTATTCTAAGGTATTTCTCGTTATCGCTGGAATTTTGGTTCCATTTCCATAGCGTTGAGTTACAAACAGATACCGTTAAAAGTTAAACATTTTTCTAGGATATTTGAGATTTTTCGAGATGTTCGAAAATATTTTGAAATTGAACAACCCTTGGCTACCCAGTTTCGAGTTGATTTCATGAGTTCTTCATTATTGTTTGAGATTTTTTTAAATTATTTATAATATGGAAAATATTTAAAAGTTATTTTATAGTTTATTGGTGTTGACTTGTTGAACAGTAACGTTTAGTTATCATTTCACGGTATTTATGGCTTTTGTAGGTAATAATTGACTTTTTGTTTACACAGATATATAGGTAACAGTCCCGCATTATTTCTCCCTTGCTAATATTATTTTAATCAATTGGTGATGAATCTTCGAAAGAAGATTCGCTAATTTAGAACATAGTATTGAGCAATTTGTAAATAATGTGGCAAAAGTTGATGGATTATAAATTTCTAAAAAAAAAAACAGTAACCTCATTGTTATACGGGTTCTTGCATGCAAATGGAGTTCTAATTGCTTTTTCCATAAATTCCATGATTCTTACTTTATTTTTAACATTCTGAATCCTTTAACTTCAAAGGTCTCTCCCTAAAATCCAAATTTCTATGTTTCCTAAAACTGTAATTGTCCTGGAGTCTATGATGCAGTAAATTCACCGGCTGATTGGTATTTCAACTGGCTAATGATGCTCTTTGTGGAAACTTTGCTCTGCCTTGAATAAACAAATTTAAGGGAAACACTCTATATATGGGGCAAACAGTTGGTTTCACTTCCATTTAAATAATGTTTATTAGTGAATGTTAATTTAAAGACTATTGGATGCTTATTTCTACAATAACTTAAGCGGTTTTATGTAAATGAAAATAACGAGAGTTTATAGAGACGAGTATGTATGTATGTTCTGCACAAAAAAAAAAACAATCCATTTTTGGTCAGTTATCGTTTGTTTGATTCATTTTGGAATAGCGAAACTTAAACTACGGGAAAAACATGAAATCTTACCGGTTCCACTAATACTCGGCAAGCCCCTATCGAATCAAATCTGACCTTGTCGAAATTTAACAAATTTCACGTTAATTTTTTTTTTTTTTTTTAATGTCTTTTATAGTTCGTGAAGGTGATTGCGATTTAATTAACGTTTTTAACTATACTGTATTTTCAGAGTTATATGTCATGCATTTAAATATCAGAAGTTTGCGGTCAAATTTTACTTCGCTTCTGGCCAATCTGTCTGGCTACTCTATCGAACCAGACATAATCTTTCTAACAGAAATTTGGATCAATAATATTGAAGTGCCCTTCTATAAAATTCCGGATTATAAGTTTTATAGTTGTTGTAATGATATTAAACGTGCGGGTGGCGTTGCAGTGTTCGTAAAAAATGTCATTACGGCTGATTACTGTAATCATGATATAGTAACTGAGGATTGTATGAAGCTTAATTTTACTCTTGGTGATATTTTATTCAATAGCCTTTATATTTATCGTTATCACTCTTACTCGGTGAATATTTAAATGAAATTACTCTGATCTTAAATAAGCATCGCAACTCTAAATATTTTCTATTATTTGGTGATATCAACATAGATATATTATCGACAAGCCCATTGATAGACAATTATTTGATGTCTCTCTCGTCCTTTGGACTATGACCAGTGATTGATGTACCTACTCGTATCGCCGGTAACAGTTCTTCATATATCGATCACGCTTTTTGCCGAGTCCGTTCTAAAGATTTAAATATAATTGGTGAGGTAGCTAATTTTCAGATTACCGATATTCTTTCGATCTTAATAACACTCACATTTGAGAGCAATTCTCGTCAGAAATCTACAACTACCAGTCGAAATGAAACTTGTATAAACTATGATTCATTTAATAATCTTTTAGAGGGAGGAAGTTTATAATCTTTGCTTTGAGTGCTGCAAAATCAAGAAGCCGTGTAATATGAAAAGGTGTAAAATAGCCCATTGGATGTCTTTTAAACTACATTCATTAGTGAATTTGAAATATCCAATAAACTCCGTAAACATCCTAGAAATCTTCAGCTATTGAATCGTTTTAGGGATATAAATGAAAAGTGTAGCTCAATGATAATTAGTGATCGTACATATAAAAATCTTTTTGATAATTGTTCCAACGATAGTAAAAAACAATGGAAATTAGTTAATTTATTGATTGGTGAGGAGTCTACCAACAATGATATATCGACTTTACTTGACGAACATGGGAGCTTGATTACAAATCGTTTGGATATCTGTAATTTGTTTAATCATAATTTTATTAATTCAAGTAGTAGTTCTAATTGTTGTTCCGCTTTCCCGAGAGAGGTCAATTGGCATAACGAAACGTTTTTCTTCCAAGAATTTACACCTGAGGAACTGCTGTTGGCTGTTTCTTCATAATAAATTCTTATTCATAATAAATTTTCCAGTGGTCCTGATAGAATTAATTCTAAAACTCTGAAGTTAACGGCCCATAGTAAAAACTATTTACTTGCTTACATCTTTAATCGCAGTGTAAAATCTGGTGTCTTCCCGAATACCTTAAAATGTGCCAATGTAATTCCATTGTATAAGAAGAATAATAGATTAAACGTGACAAATTATCGTCCGATTTCTCAGTTATCAGTATTTGCAAAACTGTTTGAGAAATTGATGAAACCCCGTATCGTGTCGTATTTGGAAAATTTAAACTTTTTGAGTAGCTGTCAATATGGTTTAGGAAAGGGTTTAAGTACTGAAGCAGCGCTTTTGGCGTTTTTGTCCTCGATATATGATTCATTAAATAATGGTAAATTTGTGGGTGTACTTTTTCTTGACATATCCAAGGCTTTTGATACCGTAAATCATGCTCTATTATTAAACAAATTTTGGCGTATCGGAATTAGAGGATTTATTTATAATTGGCTAAAGTCGTACCACCAAAACAGATTTCAGAAAGTAATTATAGGCGATTATGCAAGTGACCTAAATGAAATTGTTTCAGGGATCCCACAGGGCTCAGTTCTGGGTCCTCTGCTTTTTTTAATTTATGTCAATTCATTTTTTGATTTAAAGCTAAATGGTAAAGTTGTGGCCTTTGCTGATGACTTGGCATTGACTTATTCAGCAGATAGCTTAGATGAACCGGAGCGCAAAATGAATTCCGATTTAGTTGAATCGCGTGCTTGGTTTTCAAATCATCAAATGCGTTTAAGTGAGAAATCTAAAGGTATGATATTTAACATAGGGTCAAGATCAATAAGAGATTTGAACGTTTTCTATTTATCATGATGGGCAGTGTACTAATGCAGGGCATTCTGATAAATGTCTTAAATTTCAATTTGTATAGGACTTTAAATATTAGGAATAACAATTGATAGTAAGTTAAATTTTAAATCACACATAAAAAATGTTAAGAAGTACCTTAATCTTGCTTTAAGAAAGCTGTACTTACTGCGATCGATATGCCCTCTAGATGTAATGCATAAAGTGTATTATGGGATTTTTCATTCAAAGATTGAGTTTGGCCTTGTTGCATATGGTGGTACCTACGTTACTAATATTAAACCCTTAATAACGGCCCAGAAATTTTCGTCAAAAAATCCACTATCTTTAACTATATACAGGATGGGCCATCTGTTGGTCCTTTTTTCAATCAATGAATTTTAGTACTTAATGTTATCTGTTCTAAACAATTCTTGAACCTCCTACTGAACGGGCAATTGGCAAAATTATTGATCGTTTTGAAGAAACTGGTTTAGTGGAAGGTCGTAGAGCGCATGTTCATCCAGTTCGTACTCCTGATGCAGCTGTTAGTGAAAGTGTTCGTAATGAACCAAGCACATAATCCAGGCATCGTTCACAATAACTAAATATTTCACGAACTACATTATGACGCATTTTGCATGTTGATCTTCATTTTCATCCATACAAAATACAACTAACTCAAAAATTGAGGCCACCAGACCATTTAAATCGTCGTCGTTTTGTTAATTGAATGCTTGAACGAAATGAAGGTTTTCTTTCAAAAATCATCTTATTCACGAAGCAGAACTTTATCTTCCAAGAGTCACTGTTTGGTGTGGATTATGGGCTGGTGGCGCCATTGGGCTGTTTTTCTTTGAAAACGAACAGGGAAATGCCCTTACAGAGAATTGGGAACGTTACCGCAACATGTTAACTGGTTTTTTGTGGCCCAAATTGAATGAATTGCGTGTCAATGACTTTTGGTGTCAACAAGATGGAACAAAATTTTCCGATCGCATAATTTCAAGAAATTGTGAAGTTCGTTGCCCACCAAGAAACTCGGATTTAACACCACTTGATTATTTTTTGTGGGGTTATTTGAAAGGTATGGTTTATGCTAATCATCCACAAACAATTCAACAACTTAAAAACAACATTCGAGCTGAAATTGAGGTCATTGATCCGCTTTTATTGGAAAAAGTCATCGAACATTTTAATGTTCGGATGCAGGCGGGCATATGAAACGAAAAAGTCAAAATTTTCACTTTTCATCCCAAAATGTGTGTTTTATTCTCAAATAGAAAAAGGTCAAACAGATGGCCCACCCCGTACGTCAAGACGGAAATCTGAAAAAATATTTTTCTAATTTAAACATAATAGAGAAACAAAATGGCCCAAAGAAAAAGTTGCTATAGGCTGTAATTCTATAAAGTTTCTCTCCTAATTCTATTAAGTACATATAATTGGTCGTAGAGGGGTAGAAGTGGGAAAAATTTGATATTTAAATGCAAAAAAGTTATGAAAATTATGACGTAGAACCGTTTGGCTGATTTAGGTCGCCGAATTGGTCAACTTTAGGTATGATTTCCTAGCTTTAGGAACACTTCCACTTTGGCGAAATTGTTTCTTCTTTCATTTGGACAAACACATTCTTTCAACAATTAGTAGGTTCTCCTCCACTTACGCCCTTTGGCATTGGGAGGTAAGGAGGACAAATAGTTCTTTTTTTATTGTTCACCTAAACCCCTATTTAAATGCAGATTCACAGCCAAAACTACCTTTTATTGGGTTTGCCTTATTTACAACTAGGCGTCGGGACATTTACACAATAACATTTCATTCAAAAAATGTAGGAACTCTTTCAGAAACTGCATTAATAACAATAATTGGTGCCTAAGGTACCCACGGACCGGGACCAATAGTAACTACTTCTGTAATTAGCCTAATAGTAAGTAACGTTCATTTCAATGAATTGAAAAAACCTTTCAAAATACGAAACAACGAACTACAAAACAACTTTGGACACATCAAATCGGAAAACAAATTTAAAACAACAAATCGAACAAATTCGGGCTTAGATTTGGATGCAGGAAGTTATACCTAGAAGGCCATGTATAAATGGTCGTCACGGTACTTGAGACAATGGATCCAAAGGATTTAACAATGAACTGGTTCGCACTCGATTGCTGGACGCGGAGAGTAAATATAAACGCATCAAGGGCAATAATGTCACACAAAGCACCGATGGTATATAGCGATGTATGAAGATCGTTTGGTCATCGTTTTGGTCATCAGGGGTACACAGCAGTACCAACTGAAACAGCAATATCAGCAAAAAAAAGGTAAACGAATGTTGCGTAAACGCAAAATGAATGAGTGTAAACGCAATACATGTATGCGTTGGTACATTGATTCGGGTGCTAGTGAGCTTATGGTGAATGATGATTCATTTTTCAGCGAATGGAAAAATTTAAACAAACCGATTTCGATTGGTGTTGCAAAAAATGGAATTTCGATATTTGCAACAAAAATTGATGTTGTTCGGGATAAGACGGTCGTTAATGGGAAAGAGAGGTCAAGTAGAATCAACGATGTTTTGTTTGTGGAGAATTTGAAATGTAATTTATTTTCCGTGAGCCGACTTGAGAATGCTGGTTTTGACGTTATGTTTATGGATTTCCGTGTATACGTTCGTCAAGGATAGATCGAATTGATTGGCAGAAAGCGACAAGGCAGCTTATATGAGTTTGAAATCATCGTCTTAAATGAATTATGTGACACCGAGAATCAACAAAACCGGCAAGGTGAAAAATTGGCTGATGGGTGCAGTGTGACAACTACCAAATCCAGCGATGAAGCAGTAGTCAAATCAATTCAAAACATCGAATTGTGGGACAAGCGTTTTGCATCGATAATGAACGGCATTAGAAAATTGAATGGTAATTTGACTGAAGTGTGTGAGCCCTGCGCACTCGGAAAGCAGGCGCGAAAACCATTTTAAAGTCAAGGCGGAACACGATTATTAAGAATTCTCAAGTTGATCCATAGTAGTGTATGTATGTGGATCTATCACACCACCCACTCTAGATGGCAAATCTTACATTGTAACGTTTTTTGATGATTACACACATATTGTGGCTGTTTGCATGTTGGAAACCAAATCGCAAGTAAAGGAATATTTTGTTGATTTTTCCAATATGGTTTCTGCGCAGTTCTAGCGAAAAATTGCAATATTGAGATGCGACAGTGGTGGTGAACACTCATCGTATCCGAGCAAAACGGCGTAGCAGAGAGATTTAACCAAACTCTGTTGGAAAAAGCAAGGTCCATGATTACTGACTCAAAAATGGACAAGCAATTTTGGGGTGAAGCGATTTGTAGTGCGGTATATATCACAAATCGCAGTCGAACGTGGTAGCTGGTTGAACCACTACCTGGACGTCCGATTGTCAGTTCTAATTGGGTTTGTTCAAGAAAATTTGATGAATTTGGACGGCCGAACAGCTATAAGGTACAATTGGTGGCGCGAGGTTTTACTCAAAAGCAGGGGCTTGACTTCTTTGACACTTATTCGCCTATGGCAAGAATGGTGACCGTGCGACTACTGTTGTCTATTGCTGTAGAATGTGATTTAAAAATGCATCAAACAGATGTCTGCACGGCTTTTCTCAACGGTACACTTCAGGAAGAAATAGGTATGAAACAGCCGGAGGGGTTTACACAAGGAAAACTTGTTTGCAAACTCGAAAATTCGTTATATGTGTGAGGTTTCACTATTTGATGATTAGCATTGGTTTTGAGCAATCGAAATGAAGCTTTGTATTTGCTTCTGTACGTGGACAATCTAATTTTACTCGGAAAGTCGATCAAGGAAATTGATGAAATTAAGAGGATCATTTCGAAGGATTTCGAAATGAAAGACATTGGTGAGATCCGTCACTTTTTGGGTATCACTATTCACCGTGACAGAGAAAACGCCATTTTACAGTTAAGCCAATAACCATATTTGGAAGATGTGCTCAAACGTTTCGGAATGGAAAATTGCAACGGGATCTCAACACCCATCGCATGTAAATTGAAGCTCCGTAAGACTAACGATGCTGTGAATACAACGAAACAACCATATCGTGAATTTATTGGCTGTTTAATGTACGCAGCGACGACATCGTAACCAGATCTCTGTGAAGCGATTGGATATTTTAGTCAACATTGTACGCATTTGAGGCGAATGTTGCGATACATCAAGGCGATTTTGGAGCTTAAATTGACATTTGTGCAGGGTTCAAGTAGTACTCAGTTGACCCGATATGCAGATCCGAATTGGGGTAGTGATGTCATTGATCGTAAATCCATATCTGGTTACGTATTTCTGGTAGGTGGTCTACAAGGAAGCAAACGACCATAGCATTATCGTTGACTGAGGCAGAATACGTTTCGTTGAGTTCTGCAGATTATTGCGGTAGATGGGTGAATTCGTCGGTAAACCAACGGTCATACACGTGGACAATCAAGGTTACATCGTCATCACATCGAGTGGAAAGGAATCTCACAGACTCAAGCACGTTGATATTCGATATCATTTTCTGCGCAATAAAATTGCTCGGAGAAATATCGAAGTAAAGTACATCAACACCAAAGAGCAGCCAGCGGATATCATGACGAAGGATTTACCAGCTGTAATTGTGATTGATTTGACCTGCGCTTAAAGCTAAATTAATTTTTTTGAATTTATTATTTGCGATCATTTGATTAATTGTTATTGTATTTGGATTTAAAGGACCGAGGCGGAGTGTTGAAATGTAGAGCGTGAAGTACGATCCAAGTGCACCCTATGGACATTATATTCATGTAAAATAACAAAATAAATGTTTCGGTCTTCACTCCCGTTCTGACCGTTGAACAGTAAGCTAATGTGTTTTGTTTTTGCACGATAAATTGCATTTTAACTTCATAGTAGTTGGTATAACTACGAGTACATTTAGTTCACGAGCGTGTTTTTTTATTAGCTCCGGATAGCTGGTATCCGGAGCAGCTAATTTTCTGTTCTAAAACTTATGTTTGACAAGCTATTTATACATATAAATAATTTATTTAAAACTAATCTATAATTTTTAATTCAACTTTTTAACTAAAAACCTATAAACAAATATTTAGCTCTACCTATTTATCTGGAGCTGCTATCCGGAGCTGCTATCCGGAGCAAAGGGAAATTTAAAATATTTTTTATTTTTGTACAACCCTAATTGTGGCAAACTTCAATTTGGTTTAAAAATTTTGATAGATGTCAAAATCAAATGTCATATGGTTGTATGACATTTCTTCCAAATAAAAAATCATCGGGAGATTGATGAGGAATACGTTAAAGTAGAAGCTGCAAAAATATTTTTAAAAGCTGGAAAGCAAAACGATAATCGAGATGCATCATTGTCGGAAGGTGACGAAGATGAAGATAAATAATATTTTGATGAAATTGACATGCCTGGTACAAAGTTAAGTCGATTCAAAACAAAGAATTACTGTACGTATTCTACGTATATGTGAAGACACAGCTTAATATCACAAAAATTTGAACCCCAATTCGGCATATTAAGATCCAAAACACTGTTCGTTAAACAACCTTGACATGTTACATGACCGCAAATTAAAATTATGTACAAGTTAATTCCGCTGCCGCTAGATAGTAAACATTTTACAGCAATCCGAGTAACAACCTTCGCCTATTTCCCTTTACCTTCCACAAATTCTAGCCTTTTTAATATTTTTCATGGCATTTAATACTAATAATTTAAGAAATGGATACTCGATACTCAAAAAACGAAAAACAGCTGAAATGGATGGAATTTATTCAAAGTGTGCGCCAAATCATTGGCTTTGGTTGCTCGCGTTTTTGATCGGAGAAAATGTTCACCAAGAGATAGGTATTCAGGTCTTTTGAATCTAACTAAAAGAGACTCTCTATTTTTAGTAGTATTTTAAACCAATTGAATTTATTGCAAATCCCGGTGCATAATGGGCCTATCTAGAATCGGATAACGCCGCAGTTATGTCTGGCTAATTTAATGTGGTTCAAGCAAGATTAAAATGGCTAGTGTTTGAGAAGTGGAAATAGGTGAAGATTGTTACTCGGATTGCTGTAAAATGTTTACTACCTAGCGGTAGCGGAATTACCTTGTACAAAATTTTTGCGGTCATGTAACATGTCAAGGTTGTTTAACGAACAGCAAGCAAACGATTTAAGTTTGTAAGTTATATTCGAAGGAGTATACAAATTATAATTTAATAAAACTGAATCTTTGAATAAAATAAATTAACCTTACTGCAAATCGTGGAAGATAAAAAATTTTTAAGAAGCAAAAATACATGTTGGATTATTTTTAATATATTCAGTGATGATTCAAATACATATACATATGTACATCTTTTCATATCGGCTTCGAATGATTTGTTTCTTTTGTCCTTTAATGATTTTTCCACTTTGAAAATATTTTTCCATAAGCTTCCCAAGCAAATAGTTCTGCTTTTAATATTTTTCCATGTCTCCAGTACACAACTCAACTCTAAAATATTAAAATTAATTTAAATTTCTAAACTTAGAATCATTTAATTCTAAACTTAGTGAAAAAAAATTATTTACTCTTCAGGTTTTGATTTTGGATCAGTAATATCCCTCAAAGAACGTGTTTTGGATCATAATATGCCGAATTGGGGTTCAAATTTCCGTAATATTAAGCTGTGTCTTCACGTATACGTAGAATACGTACATTAATTCTTTGTTTTGAATCGACTTGACTCTTGTACCAGGCATGTCCATTTCATCAAAATATTATTTATCTTCATCTTCGTCACTTTCCGATATTGATGCATCTCGATTATCCTTTTGCTTTCCAGCTTTTAAAAATCTCTTTGCAGCTACTACATTATCGTATTGCTCAACAATCTCCCGATGATTTTTATATATTTTTACTCCGATTTTTTTTTCGGAAGAAATGTCATACAACTGCATGAAGTTAGGTAAAATTTTAATTTTTTGTTTATTAGCGACACATGTGTATAATAGAACAACTTTCAATAGAAATTTCCCTTGTGCTCCCGATAGCTTGCTATCCGGAGCTAATAAAAAAACACGCTCCACGTTAGATAGTTTAAGACTATTTTAATGCCAAAAACGTTCGTCGAGATTGTCTCTACCTTTAGGGTCAATACAAGGTACTTAAAACCAGTAGGGTGAATTGGGTAAGAAGAGTCAAGTTTCTGACAAATTGAATTGAACAATTTTTTAATTAATTTACATAATCGCATTGTTATTGTCTCAATCACATGATTTTAATGCTAAACTATTAACATAAAAATGAAACTTGTTAAATTTTAAAAACTACCGCCCACCCTTACTAATTTATTGTACATGTTGATATGTCACACGCCTTTTACGATTTAAATCGAAAATATTTTCTTAATTGGCTTCATGTCTTTATACGCGCCAATAAAAATTGAAAACAGAAATTTTGCTAAGCGCCATTAATCGTAATTCAATACCCGTACCGCAATAAAATAAATAATTTTGTAATTCCCTTTTAATTTTACAGTAATACTAAACAATAACAAGTAAATTACATGATTGTGCGCAATTTTATAAGAATACTTGTAGGTACATAGTACGTTCAGCCAGCCGTGATTTGAATTGAATGCTACTTGTCGAGTTGAATGATTTATAATTGCCGCATACGGATACTTGGCTAAAATCAAATTTATTTAAATTTTATTTGATAATCATGAATAATGAATGAATTTGCAAATTTTTTACGCGATCATATTACTTTTGCTTAATTTGATGTCTTTATAAAGTTAGTGGTCGTGATTCATGATCAAAGTACCTCTATTTAAAAAAAAAAACGATTTAGAATTTTGTCGAATTGGCAATTTTATTGTGGTTTATGTAAATATCTACTTATGTACGTACATGATGTAATATACGAGCACAAATAAATTCCGATACGTTCGTTTTTATTGTTAATTAATTATGAGACGCATAATAATTGTACTGCAATAGTGATTATACACGGGAGCTGAGTACATTATTTATGAGGTGGTTGAACTGTATATGCGCGACAAGAATATTATTTTACACGCGATGAACGTCTTGTGGTGATCATAAATAAAATAAAAGAAAATAGAATGTTTAAGTCACGAGACGCTGTTTACCATGGTAAATTATTATTTGTGTTTACCATACACCTAATTTAGAGATGAATCTTGCTTAACTTTGTGTACATTTGGTTTTTGTTTAATTGGTATTGTTATACTAAACATGGGGAATTATTTAACTAACTCAGTTTATAAATTTTTTTTTTTTTAATTTTTAATTCACTTTTTGTTACCTTCACGTTTCGCTTACTTCTTACTTCTTAAATGAGCATACCTGTAAAAAAGAAAATTATGGAATTAGAATTTTATTAAAATCATTTTTTATATATTATGATATTTTAACCATCTTTTTAACGAAGAATTCGGAAATTTTGTATGGCACGTGAATCAGAAATTGGCATTTCATTCCCCGTTTTTTTAACGGAAAGGTAAGCAACGGTTAAATTCTTAGAAGTTAATCCAGTCGAAGGAGTTATTATTCAAAATAAACAGCGCTGCCTAAAGTATATCAGATCGCATATCAGGGTTATATTTTCGAAAATAATTTGGAGATAAGGATTTAGTTAAGTTTTTTTTTAAAAAATGTATACTATAATTCTTAAAATTTGTCCGGATTTCCGTCCCTTAAACTCCTCCTAGACGGAGCGTGCTAGGAAGGTGGTCTTGGATATTTTGGAAAGGTCTCCTGATTTCTAGGTCAACGCAACTATTTTCAGCTCTTCAAGTTGAGTCCTTTAGGAGTTACGGAAATTTGAATTTTATAAGAGTATTATTGAATTTTGACGTTTAATTTTAATTTTTAAAAAAGCATATCATAGTAGGTATAGCTTGCGCTTTAAAAAAAAAAAGGTTACTATGATACGGTGAACGGAAATGTCTGTTTTTGTTTGACATGAATTTTCAAATCCAAATCACATTTTAGTGAAGCAGTAAACAGTCAAATCATTAAAAATAAAATGAGAAAAAACGAAAAATGCCTAGAAGCACTGAAAGAAAAAGAGCTTGAAGCAGACAAACGTAGAAAACAAACCTCACTTCAAAACGAAACTTTTGAAGAAAAGTCCGACCGCCTTGAAGCAAATAGACAAAGGAACATCAAGTCACGGCAAATCGAAACACATGATGTAACTCATGTCCGCCTACAAATACAAAGGTATCGACAAAGAAAATTGACAGCTAACAACTGACTTTACCTGAAAGAAGAAGCATTTCATTATGATCCGTCATTGGAATACATGAATTTTTTCGCAAGTTCTTATTGGTAAGATGGACAATAAGTGTAATTTCTGTGGAGAACTCAAATTTAAAAGAGAAACACCCGGTTTATGTTGTTCCAACGGAAAAGTTGTGGCGACTCAAAAATATAATTAATTTGAGCCCACAGAAAAATTATATGTTCTTTGCAGAATATCCACGCTTTTCCTCATTTTGCCCAACTATACCCTATTACAAATCATACTCTCATTGATTAACAAAATACATACAAAATATCCCTAATACTAATACTATTAGAATGGAATGAAATTCTTAATACATGATCGAAATTTTAGTAAACAGACATAGAGTAATTATCATCATATCTCACGTACACCAACGTATACAACTCGTTTAGGAATGAATTATTTCTAGAAATTTGTATTGTTAATTAATTAGTATGTGTGCCAGTTGGGGAAAATGGACTGGTTTTTAAATAAACTTGAAAATGTATAAACATTGTAATTTTAAAAAAATAAATAAAATTTTTGGTTATTAGACATAGTTATCAAATTTCTAAATAAACCTTAAAATTAAAAGTAAATAAAACTAAAATAAATATTTATATTAAAAGGTTTTTTATTCTAAAATAAAAAGGCAAAATCAAAGTGTTAAGTGTAAGCAAAAAATAAGTGTTGTAGCTGCTGGGCTCAACGGGGTCAATCCAAACAGCAACTATATTGGTGACGCCTACAAGGACACAAACAGCAATCGTGCATTTTTCATTGTGAATAAAGCCACATCTAATCGAACGACAAAATTTTGTTGCTGAAAATTTAACACGGAAAATTCCTGAAACGAGTACCGGAGAAAATCAACGACGAAATATCAAGAACCAAGGGCATTCATCAATTGCCTGCATTTAAATTCAGTGTTCATACAATCGCTTCATATTAACGCTAACTCTACAGATGCCAAAGTCAGCTAGAGCCGTAGCAAATACTGATATATAGAACTAATACAAATAGTGTCAATTATACTAGAATAACAGCTTTGGATACAATTTAATAACGTTCATGGTCAACATCTATGAGCAAAAACGAACAACTATTCCAACTATAAAATTATTGTCTTCAACGGAGATATTAACGTCATCATCCCGTTATTCATCAAGATAATAAGCAGTTTTGGGCGACATATTACAACGGGACAAGGTCAAGTTTACGTTCCTATATTACAATTATATCATTTATATTTTTTTTTTCCTTACTAATTCTGTTTGTATTCTTTATAATATTTTTTTTAGTGAAATTTATGCAGTAAATAATACAAAATCGGTGATATCGAACACTACGTTGGAGCAACGCACTGTAAATGGTGAGAATTACTTTTGCTTTTACTACATATTTTCGGTCTTCAATTGCTATTTGCTATTTTATTCGATCCTTTGTTCATAATTTGTTTTCCCATATATTTTTTTGTTGACAAATTCGGTTTGTTAATAACCTGCGAAACTATTTAAAAGTAAAGTGTTGTGAAAATTAAACGATGTCAGACAATGAAAATACAGACACTAAAGGAAAATCGCGCAGTGCGCAAGCGGAAGCCGTGTTTATCTCGAAACGGATAACATCGGACAATCAGCAATATTTGCTAACGGTTGCTGCACTACCCGTTGATATAATTGCGACCGTGTCGGACATACTTTCAAAACCGCCAGAAACTTTGAAATTTGCAGCACTTAAGGCAGAAGTAATCAACCGATTAAGTCTATCGGAAACCCAACGCTTTGAAAAATGAATAGGTGCTACTGTTATGGGCGACTTAACACCTTCATCGTTTTATCGCCGGTTGCAACAGTTGGCAGGTTCTTCGACTCCAGTGACCTTATTAAAGCATTATGGTTAAAACGTTTACCAGACCAATTACGATCTATTGTACTAGTGCAAGAATCTGAAACGATCGAGAAATTAATTTGCTTAGCCGATAAAATTTGGGAATTTCATAGCCCATCAACGTCGTCATCGGGAGTCTGTAGTGCCTCTAAACCAAACGAAACCCCACGACCGGAACAATAACCTTAGATAGCCTTGCGGTAGCGATTAACGAACATCGTCAACATGTTTTTAAACAAAATCGATCAAGATCTCGGAACTATTCGCACAAGCTTCAAATTCCCGTAACCGTTCTTCCTCTGGCAGACGAAAATTTTGTTATTACCATTACCGATTTGGTTCTGCGGCCAAAAAGTGTGCGGGAGGTTCATGTGAGTTCGTTGGTCAATCCCATAATAATAATAATAATAGAAACGAAAAGCCGGAAAACTAACTAGTCTCAAAGTTCTCGCGACAAATGATGGGCCACATAATAGTCGTCACTTATTTATTAAATGTGCCAAAACTAACTTTAGTTTTCTGATCGATACAGGAGCTGACGTCTCAGTTGTTCCTGTAAGTTATTTCAAAAATATTACACGCGAATCAGGCAGTAAAGTCTTCGCTGCAAATGGTTCTCCTATAGTAACTTATGAAGTAAGATTACTCGGCATCGATTTAGGTTTCCGCTGTGAATTCAAACATCCGTTTATAATTGCGTCAGTAACTAGGCCTATTATAGGTGCTGATTTCTTGACTAAGTTTGGAATCGTGGTGGACTTAGGGAATAAACGGCTACTTGACTTGAACACGTCGTTATCAATTAATACCATGAACGTATACGATCCATTACCAACAATTCGACTATTCATGGTCAACGAGCCATTCGGAGATCTACTTCGATCATTCCTTAGCCTAACACAAGAACCCAGATACGACTTGCCGATTAAACATGATGTTGTGGATAGAATCATAACGGTGGGACGAGTCCCGTTTTCACGCGCACGTCGTTTAGACGCCGAAAAACACGGAATAGCGAAGAGCGAATTCGAGTACATGAATTCACTAGGCCTGTGTAGACAATCAAAATCGTCCGTCTCTTCACCTTTGCACCTGGTTCCTAAACGCGACAGTAACAATTGGCGACCTTGTGGAGATTATCGGAGACTCAACGAGGTGACAGTACCAGACAGGTATCCCTTCCCCATTTTCAGAATTTTTCACTGAACTTGCAAGGTTGTACTACCGTTTTTTACAACATGTTTTCGCTGATGTACCCCATCTAATTAAATTAGTCAGAAATTATTTCGTTGATAACGGGTTCGAAATTGATGGCGATTTTGTAAAACTAACGATAAATCGGACCTTACCGCGTGGCCTATAAAATTTCGGCGGCCAATTTAACTGTTAAAGGCGCAGAACGCCAAAAAGTTAAACTAGCGACCAAACTTTTTTCGCATACTGTGGCCAATGCAATTTATCGTGCTGGAAGTTTGGGTGAATTATCATCAAAAAGTTGGCAGAAGTGTGCTGGATTTTTTAAGCAGATAAAGATATATAATATACTTTTTTATATTTAACCTTAATATTTTCATATTATAACAAGGTTAATGATTGGTTTGACTGCTTGAATGTTAGACAACCATATAAAGACAGTCGGCAAAGGGTGCAAAGAATTGGGATTTCCGAGTCGATGCAGTTTGAAATTATAAACCATGTTTTCAGTTATGACGAAAATGCGCGTCAAGGGGAATTTAAATCTAATGCCGTTCCAAAAAGGTTTGATTTGTCGATCATACATTCTGGGCCGAAATGAAGGGAGTTTATCTATGAATGTCGATAGTCAAAGTAGCAATTGGTTCAGACCTTTAGCTTGCGAAAAATTATCAAAATAAACCACTAAAGAAGACGAGTTAGAATCAACTAACTGAAGGAAAACTGCTGTAAGGAAAACAAATGTACTACAGAGGAACTACTGTAAGGAAAACAAATGAAGCCGCATCACCTCAAATTCGTAGCAAGCGTTGCGATAAACATCGAAAATATTTTCTACGTCGCTCAAAAATTTTATTAAACTCCGTGTTTTTGTTTGCTGTTATTCTGTGTTTTAGTTTGTAATTTGTGTAAAATTTGTGAATGTTGGAGGTGATAATACCATATTTTGGCGAGCGGAATTAAATCCGGTCCACATTGAAGGCACGAAATCTGGTAATAATGTTTGCAAAAACCAGCTTAAGACATTGATTTGAAAACCTCAACATTTGGAAAATATTTTTCGAACATTAATAATTTGCTATGTGAAATTATGGTGCCCCAAAGATTTTTAAAAAATTAAGCATCGAATAAAACAATTAGCGGTGCTCTATTTTCATTGAATAATGATGTTTTTTGATCGTAAAGTGCAAAATTTAGAGCTTGTTACTGAAGAAACATGATCCACGGGAACTGTTAAATTGGTTCAAAATTAAGCTAATAACAAAAACGCAACAAAGTTCCAGTTGTAGAAACTTAGCAAAGCCAGTGAAACAAATATTTTGGCTATATGTCTCAAGATTTGTTCTTTGAGGTATATATGGTTAAAGCATATTTGAGAACGCATTACTGTAAAGTGGATGCTATTATTCTAAAAAAGGCTAAGCTGGACGATCTGGAAAGTCAGGTAATTGCCCAACACATCGACAATTTCGTACACCTGCGGTAAGTCGTTTAAAATTGTGAACATCTGCTGTACTGGTTAATAAAATTGGAGTAGAAATTTGTTATATTACTCTAACAAGAACTTTTTGAATGGCCCCATTTTATTAAATTTTAACAGCACTTTGCACTAAAATAATTCTGTAACCAACATCTTTAATTTCTCTGTTGATCATCAAAACCTTGTCTTGCTAATGGTTTTATCCTTAATGAGTAAAAAACTGCAATTATTAACCGTTTGCTTAAAAAGGGTGATATTATTATTCAAAACAATTATTGGACCATTGCTTTAGAACCCACAATTTTGAAGATCATTGAAAACTCAATGAAAGCCCGTATTGCAAATTTTCTGGATAAATTTTATTTTCGTAGTTCTCAGCAAGTGGAGTTCATATTAGTCTTAGAAATGGTTCGAACATTTATGGATAGGATAGGTGAATCACTAAGCATACCATTCAATATAGAACATGGGGTTCGCATAGTTTCTGTTCAAGGTTTTTATTTTGTTTATAGTTTACACTAGTTCAACTTTTAACTTAAACTTAAATGGTAAAATTATTGGTTTTGCTGACGACATTGCTTTAAAATATTTTGATTTGACTGCCTTGATAATCACCCCTTGCTATTAAGTGAAAAAACTAGTGTAATATATCAAAAGTTCATCCCCGAGATTTCTTATCATGCACATAATTGTAACTTACGGGATTTGATTTTGCTCTTCGCTCTTCATTTTTGCTCAAGAGCGATAATAAAAACTAGAAAAACCTCTTTCTAAAGAGCGATATTGTAAAAAAAAAAAATATCGCTCTGAAGAACTGGAACATTATTTTTATTATAAGGCTCTTGCTCTTCCACTATTGCGTTTGTGTTATCATATTTTCGCTCTTTGTTATTGCGCTTTAGAAAGCCAGATTGTTTTATTAGCGAACATGCACGGGCATTGGAAATGGGATTCTAAAATGATTTTAGGAAGTCCTGGAATATGGCCAACTAGGATGGAACTTGGCTATTCCTTAACTGATTTTAGTGAAATTTGACACGCGCGATGATGTAAATGGGATTCTAAATTGATTTTTAGGTGAAGTTCTGGGATATGGCTAATTAGGATGGAACTTGGCTATTCCTCAACCAATTGTGATTTAATTCGACATGTGCGTTGGAAATGGGATTCTAGAATGATTTTTAGATGAAGTTTTGGAATATGGCCAATTGAGGTGGAACTTGGCCATTCCTTAACCGATTTTAGTGAAATTTGACATGTGCCTTGGAAATGGGATTCTTAAATGATTTTTAGATGAAGTTCTGGAATATGGCCAACCAGGATGGAACTTGGCTATTCCTTTACAGATTTTAGTGAAATTTGACACGCGCGATGGAAATGGGATTCTACCATGATTTTTAGATGAATATGGCCAACTAGGATGGAACTTGGATATTTCTTAACCGATTCTGATGTAATTCGACATGTGCGTTGGAAATAGGATGAATGAAGTTCTAGATTTTAGAGAAATTTGACATGCGCGATGGGAACGTGATTCTACAATGATTTTTAGAGTGAAATTCTGGAATATGGTCAACTAGGATGGAACTTGGCTATTCCGTAACCGATTCTGATACAATGTAACATGTGCGTTGGAAATAAGATTCTAAAATGATTTTTAGATGAAATTCTGAAATAAGGCCAACTAGGATGGAACTTGGCTATGCCTTAACCGATTTTAGTGAAATTTGACATGTGCGATCAAAATGGGATTCTTAAATGATTTTTAGGTGAGTTTCTGAAATATGAAAAATTTAGATGGAACTTAGCTGTTCCTAAACCGATTGTGATGCAATTCAATATATGCTTTGGAAGTGTGATTCTAAAATAGTTTTTAGATAAAGTTATGGAATAAGGCCAACAGCAGATAAATCTCGACAGCTGCATTGATTACGGAAACTGCAAAAGACAATAGCTTTTTAGGTTACTCATATTTATATATTTCAATATATCAATATGAGTAACCTAAAATAATAATAATTATTATACATCTGCCGTAACCTGTTTAGATTACTCATATTGATATATTTATTATACATCTGCTGGGAAATTTAGTCGCAATCAAAGGAAAATAAGAAAAATGGGTGACTGCAAGTTAATGTTAGTGTAGTATCCCGGAATTAGAAAAATCCATCCTAATTGGCGATATAGGCCATATTACAGAAATTCATCTAAAAATCATTGTAGAATCCCGTTTTCATCACGCATATCAAATTTCACTAAAACCTGTTAAGGAAGAGCCAAGTTTCATCACAATTGGCCATATTCCAGAACTTGATCCAAAAATCATTTTAGAATCCCATTTTCAACGCACATGTTAAATTTCACTAAAATCTGTTAAGGAATAGCGAAGTTCCATCCTAGTTGGCCATATTCCAGAACTTCATCTAGAAATCATTGTAGAATCCCATTTCCAACGCGCATGTCAAATTTCTCTAAAATCGGTTAAGGAACAGCCAAGTTTCATCACAATTGGCCATATTCCAGAACTTTATCCAAAAATAATTTTATAATCCCGTTTCTATCGCGCATGTCAAATTTCTCTAAAATCTGTTAAGAAATAACCAAGTTCCATCCTAGTTGGCCATATTCCAGAACTTCATCCATCAATCATTTTAAGCCAAGTTTCATCCTAGTTGGCCATATTCTAGAAATTTATCTAAATATCGTTTATCGAATTTTCTTTATTTAATGATATTCAAAGAGCAATTCGTGTGTTACAAAAAATTTTGCTCCCTAATGTATTTTCTTCAATGGCTCTCTAGAATGGGTTGGGAGCGATATTTTTAGCTTTTACGCTCTCTGTTTTAACAGCAAAATTAAAAATAAAAATTTAAATCACTTTGCAATAGCGAAATAATTTTTTTTTTATGTTTATCATTAGAGGGTAAGAGCGTTAAAGCAAACTGAAAAAAAAATTTTATTGAGAGCAAGAGCGAAAATTTTTATAAAGAGCTCTAAAAGAGCGATAAATTTAAACTCTGGTTTTTGCATTAAAATTGAAAATGGTCATTTATTTAAATATTTAGGATTGAATGTTGTTGTTCAAACAGTCAAAAATCAAGTTGATTTTGTGTTACGTGCAATTTATTTGTTACGTAAATTTGAGTAAATATTCTACAAAATTTTTATTTTGCTTGTATGGGCTCCCGCCTCAGCTAAAGTTTACATTATTGGAGTGAAGTTTTGATTTTGATATGATAGAACCGCTACAGATTTTGGGAAAGTGTTCAAACGTCAATACGAGAATAATTTCGCAAATATTAATTAATAAATTATTCATAAATTTCGCAAAACAACACATTCACAACATTAGTGTTTTCGAAAAAAAGTACCGTGGAGTTTTGGCAAGGTATAACGTAAGATGTGCGAAAAATAAAAAACTTCATTCCAGATATACTATTAAGACCATAACGGAGGAGTGATCGTTATCGTTTAAAATTTACCAACACATTTACGGAGGTATCTTGGAAAACGTGATGGAGCCTTATTCCTTTGAAAACATGCCGGTTTTATATATTTTTCAACAGGAAAATGATTCTAAACACACTGCAAAGTAAATCGAAAAATTGATATTTAGGGTACGAATCGCTGACTTTAACCCAATCGGAATAACTTATGGGGAGAAATCGAACAAGTATTAAAAAATAAATATTCCAGAAATTCAGACGAGCTGTTCCATCATATCAAAACATTCCATCTGGAAAAATATTCTGGAAAAACAAGGGCTATCCATGAGCACGAAGTTTAAGGGCCCCAAAAGGGACTAGGCATGTGCCTAGTTTGCCTAGGCGTTAATCCGCCCCTGGTATCCGGTTCAACATTTACATCTTCTGACAAAAATTGTCTCAATCTTTATTTTACGTTATTTTGACATGTTGGGCATAATGAACCGGATTTAAAAACCAGAATATCGGAAGAAATGACAGAAATTGAGGGTTACGATCAATAATGGAGATGAGCACACCTACGACCTTCTGTTCCTGGGCAGCTTTCATAGGCCGATCAACCTTTTATATCAATACAATTGAGTTGGAAATCTTAAAAAGAAACAAACAAAAAAGCAGATGATACAATAAAATTTTAAAAGCATTTAAAAAGTGTATAAGCTTCATTTTATCGAGTATCAATTAAAACTATCAAAACATCAACATACGCAAGTATCAAAGATATAAATAAAACATAAAAATAAATATCTCAATCAATTTAACTATTATACAGAAAAAAACTAGTTTTCAAACAACATACTTTTTAGTTTTGGCGAAGACACCCATAGTTGTCAACAATAAATCCCAAAATATAAAATTATTTCCAGTTTCCAGTTTGAAATTAATCCGCGTACATAAGATTTAAGTCGGTTGTTTTACTTTCCACTACTTGATCTCGTAAATCATTTCCTTTTACGATTTTGTAAACATTTATCATAATATGATTATGACAAAAATGTCAAATTTATATACGATAAAAGCAAATTATCAACACTTTCATTCGCGATATTGAAACAAGATAGTGCAGAGGTTTAGACGAGTACCATTTATATGTGTGGATGGAAATTTTGACATACGGTACAGTAAAAGTGGAAACATTTTGTTTTGGTTTTGTCTAGAAGATTTTTCGTTTGCTTTATGCAATCAACTGGATCGTAATAAATTAAACACCATCTTCTAATGTACAACAACAAATAATAAAATCACTGTTCAAGCAAAAAATATAATCTTATGGTGTTTAATGTATATATAGAAGAAATGACCCATATTTAAGTTTATATAGCAAAAATTAAATTACGGTCGGCAATTTTTTTTTGCATTGCATTGCATTACAATAATCATTAGAGTTCTTGTGTTTAGAAATTAACCTCATTACTGATTTGGTTTCGCGATCGGGTATATAATATTATTAAAATATGATTACAGATTAAAAATTCATCTTAAAACTTTAGATTGTAATCATGTATACTGTTTTCCCCCGCCGGCAGCCTCACTTTATAATGATATTGTATTATTTGAAATTGTTTCTTTTGTATCTCTTCTAATATACAAATCTTACTTATGCATCTCGAGATACAATAGATTTCAATTAAATCTAATAAAAATATAATTTTATTAGGAATTAGATTAAATCTAAGCGTATAACAGATTTAAATTTGATGTTAAATACTATAATTATTTAACTATAAATTTTAAAGTCGTACAGCTACAGAAAAATGATGTGGGAGCCTATTTCTTAAAAGATGTAAGTCATGCGAATAAATGCGGATTCATGTTCACAAAAAAAAAAAAACGAAGATTTTTTAACTCTACGAGGTTCACAATAATTAATTGATCTATATAAATACAATAAAGGGTGCAGCAACATCAATATCTTGAACAATGGATACAAACCTTCTAAAAAATTTCACATTTTTATGAAGCCTAGCTAATACCTTAGACAGACTGTGGTTTAATAAATCCGATTTAGCTAAACCCGTTTAAGTATTCTATGTAAAAACAAAGGGATTAGCTAAAATCGAGGTTGATTCATTGCGACTAATCTAAAAAAATTCACTAAATCGGTTTTATTAAAACGCAGTGTGTCAAGCGTATAAGGCATTTACTTAATGAAAGCTATAAACCTCGCTATGTCGTTTTATACCATTTTTGTTGTATCAGTCATTTGCATATAGTGTACTGGTAGTTTAGTCGTGGACGTGGTATAGACGCAGCAATGATGTTGTTTCTAAGTGTCCAGTGTCTAAGTTTGTTCGAAAGTGTTTACTTATTTGTATGAATAAAGTTGATGATTACTTAGGTTTTTCAGGTTCTAAAAAATCATTGCATCATCAATTGCAAAATATGTGGTCAGATTTTGAAAAGAAAACCAAAACTAGACTTTATCTTAAGACGATTTTAAATTCACTCATTTCCAAAAAATTATCAAGTTTTTGGCTATAAAGTTTAATAAACTAACTCTCCTGGGTTACAAAGTGCTGGAGTAGTGGTTCAAAAATGGTTCCAAATTCATACACTTAAAAATTTGGACTGGTTAGCGATACCTTCTTCAAAAGGACTTCTTGACTAAAAGACGTTGAGACTAAAAGATTTACGCTATTAAATCAAGTTTTAAACTAAGAAAAACTAAATAACGCTCACATTTTTGCTCAACTCAAATTGTTATTCAAACTCAATTTTTGATTTAAGTTGCCATCAAGATCACATTCAATTACAGTTTAAAATTCATATTCTTTTATACATCGTGCTGATACTAAATAGTTTTTTGTTTTATTGAAATCATGTTCCGTATTGCAATTTTTACTAATTGCAATTAAAATTTAGTTTGGAGTATCAAACTTATACTTCTCGAATCATTTTAAAATGAAAGCTGAAACTGAACTGTAAATTTTGTATTTTAAATTTTTTCCTTCAATTTTGACAAATCGAGTTTGGAACTTAGCCTATTTGTATTCAAAATATTACAAAATTTCTATCTAATTGCAATCAAAATTTTTTAATTTAAAAACCAATTTTTAAAATTCAATTACTTCGATACTTATTCAGATTTCTGCTCAAAATTCTAATACAAATTTAACAAACCTTTTGACACAAACTAGTGTTTTAAATTTTTCTCTAACTCAGCATTTTCTAATAACACCTGCATTTTCCTTAAATGCACCATCACAATTTCTAATCAAGCACATTTAGACAAATCTAGAATTTTTAGTTTAATTGTAACCAGAATTTTGTGTTAATTAAATTTGGAATTCAAACTATATTTTTTAAATATTTTTTAATTAAATTGCATTCAAATTTTGGCTCAAACTCTCGATTGGATTGAAATTGAATTTTTAGTCCAAACTTTGGTGAAATCTTGTTTTACTTCGTCCAAAATAAAAATTTTGCTCGAATAATTTTAACTAAATTTTAAAATTTCACTCAAACTGGTATTAAAGACAGTCCGGATTCCAAACTCAAATTTTAAGCTATAAGCTCACTTATTTGCTTAAATCAAATTGTAATTTAAACTCTATTTCTAATGTTACTTCCTTCTTAAGATTTTATTTAATTATACGGTTTAAAATTGAAATGCTTCTATTATAAAACCAAAAGCATTCAGATTTTGGCCCGATTTCTGATGTTCTAGTTGTACTAAACTCAGTCACATAAATTGGATTAAATATTTCGCTAAAATTGTTTCCAAAATGTGTTTCTCAAATGCAATATAAAGCAGACAATTTCTACCTAAAATTTCACTCAAGCCTCATTATATCTAGTTTTGAATCCAAGCTTATTTTCTCTCTTTAAAATTTCCTTATCTTAATCAATTTCTTTTTCATCGTAAGCAATTGACCAATTTAGACAAGATTTATGTTCAAAATTCCATTTATCATTTTGTTCAACTTCGAAAACAGCTTGGAACTAAATTTCTGACTGGATGCAAATATGTATTTTGGTTTTCCACTGAAGTGGTTTGGTGAAAATCCACACAGTATATCTACTGTACAATCTAAACTTATATTTCTATCAAAATTTTGTGAAGTCAAAATTCGACGAATTTTATTTGGTTTGAAATGCCAAAACCATTTTTCTAAATTTAAATTCCTAATTCAAATTTCTCCCAAATTTCCGATACAAATTTCTAAACTAAATTCAAAGTAAATTTTCTTGGTTGTTTGAGATCAAATCTCGTATTGCAACTCATTCTTAGAAAAATTGGATAACAGTAAATAAAAAACGAAAAGAGAAAAATAATCGGATTCCCCATATAAGAGACTAAGACAACAATTTTTTATTTTATAGAAAAACAATTTTGCTGTAAAATAAAAAATAAAAAAAAAATGTAGTCCTTGTCTCTTATATGAGGCATCAGATTATTTTTCTCTTTTCGTTTTTTTTGGACTGTCAGTCAATTTTTCTGATGGAATACAGGCTTAATCCAGAACATTTTCTCAATTATTATTTTAAATTTCACTCAAAATATCGTGCTTCGAATTGTAACTGTTTAATTTCAAACTGGAAATTTATGGATTTAAAACTGGAGTTTTTTCTTTAATTCACTCAATATTTAATCAATCCCTGGTTGGAATTTTTATTCAAAGTTTGGAATTCATACTCTATTTATAACTAATTTTCTGTTGAAAACTACGATTAACTTTTGATTCATATTAAGCACAAGATGTTGTTCAAATCTAGTTTGTAATTTTAATTTAATTTTTAAATTTTTAAATCCAATTTATGTTCCTACTCTAGAATTTATTCATTTAGATTTAAGAATTCAAATTGTTACTCGAAATTCTGATTTTATATTCGATGTGTTGAAATTCACAAACATATATTGACCCTTCTTTACGTAAGATATGGCTCTCAATATTTTATTAATTCCATTTACAAATTAAATTTAAAATTTTGGCTAATTAATCTTAATTCTTAATTTAATAATCTAACTTAGCGAAGTTTAGGCCAAAATAAAACATTTTGAACTTGTAAAAAAAATATTTTTTGGGCTAAGAATCCTACTCCTACTTACCAGTCACCGCACAAAATCGGACATAAATTAAGTTTTGCAGCTAAAGCAGCAGCATTCGTGCGGATTAAAATGTTGCAAATATAATTAAGCTGTGCAAAATGTGTCAATTTTTTTTCTAATTAAATTTTTATTAGTAAAATAAAATAAAAAACGCGATTCTTGTCCATTAGGCACCATTCTTTATAAGCAACAGTTGTTGCTTGAAAACAAATTCCAAAATGACAGACAGACAGGAAATGATACACAGATAGATAGATAGAGAGGTATCAGAGAAGGTTTCGTGAAACTTGCGCAGGCACTATAGAAAGATGACAAAGAAAAACCCAATAAAAATCTAACAGATCGCAATAGTAAACAGAAATCTGGTTAATAATAGCCAAAAAAGGAAAGTCAACTTGAACGAAGTACTACTAAGTCGATCACTCTTAGTAAGAAATGGTACGACGAGACAGAGGATAACTGCTAAAAACCAGAGAGTAGAAGCTGTCGTGGCAAAAAACTACTTATTCAAGGAAAAGTCAACTAATCTAATCAACAAAATTAATTGAATCTTGTTGCGGAACAATGCATAAAAAGGAAACAACGGAGAAACAATCTGCTCTCATCGTCTTCCTGTTAAATCTATCTTCGGGATAAATGAAAGTAAAATCACCGCATTAAATTGTTGCTTGTTGGCTAATCACGCAAGCAATTATATTGACATGGCTAACAACTAATAATACGGGGAATCAATATACAAACCTTCCCATTAAACTAATATGGATGTATAAGGCAATTGAGGGAAAGATTGGAGAGAATAATGGGAGGTCCAGATATTTTCCGTGTTATAAACGAGAGAAACAATGAATTTAAGAACCCAGATAGGTTGGCAATTGACGGATAATATTCAATAAACTCACAAAATGAAACGGCACATAAATTTGATAGATATTTTATCGCTAGATATTTTTAATATGTGGATGACATCCAGTCATCAAACAAAGCAACGGTTAAATATACGAAAGAATATTCATTTTGTAACCTGATTATGAAAATCCGGTTATTTGTTAGCTGCTTTGGGAAGACGTAAACCTTAGATCATTAAACAACTATCACAACAGCTGATTACGATCATTAAGGCAGTTCAGCTGATTACGACCATTCTATAAACAATTGCGTTAGAATATAGGCCGATCAGCTTAACGAACAATCTTGGCAAAATTCTAGAGCAGATTCTACAAAATTTAAATGACCATATCTATGACGAAACACAGCAATGTAATATCTCAAAATTCCAGTTTGGGTTGAGGGCAACACACACCAGGTTATTGAGACGGCTGACAAAAGGATGGTAAAATGGGCATGCCTAGTAGGCATTGAGAAGGCATTTGATTCGGTGTGGCGACACGGATAATCTACAAATTAAGCCGAACAATACTCCCACATAAATTAATCAATTTAATTGACAGTTTCCTGAAAGATTGGTCTGCGTCAGTCAACATTGAAGGAGAGAAGCCATACCAATTTGTTGTCGGAAGAGGAGTGCAGCCTCTCAGTGAAGATCCAAAACTAAAACGTTGCTGTTTGTGGAACAGCAAGGAAAGTAGATAGGGCCCGTAAATGGGACATTAAAATAAATGAGATGAAATTGCAACTCATTGCCTTCCGACCAACCTACGGCAAATGCCCCAGAAACGTAATAAAAAGTAGTCAAAATGTCAAAATTAATGATACTACAGTTAAGACGATGCAGGAAATAAATTATCTGGGCATCACAATGAACCGTAAACTGAAGTTAATAAGTATACAATAAACGAACGTATAGGGTAATTCCTCCAATAATAAGGCAGCTCAAATTAAAATGAAATATAAAAGAGGCACGATACAAACAGCTGATAAGGCCAATCCTGAGCTAAGAATTTCCGGTAAGAGCATAAAAGATCAAAAAAAAACTATAAGGGCAATCATCGCCAATGAAGACGATGACATCTGTTCAAAGTACTACGGTTCTGCAGTAATTATTGATTTTACAATCAGCATGTACCACTCTGTTCCATCTGCCAGGTAAAATATGGATTCTGCGTGAAAAAATCCTGGTGTTTTGAAATAATCCATTCCTCGATCCATTTTTGGATATCTTCATATGAATTAAATCGCTGCATGAAAAGTGCTGATTGCGTAGATGTGAAGAAATGATAATCGGGGCATTGTTTGGTGAATATGGCGGGTGGGGTAGGATTTAACAATTCTGGCTTGACAATGTGTAGCCTGGCGATGTCATATTGGAGAATAATTTTATCATGTCTGTCTGCCCATTTACGCCATGGTTTTTAGAGATTTCAGCATTTAATAATACTATAAACTTTTATGATTTCATTTTGGATTATGATAGCTTTGAAGCAACAATTCGCAGATGGTTTTTCATCTTTCTATATCTCTTGGTGATAGTTCAAAAGGGACCCAACTGCCTTATTTTAAAACTATTCCAAGGGTCGGTAAACATCTGGAAATAGTTGATTTAGCAACATTTAATGCCTCTGCTACACGTTGACCAGCTGTTGACATCGATCTTCCTCAGGTATTGCCTTTAATTCAGCATCGCCAAAGTTTGGTGATGGTTTTCCATGTTCTTCAAGAATTTTCAAGATTTCTGAATTTTCTAAATTTTCTGTTCAAGCCTAAAGTTTAAATTTCGTTGTCGCAGTTCGGGCCCAGAGTTGAGGAGACGGAACGCGAACGGCGGAAATAAATATATACGAAAATATAATTTAATATAGGAAAGGATAATTTGAATGTTTTTAGGAGACACCGATTTTCCTAATCCACGACTTCTCATCCTCGTCTCGATGCAATTGTTATTCATATAATATTCATAGGGGTTAATGAATAATCAACGTTATACTCATTGGATCTAAGTTAGAGCGTTACGTCGAGATTATTAATTTTGTCGATTTCACCATGACACCATTTCTAAATTTTTACGTACAGGTTGGACATTATTTTTATCTAAATAATAACAACATTCGTTTCTTCTAATGTCATTTTGATTTTAAGTGTGCCGATACCTTTGACGACAAACATTTCACATGTTTCATTTACGATAATAGCTTAAGAGACATTCTGGGTTAGCCTGTTCCCCCGCCTTGTGCAATTTATTAAAATTTGCTTAATTTAAAGGGAAAGTATTGCTTTGAGCTTTCTTTCTTTTTCCCTTCTTCCCTACGAGTAGAGAAACGCCTTTAGAGTTCTAACAAAATTTAGGGGAACTCCAACACGAAATAGGAACTCTAGAGTGTTAGGAACAATTTTGGTAAAACTTTAAGAATCGATGTACGTTATGTGTACATGAGCCCCGTATAATTTTTTTTACATATGTACGTAGAGTTGCAGTGAAGAAATTTCTTTGGATTTATAATTAAGATTTGTTATTCGTTCGACATGCAGACAAATTTTAAATCTGAGACAGATACTGCCACATATAGCAGGTTTTTCCGTCAATAATTTTCATAAGGCAACAAACAGTTCATTTCTTGTTAGAAAGTCCCAGTATTGTTAAGATGTGTACCTCTCGGGACCCATTTGAAACGCGATATTTTAAAACGCGAGTTGACAAAACGCGATATTTTAAAACGCGATAAAGCACAAAACGCGATATAGCAGAAAACACGATAGTTCAAAACGATATTTTAAAACGCATACCCTAGTTCCATCGTAAATGTTCAATTTCATCGCGTTTTGAAATATAACGTTTTGTACTTTATCTCGTTTTGAAATATCGCGTTTCGAGCGGATCCCGTATCTCTCTTATACCAAAGATTTTACCTGTAGCTAAAATTTTGGATCCATGACTCCAGAATACAAAAATTTGATTTTTTCGATTAAACGACCTTTGTCAAACATTACCGTTGAACATTTTCATTGAATGCACTTCGTCATGGTGAGTTCAGTCGTGCAAAATACTTTGAAATCAATATTCTCAATGTTTTTTCGGTAGTCTTCCTTACAGACTGATACACTTTCTTGTCTGGCAATATTAAATGACTGGAACTCATACCTATAAGTGCCCAATGAATATTGGGTGCTTCTATTGTTCATTCCGTCCCATCAATTAAAACAAATGGTTGATTTTTTATGTCAGATGCAGGATAGTTTTCATTAATATTCTCGTATTCATCATCATCTGTTGCCATCAAAACAAAAGTAGGTTGAAATTGCTTGTGCTGCAATACTGCAACCTATGCACCTATGAATGTTTCGGTTCATCTTTCTCGTGAATTCATTTCATCTGAAATATCATCGAGCAGTTGTCTTATGTTTACCATTACTATTACAAAATAGTGAGTATAAAGGTACAAACACTTTAAAATTAGATAAAATAACCGTTATTTTTTGTTTTAAAGACATTTAGTCCAAAATATGTGCTTAAATCTTGTATTTTGTATCGTTTCGTATTGTACTCGTATTATGGTCTAAGAAGGTAAAAAAAGGCCAAATGTCCTAAAGGGTACTACATCACGCCCGGGTGTATACATTTAATTTTTCTTGGCCCACCAGTTTCAATTAAAATGTATTAGGGTAACCAGGACATTACTAAGTTATACAATTCAATTATTAGACAAAAACCTTAATCTGCATCATCAACAGTTCCTAAAGCCATCAAGTATTTCCGGCTTATTATAAACTAAATTACACGGTCAATTAATGTTTTTTTTTATTACCGGCACCTAGGACCGTTAAACCCAAAGTAATAAATAATCGATTATAAAAGGTATTTTTGTATTTCACATTAAATTATAGCTGCGCAATAAAAAAAACTACAACCTAATATTCCATTTTTATAGCGCTATCGAATAGATTAGACATCATAAATATTCTGATTGTAGTTTCGTCTTTCGTTGATTTTTTTTTTTAACATCCGATTAATTTTTTATGTTATAGCTTATGATATTTTTTATTATCGTAATTTTCCTAATGCTTAATTAATTTTTGCAATTAAACTAGTTTTCCATTTATAGATTTTAATTACTATAAAAACTACAGCATTTGCATTTGGAATTTTCGAAGAAGTAGATGATACCTATTTTTCAAGTAAAACACTTCTTTAGCGAGTGTAAATTGAATTCGAAATAACATAAATAAAATTGTGTTAGCAGAATCTTTCATTATACCTATGTAGATATCCAGAAATATTTGTAGCGTAGCTTTGGAATAAAAATTTTTTTTGCAAAATCGTCTTGCATAAATCGAAAAAAGCAATTAAAGTCGTTTTAAATGGGCGTTCTAGTAAAGTAGTTTCTAAATCGAAAGCCGGACAACGGCATACGAAATAATTGCAGTCGTCATCATCTTCGAGGCAGATGCTCGAAAATGGGCCAACGAATAAAGTTCGTACCGTCGAGTACCATCACCGACTCAACTCACACAGTAACTTCTTCCGAGTTCCAGCTCAATCCAGCTCAACATCACAATGAGCAAGAACCCACATGATCGAGTCACTGTTGCTCGAAGAAAGAAGATTGATGAAGAGTTTACAATCCCTGACAACTTTGGAAATGATCAATGATCGATTAGAACATGTGTTAGCGCAGTAATACCCCTACGAGCAATATACTGTAGACCGTTGAAACTTCTAATATAAGATTTTAGAATATCAAACTTTTGAAGTTTGCAATCTAGGTGATTTTTTTAGGCAAGTTACTATACCTAGGATAATACATAAATGTTTAACGTAATAGATAGATCAAAAGTTTTAGATGGGTTGACATGTACTCCTCTAAACTAAGTAAATCATATTGAATCAATTCGGATAACATATTTAGGCATTTGGCAGCAACTGTAATAACAAAATCAACAGCATAACTTTGTGCGACGAAACAAACAGTTTGAAAAGAAGCTCGTCAATAATATCTTTGAAGACAATCTTTGGCAATCCTGTTTGAAACTGGAAACCTGTCCAAATCAGTCTCAACAACACCAGATTTAACGAATGAAACGATGTACTATCAAAACCGCCCACAATATCCCGGAACTAACCCACAAGAAACTCTTTGCTCTTGAGCGATTCGATTCTCGTAATAAGTTCTTGTAAAGCTGTTTCACAGGATTTACCAGTTCTGCAAGCATGTGGCATGTTACTGAGTGGGCATATAGATAAATAATGATTTGCCTTAGAGTCAGTATAATCCGATTTGCCAGATTTTTAGCAACTGGTCAGCAGGAAAAATCCCATTAGTCCCAATCAGGGTTAGCGGTACATTTGATAGTGGCTGCAGAGGTCTATGCCACAACGAAGAAAGTACGTAGCTAGACGCAGCTTACCCGTTTCTCCCCGACATCAATTCTACAAACGTTATTTTTAGTAAGAGCTTTATTAAGTCTAGCTACAGCAGACAAAATGTTAATTACCTCACAGAAGTTTCTCCAAGATATTTATTGAGCGGATCTTAAGCTCTTCTTATAATGCTTTTGGTATTTTAATATTACTTGTTATAGCTCTATTCTTCAACTTTTTACTCTTTTTACTTAACATTTAAAGGTCAGAGCACCGCAATGATTTGTTCCAAGTCTTTTGCTTAGTAACAAATGGCAAAGATTTATCAAAAGCGGGAGAAATTGCTTTCGTCAACGCTGATTCATGAAATTCAATGTCTTTCTCCGACCGAATACTAGCTGAAGGAACAAGAATTGAAACAAGCTTAGAAGAGAATAGTTCCCAAGCTAATTGCCGATTACGATGTGGTTTAAACAATGGTCTTTTCAGGTGATCGTTTAATGTTGAAAGAGATGCACCTATTGAATTCTGAAACGGTCAAGAATTCCTCCACCAATATTGCAATTTCTAGTTTTTAAAACCAAATTTTATTTAAAATTTCGAATTTCTCTTCAAATTTTAATTTGAATTTAAACTGAAGTTTGGAGCTGGTTAAAAGGTGGATACAATAAATTTCTTTGATTTGCACTATTCGCCTTTGCTTGTTATTGATCCAATTAAGCTAAGAACATTTGGTGTTTCTTTCGTGAACCATCTTCTACCCAATTATTGAAATGCATCGTAAAAAATCTCTCAAATATATTCAACATTTTTTGAAAATACTCGTACTATAAATTTCAAGTTTCTTCGGAAACAAATCTTGATTAATAAAAGCAGCACTCTTGTTACAATATATTTTGAGGAAAGAAACTTTTCAAATCATACAAGTGAATATCTTCAAGTATAACAAGCCCAGAAAATTGAAGTTTTCCACTCTAAGTCTGTGGACTAATGCATTTTTGCTAAGCAATTACCGATTCTGGTACATTTACTCCGATTATTGGTCCGCTTCTTTACCCACTTTTCTTGGGGGGAAGTAAAGTAAATTTTAAAATTTTAATAATTATTTTATTATGAGTAGAAATTGTTAAGATTCTGCAATTCAGTGTCTATCTCACGAGGATTAAAAAATTAATTATTTTTCAGTCATCTCATCAGACTTTAATCATGTTAATAAGTCAGCAATTCAGTCCCTCTAGCTTGCTTAGATGAATTGCAGAACTCTTAACAATTTCTCCTCTTCGTAAAAATATTCATCTATCCGGAAACAACCAGAATTACTTAATATTTGAATTATTTTATTACGTCGAAACAATATCAAATTTTTTTATTGTTTAATTAATACTGCCATTATTAATTCTGGCAAAGTTCGCAGGTAGACCTGACTATTGATTTTTTTAGAGTTACAGTCTCGAAATTTTGTTAGCTAACTAGGTACGAGTAAAGCGGATAAAGGTATAATAGGGTAGTTATATTGGACAAATCAGACTACGATACCAGAGTAAACAACATGCTGAGAGAATGGCCGTACACTCAACATATATGGAGCAATGGTTCGACCCGAGATCCGTTAAATGAGATGGTTGTAGGTGCAAGGAAAACCACTACATAGATCGCCAAGTTGCTTCAAAACAAAGGCTTCATCTACAAATTTTCTGCCACTAATCCAGCAGTCGCCAAACTATATATGCTCTACCTAAAATATAGAAGAATGGTAAATAAATGCGCTCGATAGCATCTAATATATCGGATCCAATCGGAAAAATGACAAATTGGTCAGTACAGTAACATCACTTTTCCGGAAGGTACTCTACCGGCTGATTTAGCATTTGAGTGTATGGTTGACCATTTATTAGAAGAAGACCTTCTCGTAGCAAAAAGTATTGCATTTAAGAAAATAGCAAGGTCGTGTATGGCACAGAATTTCTTTTATTTTAGAAATGGGTTTTACAAGCAAACTTTTAGAGTAACAATGGGTTCCAAGCTAGCACCATATTTGAGTAATGCGTTTATGTGTCATTTAGAGGCGAATTTATAAAAAAGGAATCAGTTACCTTATATTTGGTTACGTTACGTGAACGATGTTTTGGTTTTATTGTAATAAAATTGGATGTCTTTGACAACTATATGAGAATACTCAATTCCCAATTCCCATTAATTAAATTCACAAAAGAGGTGGAAAAGAATGGCAATTTACCATTTCTAGATAT
Organism: Tipula vernalis; assembly: GCA_958295665.1. NCBI lineage: Eukaryota > Metazoa > Arthropoda > Insecta > Diptera > Tipulidae > Tipula > Tipula vernalis. Next base: position 342,311,373 of record OY282559.1, read on the forward strand.
AATAATTTCAAGAAACGTGGATGGTCATTTAAAGTTTGGTATATATAGAAAATCCACCAGTAGTTGTAGATATATAACTAACGACTCCTTCTCATGTAACCAACACAAAAGAGCAGCATTCCATTCTATGACCGACATAGTGTTTAATATTCCTATAGAGGAAGAAGATTTCAATAAAGAAGTGGGGTATATTGATTAGGCAGCCGCCATGAATGGGTGCAACAAAAAGTTCATATTCCAAATTTTAAAAAGCACAAACGGAAATTTGAGAGAAATTGTCTAACTACTTTTAGGTCGGAAATTACAGAATCCTTAAACAGGATTAGTTTATACCATTTTACACTCAAATCACAAATGGCATTGAAAAAATATTCAGATAGTTAATAGAAGCGCCACAACTCTAAAACAAGCCATCTGTGAGTTTAAAGGCGGAATCTACAAAATAAAATGTGCTCTTGTGAATTATGCTACCAATCGTCTCAACAAACCTTTTAAAGCAACAGAATTGAACCACAAAATCGACAAAATCAACACGTTGCCTTTACCGAAAATACAACAGCCTTTTAAACTTGGCGTGTATGAATCTATTTATATGCATGAAGCAGCTAAGTTAGGCAAATTAACGAACGTAGAAGACCCACCAATATTTTTTCTAACTTATTTAATGTACATAGTTACAACTAACAACAATTTTGAAGATTAAATTATAGTTGAATTGCAACCGATAACCTGAAAACCATCTTTGAATCGAAACCGGAGTTCCCTTTTTTCCAAAAAAAAAAAAAAAAAAATCATACGACAAAAACAACCAATTGTTATTTATGACCTAGTCACAACATATCCATTCCCAAATCCAAATTCCTCGGGAACACCAGAATGAAGATATTGGAGACAAAGAGTAACACAAAATTCGTCATACACAATAATAATAATTTATGATTTTTTGAATAATAAATGGGATCCCCCTTTCATCGGAACAGCAAAAATTATTTTTGGGAATGGAAATAAAGGTTTTGCAAAACAACCATAAGGAGCAACAATAATTTTTTCAATATTTCGGACAAATTTACTAATTGCTGAAGAACTAACTATGAAAAAATAAATTCAAATTTATTTAAAATTTGTTTTTTATTAAAACAACAATTCTTTCAATATAATTGTAATTCGTTTTATACCATACAGCAGAGTCCCAGAGTATCAGAGTGATACGGTACAAAACGCGATATGGTACAAAACGCGATAGGGTACAAAACGCGATATTTCAAAACAGGATATGATACAAAACGCGATAATTCAAAACGGGATATTTCAAAAACGCTTATCCTATAGTTCCATCATACATGTTCAAATTCATAATATAGGTGAAGAAAAATTTTAAATGTGAAATGAAGGAAGATTAATAATTTTAAAATATCGCGTTTTGTACCATATTGCGTTTTGAAATATCGCGTTTTGATATATCGCATTTTGTACCATATCGCGTTTTGTACCATATCGCATTTTTAAATATTGCGTTTTGTACCATAACGCGTTTTGTACCATATCCTGTTTTGAAATATCGCGTTCTTTAGTTTATCTCGTTTCGTGATATTGCGTTTTGAAATATCGCGTTTCGAGCAGATTCCCTTACAGCAGTACATCTCAAACTGTGCTCCGCGGTTAACTAAGGAGCCGTGGAGCTGTTGCCAAGGAGTAGCAAAATAATTCAGATTTTCTAAATAGCTTTTACAGCAAAGCAAAAAAAATTTTCAAGCCTACAAATAATATTTGATTTGGAGAACCACAAAATGAAAATTAGGTTGCCGTAAATGGCAAAAATTCACAACTATAGGAAAATAATATTAAAATCTTGTCTAAATATCTCTATTAAACTAGCTAATATGTATAGTCGTCTGTGCTAATATCCTAAATTATGCAAAACTATTGGTTTTTGTCAGATAATTATGTATATATGAATACCACATTCACGAGGATTTTTGTAGACAGGTATTTTATTTTTTTCCAAAAAAATGTTTTATATTCGTTCAATTTCAAATTTCAAATGACGCAGCTGGTCAAATTTGACTTAACAAATTTAAATTTCGTTAGTGCTCAATACAAATTCAAAAAATTATAAAAATTATTCTAAGTTGTAGTACTCAGTGAGACATTTTCGAAACCATTTTTTAATGGAAACTACGCCATTTTTAGGGATTAAAACCTCCTCTTAATTTGCGAAAAATGGTAATTTCATCCCCTAAAAAGAGAGATGTAACCCTCATAATCTATATTATTATAGATTACTTGTACTTTTTATGAGGAATAATTACCAATTTATTTTATAAAAAGTGGAGTAGAAGCCGAGATATATCGAAAAAAGCGTTTTTTTGAGGTTAAATTAAGGGGTGGTTTTAACCCCTGAAAAGGGCTTGGTTGCCGATGCCCAAAGTTGAAAGAACTTTGAATATTTCTGAATTTTGTTCAGAAAAATTCTAATTTTTAAATGTTTCAGGTAAATAGATTTTATATTTCAATAATTCAGAAGAATAAATTAATTTAAAATTTTGATAAATTTAGAATACTTATGCCCGGATTCACAAAAAAACATTCAATCCCTATAGTTAAATAGTATTTTCTCCCTTTCTTCTTTTATAAAATTACGTTTTGTTTCATAATACAAATTCTATGCAAGTTGATAATCATTTTTTTTTTACATAGAAGTATTTAGCATTCAGCTAAATATTGAGCTCGATGAAATTGGGCAGTTAAATATTTAACTCTCTAGTTAAAATGTTGATGTAAAAAAGAAATAAAATTAGCAAGCGCTGAATTTGTATTATGAAATAAATCGCAATTTAATAAAAGAAGAAAGGGAGGGAATATTATTTAACTAGAGATTGCTATTATTTTGTAAAACCGGGCATAAGTCTAGTTGAAAAATATTTAGGTTTAACCTTGGTGATTGGTTAGTCAACTTGTTATCTTTTCTGCACCACTCATAGTATGTGAGTTTTTTCTGATGGCAATCTGATTTTTAATAGTTCGTTAATCCTGAAAAATGTATTTTGTAGAATGACAGTTTAACAATTTTCTGTAGTCAAACTTATACATAAATTTTGCGTAACTATTGTTTAATCGTTAAAATTGGTTGAAGCCGAAGAAATATTTTGCGTTGGTAGAACATTTTTTAAAATTGGTGGAACACGGATATGCACTGGCGCCAACGGCCACAAATAGGATTTGTGATGCTATATAGCTCTGACTTCATAGTTTAGATGAGGTTGTTTTTAAGAACTTTAAAATCTTCACCAATTTGCACAAATTTTTGAAAAATTCAAACGTTTCTTCATTAAAGCTATAATGGATTTAAAATGATTTTTGTAATTGAAGCAATTGTCGTTTTTCTCTCTAAAAATTTTTCAATTACATCTACAAGATTCTTCTTCCTCTTTCGTTGGAAATTTGTCACGATTTGATGTTCTGTATGTGAATGTAGTGTTACTAGCTTTTCAAACTTCATTGGACATTAAATCCACTGGAAGAGTATCATTACATTAAAAAAAAGAACTAATATGTTCTTGCAACAATTTTTTCGCTAACTGCAGAACTTTGAGTATGTATCCTTAATTTTGTTACAGATTAAATGTGTTTTGAATAAAATTAAAATTGCTGCAGGGCCCCAATATTTAGGTGCCGCTGGGCCCTAGATTTAATTTTTCGGATTTTGGGAGCTGCAGTAAGAAAACATTTGAATGTCCATTTCTGAAAATTTACAAACGCGTTAAAAATATTACGTAATTGAAATTTTCACTATAATAGATTATATGGTGAAAAATTACATTTTTTTCGAAGTCATGTTTTAATTTTATGATTTTTATGTTTTGAATGTGTAGCACTAATTAAAAAAAAAATTAAAAATTATGAGACACAATTTTTTGTGGTTGTTGTTATTTTTTAAGGTACACAGTGTCAAATATTTAAAAATTTCATGCACTTGGTGTTGTATTTATTGCTGTAGAACAAAAATTAGTTATCTGAAAATTATAAAATTGGGCTTAATTTAAAGATAAATAAACAGGGATTGTAAAAATGACCGCCGAAATGATCTTTTTGAATATTCTCCCATGTTCATCTTTTTTGCTACACAAACAATAAAAATCATAAAATTAAAACATGACATTCGATCCCATATAAAGTATTCGTTCTTTCATGTATTTTTCTCCATATACACATATACAAAGTTAAGAAAAGTTTGAATAAAAGGGCAAGACCAAGATACGATTATTAAAAAAGAACATAAAGGAATACCTATCTACTTCAACAAAAGTAAAAGTGAAAACAAACATTGATAGGTAAAAACACAGGGAAATTTGTGGCTTCTATTGTTTATCATACTATTGTTTATCTTGGTTTCTAATAGCTACAATGTGATCCTTGAGACGTTTAACAAGTTTTTTGATAAATGGCAGATTTCAAAGATATATGTAAGTGGCCCTTGCACTTGCTGATTTCTGCTGCCAGATTACAATTTTTTGTGACTAGCTCTATATCATATCCTTTTAATAGATTTGCCAATTTGTTGTTAATAGCTAGATAAAAAGGCAAACAAATTCGACTCACTGTGTTACCTCTAATGTATTGACAAGAGTAGTATGTGTCGTTATGATTTATTTCCGTTTGTATTTCCATTTACATCCATTTAACAAAGCAGTGTATTTAATATGCTTTTCCTGCTGTTTTGTGAATTCAGCAGTTGATATAGAGAAAAGATGAAAAGACAATGAGCTAATGAATGAAAAGCTGCTTTTATATGCGATCCATTATAATGCAAATCCGAAGTGATGGAACTTTGGGTATTTGTTGGCTTTCGTATTACCTATGACGTCAATAAAAGGTAAAATTCCATTCAACTCTTCTTTATGTGTGAATTTAATGGTTTGGAACTGATTTTTGAGCAAATCTAAAATCTTTTTCAGATCAACCTTTTTCAAAATTGCGAAGACATCGTCTACATACCTGAGCCAAATTAGTAAGCAGGAAGGTGAACTACTTATTGAATTTTCCAAGAGACTGATGAAAATGTTGCTCAAGTACGACGCCATCTTACTAAACCATACATGCTCCAAAAGTTTGTTTTTATATTTTACCTATAAATTGGAAAAAAAACTTTGTTCCACGCCGGTTTTAACTACTTTCTGATAAAATAAGATTTTCTTGGCATCTATGTTCTCCTATTTTGCATGGTTTATCAAGAACTTTATCACAACGTCCACTCTTGCATCTTCTTTTAGATTTACTTCACTAGTCTTGTCCTTAAATTCAAAAGAGTTTTTGACAAACATGCCAGATTAGTTCTTTCATTTTACCAAGTTTTGTGCATCTTGGGTATTTCTAAAATATTTTCCACAGTGTTTGCTACTTTTTTAGCCGACTCGTAATTGAATTTTGGGTTTTTGGTGTTTCCGTTTTTATATTTTTGTTCCTCGTATGATCCCTTGGTAATCATCTTAGCAACTCTGTCATCGTACACACGTCGTCATCGTTTATCCAAAATTATCATAGTGAGTTTCCCCTGTCAGCTATGATGTACGCCATGGTTTTGGTTTTTAACAAGTTTAAGCAAAATCTTAAGTTGCTTTTACTTTGCAGAGTGTTTCTGTGACCGTGTTGGATTATCACACTTTTGAAATATAACATCTAATTGCAGCATCTATAAGTCTTTCGTATACTACTACATTTTACTTTCAACGACCTCACAACTGTCACGGGAATGTGCTGCAGTGGTAGTCCATGCGAAGAACATTTTTTTGTTGCGAGAAATCCTACACGCCCGACACTGATGTGTGGGGTTGTTCGTAACAATTTTAGTTACCAATAAATAGTATGTGAAACATAAATTTAAGACTAGAAAACTGTTACGGATAGCATCTATCTGGCTCAAATAAAAAAACGCGCCAAATAATACAAATAGTTCCGTCAAACTTGCAGATAAAGACCAAAGAGTTTGTTTCGCCCGTTCCGCTTTTTCTAATAGTGGACCCAAAAATGTAAAATGAGACACAAAATGGATTTTCTATGCGCTTCGGAGAATTCAAAATAAATGTTAAATTGTTGTGGTTTTATTTACAGATAAAAATAAAAAAAATCAGAAATCTCTTTAAATATTAGTTTTAATTCTAACACACATCAATAAACTGCAAACAGCAAAGGCTCATAAAAAACATAATATTGGTGACGTAAATGAGTAATAATATTAGCGGAGTATAAATATTTTCCGCGAACAAATTCTTGTTTTGTAATAATCGTGGGTCAGACTAAGCAGTTGCATTAGGATTTAAGCCGTTGTTTACCCGATAAACAAAATTGTTTGGTTTTTTAAATTATAGAAATTTTTTGCTTTTCATTTCCATGAAGATTCTTCTGGCCAATTTGTTACTTTTCTATGGTTATTCTATTTTCAAAATTCTGAACATCATCGAATTACAAGTTTTTATAAACATTCTAAGAGAGATGCCAGATTTGGTGTTTAATGTTACCATAACCTTGATGAGTGTGGAAAGTAGTTTTTGACCCAAACTAGTTGAATATTGAACAAGTGTAAAAAAATATTGTGTTTCTTCTGGAGTTTGCATCAGCTCTAGGTGATTCAATTTGATTACAACATTTCTGCTGAATTCTTTTGTATAGTATAGTCAGATTCTCAATTCAAAAATATACAGGGCTGAAACGTTGTGAGATGATTAAAAGTTCAGTTTGAAAAAATACTGGCTTTCGTGAACTCATCTGGAGTCAACTCAATCTAACTTCCAGCTCAACTCTCAAATCAATCCCTAACTGAACCCCTAACACTCTGTTCACTCTCAACTCTATCTACAACTCAATCAAATCAGCCCCAATCTAACCCTCAACTCTATCACCAACATATTCCCAACCCAACCTCAAAATCAGACCTAACCTCAATGTCAAACTCAGCGGCCAACTCAATTCCCAACCAATATAGTCCCTGAAAATATATGGGTAAATGACTCAACTCAAGTTAACTTTGAACTCAACATTCAGCTCATTCCAAATAAATCCTCAACTGAACTTTTCACTCAACCTCCACTCAATCTCAAATCAATCTCCCAGCACTACCTTTAACTCGATTTCAAACTCAACACAAAACTCAATCCATAATGATTTATCCATAATATTGATACACTCTAATATGAACCTTAACTCAACCTTCAACTAACCCAAACTCACAGTATTTAACTTTTACATTTATGCATTTTAGAACTGCCACATCGTCATCCCAGTATTAAAATGACACAAAAGCATTTTAGTCCATTTGAAGTTAGGACCGTCACATAACATAATGGCAGGCTCCAAAATAACTCTAAAATGACTAAAATGCATGAACTCAAAACAAGTCAATCTATCTTTCGTCAACTAAATCCAAACTGAACCCCTAACTCAATCCTTAACCAGAAACTCAACGCCAAACTCGATCCTCAAACCAGCGCACATGATACACATTCGTGTAGCACGTACCCGATTTTCTTGACGTACAGGTTCCAGAATCTCCCCAGTTCTCCGCATTCACTGTAGAAATACCGTTGGTACAAACATACAGACGAATGGACGGATATTGCGGACGGAGGTAAATTTCAAATATCTGACGTAATAAAATAACTTTGTATTGTATCTCGATTCTTAGTTGGTATAGTTTGGTATATGCACTTAATACTATTGGAGCAGGTATTTTGAACCCCAAATTATATTTATTAAGTTTGGTAGTTAGAAGTATGGAAAATTGGTGTTAAATTACCATTAAAGTGAGATGGTTTGGTGTACGACTTAATCAATCTTTATCGTTTTAGTGTTGTTAATTGCTTTGAAATACCGTGACAATTTTATTGCACCAAAGAATTTACTGAATTTTGTCCGTAAAATTTACTGTTTAAAAGCCAACAATTACTCTACACGTGCCCAAACATTAGATCGGTAAACAATTACACAATTAACATTCTACAACAAATGTAATGCACATTCACTTCCAATCAACCAAACAATAATTTTACAAAAAAAAAATAGTTCCACTGTACTTAAGTCAATAAACTTTAACAGCCAAAGAACCATATACCTCTTAAACTGCCACACTAAAAAACAACAACAAAATTTATGCAAATTTCAATAATTAAAAATACAACACGATTTCATAGTGATTTTAAAAAAATGAAGTACTGTTAAAACATCTAAGAGTATTTTAATTGTTTATGTTAATTACTTATCTTCTTCAGAAAGTCCGCATACCTATAAAAAGACAGAAAAAAAAATATTAATTGTGATTTTTAATTTTTGATCCAAATTATTAATTTTATTCATATATAATACGCAGATAAATTTGTGTAATCCTATACTTCTCCCACATATAGGTATTCCGCAATGCAAAATATGCAGATTTAATTTATGTGTGAAAATGTTAAATTAATTTATTGATTTATTATACAATTCCACAATAAACCTAAACTAATTGTTATATGGGAATGAAAACTATAATTTTTAATTATTGTCGGTTGGATAAGATGGTGGCACAGTGATTACATTTATATGGAGTACATATAACATATTCGTACATCGTATAATAAAAATTATGTGTGATATCTGTACGCGTATTGCGAAAGATGAATATAATTTTTGTATTATTTAACAATTTCAGTTGTATAAATAAACTTCAGTTACAGATGTACGCGAATTGTGCAAACAAAATTGTAAGAAGATGTTAAATAAAAAAATCAATTGATCTTCAACGATATAACAGATATTTTAACAGGAAACAATGACACATTTATATTTAGTCGACAAAACATAAAATCACACTATACATTAATTACGTTTCCATGTTGTTATGATATAGTGTATAGTAAAATGATGCGGATGGATTAGTTGTCTCGAGATAGTTTATGTCTATAGAGAGTTCCGTTTAATTAAAAACCAAAATAAAAGTCTGTGACATCTCATGCATGATGAGAAACGAAATTTTTTTAAATCTAATTTTTCCCAAAAACCAAAATTAGAAACACGTCAATCATATCGTGACTGGATACATTTATTTTTAATGATAGTGGCGGTGACCAATATTAAATGTATATACGTATTACAGGTGTAACGTAATCTGATTTGAAATTGGGTGACGAAAAAAAAAGACAAACAAGAAAATAGTAAAATGAATGTTACGATATTAATTGCTTCACTTTCTGTCTGACAATTTGGCTGCAAACAATTTTAACCATTTAGCATAACTTTAAAGGGTAAAATATGGCGAATATTACCGAATTTGACACAAGTCCGAATTCTGGATCATCTGCAGTAAGAAGCCTAACAACGTCACAACAAAATGCTGACTTACGAGTAGTTTATGTTATTTTCATTAAGCTGCAGCTTCTAACCTCATTCCAAATCTTTCGAATTTCGGATTAATTTTGTCAACACAAGTCTAAAATCACTGACCTTGCACCGTTTATTGAACATAATAATGAAAAATTTCGTTTTACTCGGATGTTCGAAAAAATTTAACATTCAGAAAATTTAAGAAATTGGATATTAACGAATTCTGGAATTTAAAAAACTTTGAAATTGAGAAACTTTAGAAATTTTGGATATTTAATAATGTTGGAATTTATAAAATTTTGCAATTTAGATATTTTACAATTTATTTAGATATTTGGGAACTTAATTCAGAAATTTGATTATAAGAAATTTATAAAGTTAACATTTGGTGCACTGTGTGCGGGACATGACCGTAAGAGTTTATATAGCTATAATTTGTTTTACGTCTAATAAGTAAAGCCTTATAGTCAAGTCGAAATAAAATTGTAGGTTGATGAAATAAAAGTGTATAATATGTGTTTACCATATATATTTAGCTAATTCTGTTTTTATATTTACTATGATACATCGGTAAGCGTTAAAGCCACCTAGTACTGCGACCTGTAAAGTTATTTTGTGCTCTGAACACTACTTAGCTAACTAGTCGGCAATCAGGCTCCAAATGAACTTGATAACATATCTGAACAGAAGCTGCACCATTTTGTCTAGGCTCAATGTACTCTCATCTAAATGCTGTTGACGTTGGTGGAAAATGGCTGTATATTGGCATAGGACATGTTCCGCTGTTTCCACTTCCATGTCACAGAACCGACATCCATCTTTCCAAGAATGAAGGTTTGATGAATTCATTTATTATTCACCCATTATTTACACATTACTCACCCAGTATTCTCTCATTATTCGATCGTTATTCATTGCATATTTACTGAATATTCATCCGTTATTCATTACTGAATTCACTGAGTATTCACCTTTGATTCAATTATGATACGCACATTTTCATTCGTATTTCCAACAGTAATAAGCAGCAGCATTTTCTCATCATTATTCACTCAAGATGTTTATTTCACTGATTATTCTATTATTATTCACACATTAATCACTTATAGTCTCTTATTATTCACCATTTGACTCTCAAATTCATTCACACGAATAACGGGAATAAGTGAACTCATAGTGATTAAATAGTTAATTTAACTTTCACCATTTGATTGTCAGCAAATAAAGAGTGAGTAATGTAGGATTATGCCCGTGCGGGGTTATGCTAGTTCCCCCATTGGGCGCCACCCCGGGTGGCGGATAGGGGAAGCCCGCCAGATATGGCAGGTGCAGGGGAAATCAAATACCTGGGGCGGACCAAAAACTAGCTCACCCATGCTAAGGTGGCACTGTATATGCCGAAAGCTTCATGGCTAAGGGGAAGCTTAGTCGCTAATATGCGAACTCCAAATTAGGCGCCATTTGGTTTTAAAGCCGTAGCCTTCCTATGATAATGCAGAGCTCTGTCATAGGTGACCGTTATTTCTCGTGAAACTCGTGGGAATAAAAATGGATACAAAACAAAATATACCAACAAATAAGGATGGTGGCGCTCCTCAAGCGTCACAAAATAGCGAAAAAGCCATTGCGGCTCTTTCGAAGAAGTAGTACCGTGCAAAGGTCACCGCCTCCTCTATCACAGCAGAGTACTGTACCAAGGGATGCTGGACACTTAAAAGTATTAACAGAGGAAGAAAAAAACGCAGCACTACAGACGAAGGACAATGCCACAGTCATTGCCCCTATTTTTATGCTGCTGAAAGATGAAGGTCAACAGCTGCAGGTTTGTAAAGACACCATTTCAGCAATGAAACGGGAAACGCATAAACAGAGGAATATTAGTATGGAGGTCAAAAACGGTCTATATAAGCTAGAAGAAGCCATAGACATACTTTCTATGCTTAAAAGGAAACGTTGGAGGGACTATCGAAGGGACAGCCAGACGGAGTCCCTGACATCGGTGGATACCGATGTAGCCCCTTCTACCGTGAACATTAACAAAAGGCGAGCATCCTCTAGCCCGAAAAACAAACGGGAAGAGAAGAAAAATAAGCAAGAGAATAAAGTAAACCCAGAAGGGGCTGGTCCGGACAGTGAAAAAAGAAAAGAGAAAGGGGAGGGGTCAGAACCGTGGACTGTGTTCCGGTCAAGGAAAACACCAGCCAAAAAGAAAAGACGAAGAAATAGACCGCGGAAACCCAAAATAAAACCGGAGGCCCTACTGATTAAAACCGGAAAGGATCAAACTTATGCACAAGTGCTGGGTACGATAAGGGATAAGGTTAACCCGGAGGCTTCGGATACAGGAATCAAATCTGTACGCCGTACCAGGATGGGCGATGTTCTCTTGGAATTTTGCGCAAATACAGGAAATAAGGGAACCTTCTGCGAGGCCTTGAGAGGTGACCTGGGAGAGACGGCAACAGTGCGTCGCCTGGAACAAAAAATCACCCTCGAAATTAGGGACCCTTGACTGTTTGTCCACTAAAGATGAAGTGAAGGCAGCCATCCAGAGAGATCTTAAAGGTTTCTCTGGGGAGCTGAAGGTGTCAGTTACAAAGACAAAATCGAGGGACCAACGGATGGCCTTCGTGGATATCAATGCACGAGAAGCAGGATGGCTATACTGCAGGATAGTGCGCAAAACTGTAGTTATAAGATATTATGCTTGCTTTGCCTTTGGTCATCACCAGGCGACCTGCAAAGGACCCAACAGGAAGGAGCAGGGCATATGTATCCAATGTGGGGAGAAAGGCCTTATCAAGAAGGACTGTCAGTCAGACCCAAAGTGTTTTCTCTGCGCCGAGCATCCAATTGGGCCCGAACAACTAAAACACGTACCCGGGTCAGGAGCTTGCAAAATCTTTAGGCAGGCCCTTGATAAAGCAAGAAACAGAAGCTTGAAGTGAAGGTCCTTCAGGGTAACCTTCATAGAAGTAAGACAGCGGATGCCTTGCTGGATCAACTGAGGCTAGACGTAGGCGCAGACCTTCTGATTGTTAGTGAGCAATATCATAATAGAGTGGAACCCGAATGGTACTCTGATAACCTTGGTACAGCTGCCATCTGGACCCCGTACCCGATTACAGTCGACGATTATGGAGACGAGGATGGTTTCGTGTGGGTTAAAATCCAATCTGTTATATACGTGAGTTGCTATTTTACCCCAAAAGAGCCGATGGACGATTTCCGAGCTAAAATTGATGTATTAGAGGATAAATCACGTGAACTGAGTGGTGCGCTCGTTATAGCCGGAGACTTCAATGCAAGAGCATTGGATTGGGGCATGAATACTACGAACCCAAGAGGACGGTATATTCTGGATATGGCGGCTAGGGCAGGACTCACAGTGATGAACGAAGGTGGCGTATCGACGTTCAGAAGGCCGGGCTATGCTGAAACGATTCCCGATATCACTCTGGTATCTGACATGATGGCACAAAACGTCACGGGATTGAGGGTAATAGAGGATTACACTGGTAGTGACCACCAATACATCGTCTATAATGTACGGGGCGAATTGCGACAACCCGCTAGTCGCAATGACCGAGCGATAGAATGGAATGTGTCACAACTGTGCGAAGAAAATCTCTTGGCAACCATCGAAGCCGGAAAAGTTGCAATATTACGGAAAAACGGATCTCCCGAAAAAATTGCGAGGACCACCATGAAGCTAATAAATCAAGCGTGTGAAGCGTCTATGCCAAAAATACGAGGCACAGGGGGCAAAAAGACCGCGGTTTATTGGTGGTCTGACGAGATAGCGAGTCTCAGGAATCACTGCCTATGTCTTAAACGCCTAGTCACTAGAGCAAGAAGAAGAGACCGATTCGCGGCAGAACAGGAACATGAGGATTATCGACTGGCGAGAAGAGCGCTTAAATTCGAAATAAATAGAAGTAAGCGCCTGAAATGGGAGAGCCTGAAACGGGACGTGGACAAGGCCCCTTGGGGCTTGGGTTACAAAATTGTGATGTGCAAACTTGGATCTCAGGCGCCCATCCTTGTAATGGAGACACCACAAATGAGGCATATTGTAATCTCCCTTTTCCCGAGTCACACAAACGACGATCCGCCACATTGCCCCGATAAACCAGAGGAAATACCAGCGTTCACGGTGGAAGAGATTCAGCAAGCCGCCGCCTCTCTCCGCAATAAGAAAGCGCCGGGCCCAGACGGGGTCCCTATGGAAGTACTGAAGGTAATCGCTCGATCAGAACCTGAGATACTTTTGAACATGTATAACCACTGTCTTGAGGAAGGGTTTTCCATAAGGCATGGAAAAGCCAGCGGTTGGTGCTCATTAGCAAAAGGAAAGGCAACCCGAACTCCCCATCAGCATATAGACCCTTGTGCATGCTTGGTACAGCAGGAAAATTATTGGAACGCTTACTTAAGTCGCGGATCTTAGCAGCAATTCAAGCTGCAGGAGATCTCTCTGATAAACAGTATGGCTTCAGGAATAGTTGGTCAACTATTGGCGCTGTAAAGGAAGTGGTGAGAGCTTTCCATATGGCGCAAAAAATGAATCTCCATTCGAGGAAAATAGTGTTGCTTGCCACGGCGCACATGTTGTCGGCGTTAACAAGCGACTTTCATATGCCAGACCTTAGCTACCTTCAAGATAGAAGGCTTATGTTTGAAACCATGGAGGGGGAAATGTAGCAAAGAGATCATGGGAGGTGCTGCTTAAGGGTCCATTCTAGGTCCCGATTTGTGGAACGCATCTTACGACGGCATATTGCGTATGGAAATGACAGATGAAACCTTCATGGTGGAGTATGCAGATGATATAGCGGCAGTAATGATCGCTCGAAACATAGAGGATGTACAGCGTAAGCTTAACCAGGTTATGCGCAGAGCAAGCGACAAAGAATATGATGAATACAGGAACAGATCAAATGTCAAGAATTGTGACTATTATATCGTCGATTTAGGAAATCAGAGCATAAAGATAAACCATGGAATTTCGTTAAAACATTTGAAGTCTTCTAAGAGGGCAAGAAATAGTTTAGCTCGGCGATTCTTAAGCTTTTTGGAGTTGCGACCCACAACTTTTCAAAGTCGCTTGCACGACCTACTCACGTCTAACTCGTCTACCAAGCATAACGCAAAGAGGTATATAGTCTTTGTTGTTTCTTTATGAATATGGTGAAAACCTGATTTTCTAGTTCTATCCTATTGAAGTGGAAATTTTTAGTTGGTAAACTTTCAGTCTGTGAACGGTATTTCAGGAAGGAGAATTTTCTTTATTAGTGAAATCCTTAAACTGAACTTCCAAACCAACTCTACTTTTATATTTCTTTCCAATTGCAATAATACATATTGGAATCGGGTTTAAAATAGTTCCCCTAAAGCTGGAGACTAACACAGTTTATGCAATCTTGTATTATAATTACAGAGATTATTTATTAGTGGTTAATAGTAAGTTTAATCTTCTTGACATAGAAGTCGAATCATCAATACAAACTGTAGTTATTAAATGTTGGGAAAATTTCGCAAGCAGGCGAACCTTTCTTTGTGGATTCCATTCTAGCGACATTTCTGTTTGGATCTCGAGTGAAAAGTTGCAAGTCTTGTGTTTTTTTTTTTTTTTTTTTTGGTTTCATTTTTTTTGGCACAGAAAAAATTCTGGAAAAAGAAAATTTAATTACAGTTCAAGGAGTTTTGTTATAATAATTGTGAAGAATTGGTACACCACTTGCGGAGTTCGAATCCACCACTGTGTAGCATTTGACTGAGCTCAGATTGTAACTGAAAGGCTGATTGTAGTGACTCTGCTCCGGTGAGAATCGGTAATGACTGCGGTATAAGCTGTTCCATATGTCACTATTTTCAGCTTGAAAATTGAAATTGGACAGTAACGACTATCTCTCCAGATGATTTGTTGGAACTTTTGATCTTCTTGGTCAATTTGTACCTGTCGGTACATTTTAGCTCTAGTAAAAAGACAATTTGTGTTGATATTCATTAAACTCCATTCGCAATTTCGTTGTGGTGCTAGTGGGTTTTAAAACAACGTGATGTGGCAAAAAGTAATTTGGCTGTCTTACCAAATTTGAATCTATTTTCACCATATGACCCAAATTGATATACCCTTTAATGAAGTCATGATACATTGCTTTTAATTCTAGGTTTCTTTCAAGTTTATTTTCCGTGTTATGAAATCGTTTCAGAGCCCGATTAACCGATTCACCCAGTTGGACGTTGTTATCTTTAAACGGTAGTTTAACAATGGACTTCCCATTCGAATTACATGAGTGTGACGTTTATGCTTAAAAAAAAATAACAAAAAATTACACTGTTAAATTAGCTATTTTTCAATTGGAATTTAAATTATATGAAAATTTAAATTTTTTGTAATTTTGGATTTTTCGTACCACCAAACAGATTCTTTTCATCAGAAAACAGGTTCTTTTCATCCTTTTCAGATAGCTGGACCATCTGTTTATATCGTTAACCAAAAGCACCAATTGTGTTGAATATTACTATATTTCAGATAATTTAAAAGTTGACTGAATTTTGATGGTTTAAATAATTATTTAGCGCCGATCCTGGAAATGTCCCGAAGGCCCCGCATATTTCTTAGAATAGCTAAGCCATATAGCGGTCAATGTCACCAAGCCGATCCAATTTTGATGAACTATAATATATTTCACAGTTTTTGGAATTTTTAATAATTTTCCATTATTTTAAAAGTTTTATATCGCCGACCGCAGAGATGTCCACAAGGTCTTGCTCATAGTTTCGGATAACTTGGCCATTTGCCAGTCTACGTGGTCAACCTTATCCAATTGTGATGAACTATACTATACTTCCCAGAATTCAGAATTTTTTATAATTTTATTTGTTTTAAAAATTGTATCTCTGATAACAGAGATGTCCACAAGGTCTGGCCTATATTTTTCGACATCTTGACCAAATGCCAGTCTACGTGGTCAATCTTATTCAATTGTGATGAACTATACTATACTTCACAGAATTTCGAATTTTTTAAAATTTTATTTGTTTTAAAAATTGTTGTATCTCCGATCACAGATATGTCCATAAGGTCTGGCCTGTATTTTTGGATATCTTGACCAAATGCCAGTCAACGTGGTCAATCTTATTCAATTGTGATGAACTATACTATACTTCACAGAATTTCGAATTTTTAATAATTTTATTTGTTTTAAATATTGTATCTCCGATTACAGAGATGTCCACAAGGTCTTGCCTATATTTTCGGATAACTTGGCCATATTTCAGTCTATGTGGTCAACCTTATCCAATTGTGATTAACTAAACTATACTTCACAGAGTTTAGAATTTATAATAATTTTATTGATTTTAAAAATTGTTGTATATCCGATCACAGAGAAGTCCACAAGGTCTGGCCTATATTTTTGGATAACTTGACCATATGTCAGTTTACGTGGTCAATCTTATTCAATTGTGATGAACTATACTATACTTCCAAGAATTTAGAATTTTTAATAATTTTATTGATTTTAAAAATTGTTGTATCTCCGATTACAGAGATGTCCACAAGGTCTGGCCTATATTTTTGGATATCTTGCCCATATGCCAGTCTACGTGGTTAATCTTATTCAATTGTGATGAACTATACTATACTTCACTGAATTTCGAATTTTTAATAATTTTATTTGTTTTAAAAATTGTATCTCCGATCACAGAGATGTCCACAGGTCTGGCCTATATTATTGAATAACTTGACCATATGCCAGTCTACGTGGTCAATTTTATTCAGTTACGATGAACTATACTATACTTTCGAGAATTTAGAATTTTTAATAATTTAATAAAATTTAAAAAAATTCTAAATTTTGTGTACTATAGTATAATTTATCACAATTAGATAAGATTGACCACGTAGACTGGCATATGGTCAAGTTATCCAAAAATAAAGACAAGACCTTGTGGATATCTCTGTGATCAGAGATACAATTTTTAAAACAAATAAAATTATTAAAAATTCTAAATTCTGTGAAGTATAGTATAGTTCATCACAATTGGATAAGATTGTCCACGTAGACTGGCGTATGGCCAAGTTATCCAAAAATATAGGCCAGACCTTGTAGACTGGCATATGGCCAAGTTATCCGAAAATATAGGCAAGACCTTGTGGACATCTCTGCAATCGGGGTTACAATAATTTTTAAAACAAATAAAATTTTAAAAAATTCTAAATTCTGTGAAGTATAGTATAGTTCATCACAATTGGATAAGGTTGACACCGTAGACTGGCATATGGTCAAGTTATCCCAAAAATATAGGCCAGACCTTGTGGACATCTCTGCGATCGGAGTTACAATAATTTTTAAAACAAATAAAATTCAAAAAAATGTTAAATTCTGTGAAGTATAGTATAGTTCATCACAATTGGATAAGGTTGACCACGTAGACTGGCAAATGGCCAAGTTCCCCGAAACTATGGGCAAGACCTTGTGGACATTTCTGCGGTCGGCGATATAAAACTTTTAAAATAATATAAATTATTAAAAATTCCAAAAACTGTGAAATATATTATAGTTCATCATAATTGGATCGGCTTGGTGACATTGACCGCTATATGGCTTAGCTATTCTAAGAATTGTGCGGGGCCTTCGAGACATTTCCAGGATCGGCGCTAAATAATTATTTAAACCATCAAAATTCAGTCAACTTTTAAATTATCTGAAATATAGTAATGTTCAACACAATTGGATGCTTTTGGTTAACGATATAAACAGATGGTCCAGCTATCTGAAAAGGATGAAAAGAATCTGTTTGGTGGTACGAAAAATCCAAAATTACAAAAAATTTAAATTTTCATATAATTTAAATTCCAATTGGAAAATAGCTAATTTAACAGTGTAATTTTTTGTAATTTTTTTTAGCATAAACTTCACACTCATAGAATTACGTTTGACATTTGTAACGAAGTGTTCTTCACATTTTTGTTCTTCTATTGTGCGATGTTTGATTTCAGGAAGCTTTTCTAATTACCAGAATTTCTCTATTTGTTGATTTAACTGACTGGTGTCTTCTTTGATGTCTAGGTTTTATGTTGTAACATAATTTGTAACTGATTTGGACTTTGTAACTTTGCCAGCGGCTAACTCACAGGGATGTGAAATGATGAATCAGCTAATTTAATTGATTCTGGAATATTCCATGCGTTGATGTCGCAATTTTGGAGATTTGGCAAATTGTTGGTGATGTGGTTTAAAACTAAAAACTCAAGGTTGCAGGTGTAGTTATTGAATCTCGATTGAATAGTGACGTTGACACTGTGTTGAACTTGTGATGAGGATTGTTTAAGATCAATAACTGACGTTGAATTTTTATGCCGTTTAAGACGTAGCAACTGACACACGTGTTCTAATATAAAATTTGACTGTGCGCCACAATCTAATTAAAACTCGACAGCGATGAGCTACGCCAATTAAATGCGAATACAACTGCAGTTGACAATAACATTTGTGTTCTTTGACGAACTTTCTCTGACCGGTGACACACGACTTGTGTTTGTGATGTTGATTCATTTTATATATTATTGATTTGGAAGATCAGATGTAAAGTTCAACTGTCACATTGAAGCTGTTATTAGCAAGGCTTACTCTATGCTGGGATTTTTCAAACGAAACTCGAAAGACTTTCACGACACGCTGACCTTAAAATCATTATATACTTCATTGTCAGGTAACAAATAAGGTATGCCAGTATTATATAGTCTCCTTACTATGACTCTCACTCAATTAGAACACTCAAGATTATAAATTGTTGCAGTACATTAATCGCTGTTGTCTTTTGGGTCTTGAAACATTATCTTCAAGACGTAGGTGTGCGAGTGCCACTTTTGCATGCGACATTCTTTGTGGGAAATTTGGTTGTGCAGACTTGCTTTCACTTTTTAACATTTATCTTCCACAGCGCTATTTACGTTAACAGGATTAACTTTTAATTCCGACGACAACTACTAACTATTGTTATTACAGTGCAGTTATTCGTAGTCAACGTGAGCTCAATGATGTATCTAAATATTTTGATTTTAATATTTCACGTAATGTATTGAAACACTCCATATCAAAGTTAACATTATAACTTGTTGTTAAATTGATGGTTTGATTTTAGTGTCATTTTCACTATCACTTTGTTATATGGAACTCGAAACTTTTGTAATATTTACGCTAATACACCGCGTAATTATAATATTAATTGGCGAATTGGAAAATTTATCGATACAATTAAAAAAAAAAAAAAAAAATCTCGGTCAAATCTGTTTACGGTTATAAACAAAATTAAAATAATAAAAACAAAACGTTTTCATCAAAATTAAGACGATCGATAAAAGTATCAGTTTTCCAGTGCAATATGCATAAAGTAATAACAATAAAGTAACGAAAAATTACAAATTGTTCAATAAATAATAAGAAAAGTTAATTTTTTATTTTAATTTTTTATTAAAAAACATAAATTTCACTCCAAAATGTTAAAATAAAAAATAGAAAACATCTTCTCGCTTTTCAATACACATAAGTATGTGCATAATAATGTTTCACCGCAATTCAACAAAGTTGTGTCTGTATAGGGTAATTGGATTTTAATATGCTTAATTGAAATAAACATACCTACTCATATTTTTATGATTAATTATTTAAAATTTAACCAACAATTTATGTATATACAATAACGTAAAAAAATTCACATAAAAATAAAACAATTGGGAATAATAATGAAAGTTATGTTTTTGGCGAGGAAAATTTATGTATTCATATTAATTGGTAATCAACATTTTTCATGATCACCGGTATATTGAAAATATCCTAAGCGTACGTATAGTTTACGGCCATTGAACAATTGACCCACAAATAACGGTAAAAATTGTTTCGCTTCATTCAACTTTTTAGTTCTATAAATACAGAGAAAAAAAAAAATGTTTGCGCTTTAACTTTTTTACAATAAATACTACATACATAAATCGATATTGTCTAGCTACTTAAATTTATTCTTAACGTTCGATTTCCTTTACTTTGTGAATGAATTTACCAACAACAAAACAATAAACAAATACCAAATAAATCAATTTTTTGACGCTATTTTGTCACATTTTATGCCGCTTGCATTTTTGTTTGTTTGTCCATTAATAAGAAACAAATTATTATGCGCGACACACCGTACCGTCAATTGTTTATTATTATTACACCAATAACAATCGTAACCAACAAAATTATTAATAAATGACGAGAAAATAATATTAACAATAGAAAATGAAACTGTAACGCGATCTTGGTTGACAGAAGAGTAGAAAATTAACCAAAAATGGTTTTAATTTTTTAATTTGACCCAAATCTAGTAACAATAATAATAATAAAAAATTATAGAGGTGAATTAAATTATTATTTATACGATAAAATAACAAAAAAAATTTTAACTTTTCGTTTTCATCTTAAAATTTTTAAAGTAAATAAATTTATAAATATAATTAAAGTAATTTTACACTGTCATTATAATACACTACTTGCCCCTTTTGATTATTTATAACTGTGGATTTTTAATATTCACTATTATTATTGAGTGTACTTGAGTTTAGTGTTTAGGAAAGCAGAACGATCTATTTTGCTCATTGATATGCCCTTTGGAAATAACTTTTGGAAGGTTTAGTTTTGCAATTTGTAGCCTGCCGTATTATTTTTAATCTTAAAAGAGAGTATTTACATTGTTTTTCGACTTTCACGTTTACACATTATCTTATTTTCTATAGAATAAGCTGTAGCCTTATTCTATAGGGGGTAGATTATACGGATGTGAAGTTAGCCCGAAAAAAAGCATTTTCATCCCGAAAAATTGATGTGTCCTCGCTAAATTCAATATAAAAAGCCTTTTGCCCAAAAAATCATGGAATATTACGTAAAATTACACTCCATCCCGAAAAAAAAATGTTTACCTGAAACAAGATGTTTAGTCATGATTTTTTCAGGCATTCATATTTTAAAATCTGGTACAAATGAATGCATTTTAGCACGAAAATAATAAAAAACGACTTTAATAACAATGCATCCCGAAAAGAGATTAAGTTTATTTCTGAAAACATATATTTTTTTCGTTTATCTTTGAGGTACGTCTCAATCAGTATAAATGTTCTTCAATCAATTTGTCATAAATTATAAGTTAAATGTTATAGGTTCTCATAACACAGAAAGACTCTGAAAATCAAAAAAAGATTATAAAAATTTTAAAAATATAATAGAAGAACATATCTTTAAAGATATATTATTCATAGAGGTTTACAGATACAATTCAAAATAGCATTTGCTTCAGTGAGGATTCATTAATAAATACCTAAACCGCCATTATCAAACAATGGGGATGAGGGTCATTTCTAGGCCATTCTCGTTAATGAGTTTGAGCGAAAACAAAGAAAACCTTTTAGATTTCGGAATTTTATGTCGTTGTTCACAGGTATATGACATTAACTTGTTAAGTCCATTACCAAGTTAAAACATTTAGCCCATTACCTTGGAACATTTCTGGGCCAAGACTCAATCAAATATTTTCACTAAAACTGCTCATTATTTCTACTACTATATCTTTATTCACAGAGTTTGCTAGACATATTGGAATACGAGGCTAGCTTACGGGTGTTCGTATACGATGGCGATAAGGGTGACTTCCAGGCCCATTTCCATACAGCTTATATTCCATATAATCGACGAAAAAAATCTATTTTGGTGTTTTTTACCGTTACTTAACTTAGCAATGGACTTACCAAGCTAGCCTCGTATACCAATATGTTTTGCAATCTCTGTGAATAGAGATATACTCGTAGTAGTAAAAATAATGAGCAGTTTTAGTGAAAATTTTTGATTGAATCTTGGCCCAGAAATGTTCCTGATTCCCATCGTATGGTAATGAGCTAAATGTTTTAACTTTGTAATGGACTTACCAAGCTAGTCTCTTTTACCAATATGTCTAAGTAGCAATCTCTGTGAATAGAGATGTAGTAGTAGAAATAATGAGCAGTTTTAGTGAAAATATTTGATTGAATCTTAGCCCAGAAATGTTCCTGATCCCCATCGTCTGGTAATGGGCTAATGGTTTGAAGTTGGCAATGAACTTAGCATGCTTGTGCTTTATACCACTAAGTAGAAATTTGGTGAAAATCAGCATTGTTACAGGGGCTGGAAATGTATGTGGGGGTTGAACCTGGTAAAAAAAACTAAGAACACGGTTTGGATATAAGACCTTAAGGTTATCCAATAACTGTCTTTTAATAATGAGATAATAACTGGTGTATTTCTGCAGATTATTATTGCAACGGATTTGTTCAATATATTTTATTTAAATTATGAAATAAGCTATATCTTATTAAGTTTGAAGTGTAATTGTTACCAAATAATTTTGTTCGTGCTACTAATGCTAATATGGTATGTACTAATCAAATTTCGGGATGGAATTCATTTTTTCACACCATTCAATTATTTTTTTGGGCTAGTATGGATTTTAGCAAGGAAACACACCAAAATTAAAAAAAGCCTTTTCGGGATGATTTTTCGGGCTAACTTCACATACATGTAGATTCTGATAAACTGACATTTTTTGTGACCTTTCTTAGTTAGTACAAAATATTGGGCTAGATATTCGATACTCAAGCAATCAGATTATCAGGTATTTTTTGCTAATTTGCCAGAAACGATATACTCGATAATTTAGCAAGAAAATTTGTTGCTGGATATCAAAAAATGGGATAGTCGATATTTCTTCTTGGTTAGCAAGCAAGCATTCAAGCAAATAGTAGAAATTTTGCGAACGTTTCAAAATCGATAATAGTAACTGTGTATAATTTATGAAATATTAATAATTAAGAATAGAAGGTGTAATTCAGTGGAGGCGGAAAGGAAGTACGAAAGGACAAGTACGTTACTTATGCAGCGGGGAAAATATTTTCAGATAGGGAAAATCCTTTTGAATGTGACGATCACGATTTTCTTCAAACGGTATCTTTACACAAAGGAAACGGCGAAGCTTTCCATAGGAGAATTTAAGGAAGATCTTACAAGGGATATCAAATTTGGTAAATCAATTTTAGCTTATTTAGTCGTAAGTATTGCCGATTTCGGGTAGTAAGCCTTAACATATTGAGTTCCGGCAACTTTCAATATAACGATGAGCTGTATTTTTTCCTTATTTTTAAAGCATACTGTAAAGCTAACAAATTTATAAAATTTTCAGAGAACGGCAGTGAAATTCTCCTAGTAAAACGAAGATTTTATGAGAAATTTGAGTCTCCCAATGTGATTAGGGCCCTAAACGGAACTCAAATTCCAATTCAAAAGCCGGCGTTATGGGACAGCTAAACATTTGTCAATAGAAAAAATGTGTATGCCCAGATATACAGTCCATTGCACTTTACGACATTCTGCATTCTGAAACATTCCCATCAAATAATTTCCTTTTTGGTTAGATTGGTTACCAGCCAAATTCCGCTCTATTAACAACAGTACTAAATGCTACTACGTAAGCCGAAAAACTGTATAATCTAAACCTTAAAAAAACAGAAAGATTAAGATGGCATTTGGACTCTATAAAAGACGTTTCGCATGATTCATGATGCGACCCTTAAAGGAGTTCCTAATTGGAGACAGTGTGTAAAGGGAGTTGGTAAAACCACAACCATCGTATATACATAACTTTAATAAAATAAAAACATTTAAAAAAAAAAATCGTTAAAATCATAATTCAGATTTAGTTCATCCTTAATTAACCCGTTCGATGCTGAATGGATTGGAAAGCCGAATGTCGAAAGGCTGAATGTCGTATGGCCGAATGTGTCGAAAGGCCGAATAGGTCGAGAGGCCGAATGTCGAAAGGGTGATTGTGCCGAAAGGGCGAATGTCTAAAGGCCGAATGGGTCGAAAGGCCGAATGGGTCGAATGGCCGAACGTGTGTAAAATGATTTAATCAAATTGAAAATACGTGCTAATGAATCCTGTGTATGTAGCATAATAATATGATCAAATTTTGTAGGAAAAGAAATTTATATATTTATCATTTTTTATTATAATTAATTAATTTTTAATTATATGATAAAAAGAACTTTAGAAGATTTTAATATTTAAGGCGATTTACAGTCCAATTCTGACGATAAGACTCTTAAGACTCTCTTAGCTAAGACCCACTTTGTAAATAATTTTTTTTAAGACGAAAGTTTTAATCGGTATTCTGGCGGTGATAGTCTTAATATTATGTACTAAAAACTCTCCAAAGATGGTGTAGAGCTGTCAAATTGTAATTTTTCTCTTTTTCCTAAAATTTTCTGAAATTTTTGAGATATATTTGCGTTTGCTTTTGCTTTTCTTTACTTAAATACCATTTTATTTATTTAACTAGAACAAATTTATTAAAATTTCATCCTGTATTTTTATAGATCATGTTTTGTACGTCTGTATTCTGTTTGTACACTGCAATTTCTTTGATATAAAAAAATTTTTTTTATTATTAATTCCAATAAATTAAATTTTATAAATTTAAATTATACTTATTGAAATTTTGAAAAAATTTAAATAAGTGTAATTTAAATTGAAATAAAAAAATTTAAATAAAACATTTTATAATAATAAATAATCATTTTAATATACTATATGTACATATTAAAAATTAAACCCATCCAACATTTCATTGTTCTTTTCTCTCTATATGAGAAATTATAAATTATGACGCTTAAGACCCTCAAATATGTCGATGCTACATAAGACCGTGTTTTAAGATTAATGACAGCTATGACTATGTACAGAATACGAAATAAGTCTTAGTTAAGACCCGAGTACTAAAATAAAATAAAAGTCTCACATAAGACGATTCTTTAGTCTGAATGACTGTGCGTCAGAATAGGTCTATTAAATATCTTAATAGATTAAAAATTAAAATCAATTTCGACACCAGCGGCCTTTCGACACAATCGACCTTTCCACATATTCGGCCTTTCGACACATTCGGCCTTTCGAAATTCGGCTTTTCGACACATTCGCCCTTTCGACATTCGGCCTTTCGACACATTCGGCCTATCGGCCATACTCCAATTAATCGGTTCATAGATTTTATTTATTCCAAAAGTCTATTTTTTGCAAATTCCACCTGCTCTCTATAATTGTTTTAAATGTTCATTGGACAAGATCAAATTTTAAAAAGTCAACATACCAGTTTCCAAGTGTTCTCTTTTTGGTCTTGACATGTGAGGGTCAGCTTCCACAACGTTCGTTAAAGCCGTTCCTTAAGGAGCCGGTGAAATATCTAATTCAATTATTTGTAGTGACGACCTGTTGTGCCATTTACATATAGTGTAAATTAAATTTTTAATCAAATAACTTAAGAATATTAACTTTAAATCATGCTTATTGAGGCATATTCAAAGTAGTATATTGAAGAGCATAACTCTTTTATATTTATGAACATAATATAGTACATGGCATGAGCGCAGTTAATGTAATCAAAGTGTAGATAATTACATTTATGAAAGTATACTAAGAGATGTCAAAAGAAGAGGAATAAAACAAAGACACAAGATGTCTGAAAGTTGAGGAATACGCTGCTAAAATTATTATAATTGGTTAACAATAAATGTATTTAAAAGTTGTAGTGTGTTTAATTCTATTTTTAATTTGTGTTGTAAATTGCTTTTCATATTCGTGCTCATAGAAACCGCAAGCCGCTGGTTAGAACAAAATACCATACTTATAGCTATGATGTAGATGCCGAAGTATCTAAATAACATTCCAGGCCAAGGTTAGAGTTCTCCCATGTTAGCTTGATGACCATTTTTCCCTTTTCGTTCAATTCGTTTGGTTCAGATCCACTTGTTCCCTTTACGTGTTTATTAATTGCAATACACTTTTGGCACGTGACTTTAAATCGGCCAATTTTGTCATTACTTTCTCGCCAGTCCTGCTGGTCTGGCTAGTGGACGATAGGTTGTCGAAATATATTAATATCCATAAATAAGTTACATCTCATTAATTCCGGAGTTTTTTCTATTTCTTGTAACAGAATCAACAGCTCCCCCCGAAGTATAATTAGGTTTCCCTTTCGCATTCATATTTAAATAATCGTTCATTAAAATAAATATTCTCTGTATTTATTTTATAGGCCAGTGCTTGACGGTAATAATAGCTAATTACCTCAGAATTCTTATGGACAAAACCGATTGACGTGAAATTTGGACAGTAAGTAGAGAATGGCTCGAAGAACAAAACTTATATAGTGCCTGTGTGTTTTTACCCTAGGTGTGAATAAGACACATTATCGGGGGCGGGAATTAGTACACTCGAAATAACCGCAGAAATCGATAGAAGGATGAATTCTAAGGAAAAGGCGATTGGTTTTCTAAAGATAACTTCGTCAATTTTTAAGATATCTAATCTCTATAAAAACACTTCGTTTTTGAGATTTTTGAGTTTAAAGGGCTCGGAGAAAGTACTCCTCGCGCTCAAATGCGAACTTAAAACGGTGATATGTCAATTAATTTTCATCCTAGAGAAATAAAAAATAACAAAATTTTTTGATAACAACCATGTTATTTTTATCATAACTCCGTAAGTTTTTATGCTAACGACTTTTACTAAAGCTCATTTTAAAGGTCCTTTCTAGTACTTTAGTAGGAAGGCCTAACAAGTTTTCCTCTAAAATTTCGTCTTTTTCCGTTATTTAACGTTGAAAGGTTCGAATTTAGTTTTCGGCGAACAAACAGTCACCTTCAAAAAGTCACAACTCGGTTCGTATTGTATCTACAGAAATAAAAAAATACCAATCGATTTGCTATTTTATAAGCTTTATTTTTATACTAATTGATTTTTTGATAAAACGTAAGGTTTTCGTGTTATTCGTGAAAAATCACTTTAAAACATGCATTTTTTAGATAAAATGTCAACATTTTCAATCGCCAATAACTCGAAAATAATTGATTGAATATCAAGCAACTACCTCATTGTCAATGAAAATTTCCGATTCTGATTAAATGAGCTATGAAATTTGTAGTAGTTTAAAGCAGATTAGAATTCGTATTATACGACATTACACATAATTTATATAAACAACACACAGAACAAAAGTCAATGAAATTAAAATCAGTGACAGTGCAAAGTCACTTAATCCGAATCGATTTTTAATACTAACAATTATTATTGTCATTTTACAGCAGTTACAATTTTAGAGGCTAGGTCAGATAAACGGTAACCTATTTTGAAAATACAAGATTTAAATTTGTCAAGCCAACTTGTACTAATGACATATAAGAATTTTATCATTTGTCGTCCGTTCTTAGTCAAGTTGTAATAAAGCTAAACTCAACATTTAAAATACCAATCCAATAATGTAAAGTTTCATAAGGGGATTTAGAAGGCCAGCTTCTAGTAATTTCATACTACTCTGTTTATTAATCGATTTTGCTAATGTTGACAAAATGGAAAGCAATTGACACTTGACATTAGACAGAATATTTTACAGAATATTGTTGCTCAGACAGTGGAAATTTGATGGTTTTTCAAATTAAACCCGTTTCTAAGACTTATTTTCAACTGACTGTTCCAAGCTCATTCTGAAGAATAAAGTGAAAGAAAAATATTCATTATAGTTTTCATTTGCACCCTTTTAATGGTGTAAAGTTCTCTGATTTGTACAGCGATAATTTGCAACGAGATTTGATTTAGTAATATTTATTGCATTAAATTTATCACATTGCAAATGTCAAAACTAAAGGAAGGAAGGAATTTGTTCATGGCAGGTTGGAGAGCTTACCAAGTTTGAAAGGAAAACATATCAGCACTGTGATCATGTAAAGCGTTGTCAGCGCTGACCAATTTCACTAAAGTCATTTAATTAATTTTTTCATGATTTTTTGCTTCTGTAGTTGGAGGACGGTTGCAAAACAGTTTTGCTACATTCTAAACCAAATTTGAGATGTTTCTTCAGAATCGCTAATTATTAATTCCCCATAAAATTCATTTGGCAACTCGTCAATCTTGTAGTGACTTCGGACAGGTATGTTGCGTCCTTATATGCAAGTTTATACGAAATTTGATTTTAACCAATTTGTCAATTTGGCCCAAAAATCATACCCAAGTGGCCACAGATTTTCTTGAGTAGTTAAGGATCACCTCTAATGTAAATTATAACAACTTTCAAAAATCTAGATGATAAGTAACTTAGGACAGGCTTGTTCCGTCCCATATATAAAAAAAAGAGATTTGATTTTAAAATATTTGTCAATCTGGTCCAACGATCGTGCCCAAGTCAACACATAGTTTGTAAGGAGTTGGGATCTTCTTTAACCAAAAAATATAACAATTTCCAAAAATCTAGACAATAAGTGACTTAGGATAGGCATGTTCCGTCCCTATTTGTAAGGTTACACGAAATTTGATTTTAACAAATTTGTCAATGACGACCCAAAGATCGTGCTACAACATATTTTTAGGGATAGCATGAGGTCTTAGATAACTGCAGAAGGAAAGATTACAACAAATCGAGGACTATGACCCATTAATTGGATTTAACAAACAAACTGAGCCCTCAAAACTGAAGATAATCACTAAAATGAGAAGAACAGTAGACACCCAAATAGTAACAGCCGATAATGATATGGCACTCCCCACTAGAACCTTGCTACTGCAGTGACAATCTCAAAATAATTAACAAAAACCTAAACCAACTGACATACTTATAGCAGCCCAATGGTATATCATGAAATCAAAATTATGTTCCCTGTCAAATTCGGTAAAGATCTAAAAGATTTGGAAACGAGGTGTACTAACAATGCCTTTAGAGATACTATAGTAAGACATAATGTGATTATTTGCTTTAGTTAAAATCAAAATCGAAGCTATTAAAGAAAACAATAGACGTCTTACTGCGATTCTTCTATCAGTACCATCCATCAAACAATATCTAAAATTGCTTTTCGAGCACTCAATCGAACAATTGGGGAACGTAAATAAATGCAGCAAATAAAAAAGGCGATTCGTACATTCGAACGAAAATCAACAGTATAAAAATACTGAAGCTACTGAGAAACATAGTTCTACGTTAAAATTTGAATTTGATGAACGCTGCAATAAAAAGATAATTCCTTTCGGATTTGTAATTCGGCTGCGGCCTGGAATTAGCCCGCTCAAGTCGGTCAGAAATTAAGTTTTGAAATAATGTCATGCTGCGCAGTGTATGCAGCTTCGTTAAATGGACACAACAAATGTAAATTACTCCCAATTAAATTACAAAGGTCATATCAGCTAGCGTGTCATATACAAATGCAATCGAAATTGTATGCATTCTGCCTGCTTTTCGATTTTTTGTACTGCTTAAACTGGACAAAGGCTGAATTCTTGACCGCAACCTAGATCTTTATTTATTTGTAAACAATAAAACCCGGGTTCAGCCAGGATTTAGGTTAAATGGTTGGGATCGGGCGGAAAAGTTGAAACTTCAATTGGGAAGATACATGAAATGGTTAGAGTTTACATTTAATCCAAACAACTTGAAGCGTTGACGTTGACCCAAACAAATTGGTGCTCTATATTATCAATAAGCAATAGATTGAATGTTATAGAATTTGTTGGAGAATGGCGTTGATTCTCTTTAATTCTGAATACAAAGTGCAGAAGAAGAAAACCAAAGTAAATTAATTGCAATAATATCCTATTAATGGTAAATTACAATAAATGAACAGTTCTTTCAACACCGTCTAAAAGCAGACCTAGTTTGGTGACTAATGAAGATAAAAAGATTCAAGTGTTGCTTGAAGTAACATCTCATAGCATCGTCTCAACACCGTTGAAAGGTGCCGGATAGCTTAAATTTCCTTACTAAGCAATTTGAATAAGATTGCCAAGAGGCTCGAAGATTCCGGGCTGGAGGCTAAATCTCGGGTCTTCGGGTCATGGACAGAAAGTTTTTTTCTGAAATATTTTTCCGAAAGTTTCTTTTCATTTAATTTTAGTTTGATTTTTTTTTTATCATGTTCTTACATCTGGGCCTACTCGCTCCGGCTCTTTGAAAACGACGTTGAACAAAATAACGTCCTTCAAAAATTGTATAGCCGCAATTTGTTGAGTGTTTGAAGTCACATACGAGCATACCAGTCGTTTTGACATGAAAAGAACTGTTGTAGCTCAAAGAAGGAACTGTCGGCCAAATCCAGCTAATAAGCTCAATACATGTCAAAAGCCTTCTAATCTTTGGAGGCACTCTATAAAAGATGGGTTTAACAACACTTAGGTTTTGTACAACACTTGGGTTTTGTAACACTTAATTTTACTATCGTGGCAGCCCAAAAATTCTATAGTCCTTTCTATAGTCCACTTCTATAGTGGTTAGCCTAAAATTCTATAGTGATATGGTCCTTTGGTCACAAAATATTTGCTGGCCGGTTCGGATGATCGCAATAGATGGGTTATTATATTTGTTGGAAACTTTTTAGAATTTTTTTGTAGCAATGAGCGTTAATATACTTTCTTGAAATCAGAAAATGTTTTTATCATACGGAGTCGAATGATTATGAAATTAGTTAGAGATGGCTTAATGCATTTGTTTTAAACTATTATTTAAATGCATTAAACCATCCTTTATCTAATTCTATAGTCATCTGAGCCGACTAACTTTTCTAAAAAGTTTACAACACATAGATATAACCATCCCCTATCTCGTGATATATTCATCTGGAACAACCAGAAATTCCAGCTGAAACTATGCCAAATAATGTAGAACTAAGTAATTAAGTATTCAGCGAAGAAAGTTAATGCAGGTTTTTATTGTAGGTTGAACTATTTCTGCGACCAATGATAATTATTATGAATAACGCTCGATTGAGGTTTATTTGAACGGGCGCTGTGTTTATATTCTCTTTTCCTTGTCGACAAATAAAATTGTCATGTTGCAGTCGCTATTAATTCAAAAGTTATCTCAATTAAACGGCGTATGGTGAAACAAAATATCGAGGTATTTTCCTTTTATATTTAGCGCTACTGCATCGAAGTGATAGGGGTAAGATGCATAAAATATATTACGTTTATTCGTCGACTGTAAAAGCTATCTCGTCCTATGCCATTTATAAATTTACGTTTATTAGTTTCGCAGATATAAGCGTTCAAATTGTGACATGATTTCGTTCCATTCAGCGTACATACGTCGGCTTTTGTCAGTTAGTGAAATGTTTAAATATATGCAACGGTTAATTTAAAACCGGTGTTCTTCTATACACATCGAAATAAATTTTAAATCAATAATCTTACAATTTAGGAGATTTTAACTTTAGAATATTTCGTTCTCAGTTTTAACTAATAATCAATTGTATAAAAGTAAGCCATACATATAAATTAAATCCATTTACATAATTTTAAATTAAAACGTGTATCATTTATTCATAGGCTGGTTCATATATTTGCATAAATCTATATAACTCAAATCAGTTAAATCTTTCGTCACATATTTCATATGAAATTTTATCGTAAACCAAATCATTTTGGAATAACTGCTCCACAAATAATAAACACATATCTTACATATTTTTTAGTGTTAGCTAAAATTTAAGTTACCATCTTCCTACTTAACGAGCCATTATATAACCTACCGCTGTCGTTGTTTCTTACTCCTAACTTTGCTTAAGTCATAACCCATAACATCGTTGATAAATTTTACAAGTTTGGCCTTAATCGTATGATAAATATGAATATTAAATATTAATTTAAACTTTAAGCAAAATCAGATTCTTACATAAGGTATAAGCTATAATTTTATGTAACGTAATCTGCCTTTGTCAAAACCTTTATGAATATTGTGTTTAAGAAAATTTTCTAGTAGTGGAAAATTAGAGTTCAAAATTGTTATGTACCGGACTACATAGCTAAGATAACCTAGGAAGATCAAGGTACGTAAATCAGTGTGATAGTTTACTGCACTTTGAAATATAATTACTAGGTAACCTTCTGAAGGTCGTCCAATACCACGATTAGATAATAACATACTTTACGTTCAATTTCAAAAAACCACATAATAAACGATGGTTAATGTCATAGTAACCCCAAAGTCAAGATGACACATTCACCGTATAGTCGATCAAATAAGTTTAATGACCCCTTCCATTCTACATACCATACATAATATGATTTTAAAGACATCTCCCAACAACATACGAATATGTGTTGTAAATTGAAAAGAATACGTTGAGTCACAAAACCTGTTACACGATACACAATGGATAAAAATAACAATCGATCGCACAGCGGTCCATCGATCGATTGGAGTGTATCCCCAAAATTACAGTTGTACATAAATTATAAATTCGTTTATTTTTATTTCATTCTTAAAATTCACTAGGTATATACGATCGCATAATCTTGTGGTTTAAACGTATTTCTTTAAGAACAAAAGATCGCCTCGCTTTTATGATGATGATGATGATGATCACCAGTATTGTTATGATTATAGTTTGATTGTAAACAATTTTTTGCTTGGTACAAAACACGAATCAAGAAAAAATTCCTAACGGATAAAAAATACAATTTACGATCGATCTTTGATTGCTTCTCAAAATTTTTATTATTATGGTTGTTGTTGTTGTTGTGGTTGTCAACGCAACATTAATATAAGTATGGTTAGGTTAGGTTACATTTTAGGAATAGGTATACTCGTCGTAGGTAGTGTAATACCTGTTTTTTGTTTGCATCTTGTTATAAAACTTCTTGTGAAAACTTAAGAAAATTAAAAACCTGATTTGATTATGCCTCTCAATATTATAACGGGTAATTAATTTTTGTAAAAGTGAGATTATTTTTTTTTTTTTTGATTTTATATCATTGTTAACCTCACACGGATGGGGTGACACACGTACCAAGTTGTATAATATAGTATTCACACCATTTCGGTTTAAATTGTACGTGATCGATACAATGCTACGCGTTTCTTTTATAAAGATTGATTTAAATGGGCGATAAAATTCTAATAACAGAATTGTACAATACATGTCTTATACATAGATCTATGGAAAATATTAATTCTATTCGGATTACAGCATGCATTCATAAACATAAATTTTGAGATTATATATCTCTTGATTTTATTTATGCTTATGTATTTATGTTTTGTAACTTGTACAGTTATTTTTATTCCAAATACGTTGATAAAGGTATTAAAATTATGACAGATTTTTTCAAAATATTTGAACTCCATGTAACAATAGCACAGTTGATTAGAATATTCTTAAGGTGGGACGATACAATCACTTAAATGTAAATTAACTGCCTATACCTAGCTTGTCAATTTTTTGGGCGAGTTTTTGGAATTTTTTATTTTTACATAATGTTGTAATACCTTTGACACCACGATAATTTCAAATAACCAAAATACAACACCATCATATTTTCAAAATTTAGAATTGTATCATAACTAACATGAAAGTTTGTATCTTAATTAAAAATTCGGTTTCAAAAATTCAAAATAGGTGATTGATCAATTGACCTTTTTAAATGCCCTAAAATTTTGAAAATTCAAATAATTTATATTCAAAGGTCTGTCATTGTCAAGATTTTAAATTCGAATTTAGTTTGACCTGCTTCCCTATTGCTAATTGACGGTATATTCTTACAATATTACTTGTCGAATTTGTACTTATAACATTTACGGTGGACTAGTTTCTTGGACTATGAAGAAGACACTGCATCCTCTACTTGTTTACGCCACATGTCATCCATATGCAGGTTGTGAATGCTAGATAGAATAGCTGGTTCACTGTGTTTAAACCTTTCATTTGTGACTTAATCTTCTCACTAATCCGAGTTAATACCGAATGTCTTACCCAAATACTACCAAAAGCAAACTTCACTTTGACATCCTACACGATCGTCTTTAAATTATTTTTCATACGATTTATATCAAATATTCTCATATTTGCCTTATAACAGTGACCTGTTATTTGTTCATTACAGGAAGGTCTGAAAGTCAATTTGTTGAGTTGTGAATTCCAAAAAAAATTCTTTCAGGTAAACCACGTTCCAACCCGTGTAGTATTCAGAAAAATAGAAGAGTGTTTGAGACAACAGTTAACAGCTTAAATATATAGAGAATTATTTGTGAGGCACACCATGAAATATTCCTCTGAATGCAACATCGAACACCTTTGAAAAATCTAAACCGTCCCAAGATGGATGTCGAAACAAATCTTTGTGACAAATCGATTTGGTTTAAGCGATATCCCATTGAGAAGGTTGCAAAGAAGGTTCAGATGAAAACCGTCTTCAACTATAGATTAGGATTTTATCTGATCTAGACCAATACGTGGTACGACTTAAAATACGTGGTATAAAAACCAAAGTTTTCACCAGAAACGAAAAGTTGAGATAATATATCTCAGAACTGGATCATGAAACAAAACAAGACTTGAATTATTGACATTTCTGCGTATCCTAGGTCTATAGAATTTAAAAACCAGCAAATAATTCAAAAAACCTCTATGTTGGCAGCGGCCGGAACAGCATTTCCCTGAGCTTGCTTCCTTATATTTATAGCATGAGAAGAATATCGCAGGGCCCTAAATTTTATTGTTCCAGCATACTACGAATTTGGCCTACTTATACCAAATACTTCAACTATACACGTCTTTAGACCCTTCCTTATTGATGTGTCTTTCACGTGACAGTCGTTATTACTACGTCTTGGAACACCCGTGTTTGTATTGAAATTATAATAGTGTTCACTTTTTGCTGTACCAACCAAAACACTCAGAAAAGCTCGATGGTTTTAATAAAACTACGGAAATGGGCAGTTTCTTGGGTACCCGATATACAAAAAGCTGAATTAATGTTCCGCCCCGCTGAATTGATGTTTATCAATAATTAAAAATTTAAAATGTCTGTCTTCGAATTAGCTTGATGGAATGCAAATGGTGTGATCCGATGCTCAATTCAGCCCAACGGCTGCAAATTGTTTAATATGAAAAGTGATGTCAGTGTCTGTAAATATAGACAATTCAGCTATGGAGGAGAAGTGTTTGGATTATGTACAAGCGGCCAACACTCGGATTGAATGTTATAAGAGAAACGGAAATTTTACAGTTAAAAGGTTTGGACGCATTTTATTTAACACAATTTTTTAACTATTATATATAGGCCCGAAGGAGAAGACATCAGGCTTTCCAAATCTGTCCTCACTATTCCATAACTTAGGGTTAGACATTGATGAGACATTTTAAAAAATTATGTTGCCAAACTCAACCCCCCAATAAATCTCCAAATTAACCCCATCGCTCAACTTCAACTCAACAACCTTTCGTCCTCAACTAGCTAAAAACTAAATGCCTAATTGAACTAAATTCAGAAATTCTAGCTCAAATCTTAAATCATTCTTAAAATAAATGCCCAATTGAACACCTGAATGAATCCCAACTCAACTTTGACCCAACCCTAACTAAACCCAAACTCGATCTCACATTCAGATGTAAACTCAACCCAAAACTGAACATCCTACTCAATCGTAAATGAACTCAACTCAAGTTAACTTCCAACTTAACCAACAAATCACACCCCCAACTCGACCCTTATCTCAATCCCAAACTCAACGCTCAAGCCAATTACTAAATCAGTGAGATCCCTAGATCAATAAATATCTACGATAACTGAACCCCAAACTTATGAGCTCAACTTAAAACAACTCAAGCTAATTTCCAACTAAACCCTCAAAACAACCTAACATACATTCCCAATTGAACATGACATTAGCTTAATCCCAACTCACTTCCAACTCAATTCCAACCTAACCGTACCCCAACCCAACTCGACCTTCCTTAAATCAACACCCAACTCAATGTCCGCTCAACTTTCAAATCAACAAGATCTGAAAAATTACTTTCCTACATGAACTCAATTTGAGCTAGCTCTAATCTAACCCTAATTCAACCCACAAAATGAACCCAACTCAACTCTCAAACTAGCATATATAAAAATTTGATCAATTGCTCTGTAAACCGTAATCGGATCCCAACTCAACTTAAACTCAGTCCCAACTCAATCAATCAAGTCAAGCCCAAATTCAACACCCAACTCAATTGTCAAATCAGCATTATACAAGGTGAGTTTTTTAAAAAATTCCAGGCAAAGAGAACGGTGCTAGATAGGAGAAAATTACTTATAATGAAAGTTGCTAAGTGTCGAGAGGTACATCAGATAGTTATCTTCAATTCGATCTTGGCTTCTACCTTCAAGGTCATTTGAAGGTCAAATTGAAATTTTTAAATAGAAATAGCTATTTTTGATCCCGGATTCGGAAAGATCGCAAAATTATATGTTCAGATAGGAACTTTAGGCTCTTCTTTTGAATGACTTACAGATATTAATTCAAGGATAAATTAATATAATACGAAATAATTAGCAAATAATGAATTTTAATGCGGAATGACGTAATTTAAAGTTGTTCGAACCACGACCTGAAGTACCAAGTTAGTATTGTCTTGGTGTATTCCCCATTAAAATTCATTATTTGCTGATTATTTCATATTATAGTAATTTGTCCTTAAATTATCATATGAAAATCATTCAAACGAAGAGCCTAAAGTTCTTATCGACTTTGAAGGTCGAAGTCAAGATCGAATTGAAGGTCACCATCCGATGTCCCCCTCGACACTTCACAGCTTTCATTATAAGTAATTTTCTCCTATCTAGCACCGTTCTCGAGATAAAAGCCTGGCATTTTTTAAAAAACTCACTCTGTATACAAAATTGATAAATATTTAAATAAAGAAGTGGTTTTCGGTCAATTCGTATTGCAGGTACTCGGACTTCTTGACGTACATGTTCCAAAAATTGTACAATTGACCAAAGAAACATATGTATTGTCGAAGAAAATTTCAAATTGGACAAGCGGTTCTTGAGATACCGTGGGTATAGATAGACATTTAGGCATTTAGACAAATAGACGGACATATTTTCTTCGAAGTATTGGATTCTTATTTGAATTGAATCAGATTCATTCGTTTCTTATATAAATCAAATACGAATCCTTAGACTTCAAACTTCAAAGAGTCGAACAAGATCGAATCGAATGCACAAATAGCCCCCTAGGATTTCAATAACTTTGGTCCTCAGAAGTATTTCTTCAGAATTCCGCGGAACCATCATAATGCTAATTCGACATTTTTAAAATTTTGGCTAAGACTTTTTCCGAAACTGTTATTAGATTCATACTTATTGACTTATTTGCCGCCTTCATAAATAAGAATGTAAAATCAACCGATTTTGATCGATCCGAATCAACCTATTTTGACAGCAGCAACAAAATTTAATTTTTTATTTTTTAATTCCTAATACGGTTAGGCTTGCAAATGTATGCTTGATATGTAGAAGACTGCTAAATTTTACGGACATACATAAATCACACTACCTTGACAAACTAACAATCAATTTAGATTTTTGTGAAAGAAAGAGATGAGAAATACTAAATACGAAAGGCTTTTTAAAAAGAGCGCCATTTTAAAATCGGCATTTGGCTTCAGATATGGCCGTATAACTGATTAAACATTTTTTTATGTGTTCCTCAAACCTCATTCTTAATTAATGTACAAAACTTCAAATAAATTGGTAATGCCAAATAAGGTATAAAGTGCAGTGCTGTCGAAGAGAGTACGATCGGAGTATTTGTACTACTTTTGCCTATTGCTTACTCCTGTACTCCACGATTTCATTTTGTACTCCCCTTTTGTCATAACTGCTATACTAATAAACCTTTTCACAATATTTTAACTTATCAACTTTTGCTTGAAATAATTATAATAGACTAGGACCGCTATGTAAAAATAATACTATAAGATAATTTCTGCAGTCGTTTAACCTTTCCAGACTAGAAAGTTGTATGGAAGTCTGGATTTATGCTGTGTGATATGGGAAATATCATTCGTCTAGTACGCCTTGACATCAATTTTCTCAAATCATTTGTTTACGTTTGAATAAAATCGAGACTCTCATGCATCTTTCTAGTCTGGCACGGTTAAATGCTGACAGCAGAAATTATCTGGCAGTTTTATTAGCCTAACCAAACTTGTCTGACATTGTGCTTGTTTTTAGATAAAATTTATTCAAATCTCTAAATTTATTAGCAGCAATGCAAAAAATGAACTCCAGCCCAAATGACTGGCCCAACAAATTGGACGTAATTTAATATGTTTAAGGTTAGTAGACTCGGTTTAACACCTTCGAAATAAAATGTCACTGAAATACATCGACAAATGAGTGTGTTCCATTCGTTGTAGGAGGCGAAGAAAATTGTC
This sequence comes from Tipula vernalis, assembly GCA_958295665.1. Classification (NCBI taxonomy): domain Eukaryota; kingdom Metazoa; phylum Arthropoda; class Insecta; order Diptera; family Tipulidae; genus Tipula; species Tipula vernalis. The sequence goes on from OY282559.1 coordinate 342,350,041, forward strand.
TGGGTTGGCTGTGCGTGGCAAACCAAAATTGGCAAATCTAATTTTTGATTTATGTTATCGATCATAATACCATTAGTACGAATAGTGTTCCAAAATATTGCAGATAATAAATTTCACTAAAATCCATCAACAAATGTGCTTGTTCCATCCATTTGATGCTGGAGACTTAGAAGAGACAAATAAATTTGGCGAATATCATTTTTGATTAAAAGTTTCAAAAAATATTCTAAACTTGAGCCATTGCTTAATTAAGAAATCCGATCCCAGATGATACGGACGAAGGAATTTTACAGAGCCGAATTCAATAAATTTATATTAGTAACTGCTTAAAAATCAATTTAACATCTCAAATCTCATATACAAATTCTATTAAAATCCATTCACAAACGTTCCATCTAGTCCCATTTGAAGCTGGAGACGTAATATACTGACTGGATTGGTTGTCTAAGTAAAAATACGAAAAATTGATTAAACAATGTTTCTAATAAATGGCATCAACCAAAATATCATTAAAGTGTTCCAAAATATTTCTTGAATTTGTCTCTTATTTTATTTAACATATTCGAGCCCAAATGAGGTGACACAACAAATTTTCAGAGCGTGAATAATTTGGTTTTATATTAGGAACTACTGATAGAATCGGCTTAACAACTCAGATATAAAATTTCACCAAAAAACCATTGACAAACGTGCTTCTTTTGGTGCTTGAAGCTGGAAATGTTGTAAAAGCCTGGCGTGTTTATGAAAGTAAAATCAAATTTGTCTTTGGCAAATCTAATTTCCCTAAATTTTGTTTCTAATAACCAAAGTGTGTTTTTGTAATAACCATTATAGTGTCTTGCAATATTTGTTGAATTCTGGCCATGTTTTATTTAAGACTATTTAAGACGGACTCCATCCCTGCCACAAATGAAACCGCTGTGATTATACACAAATTTCATTGAAATTTATTATCTGACTTTGGCAATATCAAGTTAACGGGTTTAAAGCTTTTCTAGAAGAGATTTCACCACGTGCGTGTCCTCACCAAACCAATTTTAAATAGCAATTTTTCCGAATTTATTTCGAGACTTAATAACTATCCTGTATTTTTTTTAAAGACGATTTGTTCACGCTTCATCCAGGTTTAGTCATTTTTGGCCTAGTCGCCCTCGGTATCTACTTGGTACTGTGGTATCGTCTGGCTATAACATTTCTTTAAATTGCACCATAATATGTTCCAATTCTCAAAAATAAAATGACGAACATGTTCGCATACTTGACATGTCTGAATTCGCATTTCTGCTAAAATTACGCTTTTGAAAATGAAAAGGGTTCGAAGCTTAAGTTGATTTAAGATAAGTTTTCCATTTACCACATAAAGGTTAGGTGAAAATAGCTAATAATTAAAAATGTCGCTTACGGTTTCGCTGGTCGGTACTCTTTTCTACGAGAAAAACTAAAAAATCTCACGACGATAATCTAAAAATATCTGTGATTTCGTGAAGGGTTGTGACCGTGTTAAAAAACTATTTAGCTCGATGAGGATACAGAGCTTTATTAGTAAAATAGATAAATTGCTCTAAGCCTATTAATAAAACTGTTTTCTTTTAATATTCAAATTTGGCTTAAAAACTAAAACCAATTTTAGTGTAATTTGCTGGATCGTGATTTTTTTCTAACTCAAAACACCAACAATTATTTATGTCTAATCAATAATGGCCTTAGGCCAGGTACGCTGCTGAAGTGAAATGAAATTTCTATTATAAAAATGACACAAGCGAAAACGAAAATGAAAATTTCATTGCTGAATTTCACTTGGGAAATGGGAGTTTTCGTGTTTAAATACAGATGTCTCTATTTTATCTCTACACATTTTTCACTTCATTTTTATCTTCCTGGACGATAAATATGAAGATAAATTTTCATTTGACAATTTCATTTGAGTTTCTGCGTTTTGAGGATAATCAACTGTCGAAGTGATTTTTTTTGTATTGTCAGAGGCAACATGAAGTTATACGCAATAAAATATTTACGAAACTTGTCATACTAAATTTTCACATCAGATCGATCTTCCTATTTTTGGAGACCAGTGAAAATTTCATTTCACTTGAACAGTGTACTAGGCTTAAGGTGTAACTATTTTACTTCGTATGTACTTCCTGCCGACTATAAATACTCCCCTAAAAATTTGAAACGTACTCCATTTAAAATTTTCAGAGCAACAGCACTGATAAAGTGACGTTTGATGTTGAACGGCCTAATGTTGAAAGGCCGAATGTTGAAAAGCCGAATGTCGAAAGGCCGAACGCCGAGAGGCCGAATGTTGAAAGGCCGAATGTCGAAAGGCCGAACGCCGAAAGGCCGAATGTCGAAGGGCCGAATGTGCCCAAAGGGCGAATTTGTTTCTGAATTTCAGGACTTATAGTGTCTGTATTATTTTTTTCTAGATAAGGAAGCCAACCCTTGTATGTTATATATTTCGCACATTTTCCATTTCTTTAGTTTTGTCATTTTGCATTTTTAAGGGTGGAAGATTTAATAAGATAACTAATAGGCACATTTCGTTAAAACAGTTTTTGAATTAAGTGATTGAATTTTTTAATATTCTTTAAAAGGAATTACGGATGGTTGGGTACGGAATTCTAAACAAATTATTCCATTTGCAAAATTCCACTATTACAATTCAAAAAATAAAAATTTCTCAAACCAAAATCCACATCCCAAAATTCCACACGCCAGTATTCCAAAAATAAATGTTTCAAAAAGCAGTTATGCGCAGTTATTTGCGCGTGCAAATTATTCTATGTAAACTACAAATAAATTAACTGTATTTTAGAATTTTAATTAGTTTCATATTTTTTGTGACAGCTAAGCATATTGAACGAAATAACGGGCATACAACAATAAATTATATCAATTTTATATCATTAAGATCTTGCCTTGCAACTTGATGGTTCAGTTTTTTTGCAAAATAGTATCAGAAAAAGACATAAAAAGTATTACGTAAAAAAATATTGCTTTAATAATTAGATAGGAATAGCGCTGTGTGAATGTGACGAAGAAAACTTTGTAAGAGAATTTGGCTGTGTTAGTATAATTCGCTAATATAACCTGCACAGTTCATTATGTATATATATAGAATGAAAATTGTGATTAATCAGTCCAGTCGCCACGGCCTAATGAGAAGATTGATTTTTTCATAATCATAAGCTCATCAGTTCAAAACCGGATTAAATTCTCTTAGAATTTTCGGAAGTATTAACTTCAAAATAAATTAATTAAAAAATATTGGTGTGATAAATTTTATTCAGAAACTTTTCAATTAATCAGATTTTTTCTGTAAAAATGAAAATTGATTTTGTTTGCTCTAACAAGGGCGGAAAAATGTTATTTGTAGATGGATATGGATATTTTAAAGATAAAAGTAATAAGGACAATATCGTTAGCTGGAGATGCGACAAAAGATTAAAATATTAGTGTAAAAGCAAAGAGAGCACGATTTAACAAAATGGCCTTTACAAAATACATGTTACAACAACGGATCATGTCCATACACAACCCGTTGGCACATCAGCTACAAGTATATCTATGACTAATCAAAATTTAAAATTATTGGCGCAAAATACTGGGCTTGCACCATCCGAAATTATAAGGGAGGTAGTGGTCGCTTGTGAGGAAAATTGCAGAGTCTATTTATCATCAAAACATGCCCAAAAATCTAAAATATCTCGAGATAGAGATGAAATCAATATTCCGGAAAATTTTAAATATTTGGATGGAGAACTTTTGTTCTACCCGAGAATAGTTTGTAATTCATGGAAATGTGTCAAGTTAGAAAATATTAAGAGAATCTAAGTGTTGAGCAGGCCATAAGCTCAGCTGCACGGCAATTTTTCCCCAACACAACTTTTAAAGGAGGTTTGTTCTACTTTGGGAAACTTATGTGGTGACAAGTATAAAAGAAAAACCTAGCCTCACAATATGGCAACAATGAACGAATTAGTATTGAAAATAGAATGTTGAAGAGCTTGGCTCTGGTTCCTTAAAACGAAATATATAATTATTTTTGTGAATAAAGCAATAATTTTGATGATCAGAAAATTACACAACTAGGAAACTGGTTTACAAAAAACTACATTACTGGGGATAATGAGCAGAAGAACCCATTAGATATAAACCAGAATTTTGGTTTGCGGCGAATTCTTCGAAAAGAAATTTTCCTCATGCACAGAATAGTGCCGAAGCCTGGCATCGGCGGCTTCAAGTTAACGTTGCGAGGAAAAATTGCGGCGAATTATGAAAGGAACTTGTAATTTACAAAACTACAGTTGAGAAAATCAAATCGGGAGAATTTCCACCTAGGCATAAAAAAAATGTAGCAGTTTATCAAAAGCTTAAAAGAATAATTAAAAACCTCCAAAATTATTCAAAACTTGAATATTTAAAGCGTATCGCGCAAAATATTAATTTTTAAGAAATCATATTACCATTATTCCAATTGTGGAATTAATTCCACCACTTTTGAATTACTTCGGTCTAAAATGACCAAAGTATTGAAATCCTGTCAAAAATGATCAAAAATTTGGTTGGTCCAAGACCACTTTTCTCGACGTTTTGAAAGTCCCTGAGTCGAACAAAACAAAAAAAAAAAAAAAAATGTCCGTCCGTCTATCTGGATGTCTTGATGTCTGAATGTCTGGATGTCTGTACATCTGTACCGTACCCATGGTATCTCGAGAATGGCTTGTTCGATTTAGAATTTTTTTTTTTTGCTAATCTGTTTCTATGCTTAAGGCCGATTTGAAAAGCTTTCGGAAACTGTGGGTTACGAGGGTCGGGTACCTGCCATACGAATTGACCCAAAATAACTGGTTAAAGAAATATTTATGAATTTTTGTTGAGTTCAAGTTGAGTCGGAGTTGAGTTCAGGTTGGGTTAAGATATAGTGAGCAGTTGACCAATTTTTTATATATGCTGGTTTGAGAATTGATTTGAAAGACAGTTTGCGGTTGGGTTGAGGGTTGAGTTGGGTTGAATTGGGGTTCAGATGGTGTTGTAATATTGTTTAGTGAGCAGTTGAGCTATCTATAAAATAAAGTGAGTGTTGTATAATATTGTTTAAAACTTAAGAAAGGTCACTGTTAATATCTCGAACCTCAAATTGAACCTTTTATATTTCAAATTAAACCTTTAGCAAATGAATGACCAATTAGGATGAAGCTTATCTATTTCTTGATGGATTTTAGTGAAATTTGCCTTCCGCGATGGAAATGGGATTCTAAAATGAGTTTTGGATAAAATTCTGGAATATGGCCAAGTATTCTACACTTCCATTCTATGAAACTTGCCAATTTTTTAATCAATTATGATGAAATTCGGCTTGCACATTGCAAATGATTTTTGGATAAAGTTCTGGAATATGGCCACGTATGAAGGAACTTTCCTATTTCTCGAACGATTTTAATGAAATTGGACGTGTGGGTTGAAAATAGGATTCTAAAATGACTTTTGGATGAAGTTCTGGAATACGGCCAATTAGGATGGAACTTGCCTAATTCTCAACCGATTATGATGAAATTCGACCTACTATATGTGTTGGAAATGAGAGTTCTGGAATATGGCCAAACAAGATGGAACATACATATTTCTCAACTTTTAGCTAAACTTTGTTTTAGGTACACTAGTATTGCGATTGTAAAATTTTCTAAACTATTTCTTAACGGATTTTAGTGTAATTTTACACGTGCGATAAAATGGGATTCTAAAATGATTATTAGGCAAAGTTCTAGAATATGGCCCAGCAGGTTGCTATTCCTTAACCGACTATAACGAAATTCGAGATTGGAAATGAAGATTTAAAATAATGTTTCTAATTCCGAAACTATACAATAGCGTTATTCGTTTCAATACTGCGGCGCGTGTCCGCCACACGCTATATTTTTCTCAACTCACCGCTCTAACAGCAAATACTCAGAAAACATAACCCAAAGTTTAAAGCGAAGGATTGGCAAGAAAAGATTGATTTAAGAGGTTCAGTTAGGGATTGATTTGGGTTTTAAATTGACCGAAGTTCTGATCACCACACATGAGGTTTCAGCCCTTAATATTTTCAATATAAGAATTTAAATATTAGGAAATTTTAAAACACGGAACTTAATGATTTGGAACTTTAATTTGATTTCATTGGGATATAGAAATTATGGAACTTTTTTTGGAATTATGATACCATTCCAATTACGGAACAATTGTAGGGAAAATCTGCTAATTGTTTATAATTCAAGCACTATTATTCGTTAAACATTATTTTCTTTTATTTAAAAATAAAAGAAATTAGTTTTTTTACTAGATCAGATCGTTCTTTTAACCGGGTCCCGTTCGTTACGGTATATTTCAATTTGGAATTTGGTACACGGCGGCATATTTCATTAAGGCATATTTCAAAACTGCATATGGTTCACTACGGCAAGTTTCATTACGGCATATTTCAATATGGAATTTGGTACACTACACAAGACTTGGCTACTTTTTAACCGAGTATGATTAAATTCGATTTATACTATGTAAATGTTATAGGGATTCAGAAAAGATGTTTCGTGAAGTAAGGCCGATTAAGTTGAAACTAGACCATTTCTTAACTGATTGTACTGAAATTCATTCACTTAACAGAAGTTTGTTTACCTATTGGAATTTTACTTAACAGAATCCCCATTCACTTAATAGAATCATCCTTTACTTAAGAAATTTTTCCTTTACTTTGACTCACTTATCAGAATTTTCCTTCAATTAATAAAATAAAATACATGTACAAAAACTTTTTAATGAGTAAAAAGACAACCTATACCTTTGACATATTCGGCTCATATTCGGCCATTCGACACAATCGGTCTTTCGGCACATTCTGCCTTTCGACATTCGGCTTTTCGATATTCTGCCTTTCGACCTTTTCTGCCTTTCGATCCATTCGACTTCTATTCCTAAAGTGATGGTCACGGTGAGGTATAACAGGACGATCGTCCTAGCAGATAAATGATTGCTCTCTCGTACAACAAGGAATTACATCTTTTCACTCCTCATAAATTGACGTCTGAAGTATAATTCAAAAATACTTGCCCACTATTTCGAAATGCCGGATAATGTTGCTTAATTTCAGGTTTCTATACAATTTTTTCTTTTTGTTACTCTTACTCAAAAAATATTTCCATACCTACTCGTACTTTACTAGCCTGTTATTCCATTTTGCCTCCCATTTTTATTTTTGATTTGTAAGTTCGTTGTATAATAATGGTCAAAACCACATAACTACATAACTTTTAACGGTTTTACTTTAATCAGTTTTGCAATGACAGAACAAATATAATCAATAAAATTGAAAACTATAATTTCCAAAATTTAATTTCTGAATTGAGAATACCAAAAACTATTCCATAAAATATAAATTCTTAAATTATAATTTGATGTTCAAACAGATGATCGTTTGTCTCTTGTCGGTCGCACGACCGCAGTTTGAAAATTAAACATTGGTTTTCTTGTTGAGTATACTTAAAATTCCTCCTACAGCCTTGAAACCACCATATTCTTAACCACCTAATACGGTTTGATTTAGGTTTTTCCAATACTTAAATGATCAACCAATTTTAACTAATATTTGTCCGTACATTAAACACGAATTAATGCATAATACTTATTATTACCACTAAGCAAATCTAATTCAATTACTAAACATATATTTGTCTACTTGTCTTACATTTTGCATTTAGAATAGACAACGTCATCCAAAATTTAACTCAGTGTACAAGCATTTGAATTAGCTGCAAACCTGGAACGAATTCTATATAGTTTCAAGTGGAAGCAAGCGTGCTTCTTTGCCAATAAATGTATACCTTGTGTCTTTTTGATATGCGGTCATTGGCATGATAAAATAGTATTTAATTAGTTAATTAATTATATTTAAATACTCATCCTTGGTATAATTCCCATCATCAAAATTTGTGTTTATTGTTTGGATATATTCAATATTTTCCATGTGAAAGGAAGTTACGTCATTTAAAATATTTTTTTTTGTGTTTTCTTTTATGTAGTTTATATATATACAAGACGATAAAGGTTTTTGCTTCATATATTCGTACACTGTTTGTCAATTATTATTTTTTTTTGTAAGATACATATCAGCGAATATTTTATACATACATACATGCGTTTGACGAGTTGCAATCAATCATCAAACTTCCTTTTCAACCGCCCAAAAAAAAAAATCAAATTTTAATGGTTTCAACATGTTCACACATAATTACGGAGTACTGACTGTAATTATATTCATTTTTTTTTTTTTTTTTAATGAGAAAATTTGCCAGTGATGAGGGACCATGAAGGTTATCGTTGCCAAATTTGTGCTTTGTTCAACTAAATCAAATCGGTCATTAAAGGTGGTAAATTGTTTTTTTTTCGGCTAATTATTTGATCTTAATACGTTAACGGTAATTTGACATACTAGAAACACAAAAAAAAAATTGAATTTCTTAATAGCAGATCATCTAAATAAATGTATACCTATTTTAGAGATATTAAGACAAACATTTAACGGTTTGATTAAAAAACATAATTAATCATACTTACATATGTAGATAAACATTTTTTATTTCTATTAAGGTTTTAAGAGCACAAACACACTTATATCAGAAAGAAAGTATGTATATGAGTGATGTGACAATCAATCAAAATTCACCTTCATCAGTTTTAATTAAACAAATAAGAAAACTTCAAGGTAAATAAATATTTAAAATTTATGTAGATTAAATCAAAACAAAAACAAAAAATCGTTTTGACTTAATAAAGAGGAAGACATTAAATGCGGGATTATTATATTATAAGAGATTTAATGAAATCATCACTGCGAGTGTCCAAACATCGCGCACAACCCAAAATGTTGTGCTGATTTGTGAACAAAATCTATTGTTAATCGATTTAATTTTAATGAAATTGTAAAACGAAAAATTTTTATGTTTCTTGTAAAGTATGTGGGTTGATTTTAAATTGATATCATTTATATCGTGAATTGGTTATGCGAATGAAAATCGATTTGTTATACCCGCGTGTTATTGTAGAGTTTAAGAGTGTCATAAATATCATAGATTAGTAAGCTTAAATTAAAATGTTAGATAAATATTTGCAGAGGTGTTACGTATCTGTTTCATTTGTGCTCTTTTTAAGATGGCCATTCGAATTTGGATCGTTGATAAACTCAATATTTGGCTAATGGCCGTAATAATTAGGTCCGTTAGTAAACACATTGAACAAATTTGGGCTTGTCACGAAAATATAAATGTCGACTATTTTCTTTGATAAAACGATGAAAAATCAATATTAAACAATACTTTGAATTCGATTCTAACGGTATGAGAAGCTTAATTTTTCAATTCGAAAGTTTACCTCCTGCAGTTATCCACACATTAAAATCCTATGTAAAAAAATTATTCACTAAACTATTCATTTAGCAATGAACAAAACGGAAACAAAATATTTTTCTATTCCCTTCAATAATTGACTCTTTTTTTGATCAGTTTTTTATTATTCACTTACTATTCGTTTGTTACTGAATAGTTATTCATGAATCTTTTGTTTAATATTCTTCATCGAAAAATAGAAAATATAATTGAACAATTCATTTAAAAGGGACATTGGTGCTCGAGACTAGTCCTAAATTAATACATTGCCAGACATTGCCCGACTACATAGGGTGACCTAGAGGAACAGGACATAAAGTTGGTTTGGTGGGGACTCAATATATGCACGTGGTGAAGTATCTTTTAGAAAAGTTTTAAACCCGCTAACTGGATTCATATTGATTCATATTGATGGATTCATATTTATTAAGTCATATAATAAAATTCAATGGAATTCGTGCATAATCGCAGCAGTTCCATTTGGTGCAGGGATGGAGGGCTCTTAAATTAAACATGGCCAGAATTCAATAAATATTGCAAGAGACTATAATAACATTTTGGTTATTAGAAAAAATTTGGAAAAATTAGATTTGCTAAAGGAAAATTTGTTTTTTACTTTCATAACCACTGCAAGCCTTTACTACATTTCTAGGTTGCAGCACCAAATGGAGCACGTTTGTCAAGGGATTTTAGTGAAATGTTATATCTGAGTTATTAAGCCGATTCTATCAGTAGTTCCTAATATAAAACCGAATTATTGACGCTCAAAAAACAGAATCCAAAAAATATTGCGAAATATAACTAATGTCATTTTGGTAGAAGCCATTTATTAGAAATATTGTTTGACCAATTTTTCTTAGTTTTACATAAACAACCAATCCATGCACTGTACTACGTCTCAAGCTTGAAATGGAACTAGATGGTATGTTTGTGGCTGAATTTTAATAGAATTTATATCTGAGATTTAATAGTTTAAGTCGATTATTTAAGTAGTTCCTAATATAAAATTTATTAATTATTAATTTATTTAATAATCTAGGGTCGGATTTCTTAATTAAACCATGGTCAAATTTAGGATATTTTTGGGTTGAAACTTTAAATCACAAATGATATTCCCCAGTCTCCAGCATCAAATGGATGGAACAAGAACATTTGTTGAGTGAAATTTACTATCTGCAATATTTTGTAAATTCTATAAATAGTTCCTATTATAAAACCTATTATTTCAGGCCCTGAAAAAAAATGTCTGTCATAAGGTTGGGTTGAGATCAGAATTTTTAAAATAAAACATGGTCCACCGACAAGAAATATTTTGGAATACTATTCATACTAATAGGATTTTGATCGACACCATTAATCAAAAATTACATTTAGCAGTTTTGGTTTTCCATACATAGCCAACCCAGACAATTTTCTCCTGCCTCCGGCACCGAATAGAATACACACGTTTGTCCATGTATTTTAGTGATATTTTACTTCAGAGATATTAAGCCGATTCGATATAATGATATCCTGAAGAATTTTTTGAGCCATTGTTTTGAGCTGAAGTTCGAATTAAATTTTGGTTGAAATTATTTTTTTTCTGATCCCTGCTGAATTTTGCATTGCCGCTAATAAATTTAACAGAGAAGTTTGAAAACTCAAAACAGGTTTAGAGAAACCTGGACATCTGTCACCCTATTCCTACCTAGATCCTACATAGGCGAGAAGGATAATGTCAAACTAAAACTGAAATACTATTTCTGGTGTTAGAATTTAACCTTACGAGACAAGAAAGATGCATAAATCTAGACTTCCATACAATTTTCTAGTCTGGAAAGGTTAAGTGACGACAGAAATTATCTTACAGTATTATTGTTATATAGAGGTCGTAGTCTAAGTTTAAGAAAGGATTTGAGAGTATTGTAAGTCCAAATTTTCACATATCGTTTTTATACGGTAAGGCTAAATTACCACATAATTTGTTGGGTAACTTAATTTTTGTATTCAGCTGAATATTTGGCCAAAGCAGTTAAAAGTTTTTTGAAAAAATCTGCTAATCACCAGATCATTGTAAAAAACTCGGAATTACCAATAAATCTTCAGATTCTGAAGGAAAAACATTGTGAAATTGGAGTAATTTAGTTCGGAAATTTGACATGTTTGAATTGATATTGTCTGCTAAAGTGGCTGACATATTAATGCAAGAAAACCATTTTATCGGTTTTTCCTGGAGAATGACAGAAACCATTATAAATTAGTTTTGAAAATATGCTTTATGAAAAAGCCAGCTATCTCGCAGAATATTATAATTGAAATTTATGTATTAGTATAACAGTTATTAGAACAGGGGTAGTACAAAATGAAAGGGCAGAGTGTAGGAGTAAGCACTAGGCGAAAGTAGTACATATACTCCGATCGAACTCACTTCGACATAACTGCTGAAGAGTAGTTTTGAATGCTGATTTTTTCTCATTTCTTTCGATCTGAATAGTGAGTAGAAAACAATGATTATTCATCGAATAAATGAGAAAACAAAATAAAGGTGGATTTAAATTATCCGTTCCTTTCCGTTCCTACACGTACCGGCACAGACAAATATTGTTGAAAAATGTATAAATTGGTGATGTCTGACGGATAGTATAAATTGATGTGAGTAACTGGAGCAGGGAACTTTCAAATTTAAGCTTGAAATTTCTCATACATAGTCCAGGAGGTGAGAAAATCGAAAAATATTTTCCGCCTGAAAGACGGTAAAAAAAACAAACCATTTTTAGTTGGTAAATACAATGAAGAAATTTGTGCTTATCACAAAAATATAAATTTTGATAATTTTCATACTCCTAAATGATACTATACGGAACCATCCAAGACACATTTTGTGTTCAACAATTTCCAAATTGAACAACAAAAATAATTGATATAAACTATTTCGGACATAAAATGTTTTACAAACCAATACATATGCTATGTCTGTAACAAAAAAAATGCAAAAGCGAAACCTGATTTTCAGCTAACGAATTAACTTTATCTTTTCCATTAGTGAACACATTGAAGAAATTTGTCTTTATCGTAAACATATAAATTTGGAATATTTTCATTGATAAAACAGTGAAAAATGAAAATCAATCCTGAAGCCTGAATTTATAGTCGTAACTATTGCTATAATTATTGGCGATTGTAAAAGTAGAGAAAGTGGCTCTCGAGCTCACAAATGCGACAAAAGCAAATTTAGCAATCCGGCAATTAAAAATTGTATTTATAATCCAAAATTTCAATTATTTACAACAATTTCGAACGTCAAATTATCAGCTAACTCTGTTTGAAAATTTTCCACTAGGTGGAATCCGTGATGCATTCGTTAATAGCAAAATTCGAAAATCATTTCAAAATTAAGTCAAAAATTCGATATGAATTTGGAATTTATCTTGGTGATTTCGGTACTTTGTAATTAGTGATGGATTTTGATCACTTTAAACGTTGTTACATTCTTATAGTGAAGTTTATAAATACGAAAACTATTACTATATTATGAGTTATAGTTGTAGTAACGACTTTAAATTCGGGCTATAGTATTATACGTTCAATAATTTCCGAATTGAACAAAAAAATTATTGATTTTAACAATTTCTGGCATAAAATGTTTTAGAATCCAATAAAACTGTTGTGTCATTTAAAATACGTTGCGGTTCAAGTTGTGCTAATCCAGACGGAATTGACCAGAATGAATTTAAACGGCATGGTTAAATTTGGATTTGTTCGAATGCCACAGGGGAGAGATTTCAAAAGAATTGTACCCCATATTAGATTATGAAATGTCGGCTAAATAAACACATTTCTGGCTCTTTGTTGATATGCCAAATTCTTGAGCTCAAACATTTTTCATGTCAATACTAAACGCTATTGTGTAATGTTTCTATGTGTGGATGGTGTAAAATGCTTTGGCTGCTGCATAGGACTTTAAAACTACACTGCGAACAGATGCGAAATTAGTGAAATATATGTATCGATAAAACAATATCGGCAAACTTTCTAATTAGCTCAAATTCGGTTTTCATTTTAAATTCGAAAGTTTCCCTTCTGCAGTTAATACCGATTAACTACCTACCGAGGTGTCTTGGATGATTCAAAATGTGTTGATAATTTTCATATTTCCTTGCTTCAATTTTCACTATTAAAAATATTCGAAATTTATATTTTTGTGAAGCAAAAATTTCTTCAATGCGTTTCTTCTAATGGAAAAGATAAGGGGATAGGTTTCGCTTTTGCATTTTTTTTACAGTATCGCAACGGAACCCGAACGTCTAATCAGACATAACATTTGTATTGGTTTGTAAAACATTTTATGTCGGAAATAGTTTATATCAATTATTTTTGTTGTTCAATTTGGAAATTATTGAACGCAAAATGTGTCGTGGATGGTTCCGTATCATTCGTCGTAGTATCATTTAGGGGTACGGATTGATTTTCATTTTCCACAATTTAATGAATGAAAATTATCAAAATTTATATTTTTCTGATAAGCACAAATTTCTTCATTCTATTTACCAAATAAAAATATTAAATTAATTGGTTAATCTTTTCTGGTTTCCGCTGAAAATCAGGTTCTGATTTTGTTGCCGTCTTTCAGGCGGAATATGAAAATTCTTTTTCCATTTTCCCGCCTTCTGGACTAGCACTTATTTTTTCCAGTGAACGCTAACTAGCACAAATTCTGTTCGATAAATTTCAAACTTAAATTCGAAAGTTTCCCTGCTCCAGTTATCCATATTATAAATTGATGATGCCTGACTTTGACACTACCAATGTCCAGGACCGTTCATAGATCAAAAGGAGAAGAATATTTACCTTCCTGTTTACAACAGAAGGTCAAACAACCAATTAGAGTTATGATTTGGTCAACAATATCATCATATCTTCCCACTTTATGTAGTAAATGGGATAATAAACGCGGATCAATATTTAACTGTTCTGCAATCACATCTGGTACCGACTATGAATGAAAAATGCAATGGGGCGGAGTTCTTATGCTCCGTATCATACAGTGAAAAAAAGTCACCGAATATCTAAGGACTACCGCCATCCAAATCCTTGATTGGCCAGCGAGTAGCACGGATATGAACCGTATCGAAAATATTTGGACTATTCTTAAACAAAAAGTAACCGAAAAGTGCCCTCACACCAAATCAGAATTGATCGAAGCGATGAAGGAAGTCTGAGTAAATGACGCCTATCTACTCACCAAAGCCAAAAGTGCAATAAGTGGAATGCCTCGTAGGCTACAATTCCAAATATCTAAATGTGATAATAATTTGGCCACATCTGTTTTTAAAGATTGCCTGCTATTTGTTCGCAAATCTTTATAAATTTCCTCATAAGCAGACAAGCAATTTTGTCAATTTCTTTTAAGTATTTCAACTATATCTGTCAGTGGATCGTTCTCTAAAAATAATCCTCAAACTGCTTCGCCATATTTAAGCCTTTTTTCAACAACTTTTAGAGTAAATTTTTTGGGTTCCTCGTTGGATATATTTTCAGAATTACTATCTTCAGTCAGTAGTGTTTTATTGATAATTTTAACCAAATCTACTTCGTTTATTTCGGCGTCCGTAACTATGTCTTGTATGTCACCCAGTGTTTTGTTTCATCGAACCCATCGCTTCCTATATTGCGTGCGCAAGACCAAGTCTATTTCTAAATTCATCCTCTAGATTTGGTTCAATAACCTTTCTCTGATTGAGCATTTAGCGTAGACTGACGCATTTCTTTAATTGACGAATTTCAATGCAATCTAAAATTGAGAACTGTTTTCAAACTTCGCTGATTGTAATATTTGTAGTGTCTATTTTGTCTAAACTTTTTGAAATAATTTAAGGATGTAAATTTTTTTAAAATTCGCTTTGATTCTTTGATCCAAAGCCTGTAATAGCGAGGTTTTATTAGGCGGTAAAATCGATATCTCATGTGAGGGCGCGTTATCTAAAATTAGTAGAACTTTAAATTCAAGGTTTGTTTTTCCAGTCATCCAAGCCTTTTTAGCGTTGCCCTTCCAATACACAGGAAGCCTGGTCTTGTCACAACATTTCAGCGTGCGTGAATTTAACGATCGGTAATAATGGCTTAGTCATAAAATCACCAGATGTGTTTCTGCAAAAAGTAAAGTTATCCGATCATTAGCAAGCTTAATGCCAGGTGCTATATTTTATTTTTGTTGAACTATACGTTATAGCGGGCATTTTTTCACGACGTTGGATACCTTTATTTTTATATTGTGCAATGTGTAACTCTTTTGAATTTTTCGAACCATCCGTTGCTAGCAATAAACTTATGGCTGGAAACGTAGGCTGGCGATTGTTCCCATTTCTTACAAACATTTAAATCTCTTGAAAGCCTTTTCCCTTGCGTCTAAAGGAAACCTTTTTTTTTTGTTATATCTTCCACTCACACTATAAGGGCATGTTCCATTTTTTCCGTTATACCTACTTGCTCTCGGACAAAAAGTAATTCTAACAAGCACATATGATCCGGATGTTACCGAATTCCCAATCTTTTCTGGTGTTTTTCTAGCAATATTAAATTATAATCATATCTTCATATATTCGTACTATACTATCAAAACAAATCGATTCGTAACAGTTAATTCAAAGCACTTCCTGTATTCCCATTTACGAAGAGCCATTTGATACAAATTAGACAACAATAGCTTGAAATGAGCGTGGAACATCAGAGGAGAGACCGTAGTTTGTCAGAATGGAATAACAGGGTTTTGCATGTCAATCTAAAAATCGATAAAAATCGGAAAGACTTCAAATTATTTCATGGCCAAATTAAGACTAATTAATTAAGACTTTAATAAAAATGTTAAAACAACTCATTTTCTTGAATAAGCCAAAAAAAACTCCATAAAATATGGTTTAAGAAGTCAGAAATTATTTTGAATACCACAATTACTTGAAACTGCTTACAAGTTGTCATATTTGAATCAATTCATTCGAGCCAGTCACGAAGTATCAAGTCCAAAATTATCTGGAATTATTGTTGAAAAAATTTGTTTCTAATTAGAAGTAGTCAAACTTAGTAGGGGAATTACACAAAAGGTTGTTTACCGTGTACAGATTGATTGAACAGATTGATTTGATAAGATTCTTTAATTATACATTTTTATAAGTTATGGTCTTTCAAAATGAACAATATATAATGCGAATAGTCTTTGTAAATTTAAAGTTTTGCCAACCGAACCTTGAACAAAGAAATCAAATTTTATTTTTTAGAATAGCGATATTCGAACTTTCTGCAGATCCTAACATTCAAAATTTTGAAAATTCAATAATATAACTTTAAACTACAGTAACATTTTTAATTTCATGAAATATCTTTGCAACTACAGCTTGTGGTATTCGTAATGTATAATATTTGGGAGCAACAACTTTGGTTGCACAACAAAGAGAATTTGGGATACGAATGATTGAAAGTATGAAGTATTTGTAATTTTTAAGAATTAAAATTTCGAAGTAACCCTTAAATAATTTCGTTAAATGTAGATGTTAGATATTACCTTAGTTGAGGCTTAGATTTTAATACTCCAGTTTCTAGTCAAAAATTCTATTTAACTATTAATATTACAGACATAGTTGTGTCTAAGCCACTTGATACAAATTATGTCGTTAAAAAATGTCGGGCTTGGTTTACATGTAACTAGTTATTTTTCATGTTAACGAGAGTCGACCTTTTGGTGACTAAATTTATCAAAAAAATGTGAAAACTCGAACAAAAATGTTATCGATTCCAATCTTACATTCATTGTATTGTATTAACATGTCTGTCAATACTTCGATGATATCTGCAGTATTTTAAATATCTGAAAGCCTGTTTTATTAAAGCTGTTTTCTTTAATTAACAAATGTTTGCGTTTATTAATTGGTTTTTGTAAATTCCAGAAATTCGTCATTTTAAATTTAAAAAACAAAAATAGTCCATACATTTTAAAATTACGAATATAATCATTAAAGATTTGAAATTGCGAAAATATAACTAAAAAATCTGAACTAGCTTTCACCAAACCCCTCAAATAAAAGTTGTAGCTTTTTCGCTATGTAATGCAACTATTTCAGCCATCGTTTTAAGTACTTTTCAGAACCCGACCTTGGTACAACTGTAACTCAGTTTTCTTTATCAATAAAAAATATTTAAACATGTTATACACATATGCATATGGCTCTAGAATCTTCATTCCATTTGTGTTTTGATTTGGTTTATAACTTAGATTTGTAAGAAATAATATTTGTACAAGTGTTTAATTTATTTATTTACAGGGGGGCGAGTAGAAGAGACAGCAGAGACGCAACGATTTCAACAACAACGTCAAGCAACACTACCTACAGTTAGTACAAATTTGGGTGACCGCATGAGAACATGATGATGGAACGAAATCTCGCCCCCCTCACAACCGCCGATGGAACAAATGATGGAGGGAATAATAATAGTTGTTTACAGCTTTTCAGAAAAAAGAGTTTGCGGCACCAGGAAAATTTGTGTTGTTATTGTGTCTTCTTGCAGGTTGGAACAGTAGATGAACTTTAAAATTGTATTGTCTTGTGTGCTAAATAAATTACTAAAAAATATATTACTAACAAATTTACTAACTATCAACTACTTAGGTGTCTGGAACCGGGTTGAGTCTTTGTTGCTAACATTCCTTCCCCATCCCTCGATCTTGTTATATGTAAAAAGGTGTACGACGGCGGCCTGGCCAGGGGCGGATATAATACTATTAGACTTATGTGGTTATCGATTGTGAAGCCTTTCTTTACGGGGTTTGGCTTCATGAAGAAGTGTCGTGACATGGGTATAATATAGTAGTGTGGTATTCGCATTTATAATACGGGGAGACTTGCTTAATGCTTGATCGTACATTGCAATCAATCAATCAATCAATCAAAGCGTTTAATTTATTTATTTACAAAAAATCTATTCTACAGTTAAAAAAAACAACTTAATGAATAGTAACTACATATAGTATAATATAATAATTAAAATTTGTACAATACGGAATATATGTCAAAAATATTATAAAATCAAAAATTGCAACTACGAATTTCGTACCGAAAGCATTTTCTCGATTTTTCAAAATGAAACAAATGATAATAATCATTGAAAATTCTGACCATTGAAGCCGTCGGTTCGTTATAGCCATAATTAGTTCTATGAAATTCGATAAATAGAAATTCCCTTTGCCGCAAACTTCTACCCGGCACATAAATGTTCCAGACAGAAATAAGATTAGGGCATCTTATACGACTGTTCAAAGAATCCCCGACAAACATTTCTGACGCAATTTTTCGACGCTTCGCTAAAGTATCAATTCGAAGGCTTAGACACCGATTTTCATACCCTGGAAGATTACGCACTTGCTGCCACATAGGCCTGATTACGATCTGAAAGATAACCAAGCTTTCTATAAATGTAAATGATAAAACGTTTCTGAATTGATTCCAATCTTTTAATCTGTACTTCATGGTGAGGATACCAAACCACCGCCGCATATTCCAGGTGAGATCTAACTAGAGAAGTATATAAACTAACACATGAAAAAATATCAACAAACTCTTTTGTCATTCTAAAAATAAAACCCAACATAGAATTGGCTTTTAATATTATTTTGTCTAGATGTAAAGCAAAAGTTAATTTTTGATCAAAGAATACACCTAAGTCAACAATTGAAGTTACTCTACAAAGTTCATTACCCTCCAACTGATAATTGAAAACAATCGGATTGGATGTTCTATAGAACGACATGATGTTGCATTTATTAATATTGATCAACAATTTATTCGTAGAGCACTAACGAGATAATGAATTAATTTCTGATTGAAATACTTCTGCGTCATTTAATTGAATATGTTTAAAAATCTTCAAATCGTCTGCAAATAATAAGCAGTTACAAAATTTAAAAATATTCGGAATGTCATTCACAAATAAAAGAAAAATGATTGGGCCCAAATGTGATCCCTGCGGAACCCCAGAATGGCAATATATATAATCCGATTTGACGTGATTCAATAAAACATATTGTCTTCTTCCCACCAGATAAGAACCAATCCATTTTAAAAAATTAGGGGCGACACCAATTTCTGAGAGCTTTTTTATAATGATTGTATGGTCAATTGAATCAAAGGCTTTAGCAAAATCAAAGTAAATCGCATCAACCTGGGCGGCTTGTGACTCAAGTGATTCAATAGCGAATTTAGTAAATTGTAAAAGATTGGTAGTCGTAGATTTTCCACTGGTGAAACCGTGCTGAAAATCCGAGATAATTTCTTTTGTATGAAATGACAGATGTTTTGTCACAATTAACTCGAAAAGTTTTGGGATCGATGAAAGAATTGAGATTCCACGATAATTGGATACATCAGAGCGGTCCCCCTTTTTGTATATTGAAACAATATGTGACACTTTCCAAGCGGTTGGAAAATAGCCGTTAACTAACGATTGGTTAAAAATAAAACATAACGGAGTTGCAATATATGATGTAAACGTTTAAGTATTGACGAGGGAATACCGTCAGGCCCACATCCATCATTAAAATCCAAAAGGGAATTACATATATCATCTTCAGTTATAGATAAATAAGGAATATTAAATTGACAATTACTGACAATAGGGTCATCAACAATAAGCCTACTATTATCTTTATAAACCGATTGAAAGAAACTTGCAAAACCTGTACATATTTCTGATACAGTGCAGAGCTGAACTCCATCATAATTCATAATCGATGGAAAGCCCGTTGTTTTGCGCTTATCATTAACAAACTTCCAAAATGATTTGGGGTTTTGTTTGATATTAGCTTCGATCGTTTTTTTGTATTGTAGATATTTAGTATGAAATTCGGATTTAAATTGATCCCGAAGATTGACAAAAATAGATTTGTTAGAGTCACAATCATTGGTTCGAAGTCTGTAAAAGGCTTTATTCTTACGGTTACGCAGATTAATCAAATCCGAATCAAACCATGGAGGGTAACTGTAGTTACGTTTCCTTTTCAAAGGTACGAAACGGTCAAAGGCTAGAAACAGCAAATCATTAAAACTTTTTACATTTACATCAATATCGTTGTTAAGAAATAACTTATTCCAGCATATGCATCGGAGAAACTCAGACATACCGTGGGAATCGCATGCTTTAAAATCATAAAACGAATCATCCACAGAAAATTCACGACATTTAGCATTAACGTTATTTTAACATGAAATTCAATTTCGAGAGAATTATGATCTTTATCATTGTTCTTAAAAGATGTCAAAGTTTCGTAAACTGACAAATATTCCGTATTATTAACAAAAATTAAATCTAGAAACGAATTATTATCATTAGAATATAAATTAATTTGTTTAAGATTAAAACTAAATAATGCGTCTATTACCGCCGAGTCATTGATAGACAGAACATTAGAAGGTAATATATCTAATGATTCGGAATCAACCGACCAATTAATATTGGTTAAATTTAAATCGCCCAACACTACTATAGTATCATTACAATGAGACATATTAACTATTTCACTTATACAATCTATGTGATTTAAATAAATATTGATAGAAGATCTAGGCGGTATATATAGAACTATAAAATAAAATGTTTTTTTACAAATAAAAACTTTAACACATAAAAATTCAATTGTTTCACAGCCTGGTACAATGATACGCTCACAATGAAGTGATGAATGAACAGCCAAGAGGACACCACCTCTCGTTTGTTTCGAGCTATTCAAAGGTGATCTGTCACATCTAAAAACAACAAAATAATTTGGAAAGAATTCAGCGTTGTAAATTATTCCACAATGAAATCCAGTTTCCACAATAGCATATAATTGGAAATGCATCGAATAAAATAAATTGCGGAATTCCATAGACTTCGTATGACATTCCCCCAACATTGCGATAAAATAATTTATAGAGTATGCAATTCGATTTTTGGCTGGGATCTGTTATTGACTGCATGGAGGTCGTTGAAGTAAAGGAAAAAAATTATTGTTCTTATTTTGTTTCCTCTTATAAATCACAAATTCCTTTATCAATGAACCTGATGGCCATGAGCTAGGTTGAAGCAAGCTATCCATGCTAGATACCGGAACATTTATCCGAAACGAAGAAAAATTACGGTCTTCTTCATTGATTCGACGTGATAATATGCGTTTGCAACTAACATCCACAACACCAAACTTGTCTTTTAGATAGGATAAAACTTCCAGTTCAGAAACGTCTTTATGGAGTCTGGACACAAAAATGGTTTTCCGAGGTGCAACCACTTGGAGTGATGAAATCAAGTCACCGGTGCCGATTATAATTTGCCGCTGTTTCGGAATCGTCGAATGTTTAGATGAAATTACCCGTTCATGTTGAGAACTCGTTGTGTTACTAGATAGAGTCAGACAACCATCATTAGTCATCATCGTCGATAATAAATTTGTATCCAGTTTAGTCTGAACTGGAGTTACGGTACCACCATTATCATTACTTTTATTATTAATGTTTTTATGATTCACATTCGTATTATCATTAATTTTAATATTTTTATTATTACACATTTTATTTATAGAATTTGAAGTAACGGCATTATGACAATTTTTGGTATTGTATAATTTTGAACTCATGGACATTAAATCACTCTGAAGGTTATGAAAGTTTGTATTAATAAAATTAACAGATTCTGTTATTTTTGAAAATAACTTCATTTGGGATTTTAACAGGCCATCACAGTCGTCACAAATATATCGTAGATTTTTTAGCTGACAAATTAAATCAAAGGTCGTTTTGCTTTTGATTCCAAAACACTTAAAGTCAATTACTTTATCACAAAGAACACAACAAAAATACTGTTCTTTTGAAGTAAGACCACATGCAAAACACTTCTTTTCCATTATCACTAGAGGAATTATTTCACTGAAGCTAATATGACGGCACAAATTAGCAACCACAGTCAAGAAATAAAACAATTTAAAATTTTTAATTTTTTTATGTTTGTTTTTAATAAAAATTAACTTAAAAACACGTCCGATCAGTATGAGTACCAATAGACCAATCAATTCTTTGGTCATTTCTTCTTGTGGTTAAAAGTTTCAACTTGCGTTTTATGGTGAACCATTTTGACATTAACCTCCTTTCTACTAGCTTATCAACATACTCCATTATTTCGATATATTCGATGTAATGGAAATATCTCGCGATCTTTCTTTCGATGATAATAATAATAAAAAATACTAAGTTTGGAATGGAGCCAGATGAGCCAAAAAATTCAGCATATTTTCATAAATTTTGGATATAGCATTGCTCACAAAACACAACATAAATTAGAAAATTTGGTTAAAACGAAAACTAATTCCATTTTAGATACAGGTGTTTATAAATTAAAATGCTCAGATTGCCCCGCATTTTATATAGGCCAAACAGGACATTCATTTAGAGAGAGATTTAGAGAACGTGTCAAAGGAATCGGAAAAATGAATACAGAATCCAGATTCGCGCAACACACCACACGATGCATAACTACGTGAGTTTTGAGACAAATTTAGAGGTGCTGTATAGGATGAGAAAAGGAGATATGATGGATCGGGTAGAGGAATTTGAGATTTTTAAAAACAAAGAAAATCAATTTATGTTGAACAGCAAAATCAACACAGCTACAAATAAAATATACGAGCTGATTTCCAACGGCTAATCAACGTAAGCGAAGGTTTTTTTGTAAATTTGGAAAATATACAACGCAACCACGGCAATTTTGGGTAAATAAAAGCGAAGCAAAAAACGTTTCAATTCAATAAGTATTGCTTCAACTGAAGATGATGTTTGTTGACATCGAAATCGATTTTGAATCGAAAATAAAAAATAAATTATTTCACAATAAGGAACATACTTATTGAAAAGATATATAAAATAAAAATAATAACAAAAATTGCGTTTTGATTATTTTTATATATACTATATGTAATATAAGAGAATTATTCTTCAAGAATAAGCGTTTTGCAATGCTGGAGAAAACTGTAGCGGTAATTCAAATTACAAACTACAAAATAGCTGCAGAGGATAAGCGCTTCATATCGTACTTCTCGTACCCTGCGCACAGCACCTCGTTTGCTTACCGCCGCTGTACTCCCATTCAGTCAATCATTTTTTTAACCGCACATAGACATTGTCACGCAAAGCCCATATGGAGGATTAACCACTGTGCGACTCTTAAAACAGAACCGAACTACTTTTTATATTATTTATCTAATTTTTGTATGGTAATACCTTTAATATTAAAAAGTGTACTGCTGCGAGAACACTACTTCCTTCTAACTTGCAAAAACAAAGTTAATTTATTTAAATTACGCAGGCCATAGCGCAACAATCATAATTTTAAAATCTTTTCAGTGTCATGAACTTGTAGATTATTTGATAGTGAAATAAAATTTTCCTAACTGTTGAATTAACAATTAACCAATTATTCTTTACGCGCCAATCCCAATTCTTTACGCGCCAAAAAAAAATTGCTACTTCAGCGGTTTGAACTTCATAAGTTTTCTACCGTTAATAAGTCATGTTGCTTCTTAAAGTGTCTCATTATGAATGACCTCTACTCCGGGAGCATAAAAATTTAAAAAAAAATTTAGTTATAATATTGTACAATATACCGTTTACAGCCTGCAGCTAAAATATTCAGATCGCACAGATAAACGACTTTTATCATTAGGGCAGGGCAAATGTGAAACTCGATTGTCATGGTCTTTTTTTTTTTAAATTAAATCCGCGATATTTTCTTTATTAAAATGATCGGTTAGTTGTGTACCACACAAAAATTATACAATAAAACAACCGTAACGATTATTTAATAATTTTAATTTGATTTACATAATACATATACATTCGCTGAAGAAGATTGCGAACATCATCTTCTAAAATGCCCCAAAATTATTTTGGTTTTTGTACAAGTCATTTTAACATACACAAAGTTGTATACAACATTTAATTCTTTCGTCGAGTCTTTTTTTTTTTGTAGGTTCAAGAAGACGATCAACTATATAGAAGTAAATAACAATTTAAAAACTTCTTCTTGCATTTATTGAACCACGATTTTGAGAGATGAAAGAGAAGAAAATTCCCGTTAAACCAAAACGTTTATAATTCCAACTTGATGATCGAAATAATAATATACAGTATATAATAGGAATACATAATTGGTAATAAATTTTCGTTCTGTTACCTTTTAAGTAAATCTGTATTATCCAATTTCGGCTTAACTTTAAGCCACACTGAACTCAAAACTATTGTTTAAAAATTAAAACTTTAAACTTTTTTTTTATTTTTTAATGACCTTGTCAAACACTGTTGTAAATACTTATACTCAATCACACTCTAAATCAATCACTTGGATTCTCACAATTTTCATTTTTCACAAAACACTCTTGCATATAAACAAAATAAACAAAACACTAGATAGTACGAGTAACAGAAGAAACGAAACAAAAACTTAATATTTACAAACGAACGTCTTAACAGTAACACGGTTTAGCTTCAACTAATTTTGTTTTGTTTTGATTTTTTTTGTTTTAGTTTTTCTTCAACCCATCATCATCATCGTATATATACGAACTCTCAACAGTATACGAATGTATAGATAAAAGCTTGATTTTTTTTGTTAAAGTGTTTGTGCGGTTAAAGCAGATGTGAATATTAACAATGACGTCTCAAGATACACTTGAGAGATTTTTTATGTTTACATTTTATTTTGGTTTGCTTGTCTAACCCGGCTACTCCACCTGACATAAATTTTACCATTACAATTACCATATCTTGTAACAAAAATATAAAAAATGGCGTCGGGTGAGGAACACATACAATAAATTTGACGGTTAGAAATCGTTTGCGCTTTGATATTTTAAAGAAATTGTGCAAAAATTTTTGCAAAAAAGATCGTCACACGTATATGTATTTTAATGATTCTTTTTTGGCTGCCATATTTTTAAGTATGTATTTAAAAATATGTCAACAAAATTATTTTTTTTTTGTGACACAACAAATTTTTGTAGAAAAAGTTTCTAACTACAAATTAGAAAACTTCCATTCGAAACTGGTAACCATGTTTTTTAATCCAGCCAAGAAATGTAAAATTTTGGTATACAATCAAGTTATGCCTTTTTGGCAGCAAATGATTGTATGACATATGGCAAGTCGTTGCAATTTCGTGTCTCCACTAGCAACTGTTCGAATTTTAATGGTATAACTCGATTTTAATGGCAGGTGGAGAGTAGGTGTTAGGTACATAAGAAATGAATAATTTTCTGTTATACAATTTTACTGTTGAATTATGGTAAGCTTGTAATGGTTAAAATTTAGTGTAGACCAAAATTATAATGTTCGTTTGGAGTGGCGCGGCGGTTTATTGCTATTGAACGTTGATTAGAAGAAATATTCGAATTTTCTGAAAACTTTCGTCACCGCATCATATCATCTAATGTATTTTGCGTTTACGGTCAAATCTAACGTCTGTGACGTCAATTTTTCATCCATGCGTACGTGAAATTTATCCTCAGTTGCTTTAAGCTGTTCTATGTGTTATTCCGAATATTCTTGAGGAAATTCTGGGAAGAGGTCACCAAAATGGCCTGTATTCTATGTTACCATAAGGATTTAGCTATTCGAAGAATATTTAGCGACCGGTAAAAGTGGGGACTACAGTGTTTAGCACAACCATGTTTGATGTAATCTCTTGAATTGCTAATATCATGTGATCACTTCAACACCATAATCCTCGATTTTTTTCAAATGTAAAATATTTCTCGGATAGCTAAGACTAACATCGACCCGGATTTTCTGCCAGTTCCCCAGTTTCTAGAAAATTTTCAGAACTTTCTCAGGCATCAACAGAATAGATCCTACTAAACCAAAAATCTAAATTTGTGCTATAAGAGTAAATAAACTTAAACATGTTTTAAATTATTTCAACTTAAGAACGTTTATGTGGACATGACATGGCAATTTCTGTGTAATTAGGATGAATATTGCAACGGATTTATGGCAAGGAAGACAGCTGATCTTCAGCAATAGACCTAGAGTCAAATTATTGCAACCTATCTCCGTTAAAAGCAAAACAACTGCACACGAAGTGAATGCAGTCATTATCGTCTTCAAGGCAATCCTCGCATAGAGCATCATGAGTAAGCCCCATGCGCTGATGATGTACTTTGAAATGGCCGTGACCAGTGAAAGTCGCAATCAAGACTCTCAACTGGTTCTTGTTGAGAGATAAAGCAACCTAGTGGCGCTCAAGTTAGGTTCACTAATAAAAAGTTTCGCAATGCGGCTGCTACTAGTAGCAAGCTATTGCTGTTCGGGACCGATAAATTTAAACCCAGCCCCGGCTTTTGCTAGAGAATCAGCAATATCATTGCCCTCAATGCCACAATGAGCAGGAATTCACATGATCGTCACTCTATTACTTGAACAGAGAAGATGTATAAAATATTTACAGTCCTTAACAAATATTGAGACAGTCAAGGGATTATCTAGCGAATTCAGCACAGAAAAGCTGTCTGTACAGAAAACAAAGTTTTTATCTGTAACAGCGAGATTAAATGCCTCAATAACACAGAGCGTAAGAGCAATTGCTTCCGCTTGAAAAACTGTGTAGTTCTAATCCAGGCAGCATGAAAAATTCAGATCGAACTTAGAGCAGTACACTCCATAACCAGAAATATTGACGGTGAGCCATCAAGTTCTCAAGAAAATCCGGTGATCTTCACTGATCTCTCGAAGGTCGCACCACCGAATATAATTTAGTGAAATTGAATTCAGGCATCAGTCTATCATTAACCATATCAATTTCTGGTACTAATGATGCGTAATCATTTTAAATTGTTCTATGGCCCACGACTCAACCAAGAATGTTCCACATCCCTATGCTCCTTAGCCTTAACGCAGCAGAATCAGCTGAGCAAAGAATGAAAGAATTTAGCTGTGGAAAGAATATAATTGATTACATGGCAAGAAGGGGAGTTGATGCCATAGCTCCTGTAATGGCTCTATACAAGCAATAATTTGTAGACCATTAAGTTTAATAATTTTAGTCTTTAATTTAACCACAGGCCACCAGACCAAGGAAGCATAAGATAACTTTGGTAGAATCAACGATTTATAGATGAAACATAGCATTTTGGGAGTTAAACCCCAGGTTTTCCCAAAGGCTCGCCTATACACTGGCAAAAGATGGCAGTCGATTTTTGAAGTTTATACTCAAGGTGAAAATTCCAGGAAAGTTTACTGTCCAAGAAGACACCTAAATGCTTAACGTGGTCGGATCTGTTCGGAGGAAGATGCTACAGTGAATGTAAAACATGCAAAGTAACCGAGTGCGTTAAAAAAGGCCGCCATAAACCAAAAGGAAAGATCTCAAAAAAATGTGCATGAAGAATTTTTATTTTGGAGCATAATTATCAAAGTTCTCCTTTCATAGCCATAGTACATGATTGTGAAGCGCAAATACCCAAAAGTGGAAGACGTCAAAATTGAGAAATGGCACGATTGAGAATAGTGCTATACTTTATTTG
Organism: Tipula vernalis; assembly: GCA_958295665.1. Lineage (NCBI taxonomy): Eukaryota > Metazoa > Arthropoda > Insecta > Diptera > Tipulidae > Tipula > Tipula vernalis. The sequence goes on from OY282559.1 coordinate 342,378,025, forward strand.
ACCTATGTAAATTCAAACTGGCAGGGACGCCTAAATTAAGGTTTGTATCAGTCAACATGCATTCGATATGCATTTATGATTACCTGTCTACCTAATCAACGCAGACTCCATATAGAAAACTACAATCAATTCAAGTTGGTCTACAGACATTATGACAAAATGCAGATTTTCATTTTTATTCTTCAGAGTACGCCAATGTAAAAAAAAATTACAGTAATGTTCTCTTCCGCTCAAAACCACAAAACTTTTTGTATGGGAAGTGATTTTTCAGCTATGAATGCGGTCTCGAGATAATTCTTAATGAGAATTTTTCAAGTTAACACAAGTAAACCGTAAAATTTTAAAAAATTCATCTACTCGAATGCTTGTCCTTGAGATTTATTAATAATCATTGCAAATGTCTGTATTACTGGAGTCACTGCTGGCGCTGCAAGTTGAATGGTAAATCGAGAACAGCGACTACCTAGCTTTTTTGGGTTTTGAATTCCGAAGGGTCATCACGATTTTTCAGGTTCAACTGATGAGGTAGTCCGATTAATTTAAAATTATATAGAAATTATGAAGGACAGTTACCGAAGTGAAATTCTTCCCAAATAACAAAAAATATGTAAGTCTGTGTTTGTACAAATTGCATTTATTCAGGCGATACTTTGTGCATCAAATGTTGCATATAAATCCCGAAAAAGTTGAACTTGAAATTAGAAGTATAAAATATTGTATATTACACTACTAGCTAAGTACATCAGGTACTCTAAATGTCACAAGGTCGATCACATAATCAATCCTAGGGGTCAGTGATATAAATAACAGGCAATTTATATATACGGCATGTTGCATCAAATTTCACCGACAAAATCAGTTCAACAAAAATCAAAAGATTGATATTCGACAATAGTTTCTGGGATCTCTATGCAATAGAGTTGCAATAGTTTGGTTTACCTCAACCAACGGAAACTCGGAATATTCCTACACAATTCAACGTACTTGAGCAAGAAGAGAAAGGAGAATCTCGCATTCGAAATTTGAATCCGCAGCAGTTGACACCACTCACAAATATTATTTTCTCTATACGTAGATTTCGAGAATAATCAGGGGGCTGTTTCTTCTTAGGTAGCCTAGGAGGATCCAGTATGATGTTAACCTTTAGAATATGTTGATACATTTTAATAGAGGTATTGGACAAATGGTAATACCATTCGCCACAGCAGGAATAGCACCAACTTTGCTAAAAGGTGGCCGTACAGTTCGCAGCGCCTTAAATTACCATTAACAGAGTTGGAAATTTGAACATCTAACATGAACAAAACAATTTTCAGTTGAAATCATTCGTGACATTTTATAAAAAATTATACAATAGATATTATACAATAGAGATCCAGAAACTATAGTCGAATATCAATCTTTCGATTTTTATTGAACGGATTTCGTCGTTGAATTTGGTGCAACTGACTTTATGTAATATATTGCAATGGGACTGTTATTTATTTAATTTTACATAAAATCATTTAGTCATGTTGACTAATAAAAACTGCTTAAATGTTGATCTTTTAAATTAAATTTAATATTGCCTTTCTACTTAAAGATAATTATTTGAAAAATCTTATCTCTGAAAATGGCATTTAGGCGAATAAGTTACCACATACATAAAATATATACGTATACGGAATGTTTGGGATTTTATTTTGGGGCGTATTTCACAGCCATGGATAATTTCGTTCGTCATTTGTATCATCCGCCACTAAACATTTACACTGTAGTAAATGTGAAAATTACCTGGCCCCTTTCTTATTGTCTCGTTATTTTTAGCTCAAGTAAAACTTCCGTATATTTCTGGGCATCTAATAACTTGTTTCGAAAGTTTTTGAGCGACAGCATAACACTAAAATTTTACTAAATTAGCACGGTGTTTGTGAATGTTATACAGTTACCCTTGGGACATTTCTAGTATTTCCGAATACTGTCCGAATCTTTAATTTTGATCCTTGTGTATTTGCTTCAGCAGAAAGGGTTTGCATGAGAGAAATGATATCCTTTCAGGAGGTCATTCCTTACCTTTCCTCTTGCCTTAAGGATTCCACTTTAACGACAAACTGATGATATGGTTACGTGGCCTTCCTCAGCGCGTGTTCAATCCATCTCCACTAGCCGCTGCTCCTTTTATCAGGTGTGTTATAGAGAATTTATAATTCTGCGAATTTAAATTTTAAAAATTTTAACAAACAATTTTAAAACAACCCTCTTTCGCTGCATGAAATGCGCCGTAGTATTTGCCGTAGATTTTGATACTTAGTACTCCAATGATCATTAAATTTATTAAACATTGGATTAAAAATTGAGACAATTTTAATAAGTTCTAGAAGAAAAGCTTTTTAAATTTGAAGTTTAATTCATAATTAGTTTTAAAAGATTTCGAAAAACTTATAACTAAAATGTTTGCTAGAATTCTACCGTACATTTAATTTTTGAACAAAAAACAGAATTTAATAATAATTGGTTGGACCGAAAGCTTAAATATTTATACATGATAATCAATATTAAATTAAAATAACAAAATTTCAAAAAAAGACTTCAAAGTTGAAAATTTAATAACTTAAAATATCTTTAACTAAATTTAGATTTCATTCATAAAAATTGATGCCATTAGGCCGCGGCATAAACAATCTTAAATGTTATTTATAATCTTATATGAGGTTAAGTCACTTAAAAATCATTGGAGTGTAAGTAAAACAGTGACTGCATCCCATCCAACGATACTTGTTGTGTAGGGACGAACTCATTAAAAAATCACGGGGTTCACTTAAGGAACCGATCGCCTCTCTCCTACAATTAGTTACATTACAAACTCATCAAAAGTTTTATTCCCGTATTTAACCCTGTGATTGCTTAATGATTTTTTTCTTTTTTTTTCATATAACAAGTAAGGTTGGCCAAACATTAGGCCATAGTCCTTTTGAGATAGACATCTCCGTGAACGGCGCTTTATGATTTACAACCAATTTTACTAATTTCCAATGTAATTGGTAGAGAACGATAACTTCCTAAAAAGTTTATTTTCTTAACACGAATCAGGTAGGGCAAACATCTTGCCATATCGATTTTGAGGTAGGCATCTTTGTGAACGGTTTGGAATATACCTTAGGGTTAGATCTACATGATTTTAATACGAGTATGTTCCGAAGATTATAAGAGAGTTCAATCCAGTTTCGAACTGATGAGCTTATGATTATGAAAAAATCAATATTCTCATCAGGCCGCGGCGATTGGACTGATTATACCACAATTTACATTCTATATATACAGAATGTGCTGTGCGTTAAGTATTAGCGAATCATAACTAATACAGATGAATTCTCTTACAATTTTTCTTCTTCAATTAATATTCAACAAAAAAAATTAATAAAGTAAAAGTTAGGTCTACATATTAAAATGGATAAACTTCAATTTTCGTCTATAGTTCTCTTGATTATCGGAGTGGTATTGCATTTAGTAAGGAAACAAATCATTAATGCCCATATTTATGATACTAAACCACAGTAGCAATTAAATGCTTGCCTATTAAATCAACAATATTTTTTTTTTAAACGTGCAATTGCTACTGCGATTTAGTTCCGTTCATTTAATTGACTATCAATTAAAAAAGGTTTCCGAGATAGTTTTCGAACTAACTTAACGGGTATTTTGATATCCTTTCCGGATTAATTAGATTAATTCTTGCAGAAGTTTACGCGACCTGCAAATACTCCTAAAGCGTTTTATTTTTATAAAATATTTTGCCGATCAAACTCTTCGCGCGGTAATAGAACACAACAAATAAAAGATGAAGTAGAAACATAAATTTTGAAAATTCTAGAAAAAATACGGATTCTTGGAAATGCAAACCCATTACCTTCTATTTTGAGCTCAATATGTTTCGCCAAAAGAATTCTAAGAGAAGAGGTGTGATTTTTTCGGTGAAATACGTATACCATCTAATTGCTCAGAAAGAGCCAAATGTTAGCTTACTAATTATTTATCCTTTTGACGTTTTGCCATTTTTGGGGAAATTTCATAATTATATTTTCATTTTATCAGCGAAATGCTTGACCAAGTGATTTTCACAGTCTTTATTTGAAGCCAACTTTAGACCATCAAGGGAGTTTTGTAGAAATCGAAATAAATAATAGTCAGGGGGTGCCAGGTCCGGGCTATAGATGGATACATCAAAACTTCAAAGCCAAGCTCTCTAATCTTTTGCCGGGTCATCAAAGATGCGTATCCTTTCGATTGATTAATTCTGGCCGGTTTTTTTTTCAATTGCTTACTACAATCTCATTAATTGCTGATAGTGGAATAGTAGAATCCCGTCATACACAGAACATAAACTTATGGGGCGTTAATTCTGACTTTGAAGTCGTTTGTTCACCTTTCTTTCACCATGATCTTTATCGTATGCCATTCTCATATTTTATTCATTATTCACGGTCGATTTCGTTGCGTTTCAGTAGCGATTCGCTGATGGAAATTCGGTCAGTCAAATTTTTCATCGACAATTCATGTGACACCCAAACACTTTTTTTTTTGAAGTGATTGGTCAACCAGAGCAAGGTGCATCTTTGCATCGAAATTTCCAGAACGGAAGCGAGCAAACCAGCTAAATGATATTGCATTCGATAAAGCATCTTGACCGTGAACAAAACAATTTTTTTCCCCAGGCTTGGGCAGCGTTTTTGCCTTTTTCGCAGTAAAATTGTAAAATATAACACCAATATATGTAACTTTTGAAATGATTGACGAAATACAAAGCTATCTTCATGAAAATTGTAGGATAAAATGTCACCTATTAAGCACGCTTCAGTAAGACGAAATCTGATTAGTGTTGCCTGATACATCACACCAAACACCATCTAGTGACAAAAATCTCTCAATACTTTTTTTTGTTTTTTTTGTTTTATTAGGCCTGGATCCTACATAAATTAGAGCCATATTGCCAAAAATCCATATTTGTACAATTTCTATTTATATATTTTTAATTCATAATTCATTTTTAAACAAAAAATGTTTAACATTTAAATGGATCCAGAATACTCCCTACACATATTTTTCGGCTAGTATTTATTTCGTATCAAATTTTTATCCCACTCATCCTAATAAATTCATACATTTCCTTATAAACCAACCCTCATTCATTAAATCACTTAGGTTTCTTGCATACCGAAGGATGTTGAACTTAGATCTGTATTGGTTGTATTTAGGACAAGCCAATATGAGATGTTCAACATCTTCCACACAACTTAAAATCTTTGTCCTCACTCAAATTACGTTTCCACAAGCATTCCTTCCAGTTTCCATGGTTCAGCCTGATTTTCTCAACCGTTCGCAACACTCGCGTAACTCCTTTGAACTCCTTAAAGAACGGAATTATCAAAGGAGTACCATGGAGCGCTCTGTACTTCATTCGTTTCGTTAGACTTTTCTCGTTAAAATCGCTCTTCCATTTTCTCCACAGATTCATCTGAAGCATTCGAAGTACATCTCTTGCATCCTTCCTTCCATACTCCTGAACCATGTCATTCAATGTACCCTTTTTAGCTAACATATCGGCCCTTTAGCTAACATATCAGCTTTCATTCCCTTCGATCTGTCTATGTGATGGGATCCATTGTATGGTCACATCACGTTGACAGTCTCGAACGCATTCAAAAATCAAATCAACATACACATTGCCTTCCCTTCCACCTCCACATTTTTGCAAACATAAACCACTCTGGGAATCGGAAAATATTACTATTTTCCTTTCCGCTTCATTCACAGCCAGTTTAATTCCTTCAAACATTCCAACCAATTGTCCACTTTAAAATACTTGTCAATTTTCTTACTAGGCATGAAAATACCAACACCTACTCCATTCTCATTCACACTAGCATCTGTATAAACGATATCATCTTGCTGATTTTCCCAAACATAATTTTAGCGATAACTTCATTCATTCCCTTATTATATTCCTCCATATTCAAACACACAGTAAGATTATTAGGAACGGGTTGCGGACCAGCATTGCCTATACTCAGAAACATGTTCAAATTTTCAAGTGCAACGCTAGTTCTATATGTCAGTTTGTACACCGCCCTACTTTGTAATCTTACTATCATTTCATTCCAAAACTCATTTTTCTTAGTTACCATTCTCACCGACTCTCTCACTGTGATCCATTCTCTCTTGTAATCGAGAGGTAAGTCACCCATTTCAGACCACAGAGTGTGTTGGGGTTGAGTTAATCGTCCACACCCCCGCTAAAAGCCCCTTTCGAAGCATTCCCACACACAATAATACCATATTAAATTTTGGAGGATATAAGGGCTTCCTTAACATATCAGTCACACCCGGATGAGCACCCCACTTAGGTTTGCTCACCCGTTTAACGACATTTAAACGTTCCTTGCAGTTATCTGCCAAAATTTTCATGTGCTTTCCAAAATTCATTCGTCTATCAATCCAAATACCAAAATACCTGTACGCATTTACTTGTTCAATTCTGTGACTATTAACACTTATATTAATATTTGCAACGTTTGTTCTGAAACTCATATAAGCACACTTATTAGGATTCACTCTCAGATTCAACATTTTAAGTTTTTGTATTAAATCATCTACCCCCTTTTGCGCTCTTTGAGCCGCCACATCAATACTTCTCCATTTTCCAATCTACAAAATCGTCTGCAAATTGTAGAACGATTTGATTATCTGCATTGATGTGGTGTATCTCGCTGGTATATAAATTGAACAGAGCTGGAGATATTCTACTTGTAAAACCACTTCCATTCAGAACCATTTTTCTCTCAGTCATAAAATCCAATACTTTTTCCCCAACCTATATTTGAAATTTTATTTAATTTGATAATAACAACGTGGCATTTAGGATTTTGACAACAACAACATTTCGTGCTGGTTTAAATATTTGATGTCAAATGTACATTTAAAGCAAATGCTACTATTGTTAGTTTTAAGTTTGCTCTAAGCCTTAAAAGCTCATAAAGGTCTGTTCACTAAGTAAACATTATTAATACACCATACTTATATCTAATGAATGAATGAAGTTTAAACTCTAAACGGATAATTGAATCAAATTTTAATTTGACAACAACAACACCTCATGTGTAAGATCTTAACAACAACATATTTTATAGTGGTTTATTTAAATATTTGATGTAAAATTTATAATTAAAACAAACACTATAATCTAACACTATAAACACTATAACGTGCTCTCTATATGTAGGTTTGTGCACCGCCCTACTTTGAAGTCTAGCTATCATTTCATTCCAAGGACAAAGCTTAACGGTCAAAATCACAAATATTTGAAAGTTTAATCAATGTACAACAACATTTCATACTGATTATTTAAAATTTAAGCTACAATCTGAAGCCGAGTATAGTTTAACTTGGTTTCTTTAACTGAAACTTAATTCTGAGAATCATGACAATTAAATGAAGACTTGAACGTATTTTCTATAAAAAAAAAATTGGTAAGGTTACCTTGTTGCTGTTAAGAGAAATTTAAAATCATTCCGCTTGATGGATAAATCTTTTTCGATGTTTATGATTGTAGGTGATTTCAATTCACCCAAATATTGATTGGGGACTGGATAATGACGATAATACAATAGTCAATATTATTCCTTGTTCTCTGTATTAAGGTGTATAGACCGAAACAGGAACAAAAAGCATGATATGCAATGGTAAAAATCTTGAAAGGTTTTACTTGACAGGATACAATATGTTGAACTTTGTAGCATACGTTTTGATAAGATCATACTAACGTCTGGAGTTCTATAAATGCACCTTAATACAGCATCAGATTATGCATCAAAATGCAGAATTACCTTAACTATATTTTCGAATGGTGTAAAATTGAGATTTAAATTCAAATACAAACTCAAGCACAAAACACTGAGGCGAGCATAGATTTCTTTCGCACGTGTACATGTGATACGTTTAAGGATGCGCTAGGGAAACGGCATCTCTTCGCCCAAAGTGCTTGATTTATCACTAACAATAAGCCGATTATGCTAAAGCCATTGGCTTATATTGTTCAGATCCTTAGCGTAACTAACGGCCAAATCATCAGCAAAAGCAGTCGGATATCCTGTAGAAGATCAACATCAAAAGTCGAATTAAAATAAATCAAAAATAATAATGGGGCGCCACACTTAACAGCACCTGGGTTACTTAAAGTTTCGTCTATTCTAACAATCTGATGTCGTTTTTGAAGGTAACTTGTAAACCACAATATTACATAGTTTAGATAGCAGTATTCCATGGTCAACGTCCTATGAACATTGGAACGCGATCACCGTGGAGTGCTACAAATACGTAAGTACATACAATTTATTTCAGTATTGGGTGAATATCGCTTTAATCGTTGGGTGCAATACCGCTTGGACGCTATGTGTGTTTAACACATCGAATCGTTCAAAGCGCGTGCCCTTTTTTGATCAAAAGTGTGTTACTCGCTTCAACCATAGTCAAGTTTATTGGACAGCAGTTTGTGACAATTCGATTACTGCTTGATAAGCCCTCTTCTCTTCAAAATGCCAACAGAAACTGAAATTACCGCGGTGTTAGAAAAGATAGTAAACAATTATTTTGATATGTTGTCTACATTACGGCGCTTCATCAAGGGAATAACCGAAGTTACAACGTCAGAGGAATTAATCGCCCAAATATAATTGCTCAAAAAATTCTATGTTCAGTTCAATGATTATCAAGATTCAGTGCAAAATTATAACACTTTCGCTGATGGTGCAAAGTTATAGAGGAAGAATGTCTATTCGTGAAAGTTGAGCTACGAGGAGTTAGAGGCTCATGTTGTTCCTGTTGTCAAGCATTTCATCATACGTAAACAATAAAGACTTGCGGTTGCCACGTTCTAACATACCTAAGTTTGAAGGAAGTTGTCGCGATTTCCCGTCGTTCCGAGATTTATTCGAGTCTTCGGTACCTAAAAATTAAAATCTAAAGGATGCAGCAGCTAGGATTTTCATCAAAGGATGGTTCGTTACGACAGTTGTGTGATAAATCGTAGTTAATCCCGATATTACTAATTGAATAAGGGGATACAACCAATCAACCTAAGGTTCCTAACCATTCAGGGTGTTAGACCACCTTTCCCCCGCTGAGGATAGCGCCTGCTTCCCAAGTGCTTGTCTCCGCGCTGTGATAGGCCTCCCCAGACTTGCTCTTTCTGGTTGCAGCTGAAGAGTCGTACCATGCCTAGCAAGTTCATCCGCCCTGCAGTTCCCCATCACGCCCGAGTGACCTTGGACCCAGATTATCTGGATATTGAAATGCTCACCCATCTCATTTATAGATGAGTGACAACTCAACGCCACCCGTGACGCCAAAGACACCGATTCTAACGACCGGATCGCCGCTTGACTGTCCACATAGATTGTGATATCGTCTGAGGATAACACATTATGCTTCAACCACGTCATGACCTCCTCAATCGCTACGACTTCAGCTTGGTACACGCTGCAGTAATCAGGGAGACGAATAGAAATGTGTACATTTAATTTGTCACAGAATACTCCAGCTCCCACTTTGCCGTCTAGCTTGGAGCCATCTGTGAAGAATTGCAACGCTTCGGTTTCCGATAACGGTCTATTCCTCCAGGATTCCCTTGAAGGGAAGGAGGTCCGAAATCGCTTCTCGAAGCGTAGAGTAGGTTTAATGTAGTCAAGATTCGCCAGCTCATCCTTCAACGATCTAACAATAGTAGAGTGTCCTATACTAAGACACCTCCACTGAGAGACGGTTGCAAGTCGTACACCTAGCAGTATCCAAAAACGGTAATGGCACACAGAAAATAAGAGTAGTTTTTGATGGGTATGTGAAGCCAACTGTTTCGAAAACATGCGGTATCGTTAGGATCGCATATTTCACAAAATTATATGGCGATAATACAAGATACAAACCCGAAAGTGGCACAAATCATTTTGCGGGATTTCTATGTCGACGACCTAATCACGGGGCAAATACCATTACTGAAACGATTGTACTCAAAAATGAAATAACCGGCGTACGTAAAAATCTTGGGTTCAACACCGGCGACTAACCGATGAAAGATATTCACAAAATTTTGGGCGTCCTTTGGAAATCATCAAACGATTTCTTTTCCTTTGACGTTTCTCTCAGCGTTAATGAAACTTTGACTAAACGATGTTTTTATTTCACAAGTTGCTCAAATCTATGATCCATTTGGGTTTTTGGCACCTGTCGTTATAATTGCCCAAACCCTATTTAAAAGACTTTGGGCTCGCAACAAGAGGGCTTTTTCCAAGCAATATCATTAAAACTAATCAATGGTGGAGTGGCCCAGCTTGGCTACAAGATGATGAATTTTCTTGGAATTTATTGCTTAAAGTTAATAACCGGGAAGCAAAATCAATCAAATGAGTTTTTGTTCATTGAATTGTGAAGAACATCGTCCAATCAACAAAGTCATGAAACAAAGTCGTGAAGAACACCATTCATCGACAAGGATGGTTTGATTTGCATTAGTGGGCGTATCCAACGATCTTTAGTGGGCTATAATCAGAAGCATCTAATAATAATTCCAAAGTGTTCACCAGGCTGTCGTTTGTTGATAACACAGTTTAATCAGTTCCATTTACATCCTGAACCGTCATTGTTGACTCACCTGACTAGACAGGAGTATTGGATCATCGGTGTAAAATCGATTGTAAAGGTTGTACCAAGGAAGTGCATAACGTGTGTAAAGTATAAAACGAAAACTGTGAAGTAATTGAAGGGAAATCTTCCTCATGCTCAACTCAACCCAAGAAGGCCCTTTTCCAATGTAGTAATAGATTTTGCGAGATACAGTAATTAAAGCTGTCCACTTAGAAGCAGTGTCTGTCATGTCCTCGTGCCCATCATATATACAAATAGATAATGGGTCCAATTTTATCGGGGCATCACGACGGCTCAAGGAAGGATATGACCTAATCTATTCAAGGTAACACCAGAAGGAAGTGCTTGAATATTTAGTAGGTTTTCAAATCCATTGGAAGTTTAATCCTCCAGCATTACCTCATTTTAATGGTTTGGTCGAGTAAGCGGTTAAATCTATTCAAAATATCATTTGTACAGTTGCATTGCTGGAAGCAAACTTAAGCGACCAGGTTATTCCAAGTTCTAAGCGACAGAAATTCATCGTTTTCGGTTATCTATAATCTTCGCCTAATAATAGTTTAAAAGATGTACTCTGTACTGAAATTAAGCAAAAGAATATCGGTCCAATATTAAAACTTTGCTGGAAAACATATTGCGACAAAAACTGAGCATATTAAGCGATTGGGAAAGTTTGCAGCAAAATTTGTAACTTCATTAGATTGTTCCGAATGTGGAACAAATACACGAATTTGGCTGTACTACTCAAATTGATATTCACTGTAATAAAATAATAAAATAAAAAACGCCTAATAGTAATGCAATGTAGTATAAAATCTAAATCCACGCCGATTATTGCCTAAATGCCTACTATTTTAAGAAACACATTTTTATGATACTATAAAAATGTTTACCCCTTTACTTATACATATTAACATCATTCAGGCGAATATTTAGAAAGGCAATTTCACATATAAAACAACAATGATAAATAAATTTCACTTACCTTTCACAAAATGACATTTGGGCGCCGCCTAATCGTCGAAAATTTTTCGATTCATAGCAATAGCTACAACTACAAAATGAATACTGTGACCCATATAAACTGGACTCATCATCCAAATCGGTGAAATTCATATCCGTTTCAAAACCCTCATCGTACATAGTACTCGGTTGCGATTGAGATTTAACCGATTGATTTGATCGATTTGATTTGCTGTGAACAAAAAAAAACAAAAAAAATTTGTAAGCTTTCTTCTCAAATTATAGAGGTAGGTACAGTAAATTTAGATTGTAAAACATGTACAAATATTATTTATAATTATTATTGTGTGTTAAGTTTTAGTTTCTTTAATATTTTTAATCTGATGTTAAGACAGTGGCGCTTGTATATGAATAGATGAAAATTTGAGTGGAATGTATCATGCAAACTTGCCAAGTATTTAGTTCAAACTTCGTTACCGCCCAACTAAACCATATTAGTATGGAATTTTTTATCCATTGAATGTCTTTAGGGCATATTATTAAACGACATAATGTTGATTAATGATTTACTGCACGCAAAGTGTTGAAATGTGTTCAAGTATGGAAATTCAAATAATGTATCGCCAATCAATCATGTTTTATGTAAGATGTTGATTATTGCTTTGACCAACAATTAAAAAAATATAGAAACTATTTAAAATGGATCATCAATCAATGGTACGAATCATATGTAATGTTTTTATATAGGTTGGTTAGCCCAATGAACGGTTTTATAATTTATATACTTTTAATAACATAGGCAAAATCCAATTATCTCAAACAAAACCGATTTCGATAATTTTACTTACAAGATTTGGACAAATCATGAAAGAAATAAGAACAATTCCGAAGCTGTAAATATTCTTAGTCCAGAAGTATAAAGGATCACAACTACCACTTTCAAGAGGAGTGGTGAGAAAGCTTCGGATTTTTCTCGTTTACAACAATATCACTGTCGCTAAGTATATCCGACCATTGCAGTTGATCAAATTGGTACATTTACAAACAGTGCCAAACCAGTGAATTTGATAATTAAAGTTCATTACATTAATTTGCACTATAAAATTCGAGTAAAAAAATTTGATTTTCACCTCACCGTAGTGAGGATATTGGTGGGAAATAATATTGAATTGCTCCTACCCTCTCCAGATCAAGCAACGACACCTCCTTCAAGTTAAATAGAGCTGGAAAAAGTTTCTTCTCACTTCATCGTGGTGAATAAAGTTTAAGTTTTTTCCCGTCTCTATTACGCTTACAGCAACACCGCTTCCAAGTCGGTATGGCATTAGAAAGTGACCAAACAGGCAAACCTATACCTACCAATATCGCGCTATAAAGGGTACATTGAAAACTAAAGTATTGGTAGTAAAATTGTTGCATTTAGAACATTTTTTGTCTCTTCGAGCCGAATGGGGCTTTTAACCCTATTAAACGTTCAACCGTAAGTTAAAGAATTTAACTTAAAGAATGAAAAGAAAATTTCGTGTTAGTGTCAAAATCAATTTATTGAATTTTGAATTGAAAAACATTGTTGTACAATAAGATATAAAATCGAAAAATTATCGCAGATGAGCCTTCCGAGATTATACTTTACGAGGATATTTATTATGAGATCATCGCGAAATTAATTGAACAACATTTTAGGCAAAATACGTGTGAATTTTGACTATCTTGGCATTTCAGAGCTTTTCAATTCATAGTGTTTTACAAATTTGACATGGTCATGTTGAAAGCTTATAGTTTCACCTATTTAAAGCTTATGATGTGATATGTCGGAAAACTTTAGATCTGCAATAGCTTTTTAAACGTTTGGTTAAATATTAACTAAACATTAAAGCGTCAAAATGCATATTTGGGCATTCCTCATTGGTTTTTCTTGGACACACGATATGATAAATTATTATAGCCGATTTATTCAAAACAGCGCACATATTTTGGCTCCATTACATTCGCATTGAGCTTCTATGGTTAAAATTAAATCAAATACAAAATCATTCACCTGGCCAGAAGAACGCGAGGAATGGTTTAAGAAATGCAAAGAACCCTTAGCGTCATACGCATTATTACCATACTCAATGGATTGAATAAATAAAACCTATACGTACACCGTAGAACACCGATTAAGAAGTCGTGAGTACTGAAATTTAAGCAAAAACACGAGATCCAATATTATATCCTCCATAATTTCAAGTAACACAAATGACGGGGGACCGTACGCACAAGTAACAGTAAACTGTTTTACTTACAAGGGTCTTTTGGATAGCGGTGCTACCGTCAGTGTACTGGGCTGGCTGCGCCTTCCTAAAGGTTTGTGAACGATACCACAGTAAAAGTCCATAATTTTCCTAGTTACGTAAATACGGCAGCGAATAGGCTCAAACAGTTTTCGGATTTATTAATACACAGGTGATATTTGATAACAAATAACACTTGATGAAACTGTACATTGTGCCTTCATTAGAACAGCCTCTAAATCAGCAGACATTAATTTTTGGAACCTATTCGGAATCACACTAAATATATCCACGTTAAATTCCATGTCGGCCACAACCTCTCACTGCGAATCCTCTGAATTCCATCATCTCTCCGCAGAAGAGAGGGCGAAACAGTTGGTGCTCGGGAAAACCAACTTAGTATCCCAGCGATTCTTCTCCGTTTCGCCTGTTAAACGAGAGTTGATGTACAAAGAGTTGGACCGAATGTTGTCATTAGGTGTCATTGAAGAGGTGTAAAAGGCAAATGGTGCTCTGGTGTAAAAGGCAAATGGTAAAGTTCGTTTGTGTTTGGATGCCCGTTAATTGAACAAAGTAACCGTCAACCATGTTTACCCGTTGCCGATTATTGATGGATTATTTTCTCTAAATTTTTAGTGTTAAGTAATCCTTATGGGCGATTTATAAGAACTTGTTGTATAGCGTTGGATTCGTTGAGGTTTTCCCTGCGGTTTGTAGTTATGGTCTTTAGAAGTAATCCTTATAGACGATTCACGCGTAATTATCGCATAGCTTTGAATTCGATGAAGTTTTCTAACTACGCTATCTCACAGGTTCGCGAGTACTTATCGCATAGCGTTGAATTTAATGAGGCTTTCTCTAAATTTTGTGAATCCGACGCTATGCGATAAATGCTCGCGAATCTCCCTTAAGAATTACTTCTAAAGACCATAACTCGAGATATCTAGATGTTCGCGAATCTTCCATAAGGATTACTTATAAAGACCATAACTCGAGATAGCATCATGGAAAAGTTTCGAAATTTCATAAAATCTACAGAAAACTTCAACGAATCCAACGCGAGTTCGCGAATCATCTGTAAGGATTGAAATCGTCTGAAATCGAATAACTCGACTGTTAATTGTGATTTGCCTTATGATTATTGTTCAACATCTTTTTTCATGACTCCCATATCCAATTATGAAATTATCATTAACTCGTTGGAACCGAAGCAGCCAGTCGACAATGATGGTCTTAGTAATTATATATTGAAAGCTATTGCTAATTATGTCAACCACGCTCTTACCGATATTTTCAATCTTTCTTTCGTAAGGAATAGTCCCTGAAAGACTGAAAACTGCTCCTATTATTCCGTTGTTTAAAGAAGGTAATCGAAATGATAAAGGCAGTTATAGACCTTGCAGCCAGTAATTTTGAAAATTTTAGAGAATTAGTGAAAAACAGAGTAATTTTTTTTAGATCAGATTAATGTATTAAGTAACCATCAACATGAATTGTCAAGGCATGAGTACCGAATCGGCCTTGTTGGAATTTTTGAAAACAATTGATAACGGACTGATAACATTGGTAAAGCTTGTGCTGAACTAAGGTCCTCAATAAATAAAATATGTGACATAAGAGTACTTGTTCGTGTATTACTATTAACTTATGTAGCCGGATGTAGATGTTGTTGTTGTACATAACATTCTCCCCGGCCCTGATGTGAAGATTATTACGCCTTATACCAGCGCCTCTAGACGAGTGATTGTGGCTATTTTATCTTTGGTTTTCCCATCTTGTTGTCGTCTATTGTTGCACCCTCATTTAGTTTCCTTGTTAGATTTTGATTATCCTTAGTTAGAAGAGGACTTATTTTTGCAATAGGTCTCTTGAAGTGAAGATGGTGTATTTAGGACCTTTTATAGATACAACTCTGGTTAGACCATCTGACTCTGGATGAGTATCTGTTATCCTTCCCATTACCCATTTTGTAGGTGAAAGTTGCTCATCCTTGATTAGAACTAGCTGACCAACCTCGTAAATTTGCTCTCGGTAGTGTCCATTTGGACCTTTGTTGTAGGCTCGTTAAGTATTCTTTAGACCATATTTTCCAAAATCCTTGAGTCATTTTTGAAAGCAGGGTCCACCTCTGTGTTGCGCTTAAGTTGCTTTTGTCTGACTCAGGAGGGGAATTCAGCGGTCTGCCGATTAAGAAATGCCTAGGCGTTAAAGCATCAAAATCATTCAAATCGATTGACAAAGAAAGAATCGGTCTGGAGTTTAAACATGCTTCAATTTGTGTTAGCACCGTGCTGAACTCTTCGTAAGTTTGTTTCACCGATAACTTTTTTTAAGCGGTTTTTTGTTGATTTTATTGCTTCCTGAGTTGCATTGTTGTTTGCTTATTGTATAATCGATGCCCTTATTGGAATAGGGGACGGATGGAGTGAATCTAGCTTCTGGTAACATACCCATTAATTGTTCTGATGCTGTTTTCCTGAATCGAAAGCATTCAAGCACGTTTACCATTCAGAACCCAATATTTTGTAAGTAATTGTGCTAGGGTCGCTTGCATGCCTCCATGTAATACGAGATGGTGTGCTTCATGAGTGATGAGTTTTGAGTAAATATGATCTTTAGGTAAAACCAGTTCATACTTTTGATCATACTAAAGTTGAAATTTTTGTAATCTACCGCCGACCCCTCAACAAGCCATTTTCGTCAATGAAAGGATTGAGTGATGATAGTTTGCTGTTGTTTTTTATTTTCTTCGTTGTTTTGAGCGATTTACTGTCTGCGGTGAATTCCGATGCTTGTATTGTTTTTATGATTGCATTGTGGGATTTGGTCAGTTCATCTACTGTTAAAAAACTTGGTATCTCTTCAGGAACTCGATGTATTCGTTTTTTAAGGGTGGCAATAAATCTGTAGCAGTAAGCTAAAGTTCTTTTGATTTTAAGAGCTGATGAAAATCGTGAAAACTCTACCAACTCTGGGTTGAGGAGGTGCATTGGTCTGATACTATCGGCGCTGTTTGTGTTGTGAAGTTACCTGTTGCTGTTGAAGTTGTTGCAGCAGCTTCTATCTTAAAGGGTATATCAGCTGTTTTACAAACACGTTGTATATGCTTACGCTCTTCTATATAAGGCATATCGTTTATGCCAGTGCTTATCAATCTCTGGTCGTTAATTTTGTATTTGTTACAAATCTGCGACGTCTTCTTTTCTTTTCCCAGGTGAGCCTTTGTTGTTCTGGCCGCTGGATCCTTTTTAACGTTTGCGATTAGTTCCTGGATCTGTTCTCCTGGATTGTTTTGTTCGTTCAGCAAATTTTCCATATCTCGTTCTTTGTTATGTTGTAGAGCGTTGATTTTTCTCCTAGCGTAGTTCTTTTATCTCGGAGGACCAATGTATCAGAGCTTAGTAATTTGGATACTGATTCAGCCAGCACAACAACGGCATCAAAAAGGATCAAAAGCTGCTTAGAAAGCAGTAAATAAAAATAAACCACTTGCAGACCCTCATCTCGCAAGCAAAAGGCTTAATTGGAGATAGAAAAAAACCCAAATCAATTAGCTAAATAAAGCGATAGAGAAAATTGATGAACTGCACGAAGAGGTCCTCGTAGAAACAACACAAGAGGATCTACAAATTCAGGAATATTTTATAAACAACTACTATTTTAACATTAGCTGCCTTACTGAAGATTGTAATGCTAGGTTACAACAGGCAGTACATAAAAAACTTGAAATCTGTTGAATCAACAACGACCAGCTGCCAAAAGAATACAGGTTAAAAGAAATTGAGATACCAAAGTTTAATGGGGAATATCGAGAGTGGCTTGGTTTCCATGAACTGTTCTTAAAATTAGTGGATCAAAACGTTAGTTTAACTGATACCGACAAAATGATGTACCTAAAAATACATTTGGAGGGAGGAGCGAGCAAATTATCCAACATTTGTAGCCAACAGGAAACACCTATGAAAGCGCGATGGAAATACTAACTACCAGATATCAAAATAAAAGGTTACTAGTAAACAATCATATCAACGCTACTCTCGCCCTACACAATATACAACAAGAAATGGCATCTGTAATTAGAATATTGCATGACATCGTCAGGGAAGACTTACACGAAATAAAAAATTTAGAAGTCGACATTACGACTTGGGGTGCTTTAAAAAATCCAAAGGAGCTTCAAACCACTAACGGATTTCTCGAATTTCTGGAACAAAGATATCAAGTGCTAGAAACCTTGCGATTGCCAAAAGTAACACCAGCAAATGATAGCCGTCGCCACAACGACTATAAACAGCAGGCATTCAGCGCAATGACAATAAAAAATCAGTCATGTATTTTGTGTTCGGACAATCATAGTTTGGAATGCTGCCGCAAGTTCAACAAAATGAGTCACATAGAACGGATACAAATTAACAACTTGTATGATCTTTGCAGAAGGTGCTTAACTACTGGACATAGCAATAGCAAGCAACACAATCTACTTCATATAAAGCATTCTCAAATTACTACTTCAAGAAAAATTTCAACCAACAGTGCGATAAAGACTAATGAGATAAAACTTTTAGCAACCGCTCTTGTCAAGACCACAAGATTTGATGAAAGGGAAGAGCTTTTAATATTGCGGATTGACACCGACTCACAAGCATCGTTCATAACCACGCAGAAGCCAAACAACCTTTAAATCTGGTTGGTCGTAGTATCAGTGCGGAGATCCATGGTGTAGGCGGACGGACAAGTTGCTGGTAAGGTCGTAAATATCAACCTACAACCAGGATATCTGTCAGCATATTCAATTGAAATTGAGGATTTAGTACTACCTAAAATAAGCAAAAATGTGCCAGAAACGCCATTTAATTTTAAAGAATAGAACCATCTGAACGAGCGGCTATTGGCCGATCCGAACTACAATATAGCAGCACCGATATGCACACTATTGATAGTTGACTTGTTGAGGATGTTTCCCGGTTGCTGTTGGTCAGGGCTAGACAGAAACACGTTGATAGTTGTTGTAGTATCTCAGTAACTCGCAGTAATCTCAATTGGAAAATTCACGCCTCTTCTTTAAAACTTTACTTGTCGTCTGCTTCAAAAATTTTCTATATCCTGCGTTATTTTTGCTGTTCTTAAAATAACGGGCGAGTTCACGCTCAACTCGCAAAAGTATTATGTGAAAACATTTATGAATGTATAAGTATCCATTGAATCATTTCAAGCCTCTACGATGGGCCTGAGAAACCAATGCAGATAGACGGCTGCCGTTCGCCTAGTATTTAAAATGCGTTACATTTTTGGTTTAAAAAACCAGTAAGTTATTCTAAATTGTGTTTGGAAGATGAGCCTTGGCGACATTAAATGTTTAATAAAAAATTAAAATTTATAATTTATTTGTTAGCCATGTCTCGGTGAGCTTTAGCAAAGGAACAGTTCTGTTAAGTTAATCATATAAACCTGCCTTGTACGCTTTAAAGTACACCATTACTCATGCACGACAATCTTATTGAGATTCCATATTTAGTTTGAACTAAATGAAGAAGGGCGGTTTCCGAAGGAAAATTTCCTATGAGCCCCTACAAAATTGATACAGCATCGGATCTAAGATCCGAAGCCACTTCCAGGTGGATTTTCTTTACGGATAGTAGCTTGGCGCCTTTTCCTCTTTCCTATTGAAGCATTACAGGTCCCGCAAAATCAAAACCCGTATGAGTAAATGGTCGTGACTGTAGTACTCTGGCTTGTGGTAGTGTACCCATAATTTGTTTTGAAGTTTATGCTCGATATCTCACACATTTGATACAATTGTGAGATTCTCGTTTCGTCAGAAAGCTGCCACCTGTAATGCAATAATTATTTCTGAGAAGAGAGGAAAGCAAGGATGGACTAAGATATAAGAACAATTTGTGTTGATAGGATACTGTAATTTTGCTAAGGATATGTATCTATATGGTGCAAAATTATAGGATGCTTTGTGTTGGAATTAACCGAAGAATTTTGGAGTTTCCCTCCAACCCTTAATATATTCTCTAAGTCCAAAAAAGGTGATAACTTCGATAGAGTTGATTTGCATCCTGTGCCCAGGATGAAATTCGATTGAACAAATTTTCTATCGAGTCATTCATTTTTATATTTGTTTGAAGTACAAGTTTTTTCTTTTCTAATTCTGTGGACCGCTGCAACCCGATTTGTGTTGATGGCCAATCACTCTCGTTTTTAATTGGCCAAGTAGGTCCAAAAAACCAAAATTCATTTCCAACCAGATCTGCTGGTTGTATCCCTTGTGATGCTAAATCAGCCGGAATGTGACGCCAATGTTTACGAAGTAATGTGTCTAGAATTTCTGCTAAGCGAGAACGATCTCTGAATCATTCCAAGCGTAAAGTTCTTTTTCGTAATCCATGAAAGCTTGTTGCACTTCTGAAAATATGGTATTGAAATTGACGAATGTGCACGAATTGATAAAATTGAATGACGAAAAAATTGTGCACGAATAATTTGTCCGACCAAGTAATTCGGGGAACAAAAATCCCCGTAACGTACACGGTTCCCGCATGATCCGTAAACACATCGGCACAGAAAACTATGTTGTGCATTCGGAACCTAATTATAATTACGGTGAAAATAATCTTGCACAGTTGCCACGAGCAATTTTTTGGTTTTAGTGATGTTTTATTTGGTCGTTTGAAATTTTCTCCATGTTATTCAGCTCCATGTACTCTACGATGAAGGAATGATACTCAAGTTTTAATTGATTATTCTTGTCCAGTTTTTCCCCTTTTTTTAACGAATCACCAAGTTGTTACTGAATATCATTGAATGGTAACCTTGCTATGTAGCGTCCAGTGCAATTCCTCTTAATGGTTTGTTTGTAGAACTGCTCACGTTGACTTCCAAAACAGTTGAAATATTTTATCTATACCAATATATCATAGAGTGCATAGAATATAGTGACTTGGGCGATAGGAAAGTTGATGTGGCTGCAACATCTACAACTAGTACCTATCCAAAAATGGCTTTTCGTGCAACCACTGAACTGTTAGGATCCCTTAAACTGTCAGACCGCAAGATATTGAAAACTGTACCGGCACTTAATATGATGTCAACTGAATTTCGGAAATTGAAGTTTGGATCTGCCAAATCTTATTCAAAGTGATGTATATGTGTGGTTTTGTGAATTTTTGATTTGACACTGATTATAATGATGCAAGGATATGTATACATCTATTGTTAGATGTTGATGTGGATCAAAACGGGATGCTCTATTCGAAGCTACTCCCCTCTCGATTGTGTTTGAATTCTTTTATGGAAGTTGTAATTGTTTCACTAGTGATTGTGAAATGATGATGATCATTGATTCAGAATCCAGAAATATTCTGCACTGTTGTACTTTGCCATACACATTTTCAATGTTAACTACAACTGTGGGTACTAAACGTTCAATGGCTATCGTGTGAGCCATATGGACTTAATAATTTCCTTGTAAGATTGTGCTTCAATTGCTGGTGATATCCTATTTTGAGTGTGCGTTTGAGAAATTAATGATTGGTTGTATCCCTTGTTCACTTGATTGCTTGGTTCATTATGTTCATGTAGACAAGTTGTAAGTGTGATAGTTGTTAAGGCCCATGGTTGTTCTGAATCGACTCGATTTTGCTCCGCAAAATTTTGATGAGTGCTCTACAATTAAACAGTTGAAACAGATGTTATGTTTTAAAACGAAGTCTCTGCGATCTGGAATGTTCATGGATTACAATTTAGCACATGATCGCTTTGACAATATTTGCACTTAATGATTCTGTTATTCACTTTAGTTGGAGGTACATTAGTTGTATGATTAACTTCAACCTTTTTTATTGGATGTACAGCAGAACGCGTAACACTTGATGTTAATTCACTATTTTCCCTTCCTTCTGCCTCAGCTCCCAACGCTCGCAAACCTCGTATATCTTCGTCTGCTATATTGTGTAATGGTGGTCTGAACTGTAATTGATTTGACATTGTAACTGAAGAAATGTCTAGAAACTTTTGAATATATTTAGTGACAATTAGTTTTATCTTGTCGATTATCGCTCGACTATTTCACGCTTCGTACATTTTATGTGTCTAATAAGTAATGCAGCATCATCACGCAATACACCTTTCAAAAACTGAAATTTAAGAGCCTTGCTTATTAAATCATTCTCGTGAATTGAAGATTCAAATAAATCTGTAAATGCTGGAAACTCTTCGTACTTCCACCAAATGGTTGAATAGTATTTTTGGTAATCTCACATCAGCTGCTTTTGAACTTGTTGCTTTAAATGTTTCGAGAAAAGTAGTTTGATTCATTGTGTGCATTGATTTGGCGTTGAAGAATAGCTTTAGCTTCAAAAAACTTCGTCTCAAAATCAATCAAAAGCAATTTTTTCCTCGATTTTGCGCAGCTCAACCATTAAATCATTAAGAGCTTCTAATCGTACCGCGATTATTTCAATAGTGGTTTCGTCTTTAATGGCCTTAGTAAATATTATTACACTGAATCTTAAATAAATCAACTTTCGTTAAGGACTGAAATACTACAGCAAATCCTCATTTCAAACAACAAGGATGAAAAATTAAATAATAAATTATTAGAGTGTCGGGCTCTTTAGCAACATATTTTATGCAAATTCTTTCAATCTTCAGTTTCGAAACTAAGAAGAAGTTCCTCGGATTTATGCTCATATTTACGCAAACACATTGAAAACCAAAAAAAGATTTGTATTATACATTTTTAGAAATTTTAAGAATATAATATATGCACTTGACAGATAACGAGGTTGACAGATATATCGAAACAAGGCATTTGCTAAGGTGAACCTTCACTAATAAACAACTAAACCGTCATTACCACATACCATGTGGATAAGGGTCTTTTCTTTCTTTCTTTAAGAATATCCCTTATATTTCGAAATTTTATGTCTTTGTTCATAGAGGTTGACAGATATATCGAAACAAGGTTTTGCTTGTACTAACGGTACAAAATTATGACGCTAATGGTACGGTTGTTTCCATATAGCTGATATTCCATATAATCGATAGAAAAAACTGTTTATTGATAATTTTGCACCGTTATTCACAGAGGTTGCTCTGTATAGCGTGGTATGCCACTACAATGCAATATCCATCCCCAACGTATATGCCATACTCCTGTAACGATGCGATGGCGATAAGGGTGATTTTCAGGCCCATATACATAAAGCCGATATTCGATATAATCGATGGAAAAAATACTATTTTGGTAATAATATCGGAATAAGGCCTTTATGTGGACCAATCATTATTGTTTCGTCTTAAGTGTGGCGACGATATGCATGTTTGATAAACTTTAACAACAGATCCTTTGGACTTGGAACACGGGCCGGTATGAACCCATTTATGGGTTGCAGTTAAATATTCGACAATATCCATATCTTTAAATGAACTTAATATAGAATTCAATTCAGCAAAAGAAAAATTTATAACCACAGAATTAAATACAGGGCATTTTTTAAAATTTGCCTCCACATTGATCTTAAACGATTTAACACCCCCCCCCCCCCTTTCTTCAATTGAATCAATTGTGTGGCTCGAACTAACCATATCAGTTAGTGGAAAAGTAGCATCTAAATATACTGGAAGGTCTGTATTCTTAAACAAATCTTTGATTATTTTCAGTACGTTGTTCTGCATTGCACTATATGTTATTACAACAAATGGGCGACGCATAATTTTTTGAATATATTTGTCATCGCCATGCTATGTTCACCTTTCTTCCATTCTTTATCAATAGCGATGAAATCACCACCCTATTTTTCTTAACACGTCATGAGATTTTGTTTCTTTTGTATGGTGTTAGTATTTTGAACAAAATCAATGTCTTCTACTTGGATTAAGCTTTCAGCTACTTTCTCCACGGATAAAATCCGTTCAGCTACTTTCTCCACGGATAAAATCTCCAATAATTTTTTTTTATAAATAGCTCGGTTGTATCTTGAAGTGTAGCTAAATTTTTTTTTATTGGAGTTAAACGTGTTCCCTTAGAAATAATATTTGTTTCAATATCTCCTCGATGACTACATTCATGCAAATTAAGAGTTACAGGATTTTCAATTAAAATCACACTGCTGCAACAGATAAATCAGGTTCAGATTCAATTGTCAGGTTTACTGCAGAATCGTCAATACGTGTTTCTATGGAATTTCTATTCATTTCTTCTGTAAGAGGATATACACCATCAGCGCTTTTGGATGTTATTTGTATTACATCCTCATTACCTTCTGTTGTGAAACTAATTAAGATAATAGAACTAAGATCATAAAAACGCATAAAATCAAAACATAATTAATTTCAAATGACATTGTAAAACGTAATTGATATTGAAGAGACAATACAAAATATACATAATACATACTAAAAATACGGAAGCATAACATATATAGCAAAACCAAAACAAACATGACACATTACGTACTACAAAATTACGTAGTAAGTAAGAAATAAATGTATACATATTATATTGAACGCAAAATATATGAGTACATGAATAATATATGCTCTGGATTAAAATGCAAACATTTCGTATGTTCTATATTAACAAAATATGGAAAATGATTACACGAACAAATTTAATTAAGCATATCATGTACGTATTGCGAAATAAAATATTTATGCCCCAAATTAAAATATATGTTACTAAAGTATATTAAAATTGTTATTGTAAATCAATAAAGAAAAATCGGTATATAAACTATTGATTTTTGAAATTAATCATGAGTCGATTTATAAATTACAACCGAATGGGTTAGTTCAGCGGGTAGAAATAAATCAAATCTCTATAGTCAATGAAGAAACCCCTAGCAATAAAACCTTAAAATAACAAAAAATCCACAACAAAATCTTTTATTTATACCAACATAAGCGGATGTAGCAGATCATCGTACCAGTAAAATTAAGAAACAATCGGTGAGTATTACTAGCGAATATTATTCCCAATATTCGGTTTTTAAAACCCTTTCCACATAAACCTATCCTCTGTTATATCGATATAGCAAAATCGATATAATATCTACTAATCCCGGTAGTATGATCTGGCAAAATCATATACCAAACGACTATCCTTTGTGAACCTCAGTTAACCAGTGCATGGCAAAGCACGGAAATAAGTGAACAAGAGTCTTCGAACTCTCTAGCTTATTTCATCTGAGGGCACATTGAGGCGTCATAGGTCCTACTAACAAATTAGGAAATTTATCGTCACTCTACACCTAACCATAGAGTGAAGATAAATATAGGTCGACGGTAACATTAAACAACAATTAGAACAATTGGGCAAACATAGCACTTAACTCGATACTTATAACATTTATACCAGTTATAATAACAATTAACATTTCAACAAATTATAACACTTCTTTATAATTAAAAGTGCTGTTACTTTTCATATGTCTGCGATAAACAGAACACAACTGAACTCGATTAGAAAAATTGTTCACGACGTTAAATACCAAAAAAAAAAAAAAATGCAAACTCTGCCAATAACACTAATAAAATACAATAGGAATGAATCACAAGAAAATGTTTTGAATATTTTAAAAATTCATAGCATAAGCAAACATTATTCGAAGCAGGAAGAGAAAATATTTGAAATAACCATCGATTACATGGAATATCGGCTTTATGTAAATGGGCCGGAAAATCATCCTTATGGCCAACGCATCGTTACAGGGGTAAGAAATTTACGTTGGGGATGGACTCGCTATAGCGAGCAACTTATCTGAATAACGGTATACATTTACAAATACAGAGTTTTTTCCATCGATTATATGGAATATTGGCTGTAGGGAAATGGGCCTGAAAATTACCATTATCACAATATTGCGACATAACAGAGGCATGAAATATACATTGGGAAGGGATATTGCATTCTAGTAGCATACCTCGCCATATAGAGCAAACTCTGTGAATAACGATGCAAAACTACCAAAATAGTGTTTTTTCAGGAGCTGGCAGAATACCGTACATATTTGTTATTTACTCGTGGACTAATATTACAACCAGAAAGATTTTATATAATAAAACACAATATTTTGGTTTTGTCACTTTCTTTAACGTGATATTTATTTTATTTAAAAATAAAATTACGATCGTTTCGGATGTTACTCCTTTATCAAATTTCAAACAAACAATAACTAAAATTATGCTATAAACTGCTTTTATACCCTATTTTGTGACTATGTGCCTTGTGAATCTTCTTTCCCCCTTATTTTATTTTTTATTTTTTCCTAAAGGGGTGGTACCGCCCTTCTTTTTGTAAATACCATCTGGTGCGTGTTAATGATAAAAAACAGAGAAGAATTTGTTGACCATCTGATGTGCGTGTGGGTGTGTATGTGGTAAAGGGTATTAATCACGGATTTAAAATAAGGTCGTAAATTTTGTTGCGGGCAATTTTTTCGTTTAGTAAAAATGGGTTATATCGTTCCTTGTATATTTCCAGTTCTTCTAATCTGTTCATTAGTAATCCTTTTCGTATTCTGTGTAATACCTGTAAGTTTGTGTTGATGTCAGTGTAATTATGTTTTCCTGTAGTCAAGTGTTGTGCTTATTTCGAGTTGATTTTTGGTTTACCGATTTCTTTAATATATTCTGTAAATCTAACTTGAAAACTTCTGCCAGTTTGTCCGATTTAGAATTTGGGGCAATTATTACATCTATTCTTATAGATTCTGGTGTCTATTGGTGTATTTATGTTACGTTGTTTGAATCGATTCCCTAATTTGTTGTTGGTTTTAAATGCCATCATGTATTCGTGTTTTTTAAAAATTTTCGTTATATTCTTGTTGATATTATTACTGTACTCGATAGTGATGTATTTCTCTGTTTGTTCATTTTGCTTGTTTAACGTGGTAACATGTATCTATTGTTCATTTTGTCAATTAATTCCGTGTTATAACCGTTTTTTATTGCTATGTATTTAATGATTTTTAGTTCTTCCGTATAGTTCTGATTGTTCTTCGGGGTCGTGTTTAGTCTATTTATTAAAAAGTTGAACGTAGCCATCTTTTGTTGGTATGGGTGGTTAGATGATTTTTCAATGGCATGACGTGATCCATTCTCGTGGCTTTTCTGTATATTTTGAATGTATGCTTGTTGTTAAGATTTGTTATTATCAAGTCTAATGGCAATTAAATTAATGGCTTTGTTCGTCTCTGATTCTAGAGTAAATTTTATGTTCGGATGTTTGTTGTTTATGTTTTTGTGAAGATTGCTGAGCTGTCTCATTGTGCCGTTAAATAGTATTAGAATATCGTCCACGTATCTGTGTCAGTACCTGATTATTTGGTTTTTGTTGTTCGATTCTATTAATATATGCTGATTTTCAAAGTGATTCATGTATATGTTAGCTAAGGTTCCTGATAGAGGATTCCCCATTGGAAGTCCATCAGTCTGTGAATAGAATTTGTTGTTGTGTTGAAAATAGTTTTGTTTTGTAACTGTTTTGATTAAAGTGATAATTTCGTCAATTTTTTCTTTCTTGGGTCCGTTCTTCTGTAACAGTTCCTTGGTTATTTGAATTGTCTCTTGAGTTGGTATATTTGTATGCATGTTGGTTATGTCGAATGATGCCAGTTTCACTGTAGGTGATATTTTGTTGATTAGTTCAACGTTATTTCTGATTGAATGATCGTTCCGTAATTGTATATTTTTGCCGAGGTACGCTGGTGCGGTTGCGAAATCTACGATTGGTCTCATGGTCATTTCTGGTTTGTGAATTTTTGGTAGTGCTCTGATTTTAAGTGGTGTTGGTTTTATGGTTTTATTTCGTCTTTTTTGTCCTGGGTTAAACAATATAGAATAGTTGTTAATCATTTTATTGATCGCCTTGTGATATTTGTTTGTTGGGTCTTCTTGGAGTTCAACTATGTTATTGTTTTCGAAGTAGTCATCGATCTTCGAGTTATAGTCACCTTTTGTTATTAAAGCGTCATTCTCTAATAACTTAACATAATTGACTTTCAATATTTGTCGTTCGGTTTTGTGGATGTTTTGGTTTGTAGTTGGCTTGTTTTTGCGTATATTAATTGCAATAAGTGTCCGTATGTCATCCTGATGTTATTCGTTTGTTCGCCTTATTACGTTTTCAATATCAAGTAGTTGTAGTGTTGTTTGTATTGCATTGTTATGCGGAGCAACATTAAATTTAAGTCCTTTCACCAGTAATATTTGTTCCTGATTATTAAAAGTGATATCCGTCATATCATGTACTCCATGGTAGAATTTATGATTTATCTGTATTTGTTCGTTATTTTGAACTGTTATTTGTTGTACTGGTCTCCGTTGAACAATCAGTTTATGTGGTTTTTTCTTAATATTCCGTCACCTTTTCCTAAGTACTTTCTCAGTCATGTTTTCAATCTTTTATAAAATATTTTCATACTCTAGTCTATGTACGGTCTTTGATAATAACAATTGAGAATAGGGTACTTAGATGTTAGAACACTCACCCTTTTATATGCATTTTTAATTGTATTAAGCCACATAATAACAAATGCCGCTAAAGGACAAAAAAGACGAATTAAAACCATAACCAATAAACGCGATCCCAATGTAGAATCAGGACTATACGGAAGAACTAAAAATCATTAAATACAAAGCAATAAAAAAAGATTATAACACGGAATTAATTGACAAAATGAACAATAGATACATGTTACCACGTTAAACAAGCAAAATGAACAAACAGAGAAATACATCACTATCGAGTACAGTAATAATATCAACAAGAATATAACGAAAATTTTTTAAAAAACACGAATACATGATGGCATTTAAAACCAACAACAAATTAGGGAATCGATTCAAACAACGTAACATAAATACACCAATAGACACCAGAATCTATAAGAATAGAAGTAATAATTGCCCCAAATTCTACATCGGACAAACTGGCAGAAGTTTTCAAGTTAGGTTTACAGAACATATAAAAGAAATCGGTAAACCAAAAATCAACTCGAAATAAGCACAACACTTGACTACAGGAAAACATAATTACACTGACATCAACACAAACTCACAGGTATTACACAGAATACGAAAAGGATTACTAATGAATAGATTAGAAGAACTGGAAATATACAAGGAACGATATAACCCATTTTTACTAAATGAAAAAATTGGCCACAACAAAATTCACGACCTCATTTTAAATCCGTGATTAATACCCTTTACCACATACACACACACACACACACACACACACACACACACACACACACACACACACACACACACACACACACACACACACACACACACACACACCAGATGGTCAACAAATTCTTCTCTGTTTTTTATCATAAACACGCACCAGATGGTATATACAAAAAAGAAGGGCGGTACCACCCCTTTAGGAAAAAATAAAAAATAAAATAAGGGGGAAAGAAGATTCACAAGGCACGTAGCCACAAAATGGGGTATTAAAGTAGTTTTTAGCATAATTTTAATTAGTGTTTGTTTGAAATTTGATAAAGGAGTAACATCCGAAACGATCGTAATTTCATTTTCAAATAAAATAAATATCACGTTAAAGAAAGTGACAAAACCAAAATATTGTGTTTTATTATATAAAATCTTGTTGGTAGGATAAGTTTTGGGTTGGCATTGCATTCTAATAGTTTGACTTGTTGTACCTTGCAATCTTTAAGAATAATAGTACACTGAAAGTGTTCTTAATCATTGATTAAGAATTTTAATTTGTCTGTCTGTAATCAGTTGATTTTTCGGCATTTTTTATAGACAAATATATTAATTGTTCATGGCAAACATATCTACTGAAACAAAGTAGAAATATTTTCCCCCCTCAACGTAATTTTGGCTGATGGTCCAAAGAGTTATACCAATGTATTACTCTGCAAAAATGAGAACCCTCCATCTTAATAAATATTCGTGTGGACATTAATACACACACAAATGAGGTTTCTCCATGGGTTTTTGATATTTAATTTAGTGAATAATAATTCGCTATGTCAGTACGTTCTGGCCAGATACATAATGTAAGTGGCTAGAGTGGAATTTTTTGTAGTTTGGTCGTAGCTACCTAACGAGTAGACCAACTTTTCAGTACGAAACCAAACTACCAACATAAAGAACGCATGGAGGGTTCTCATTTTTGCAGAGTAATACATTGGTATAACTCTTTGGGCCTTCAGCCAAAATTACGGGAAGGAGGGAAGATATTTCTACTTTTTTTCAGTGATATGTTAGGAGCGATTGGCCTCTGTATTTTTCTGATTTACCAAATCGAAAATATTGCGATTGCCATGAACAATAAATCAACTAATTAATTATTGATGTAATATCGCCGGTTTGGAATTAAACTTGGTAATATTATATAATAAAAGTAAAGTAAAAGATATATATTCGCGACTGTTTGTCATGGTGCCTGTCTTTCAGGCAACGACCACGATATATAGTATATATAGTATTTAATTTTGAGTTTTTTGATTGTGGTCAACTTAAGTTAAGCAATTCTAACTAAGGAATGTGGATATTTTATGGTACAAATACCATATTAAATTAAAATTTCTTTAGATCGAAATCTTTTATCGCATTGTAAATTTCTCAAATATACCAGATATATTATGATTTAAAACATTTTGAATGAATAAATATAAAAATAATAAATTATAATATTTTATTAATTTTTGGGGTTGAGAAGTTATTGTTTATTTGATAATAAAGTTTTCGTGCAGAAAGACTTTTATTTGGTTTAGTGCGGAAAGCACCTATTTTGAAATTTTTTTTTTCGGGATGGATTTCACATAGGTCCCTAATCCTTTGCTGATAGATATGAATTCAGAAAAGAATTTGCACAGATCTGGTTCTTCTTTGGTTAGTTTTTAACACATTGCTGGAGGAATAGGCGTTGACTACTTAGATCATTTTGTCTTTGAACATTTGTCAAAATATAATTTTTAAATTTCACAATTTTGGGTTTAGTTTATTCAAGAAGATAAAATGAAAAATTTTAAACCGAATTTAACTAACGGTTACTATAAATTTGACAAATCCCACTATCCAAAAAGACTCCAACAAATGGCTTCCGTAAAGTGCAGATCTGATCATATCGTTATAAATTATTTGTTTGATTAATATCTACACTACACACACGTTTTGTTACTTTCTAATTAATACCAAATACCTTAATACTCAATTTAACCGCAAAGTAACAAAACGAACGAATATGAAAAGCATAGCATAATATATATATATAAATCATAATTTACGGTGGCATAAAAATTACACTAATTGTCGGTGTATACGGCAATTGTTCTCTTTCACCCAGAACCAAATGATGAATGTACATATATAATAAGAATATATAATAAAGTAAAGCAAAGTGTAATAATAAAAAATAACCACAACTACTATACCGTACTCACCTTTTCAATTTATCACCATTTCCACCATCTGTCATAACATTCCACGTTCGATTTATCAAGTACAATAAAAATAAAATTCTTGAATTTTCATGTGAACCACTCGATTGTGCTTGTTCCGTATTTCCCGTGTTCTTACGATCGATAGTAGCATGTTTGCCACAGATATGATTTGGATCTGCGGTTTGTTGTTTTGTTGATACTGTGTTACCCATGATTTTGGCTTTATGATTATATTCGATATTTTATTCAATAGCTTAATAGATGCATCTTTGCTATGAACTCTTCTGAAAAGATAAAACAAAAAATGTAAATTACTAAATAAAGCAAATCACAAAGTATATACGGCAAATTAACATTTGAGCTTGCAACATGACGTGCGCGTATGGTGGTTGACCTTAACCTTATAAAAAAATTATTTTCTTTATACTTGACCTACAAATGAACAAATTCTTTGTACCGAACAATTTGTACATCAATCAAAATAAACCTTACACGCGAGATGCAAGTCAAACTATTAACAAAA
Source organism: Tipula vernalis (assembly GCA_958295665.1). NCBI lineage: Eukaryota > Metazoa > Arthropoda > Insecta > Diptera > Tipulidae > Tipula > Tipula vernalis. The sequence goes on from OY282559.1 coordinate 342,409,890, forward strand.
AAATTATGTTTTTCTATGCTGTCCCAATTATGATGGAAGGCACATAATTGTGTTGAGAAGAAATCATACAATTTTATTTTTTTTCCATCTTCAATAGATCCATGCTTAACGGTCTGCAGAATAATTTCATAAGTATTCGCAATTACGATTTTTTTTTTTTTTTTTCGCTAGCTTCGTACACACCAAAAACTATTATCTATATGTTGTACTTCGCATATTTCAATTAAATTGAAGTAATTGACTAATCAATCTTATTCTCGCATAGCAGAAAAATGTAAATTTGCTTGCTTTTTTTTCTATAGATTGAGATGATAAGTATTATGAGTAGATAACGTAAGGCGGTTATTAAACGTTTATAAGAGGAAGCAAAAACTTGGTCAGCGAATTCAATCAATCGTGGCAAATAGAAAATTTAATTCAATTGAATTATATACTGTACTTGATATTTCAATCTATTATCTTAAATTATGATCTTTTAAGAACGGAAATGTTGTAGTTAGTAGGTTCTATAAATAGTTATATTTAGTAGATCAATTCAAAGAAGTGTGTTAATGGGATGAGAGTATCTAAATATTTGGACACAACAATTATATTTTTTCAAATGATTTAGTGAGTTTCATAGAACCAATCTTTCAAATATAGTGGATCAGTTGCAAAGAATTTCGAATTATAGACACCCTGAAAATTTCTTGTTTTTGATATTTGGAGAAGAACGAAAACGCTTTTATCCTTTAATGATAATCAGAACACTAAGACAGTGCAAAGTGTTCAAAAGAACGGATTTATGGGGAGGGGGGGGGGATAACCCGTCCTTGGAGGGAATTTGTTTATAAAAACTTTAATTTTTTCTACAGGAATCCTAATGATGGGTACACTGACCACTAGCCCTGTTCATTTTGTGGGGTGTTTTTTATCTTTTTTGTGCTTCACCTGGGATCGATTCCGTATCTAAAAACAATGATTTTGCCTACTTAAGGAAATTTTTTGGATGTAATTTAATTAGTTGCCTTAGTGAACGGTTGTGTTTTTTTTTCGTGTTGAAAAGTCAAAATAATTTTGAATAAAAATAATTTTGATAAAATTTTGAAATTTAATTTGTGGTTCAATCGAAATATATTTTTATAAAAGTGAGTTGTGTTATAAACTATTAAAGATATTTCTCAACAATGTCTCTGTGCTGTGTGTGTAATATGAAAGTGTTTGGAAACTTTTTTACGTGTGCCGGTGAGTGTAAACAACTCGTTCACTTTGAATGTACAGGGATCGGAAGGCCTGTGTTCGATGCCATTTCGGTGATTCCGAGTTTTTCTTGGCGTTGTGGCATGTGCGTTGATATTTTTAGGGTTATCAGGGCACAGAATGATCACATGTGTAAGTCTATTGACGCTTTATCAGTGTCCTTGTGCTTGATGAACAAAACATCTGCCGCTATTAATGGTAGCGTGGAGAGTTTATTAAAACCATTACCACCATCGCAGCAGCCGTCGTCTTCAAAATTAAAAAAAAAAGCTACGCAAAGTATTGTGCAAACTAATATGGAAACAAGATCTAAGAGAAATGGTAATAATACCATTACAACGGCTACATCTGAAATAACTGATGGCAGTTCCCAGCGCCACGTCCAGGTCACTGATGGCTTACAGCCTCCACACTTCCCGCCGTTGTCGTCCGATTGTGTTATTACGAACATTCCAACGGTAATTTCTTCATCTGTCGTATCGAACTCTTCGCCATTACTGTCATGTCAGGATGCCGTTCGAGCTGAGAGGTCTGATGTTCCAGGTTCGGATTGTCCAGTCATGGAATTGCGTACAGTGCCTGTGGTTCGAAGGAAGTATTTGTACATTTCCGGTCTTCATCCAACAACTACTTCCGAATCGATATCCCGGTACATTACGTTCAAAAACAGCGTTTTTAATCCATCAAACGTGTCCTGCTTCTCACTGTTCCCTAGAGACCGGGATCCAGCAGAACTGACGTTTGTGTCTTTCAAGATTGGAGTCATCAATAACTTGCATCGTACCTTGAAAAATCCTGATTTTTGGCCACCTGGGGTTCTAGTTCGCGATTTTCAAGAAAGGCGCGATTCAAAAAACGAGGAAGGAGCTCGCGGCAAAGTGTCAATTTAAGTTCATTAAATGCATTAAATTCCAATATTTTAAATTCTAATCTACCAAATTTTAACAATAATCTGTTCACAGTTCATCCTAACATTCTAAATTCATGTTTATCTAATTCTAACAATGTCGTCAATGGATCTAACAATTGCATCAATAGCTTATCAATTTTTTATTTTAATTGTAGTGGCATGCGATCAAAATCAAAAAAATTCTATCTTGGAATATTGGAATCTGATTACGACGTAATAATTCTGACCGAAACATGGCTTACAATGGATTTCAATGATGCGGAGTTTTTCCCTTCGGATTTTTGCGTTTTCCGTCGCGATCGATATAACCTTAGTACAAAACGTAAAGGTGGTGGTGTGCTTATTGCAGTTCGGAATATTTATTCTTGTGAATTTTTATTTTCCGACCCAATCATTGAGTTCATTGCTGTTAAACTCAAACTAGGTGCATTTTACTTAATAATTAGCACAGTCTACTTTCCTCTAGAGCCATCCTCGATATTTTGTCAAGATTTTGTTGACAAGTTCTCATGTAATTTATTACCTTTTATTTCTGATAACACTGACTTTGTTATTTTCGGCGATTTCAACTTTCCAGATCTAATTTGGATGATGGTTGACAATATGTTCATTCCTGCTAATACGAATGATTCTTCCGCCTTAATTTGTGATTTTATGGCAAACATGGGTACTTCACAAATAAACAGTGTACCAAACAGCCACGGCACTTATCTGGATTTGGTTTTCTACACTAATAATAGTTCTTTTAAACTAGAATCATGCGACGACTTTGCCGGATCTTCGAGTGTTTATCATACCCCGGTTTCATTTCAGTTGTTCTACAAAACTTCTAATAATTTAAACTTTACCAAAAATTGTACAGTATTTGATTTTTCGCACGCCGATCACAGCTCATTAAATGATTTTTTAGCTGAAGTTGATTGGGCTGGTACACTGTCAAACATTGATATCAACAGTTCATTAGATACCTTCAATGAATTGTTGAAGGTTGCTTTTGAAAAATTTGTTCCTAAAAAATTAATTAGAAAGTCTCATACCCGCAACGTCCCATGGTTTACCAAAGAACTGAAACAACTTGAAGTCCTACGTAATAAATGTCATAGGAAGTATAGGCGTACAGGGTTGGCCCATGACTTTATCCAGTTTAAGACTTTGCGCAAGCAGTTTTGCTATCTCAACCGATTCCTCTATAACAATTACATAATTGATATTGAAGACGATTTGCGATGCAATCCGAAGAATTTCTGGAGATTTGTCAAAAATAAGAACCATAATAACGGCTTGCCGCCATTTTTAGAATTCCATGGTCGAAAATCAGATAATCCAGAGGCAATCTGTGGTTTTTTCGCTGAATATTTTAGCAGTGTTTTTGTTAAGGATAGCTCATTATCTCCTAAAGTAGTTAACACCAATAATTCAAAAATTGTTTTTTCAGAACTTGACGTAATGACGGCTTTGATGAACATGGACGTTTCTAAAGGTCCTGGACCAGATGGTTTACCAGTGTCTCTATTGAAGCAGTGTGCATTTGGTTTTGCCGCTCCTTTATGCCATTTATTTAATTTGAGCCTCAGCCAAGGCAAATTTCCTGATCTGTGGAAAACATCAAGTATCATACCGATCCACAAAAGCGGTTCCCGCAGTGATGTAACAAATTATCGTGGAATTGCAATACTGTCTTGCATTCCTAAAGTATTCGAGTCAATGGTTAACAAAGTGATCTACTTCCACTCCAAGCAACTTATTAGCACACGTCAGCATGGATTTTTTCCTGGCCGCTCAACGGTCACAAATTTAGCGGTCTTTCAAAATAATCTAATTAATTCTGTTGCCTCGAAAGTTCAAGTCGATGTGGTCTATACCGATTTCGCTAAAGCTTTCGATAAACTTAATCACAGGTTATTAGTGAATAAGCTCAGTGAACTTAATTGCGACATTATTCCCTTAAATTGGCTTATGTCTTATTTATCGGATCGCAAAATGTTTGTCAAGATCAACGATACGTTCTCAGAATGTTTTATTGCGACATCTGGGGTGCCTCAAGGTAGTCACTTGGGTCCATTATTATTTTTATTGTTCATTAACAATGTTGTTGATTGCTTCAAATTCGCAGACTGTATTCTATTTGCTGACGACATGAAAATATATGCAAATATTTCATGTGAATTGGATCACGATCACTTTCAGCGGGACCTCAACACATTTTGCGGTTGGTGTGTTACTAACCTTATGTTTCTGAATGTTAATAAGTGTCACGTGATCACCTATTCCAGATCTAAGTCTCCTGTAGTTTTTAACTATTATCTAAATGACGTTAGTTTGAAGAGAGTTAATATGGTTACAGATTTGGGCGTTATCTTTAGCTCGGATTTAACGTTTAACTCTCACATCGATGCGGTTGTTAATAAAGCCTTTTCGATGTTGGGGTTTATTAAAAGAAATTCGAAGGATTTTCACGACACATTAACTTTCAAGTCACTGTACACTTCATTTGTTCGTTCACAGCTTGAGCACGCGACTGTCATATGGTCTCCGTTCTATGAGTCTCATTCAATCAGAATTGAAAGTATTCAGAAACAGTTTTTGGTATTTGTTCTCAGAAAATTACCGTCTTTCGAGCGGAACAATAATTTCAGACTATCACCATATGTAGACCGATGCCGTTTTCTGGATCTCCAATCTCTAAGTGCTAGACGTACATGCGCAAGTGCCACATTTGCGCGTGACATCATTTGTGGTAAAATAGACTGTTCTGACATTCTTTCATGTTTTAATATTTATGCTCCTCAACGCAACTTACGCCCCCGGGAACTTCTTCATATTCCGACTGCAAGTAGCAACTACAGCTTCCATGGCCCTATAGTGCGCATTCAACGAGATCTCAACGCCGTAGCAGACTGTTTCGATTTACATATTTCCAGGGATGAATTTAAAAAACGAATCGCTAAGATTTTGTTTTAAATGTCTTTTTGTTTTGTTGTTAATTGTTTGATCTATTGATGTCGTTATATCTTTTATTCTTTTATTGTATACATTTTTTTAATTTTTTATAATGTTTTTCAATTATGTAAGCCATTTTTGCATATACATGCTGTTGGTTAGTAAATAAATAAATAATTTAGAGGTTGCCACAGTCAATTTTTACTAAACATTTTGAAGTAGGCGCTTGCCGTGATTTGTGGTCATGGTCATTTCAAATTCTTTGTTTTGTTTAAAAAGTTTTTCGACAATATGAGTAGAAAATTTTGGTTACTTGGTTTTCCCGTAGAATCATTTGCTGAAATCAAAGAATTGCCAAAAAATAGTGATGTTTTGCGCCTCTTCTTGTTTTATCATATGTGTGAAAAAAGAACAATTTCTGAGAGTGCGAACAAAACAGTGGCTGCAACAATCGGGATCTGGAAGAAACATAATTTACCAACAGCTGAACACTTTTGAAAAAAGCACAAAAAATTAGGTTCTTCCAAGAAAACGGAATTCGTAAACAGTTTGTCATGTCTTTTTAACGTGGGTCATAAAGACATCGCCATTCGTTTAGCAAACTCACCGAAACTTTTATGTTTTTATAATTGTAATAAAGACAAAAAACGGTTCTCATACGCTGCACAATTCAACGCTGAATTCGGGAATAACTCTTCAGTAGAAGCACAAGCCAGTGTAAGTCAGATTAGATGTGAACGTTCAGGACCAGGATTATCGAGTTGTATGAAGAATCTAGCAGTGAATCGAGTTCATCGTCTGAGAGTTCTTATTGCCGGTCACCTGAACCCAAGAAGAGACGGATCGCCAAAAAAGCCTCTGAATTCATTCGTTTGTAATACTGCCGATCGCGCAAAATTATCAAATGGTCAAATGGCATACGTTGTCGGAACAGCGGCGTCCGCCTTCGGCCATTCGATAGACGAGGTATCTTGCTCTGTGAGCACAATTAGAAGACATCGTATGAAAGAACGAGAAGAATTATCACGATCTATAATAGAGGGATTTCACCCAAATAGTTTTTTAACAATTCATTGGGATGGAAAAATTATGGACGAAAACTAACAGCGGGGAAAAGTGGATAGAATGGCGGTCATTGTTACTGGGTTTCGGATCGAGCAAATTCTTGGAATCCCAAAGATACCGTCAGGAACAGGTGAAGTCATGGCGGACAACTTAAATAATTTGATTCAAGAACACAACTTAGCTCGAAATATAAATGATATGTGTTTTGTTACGACTTCAAGCAACACTGGGCGTTATAAGGGAGCTTGCGTACGTTTGGAAAGACTTTTGGGGAAAATACTTTTTTATTTCGCTTGTAGACACCACGTTTTGGAGCTCATAGCATCGGCTGCATTCAATACTTTATTTGAAAAGTCAACTGGCTCAAATATCCAACTATTTGAGAGATTTAGGAAGGAGTGGGATTCTGAAGGAATATCCCGAGAGGAGTATTAGTCAGCAATCCTGGACGACCAATTGAGAGATCGTGTGACAGAAATAAGACGTCAAACAAGGCTCGTTGTAGAGGAGCAACTGAAATTTAATCATGCTCGAGCAGATTACTCGGCGTTACTGCGACTTTGCCTATTATTTGTCGGTGAAGATCTGAATTCCGGGATTGTTATTCCCCCGCCTGGTGCTGTTCATCGCGCTCGATGGATGGCCAAATTGATTTACTCATTAAAAATATACCTGTTGAGTGATCAATTTTTTTTTGGAACCGACAGAAGTCCATGCCCTACGAGAATTAAATTTTTTCATTGTCAAAATTTATGTCCGATACTGGTTCCAATGTGAGAGTGCCCGTTTCGCGCCATTCAATGACCTGTGCCTACTTAAGGAGCTCACTAATTATAGAACGATAAATGAACAAATTTCACTGGCGACAGTTAACCAATTTTCAAAACACCTTTGGTATTTGCACGAGAGTTTGGCTGCCTAATCATTTTTTGATGACAGAATACCTAGATCGATGAGAAAAATTGAGAGCAGTGGTGTGTACCACTGTACCTAATGAGGGGAATAAATTTTTAAAACCTAATAATCGTGACATCCATAGCTATCAAATTCACGATTTTATAAATGCAAATACGAGAAACGTTTTTACTAGCTATGATATTAATATGGAATTTCTGAATTTTGCCCGGCATCCTGGAAAAATCGCGCATTATCTTCAAGCTCGTGAAAAAATTTCTGAACTAAAGGTCGTCAATGATGTCGCGGAGCGATCAATTTCTCTAGCTCGAGATTTCAATGGTTTAGCAGGCAGGAGTGAAGAACAACAACAGTAGTTGTACAACACCATAGCTCACCATAGGAACGTTTGTGCGAGTAATAAGAAAGAAGATTTGAAATTAGGATTTGAATCTGCGCGTATTCTGTAATTTAGTTGAACAAAAACTGTTATTACTAAAAATAATTCAAGAAAGACTTTTATTATTATTAAAAACAATTGTTATTATTGGAAACAATTATTATAAAAAACAATAATTTTTTCGTAATTTATTACGATAGTTTGTGAAGTTTCAAACACTCGTTGAAACATCGTTTGTTTGTTCTTCTGGTCATAATTTAAGCTTCAATATTGTTTCTTGTAACTTCAATAAAGTTTCTTGTATGAAACCTTTGTCACCAGACCGGATTTACCAAATAATCGGCCATAAGTTTCGAGTCAATAGGAAGTGGGGTCGTCATTTCTAATTTTTCATGAAAAATTGACTGTCCAAAAATTTCCTTAAATGGACAAAATTATTTTTTTTAGATACGGAATCGATCCCAGGTGAAGCACAAAAAAGATAAAAAACACCCCACAAAATGAACAGGGCTACTGACCACCTCTAGGCGCTATTCTACATATTATTAAATTTTGCAATATTCAACGTAAATGAGCTGATTTTAAAAATAAAATTAGATAAATAGGGAAAAATATGCTTTTGGAATGTTCATACAATGTAGCAATAATATTTATTTATGAATTATTTCGGTGTGTACTACATTGAAAACGAATATTGAACATTTTTTTAATGACCATCAATGATTAACCCAAATTCATCGTATTAATGTACGAATCATCATATAGATGTAAAAATTCCAGAAAAAATGTTGTTCATAAAAATTTAGTACGTTAATATTACGAATTCTAGTTCATTAAAATTAAAAATAATATTTTTTTGTATCCGTATAACATAATATATTCTCAACCTTTAAAAATGATAATATTTTTGGTAACTATTAAAAAAAAACATTTTATTGATCACCAATTCATAGTAATTATGATTATTAATTTTACATACTTATGAAAAGATATATAATAGTGACGAATTAATGAATCAATTTCCTCTAGTAAAAAATAGTGGATCATATTAATAAAACTATTTATAATATTAAAAAAAAGTTCATTTTCAAAAATATACAATCGTTGAATCAGAAACATCTGATTGTCAAACAAAGCAAGCTACAGACGGTTTGTGGAGAACACTACAGATTCTTTTACTGAAATTATTATTTTTTGACCAAATACACTACAACTTCGACATTTCCAAATCTTTATTTTATCATGGTGAAATTCAATTCTGTTTATCATGGTGAAATTCAATTCAATGGGTCCCAAGGTTTAATTCATTAGAGATTACTATTCATCGTACACCGATATGTATGTGAATATACAGTCAGTTGTCTATAGCTATGATTTGAACAAAAACTTGTTCAATTTCAATCGAACAGTTAGAGTTTCTTTGAATTTGTGGAACATCTTTTCAAATAAATGAAAAATGAAATTTGCGATTAGAAGATGTGTTCGGATTACTTTGCTTCTAATAAAGTTCTGTAGCATAGAAGCCGAAAGCGAGTCTTACTGCACTTGACGAACCTTATCTACTTATAATGACTGGTGAACGTTGAAAGCCAAATGAACGAATATACAATCGCCTTATCTCTATCGAAACAAGTTGTTAATAATTAAAACCAATTTTGTACTACAAAATTGCATTCTAAGATGTAATTTCTCTCAATTCCTGGAAGCTAATTATCTAATCTTTAAATTTTAATTCGAAAAAAACATCCATAAAACATATATTGGAAATTTTTGAACAATACTAAATATCAAGGAATAGAGCTAAAATATTACGCATAGTAAATTAAAAATTTCCAACAATAGCCTGAACTTAGCATTAACATAAGCGAATAATTTTTTGCTTGCTATTTCTTTACATTTAAGATTTTAGCCAAAAGCATTAATTGTATTCGTTACATTTTTGTGTTGGGTCGCCATTATACCGGTCTTTGTATCCGTACAATAATATTTATGAACTACTTCAGAATATGTAGAAACTTGTTCTTACTATAAATGATCAGATGAATTTCTACATAAAATCAAAGAACAAATTCATAGTAAAATTGAATTTGATCATATTATTGATGAATACTTAAAGTTGTTCACAAAATGTAAGAACCAATTCATTAGGCTAACGAATTATTTCATATTATAAATGAATCATTAAAACAATAACGGGAAAACCGAAAAGGATAAAGAAATCCAAATTGAAATACATACATTAAATATCTACTATTTGAGTAAGACAGTCGAAATTTGTAAGTGCTTCATAAAAAAAAAAAATTGAAAAAAAGTGCAATCAGTTACAAAAACTAAATATTATACACAAAATTAAATATTGTTCCTGTTAAATTTCGTTAAAAATTTGCTAACATTGAGAATTTCAAATTTTCATAATTTATCTTAAATAATATTGTAAACCTAATTTTTAGTCCATTTACCAGGATTAACTGTTTTCATATTAGTGTTAAATTAATGCAATATAATTTAAACGTTTAATATTATTTATAAATAAAGTAATGGCGATAAGCGTTCTTGTTCGGGTTTGCGTTAAATTGAAAAAAAAAAATAAAATTAATGAAACTAGGTAGAACAGTTATTCTTGGCAAATTTTAATTAATATTATTTTATTGTTTATCAGTAAATATGTCTTGTACTGAAGAATACACAAGTCAAGATGCATCTAATAATGAATTTAGAACTTATGCTACTCCTGTGGATAATCAAAACATTTCAGAAATACCATATCTGAAGAAAACGAAGCCAAACTAAAGTCTCTACTTATAATTGGTTTTAATTTGGTTCATTACAGAAGAGAACATTGACATCGAGTTCTTAAAAATTATCAAAGTTCAACATATTAAAGAAATATTAAAAAATTTAATACAACTTATCATGTTGGAGATCAAGAATTGAATACCCTTTATATACTTCGAACGAGATTTATTTACCCGCGCATGAACATATGAAGAATTATTTCACCGCCGTTACGCTCGAATTCTGCAAGAAGTAGCCGCGATTCGACCAAATTTCAACCAAAACTACAAATGAATCAATAAAGAACCACGTGTATCAATTCGACCAATAAAGGCATTCATATTTCTGAATATTTCCAAAAATATAATAAATTGGTACCAATCCATAGAAGTATGATTATAAGCATTGTAGCAACCTACTTTGAAGAAAACAGTATGCGCCTAGATCTATCAACGAGCTACAGAATCGAAAAAGAAAGGCAAAATTTACATAAAATACTGTAATTTAAAAAGAAAAATCAATTTATCTAAACACAAACTAACTCCAGTGGCCAAAGCTCAAAAAATTAATAAATGTATGTAGTAAGTTGCGATTAATGTATTGCTATAACCAGAAAATTCATTGTTACGATTTCTTTTCTTTCAACAATAGATATTGAAGCGGAATCCGAATGACAATCTGACTGCCGCTTACAGTGGTTACCGAGTACATCAAATCCAAAACGAGCTAAACTCACTGGAGGAAATACTGACCAAATGGCCGGAATTTAAAAAAACAACCGGTTATCACATTTCCTATGATGAATATCATATTTTTTCATAAGTTTCAGGCCCATTTCTTCAAAAAACAAATAAAAAAAAATATCCTACCCATATTTTATACTTTTTCCATTAGATTAATAAAGATTTCAAGACCGTTCATCCACCATGTTCTAATATAATGACAGACTGGGAGATTAATTTCCAAAAAATTTTGAGGTTTTTAAAATCAGAAAGCAGAGTTAAAACTGCGGAAATAAAACCAATTCTACATGAAATTGAAGAGGGAGATTTTCATAAAGGTAAATTTCACAAAAACTCAAAACTGTATATGTAAAAATGTCAATTTAATTTTGATTATTTTATTTTTATTTACTATCATTTTTGTACAGACAATACAGCCCTACGACTCTTTTGGTGCCTTCATGGGTTCCTTGCTTGTACCCAGACAGAAAGTTGTAAAAAAAGATAAGACGCGGGGAAAAAACTTGTGACTAAAATTACAATACACGCAAGAATCGATGGTATTCATCGGAAATACTTAGAAGGCTGAGGATCATATACATTTTTTAAATCCAAAATGGGAGTGTATCCAACCATTTATTCTTGCTATTGGGGATCTCAAAAACATCGAAAAACATTTTATTAACCTGGATGGTATTAAACTACCATTCAATAGTTTTTAAGAGCCCTTGATATTTGTGTTTTTGAAGTACCACATAGAGGGTGCATTTTTTTTTTGGAATTTTGTTGAGTTATATTTTTATAAATCTTACAGTATCATAAAAAATAAATAATCGAAAATCAGTTTAATTTTTGAAGAAATTAGTTCAATGTAAACTAACGTATAAAACTTACAAAGATAGATTTGTTGTTCTGTGTCGAAAATTTTTATTGTTGTGTATTTTAAAAAACCAATTAATTTTATAATTAGAAAGCAAAGTTGAAAGTTTTAAAGCTAATTTTACAATTAGAAGCCAATAATTACATTACAATAATTTAACCCGAATTACCAATATTATAATTGATAAATTACTAAGAGTATTTCTTAATAAATAAATTCAAATTATAAATATATAGATATGTTTAATTTCATTTTCTTTCTCATTTTCTTTGCATGTGAGAACGCTCTCTATCATTTTCTTTATTTGAATTTAAATATATTTACGTATATACATATTTGCCATTTTTAATATGAATAACTAATGCAGGTTATTATTTACGATACCGATCGCCATTTTTATGAACTAAAATGTATGAATAATTTCGTCAATATATTCGAACTTTACATCAAAGGAATGAACTCTTAAGTTCGGTATATGAAACCATTCATTGATACTATTAAATGTTTCGTTCATATTACGAATAGTTCATTAGATTTATCAAATTGTTTCTTAAATATTTTGTGTTTCTTCATTAACTCAACAACTTGTTATGTTAATAATACGCATTAATTCATCCAAAAGAGATTATATTTGCAATAATATAACAATTTTTTTTGATTAATACTACAACCTAGTCGATCAATGTTATGATCAATAAATTTATTTACGCGCTGTTTCTTACTATTAACGAAAGCTTGCATCGGAGGAGTTTTAATGATTTTTTCATACTATTAACGCAGTTATTCACTGTATAAGTGTCCTTATTTTTTTCAATGTATATTGCGAGTAAATTGTCTTACACGATTAAGTAATGGTTCTTACTGCGAATTTGCTTCTATGTAAACCTTGACTTGGCCCGCAATTCGTTTTCTTGGGAAATCAACGTAAAGTTGAACTTACGCGAACAAGGCTTTCTTTAAATAAATTCCAATCCGATCAAAGGACTGGTGTTGCGACTTGTTGTTGGTGATCGCAAAGGCGGGAATGACAGGAAATTGCCGGCGACACAAGTAGTGCACTTACTCCTTTATTGCACTCCGACATTATTTTGGAATTTATGAAATTCCGAGCGCTCTTTTCAGAAGAACCACATGAGGTAGCATACCAAATGGAGTTTGATCGTTGACAAATCCAGTAGAGAAAATAAGAGAATCAGCGCGTGTGGTATATGTGCGCTTCACTGGCTGTCATGTCAATGATTTTTCGTACATCGTTGTTGGTACAACACGACTCTTTTTGATAAGTCCTCCATATATAAAAAATTGGTCAACAATTCACTGTATCATATCCAACCCCAACTCAACTCCAACTCAACTTTACCTCAACCCGCAAATTGACCCTTAACTTAACCTTCAAATAAACCCCAAATTCAATGCCCAATTCTAAATATTTTTACAATATATAACCAGATGTTTTGGTTCAATTCTTATTGCAGGTATCTCACCCTCTTGACGTACAGTTTCAAAAAGCTTTTCAAATCTCCGCCTTGATCATAGAAACAGAATGGCGAAAAAAATTCCAAATCGGACAAGCCGTTCTCGAGATACAATGGGCATTCAGACATCCAGACATCCAGATGTCGAGACATCCGGACATCCAGACGTCCAGGCAGACGGACGGACATTTTTTTTTTGCTTTTTCAGACTCGTCATTTTAGAAGTAAATAAATTTTCTATGCAGAATAACGTAGTAAAATCACATTATCCTTGTCTACATATTGGAAAGTACATTGAAGCTGAGTGCAAGGCTCCATATTTGCATCCATTATATGGATTATATGGATGGGATTTATGGTTTATGGGGAGTTCCCAACATGGTAAACCTTTTGCGCCTTTTTGGGCGTACTAAACGCTATTTTTTGTCACATCGAGTTGTTTTAGTAACACAAAACGACAGTATTATCAGTCACTTACAATGTAAACATAAACCAAACCGAAAATTTGACCCAAACCAATGCACCCATCGGTAATGAAGAATCCAATACACTCCTCAGCATCAGTGGCCATTAAATAGCAAAAATCATTAAGGGCAAGTAATCTCATGCAACATTGCAAAATTGTCGTATCGATACCCAGTATTATCACAACCCGGAAAGTACAGTGTTCGGATGGGTAGCAGCCGAAACAATACAAGCAACCAATCAGAGCCAATCGAATTTCCTAGCCAGTAGATGGTTTGTTAATGTGATCGTTGACTGCAAAGAAGTATTAAAAAATCAGGTGGAGGAGTACTCATAACTGTCGATGCATTATTATCAAATGAGTTAGTTGAAATATATCCAACAGGTCTATCGACCAATACCGACCGAATTTTACACCTAATTTTTTACAAATGAACCGGTTGTAATTAAAGTAGATGAGTCACCATCACCATTTATTATTAATGAACCACAGCCGTATCAAAACATCAGAAAAGCCGATGAAATCAATTATAAACTATATCTAGAGCAGGGTAATTGTGAGATGCAACTGTGGCCAAACAAAGCAAATATCGTCCGTGGTATACGATTTAGTATAAACAATTACGATACGACTATACGATTATATCAAGGTAACGGATGCCAATTACAAAGGAACTTGGGCAAATATATTTAGGCGGTTCTGGTCGTTCAATCATTTGTAAAAATGGTTTTATAATAGAACTCTATGTAGAACAACACGTTTTGTTTACTCTGTTTTGTATAGGGTCTGAAAAAGCCTGACTTTTGAAAAAGTTATACGCAGAGTCTCGGAGAGGTTGGGCACCTAAAAGGGTAAAAATAAAATATCCTATACATATTTAACTTGCTACTTAATTTCCTTGAGAAGAGGTGTAACGCCATAGGTACATACGATATTCCTAACAAAAGAGCAATTATTCCTAAGCCGAATCAGGGAATTAATTTGAATCGTGCAGTGACATCAAAGTCAAACAATGTACCACAGTCATCCTCTCTAAAAAATCCACCAGCAAACATGATAAGATGATAAGATGCCGGAAATGTGGAAACAACCACCGATTACAGTCTCTCTTTTCTGCTCCACCTACACTCAAAAAAATATTGAATAACCTAAGCTTGTTTAATTCGGCTTGGTTATCACAATAGTGGTTTTAGTTGTCATAATACTGGTTTTGGTTAATTTGGTTATAAATTGCGATGGTTAATTTTAATTGTGCATGTTTCATATTACTAAATTAGCTTAGTTGTTTTATTTTAATAGTAAAATAACCACGCATAGTTCAATTTAACCTATTGATACTAGTCAATTGAACTACATGCTTTGTTATAGATGAAAATTTATAAATGTGCCGTATTGCTGGCTATACATGCATAGATTAAATTTACTTATGAGTAAGTTTAATATTAATAAAATAACATTGCACTGATTAGAGTAAAATATGCTAAAGTAAATTCAACTGAAGATTTTGTTATCCCATCCCATCGGTATACAAAGCAGAATAATTCGAAATACTTTTTCAGCCATTTTTTATATGAAACATATTTTTTAACATCGAAAGTAGAGTGGTAGTCATACATTTCCAGCGTATTACAATAATTTTTTTACAGAATCAATTTTCTTCTTAATTGTTAAGAAAATTAAACAAACAATCAACCGTCTTAAATAAAAAATCTGAAGTAAATCGCCCTTAGCGGCCGCCAGTGGTATGTGCTATATCCCGCAGACAGCCGAGGATGTAGTGGCAACCGCAATACCACAATGAAAATGAATCCCAGTTGCCATCCTTACGGTATATATCCATCATATAAATCAATTTATTGAATATGATATATTTTGTGAGATCTTACAAGATCTATAGAATAACAGAGTCAAACTATACTCCTTAGTCAATTCGACTTATAGACCATACCTTTAGAGTGATCACAAAAATGGGGCGCCAAATTCTACTCGCTGTAAAAATACAAAATTTGTGGTTTTAGTAACCTTGAAAGATTATAAAAATGTTTGATTTATTGCTTTTTAGTTGTTTTCGTTTTGTTTCTATTGCGATAGTAAAAAATAAAGATTTAGAATATCAAAAAATCTTTCACAGATCCGATGCTATCCGCACCTATTTTATTTTTTGGTAACAAGGCAATTCAAAAGTGTATTGTATATCCCTTATGATCAATAAAGGGTGAAGATTATTGGAAGTATTATTGCATCAAAAACTTTGAAATGTCCTGGATTTATTTTAATGTATAGATTTCGAATTTCTCTCTCTTGGTGTAAATGGTTTTCAAACAGATACCTGAAGATTTCACATGACGACTTACTTACACTTGCAATGTTAAGTGTTCACCCAATAGATAAACATACACCATATATAGTATATTAAAAATAATAATAAATTATTTATTAATTTTTTCAACATACTATATACCTAAATGGACATAATTCATTAAAAACATAACTAAATTCGTTATATTAAATATACATAATTCTAATTTATAAATACTTTTCGATATTTTTTTTTGCTGTTGGAAGTATTACGTTTTCCTCTTGTACTTAGTATTTTACCTGACTCAATATTTTGTTTTTTATGTTATTGTCTTTAAGAGAATTAATAAAGTCTTTGATAAATTTTTAAATAAATCGTTTTTGTGGCTTAGAGGAACAGTCGGTCCATATATATCCTTTACTTTGAAAATGCTGGACGTCACCGAAATATTATAAAAAATGTAAATTCCTTCATTTTTAATTTTAATGAAACATATCTTGTCTTAAAAATATTTTGGAAATTGAAAATTGTTATATCGTTATTAAATTATACGATATGAAGTGATACAAAATGACTCATCAACGCTTTGGAAAATAATTCGCACTTCGTAGATGGTATGCCAAGCAGATCACTAATGAAATATTGGCCTCTTGTTTTATAACCATGAAAATGGTTCCTGCAATGGTATATTTTTAATATGTGAAACTTGTTTTGTTATATTGAAAGTAGAATGATGCAAGGAAATTGATAGTAGAAAACATTAAAAATTTAAAAAATACGCTGGTACGCCGCCATGAAAATGATTACCATACGGGCCAATTTAATATATTAAGTCTGTGACACATATTTTAGCGTATCTACATAAATGCATTTGTGCATGTAGAGTTACCAAGGACAACGCCATCGGTATATAGAACATATTGCTGCTAAAAATATTTATAATTCGATTTTAGAACAATCGATTATGAAAGTTCTATAGAATAAAATAGTTAAACTACGCTCCGTAGTCAATTTAACTTATGTATCTTACTTAATTCAACTAGGCACGTAGTTAAATTCAAACATGCTTTTTTGTCAACTCAACTACGAATGAGTTTAATATTACGATGCAATAAAATTGTAGTGGTTAAAGTAAAATATGCCAAAGTAAATTTAATACATGCTTTGTTCGGGTTGTCAATTTAAAAATGTATGGTTTTCATACTAGAATAATATATGTAGTCAAACTACGCCTCTTGTATAATTCAACTTATGCATCTAAGTTAACTCAACTAGGCTTATGTTAATTCTACTTATGTGCTTATGTTAATTCTACTAATTTGTTAGTTCAACTCTGACTTAATAGAAAGAGATGAAGTTATATTTTAAATTTTGATTTTTCGAAACGATACGAAAACCTATTGAAATTACATCATTCGTCTGTGAATTGTGCGTGGTGTAGTTACGTGAAAATAATAATTTAATAAGTGGCCATTTTTAAATAAGTTTTGAAACAGTGAATTGTTTTGTGAATCGTGAATTTTTAAATTGTGAGAATAATACTAATTATTATTATACCTGTATTTTACAACATTTTTAGCGGCAAGATTTTTTGCTATTTCAATTTTCGTTGTAGATTTATTTTTAATTAGAACAATTTTAGATTTACGCGTGGTTGTAAATCTAACCTCTAATTTCTTATAATTTAATTGTGGTGCAATATAATTATATTTATAAAAATTAAATCACAAACCCACATGCATGTTTTAATAAATACACTTGCTCGTCTCAAATGTACACCACTTACTCGAAATATTTTCGGAAAATGAATTAGGTGACAAAATGGAATACGAGCACCATTTATTTACTTGGCAAAGACAACAGAATTGTTTTGTGGAGCCCGTTGATACCTAAATTCTGCATCATGATGTAACACAACAAGCAGCCCAATTATCAAAGAATGTAGCAGACCAACCTAACTTAACGGTAAATAAAAATAACTTTAAATTATATAAGATTAAATTAAATTTTGATTAATTTTTAATTATTAAAATAGTAAGTTGATTTACTTATATATATTTAAAGTACAATTACATTTCCATTTATTTTCATTTATTGCATTCAGTACAAGAGATTTTGAATAGAAACGAGGCAGGTAAATCTATTTTAAATAATTATAAAATAAATAATAGACTGAACGATGATGAGCGTACCGAAATATTACACCAAATTGTTGATTACTGTTTGAATCAAGCAAATGTCACCATTGGGGTGGACCGTTGCAGAAAAATTACAAACGACTGAGTCACATGTATTTATAATTCACTCTATATTGAGTAACACTGTTTATTTTGATTTTTTATTACAGACTACATACTTTCTTCCCAGAAGACATTTTACCCCAAAAGGTAAATTATTCGATCGGTTCCAGAATCAAAAGAAAAAAGCAGCCAGATTAATAAAAAAATCAACATTATTGGAAAAGAGTAAGGAATAAATTTGTTTTTATTTAATTACATATAATCAAAATAAATTCACTTGCCAAATTTTTATATATATTTCTTACAATAATTACGCTAGATCTTAATCAAAGTTCAACATCTGTCAACTTATCATTAAATAATATAGATATAGACACCTACAACAGCTCGTAGAGTAAATTGAAACATATGCGGACACCGTGGGAAGCAGTACTAGCATTGTGGAAACAAACAGCAGAACAAAGGATTCTTGAAAACATTAGTACCTCTAAAGCAACAGTGACTACGATATTCGAACAATGGCCCTTGATAAACATTGTCAAGCTCCGGAATTGGTAAGTTACAGTAGTAAATAGAATTATGTTTTCTGAAATAATATTCTTCTTTAAGATCTCATATGATTTTCAGATTAGATATCCCGAACACAGCACAATATAGAATATACGAAAAATGGGACAAAAGGTAACAATTACACCGAATTTTTTGTAATTCTCGATGACACAAAATTTAAATTTGGCAGTTTTTTGGAAGCAAACATTTTTAATATATTCGAACTTGAATATCCGAGTGGAGCGAATAATCCGTGGATGTTTATCCAAATGTTTTTTTATGAAATAAAACCCAAGTATGATGAACCGATTCCTGCTGTAATCATACTATGCAACGATTTAGAAATAATAACAACGATATAAACACTACAAATTAGAAGCTCATCTCATAGCTACACTATTTTGCAATGCCAAACCAATAGCTATGATTTAAATGCAACCAAAAACATCTTTCCGTGTTAGTAATTTAAATAATAGTTTCGATTAGTTATATATGTATATATTTAATACTAATACATAAGGAAATATTTTTTGTTATAATTTTGTGATTCAGCCTATCAATTACAATTTTTGTTCTAAGTATTTTTACTATCGAGTTGTCACGCATACATAAACTTACGTTTATATAATATTTATAATATTACACACATATGCAATAAAACCTAAGAAGACTTAAGTATAATTTACCTATAATGTAAATATTAAATCAATTTTAATATCGATTGAATTAATTATTTGTTTAGTAATATAATTTATATATATATATATATATATATATATATATATATATATATATTATATATATATATATATATATATATATATATATATATATATATATATACATATATATATATATATATATATATATATATATATATATATATATATATATATATATATATATATATATATATATATATATATATATATACATTTAATAATAGTATATAACAACACATTTTTATTAATTTTTTGTTTGAACATTTCAACATATTAATTTTAATTTTAATTTTAACTATATTTACTATTGAACTAACAAGCACTTACGTTTAAATAATATTTAATATTACACAATAAAAATAAGGAAACATTAGTAGAATTTAGTAATTATAAGTTGAAATCAATTTTGTAGTTTATTGAATTGCGCACAAATTAAGGCAAAAGTTAATAAAATGTTTTTTTCTTAATTTTCTAAATGGAATTAGTATATTAATTTTTATTCATAAAACTTTTTCTAGTTACCTAACATGTCAATCTAATTCATTGACCGAAGGTACTTGCCAGTGACTTTTGTATAACCTTACTTATTGTAATTTTTAAAATATTTTTTGTCTACTTACATACCTTTTCCTATTCTTACTTAATTATTATGTAGTAAACAATTGGGCATTGTTGTGCGGAAAGTTTTTCTAGTGAAAATTTGTAGCAAACTATTCTACTGAAAAAAAAAATGAAGTAGGTTATCCAAAATGACCTCCAAAGTGTTATCAAAAGTAAGTACAATCAATTTAATTTTTTTTTCTAAAATACGAAATTAATCCTAATTTATTTTGTTATATGAACTACCGCTAAACTATACTTAAAGTAACTTAGCTGCATACTTAATATAACCGCGATGTTAATTCAATTATCCAAATAGAATGTTTGAATAATTGACTTTTCATCTTGGTTATATTAAACTATATTTTTGGGTTCAATTAACATAGCAATTAGTTATGTTAATCATTGGGGAGGATTATTGTAACAAAATAAATCTGGTTAAGATTGACTACAAGCTTGGTTATACCAATATTAGCACTGTATTAATTTAACTGGGAAGTAATTTACACAATTTACTCAAAATCTAGGTTATATTAAGTATGTCGCTAAGTTACTTTAACTACAGTGTAGGGTTGAATTAACAAAGCAATTAGTATAAAATTGATCAAATTAAACCTTGGCAAGGGTTATTGTAACAAAATAAATCTGGTTAGGATTAACTACATGCTTGGTTATACCAATATTATCAATGGATTAATTTAACTTAGCAGTTGTTTGAATAATTGACTAGTCACCTTGGTTATATTAAATACGCAACTCAGTTAATTTAACTTAGCATTGCACTAAAATGCATAGTTAAAATTAACCTGACGTGTATGTTAAAAAAATAACAAATAAACAAGCAATTTTAGTTATATTAAACAGGCGCTTTGTTGGACGAGAAACAATACCTATTTTTAGTTAATTTAACCATAGTTTTTGTTTACAATTACCTAGATTTTTCTTTCAGTGTACCGCTCGAGTAATTATTCATAACTAGTAAGGGCAGAGTCGTCTTCGTCGCGGACTTAACCTTCCACGCACGGAGAACTATTGCAGGAGTCAACATACGGTGATAATCATGGTTGATATTTATTCAAATTGAACGCAAGCGCTTCCATGATTTTAATCTCTTAGCAGTTAAATCAACATGCCGCATTATTACTTAATTAAGGAAAATTACCAGTAAAGTATGCATGTTGTATTAATAAAACCTTAATGTCGATCTGACTGTACAACCAGACAGATATGCCTTAATATCTGTCTGAGTCTTTAAAACATTTTAAAATAAAAACGATGACATATTAGGAAGCACACCAGACCATTACTCCAGCTAGCCATGGATGTCGGAAAAACACTACAAAAATACAAATTATATGGGCGACATGGCTGTGCGAACAATGTCCATCCTCGGATTTTCTAAGGTAGGAATAAGTTATGCTGGGAAATCCATAAATCGTTATAAACTGTGGCAAAGGTACGGTACCAGTAAAGATACACTTAGCAGTATTTATTTGGAGGAGGCTATGGACCTATCTACAGAGGTAAAGCATAAATTATTAAATCAAAACTCGAAATAAGTAAACGTAGTTGAAGCAACTGTTGCAAAATTCAGCATGCAACAAAACTGTAACAGAATTTCTCTCTGGTAAAGGACCTCTATTATGTTTTTAAATACCTGCAAGCTTTTTAATAGGCAATCTTTGCGAGGCAGGGGTAAAATGCATGAAACAAGCATCCCAACGACGAAACGCCGGTGACATCAGCGCTCTTCTCACTTATAGAGATATTAGGAACTTGATGAAGAGTTCAAACTGTTCAAAAGTAAGTCCATGGTTATTGGTGACGATTTTCTAGAGAAACCTGCATACTCTGCGGCAAAGGAAAAAATGAAATCAGCAAGAGATAAATTATAAATTTGGGGACCTAGGATATATTAAAGATGAAACGACTCCACCACTTAACTGATCACTAGGCAGTGTCATCAAATTATTATGCAAGTGGTTGCGATTAAAACTAAAACCACTACGCTAAACAGACCATTACAAAAATTGGTAAAGCTGTATAATGGAAGATACCATTACATCGAAACAGTCGTAAACGAAATACTCATAATTTGTACCATTTCAATAATAATTTGTAGTTCATCGCCTGTAGCGCCAATATTTTAACGAAAACTGTAAATAAAAACAAGTAGTGAGAACAACTGTAAATGAGCAACAAGTAGTGAGGGTTGGCGGCCACGTGGAGTGTTTCTTTATACCCTACAAAGATGCTATTAAGCGATGAACCATAATATAGAATATTTGTTGAAGCTATAACATATCGAAGTGGTCTCATATTTAACGACAGGGAACGATCGAATATGTGTCACACCATGGATTAGGCGCCGATAAATGTATGTATTTTTAGTTTTCTGGAGGAAATAATGATAATGATTTCTTTTTCGGATTTAGAAATGACTTTTTGGTGGATTGCCGGGATTGAATAAGTTTGCTTTAAAATGTGATAGCTTACTAAAACTGTTTAGTAAACAGAAACCCCACGCTACCTAATAAGACTAAGAGTGAAATTTTTGGCAGTTAAAATTATTTTTATGTACAATCGAGGTGGTTTGGCGTCTATTGGAAGGGGGGATCAAAGTTGAGTAGATTATTGTACCAGCTCCGTAACCTTCCAGCATGATGCGCATCATGTGAGCTGTTCTGGTCACGCAGCTGCGTGATGGCTCCAATTGTATTAGGGGTAACCTGTTCACAATTCGCAAGTGTACGTGCTGCCTCCTCGTGGCAACCACTGGTAACTAAGACCATTTGGCACAGGCTAAAGTACGGCTCTAAAGGAGAAAACCTTGACAAAAAAAAACCTTTTCTAAGATGGAACAGCATATGCCGATGGATGAACGGCTGATAGTCCAAAATATGCGGACTCTAGATGCCAGTCACCCTCCAGTTTTATTTAGCCTTTCTGCAGTAAAGCTGGGTGACCTACAGGCGATTAGCAATTCCCAGCAACTCGTAAGAGTAAAATCAAACGAAAGACGGGGCAGGGGTAGGAATATACGGGACTAGGAGGGAGATCAATAAGCCCAGATAGCATGTATCACGTAAGATAGTACGTATCACAGGTAAGAACCTGAATATTTACTGGACAGATAATTAAGCAGGGTCTAGCACAATATATCTTTTAGGTCGCGGTGCGAGGTGGCTGATCGCCCACATGTCCCTTCAATAATAATAATAATATGTACAATCAACGTCGCTAGTCGATTATTCTGTGTCAATTATATACTTGTGCAATATATGAACCCCATCACGAGATCAATTAAATCTCTTAATAATATTTGTATCATCATAATATTTTATTTTATGATTAAATCAAAGGAAATTAAATTGCACCGAATGACTTTATTTTATTTTATTATACTGTAATGATTTTATGACGCACCATTAAAAAAATTTACTGTACGCCTAATAAAATAGTTCTTTACGTACACCTAAATCAATAATAAAGTGCACAATGTCCCAACAATATGACAAAATGCCATAAGGTACACTACGGCATATTTCAGTATCATACAATTCATTGTCACAACAAGGCTGTTAACAAATTTTCAGTCAAATCTAATTTTATTTGTGGAAATTCAGCAATCGAAGGCCAATACACCTTGATATAACAAAAACCCAATTAAAAGTGATCTGATGGTGACTATAACTGTTCCAAAAAAAAAAAGTTAAGTCAAAACAAAGTCTCATTCGATTTCACACAATCTAACGCCTTCGAACACAAAACTACAACTATAACTTTACGAGTATAACCTGTTCATTTTGCTTTTCTTTAAACACAAAAAAATTTTTTATTAGCACGCGAGTAAAATCGAAAATTTTCTTCATTGATCCACAATTGAATTTTTTATTTCTTAGTCTCATTTCAATAACAACCGTCGCTTCAAACCAGAAATTTTAACCATCGTGCAAAAAGATGAATTTCTTCTTTATTAGAATATTGTATTCTACATTTTTTAATTCTTAAGATCATAATTAAATAAAAGGCGGCGACCTAAATAATAAAATCGATAGATTTAGAATCGCAATGAAACAAAAGTATTTTTTTCAAACCAGAAGATCAAGTATTGAAGAGGAATTATAGGTGAATAAAAACCAACATAAACAATTCTTTAGATTTTGTTATTTAGACTTTTAAAGTAGTTATCACTTATCCTCATTTTTTGCGCTTATTTTCATCATTTTTCTGTCTGTGTGTTTCTTGGTCACCCAGAATATTTGTGCCTACATATTTATAATGAAGTTATGTAGTTTATTTACAAAAGAAGAATATCTCGTTTTCGGTTCTACTTCTAATGATGTTTGTGAATTTATGCGCATATTAGTTAGGTAATACATTTTTTTATTTTTATTTAAATGTAACCTCTTTATGAAGAGAACCATTTGACGTCAGGTCGAATAACTTATTTATGACATTTCCACGTATTGGAATGTGCCACAGTTGGAAATCTTGCGACAAATTTGATGCAAGCCTTGCATCGGGGCGTATGCAATTTTACCTTACAAACAAAAGATTAAGTCCAGTAATAAAAGGAAGCTTAAATTAACCATGGATAAGCATTATGGAATATAATGAGAACCTTGATATTCAAGCGAATATTACATCAAATAGTTTTGAAGGAATTAATAAAATCCCTGAAATAGTCACCGAAACTACCCAAAGTATGAAGACAAAATTATATAAACGCCATTGCATATGCAGAACACGAAATAATTACTGGGTTCGGTAAACACAGTATTAATTCAGATGACATTGTAAATGTTATCCTGATTCACGATGCAAAATATTAAGAAAAATTACGACAAAACTTTGCAAGGTAATTATAACCATTTAATCTGCAATTATGCAAAATTGTAGTCTAACTCAATGTCGGCGCTACATAATGTTCGGATACGGAACGTCATTTTTGAAAAAAATTAAAATGAAATGTCTTATTTGCATTGGTAAGCTTTTATCAAACACCTGTACCTAATACCTACTACCTCCCAAAAATTCCTCATTGTATACAACTTGGGATAATATTTTTAACGCCAAAACGAAACCGGTCAAATATCTTTACACTGCAAAATAATAACAATATTTTTAATGCTGTTCTATATAATGCTCAAAGCATTAAACCGAAACTAATATTAGTACATATTTGTTTAATTACAGAAGCTTGGTTGCATGAATGTGACACTATATATAGCCCAGACTACAGGATTTATAGAATGGACAGAGCTGGTAAACCGAACGTGAGAGGTACACTAATCGGCCACCATTTTATCTCTGCTTATTTTCCGGGATCCAATGGTAAGCATAAATGTTCATTATTTAAACGATATGGGCAGTGATTTAAATTCAAGAAAGCAACATTGGAATTGTGTTGGAAGCAATACAGCTGGAAATATCTTGTTTAAAGAATTTGTAGTTAAAAATCTTGATAAGTTATTTCCACCGAGTCCTACGCACTATTCTAAAAAATCTAAATATCTAATACTACTAGTATCACTAATAAATGACGCGACCCTTATTACAATTCCAAGAAATATAAAGAGATTGATTAATTCAACTCCCAAATCAATCCCGAAATAAACTTCTTAAGTCAACCTTCAGCTTAACCTCCAACTCAATTTACAACTCAACCACTACCTCAATCGCAACACAATCCTAAGCGCAATCAGTAAATTAATGGCCAACCCAGCCATAAATTAATTCACCAAATCAACGTTTAATCCACTTTCAAATTAACCTTTAATCTAACTCCAAATCAACCATTAAATAATTCCCCAACCGAACAACTCACACCCCAATGCAAGCTAACTACATTCTAATTCTACATCAACTCAACTTATCTCGACCGAAATATCAGCTCTCTGCTCAACTCTACACTTATTTTCCAGCCCAATCCCAAAATTAAATCGATTCGAAAGCTACATGCGTGTATGAACTCAACTCAATCTAACCTCCTACTAAATCCTAAACTCGACCTCAAGTTAATCCCTAATCTTACTTCTCTTTCAAATCCAACTCAATTTCAACTCAAACCCCACTCACTTAAACAATCATTCCATCATACCATTATTCCATTATATCATCATACCATGAAGACGCTATACTGTTAAACCATCATAGAATCGTACCATGGTACCATCATACCATCATACTATCGTGCCATAGTACCATCATACCGTCAGGCTATGATATCATCATACCATCCAACCATCATACCATTA
Organism: Tipula vernalis; assembly: GCA_958295665.1. Taxonomy (NCBI): domain Eukaryota; kingdom Metazoa; phylum Arthropoda; class Insecta; order Diptera; family Tipulidae; genus Tipula; species Tipula vernalis. Next base: position 342,436,326 of record OY282559.1, read on the forward strand.
TATCCTCCCACCATCATATCCTTATACCATCACACGATCATTCTAGAATGCTCATCATACGATAATTTCAATCCACCATACCATTTTATCAACATAATATCACACAATCATACCATCATAAATACCATCTTACCAAGATACCATTATACCATCGTACCGTCATATCATCTTAACATTATAACATCGTACCAACATACCATTATACCATCATACCATCTTACCATCATACCATCATACCAACATACCATCATACATTCAACATACCATCATTTTACACTTCAAACTGTACATTTTACATTTCAAATTGAACCCTTAATAAGTTATAGGAATGGCCAATTAGGATGGAGTTTGGATATTTTTTAACCGACTATGATGAAAATTGTCGTGTGCTTTGGAAATGGTATCGGGGTAATATGGTCAATAAGAATATAACTTAGCTATTAACCGATTATGATGAATTTTGACGTTTCCAACGAATAAAAGGAAATGTGATCCAACAATTATTTTTAGATGAGGTTGTGAGAAATGTGTCAATATGGCTTCTATAATGTTGTCTATTTAGGTTTCTGTGAATCATGCAGCTGTTGAGGTTTCTTTAAGAAAGCCTGATAAATGATCATGATTATCTCCGTAATAATATTCAAGTTCAATTAGAAAGTTTTCTTATTAGAAACTAATCCTTCGATTCAAACTTTGGGTTATGTTTTCTGAGTATTAGCTGTCAGAGTGGTAAGTTTGGCCTTGTTTAGAAAAATATAGTGTGTGGCGGACACGCGCCTCAGTATTAAAACTAATAACGGTAGTGCAGAGTTTCAGAATGAGATATATTATTTTAAATTCTCATTACCAACTTCGAATTTCATTAAAATCGGTTAAGGAACAGCAAAATTCTGTCCTATTTGGCCATATTCCAGATGTAGGCGTGTGCACTCGTTTATTAGGCTGAATTATGTAATAGGCACCACAAGGTATGTAGGTACTCGGGACAAATCTAACTTGGATTTCTCAATTTAAAAACAAGCAAAATAATTTTCTTCTAAATACATTTTATTTTCTTTGATGCTGTCACTTCGACTCACTGATTGCAATTAAAATATAAAAATTGAAAATATTGACACCAATCAATAGAAATATTGTCGTGGAACTTCATGGTTGTGTATATAGATGGCGCGAATACTTTATAACAATTTGTCGACCTTAATTCGGCCAGTTTTATAGTTCGGACAGTTTGTATAATTCATAATTGTTTTGAATATTTGACAACACTAACGTAAACAAGAAAAATTGGGTTGTTCTTGCGAATGAACAACAAACAAATAAAAACATTAAATATGTAAGTAAAATTAAATCTATAATAAGATATTTAACCATTTGTGATCATTTTCCTTCCTTTTTAGTGTACGTGTTAACTGGTGTGGCGGATCAATTTATTTAAAGTTAAGATTGGTGACATCAGATAAGTATATGTTTTTAAGATCTGTTTCTTTGTGTTGATCTAGTTTTCTTCTCTTTCAGGTGGACTGATGAATGCCAGATTTTTGGTCTCTATTTTAGGGAGAGATTAAATTTAAAGGTAAGTTACACAACTGGATTGGGTCAACGCGATATCGTTGACTCGATAGAGTCAAAATTAGGTAATAATGTTATCTTGGTTATTGGCCGTTTTAAAATTGCTCCCCGGGGCAACTTCAGGGAGATTACTCGGACGAACGTATCGTTTCCAGGATGAACTTCACAGATTCGAGCAATGGGCCATTTTGTTGTTGGTAAATTTTGATCGCGTAAGATTACTAGATTTCCTGATGTGAATTGGCGATTCTCCTTGTGCCACTTGTAAAACTTATTCAACGACCGGACGTATTCCTGTGACCACTGCTTCCAAAGTCCTTGTATCATCTGCTGAATCAACTGCCATCGGTTTAGGTGAGATATTTTAATCGGTTGTAGATTTGGCTCCGGCAACATAGTCAATGGTTGGGTAATAAGGAAATGTGATGGAGTTAAGGGGTTCCATTCATCATCTGGGATCTCTTCCAATGGCCTTGAGTTTAGCAGAGCTTCAATTTCCTTGATTAGTGTTAAAAATTCCTCATATGTCAAACGAGTATCTCCAAGGACTCGTCGTAGGTGATATTTACACGACTTTACGGCGGCCTCCCATAATCCGCCGAACGTTGGAGTAGCCGGTGGTATGAAATGCCAATTAATGTGATGGTCGGAACACCAAGCCTGGATTTTCCTCTCTTGAACATCGTTGAAATATTGTGTATAAAATTCTTTTAATTGGCACTTAGCTCCTACAAGGTTGGTGCCATTATCACAATGGATATGGTTTGGTACTCCTCTCACTGCGCAAAATCTTTTCAATGCCGCAAGAAGAGTGATTCATGTCTGTGGCTATCTCGATAGAAGTGGCTTTAGTGGTCATGCAGGCGAAAATAACGATGTGACATTTGTACAGTTTCGCTCCACGCGAACGGTTTGTCTTCAACATAAATGGTCCTGCCAACGCGACACCGACTTCTATAAAAGCTCGTATTGGTGGATTGACTCGGCTTGAAAGCATTTGTCCCATTACTTATTGTTGTTATTGCGCCTTGTAACAGCGACACACAATGCATAAATGGATGGTGCGGCGAATCAGGTTCTTGCTTCTGGGAATAGCATACCTTTGTTTCAGAATAGTGTTCATCAATCTGGGTCCGGCATGCAAATTGTTATGGTGTGTTTCTCGAAGTATCATCTCAGTGGTTTATTGTGGCATGTTTCAAACGGCCTCCCACTCAAAGAACGCCGTGGTCATCAATATACGGATGAAATAGTAAAAGTTTTGAATCTTCTGGTAACGGTTTGTTATTTAATAATAAAATTACTTCTTTACGGTAAGCTTCATGTTGTACGAAGCGATAAATAATATATTCGGCATTTAATACTTCCGTTAGCGTTAAATTTTACTCGTTGTTCGGTTTGACCTTTCCAATAATAGATTAGCTTTGTACCGAAGAATATACGCCAAAATGTGTGCCATTGTTCGGAACTTTGACTACTTAGCAATTAGGGTATTCATAATGATACATAATGGGTAATTCGTCAATTCGTCCAAGGATATGCCACGACTCGCGCAGTCCGCTGTGTTGAGTTGCGAAGGAATGTGACGCCAGAGGCTTCTTTTGCACATGCTTGTGATTTTGCCAACTCTCTTGGCGACGAACGTTGCCCATCTCCTTGGTTCGCTGGACAGCCAGTCCAGAACTATTTTGGAGTCAGTCCAAAGTGTAATCCGTGATATTTTTGAGCTTGCTTTCATTGATGATCGACTGTAAATGACTAGCAAGAAGTTCAGCACGCAGAAGTTCCAGCCGTGGTAAGCTCATAGATTTCAACGGTGCAACCTTAGTTTTTGAACTTATTATGCACACAACTGGATTGGGTCAACGCGATATGATCCAATTAGTTTGAACACCAGAACTATATCTAAGAATGATTTTAAGATCCCACCACCATTGCACATGTAAAATTCCATCATAATCGATCGAGAAATAGTTAAGTTCTCATCCGCATATTCCAGAACTTCATCCAAACGTTGACCATAGAAAAAAATTATAAATCGAACAAGCCGTTCTCGAAGAACTCTCTCAGGGACTTCCAAAACGTCGAGAAAAGTGGTTTTGGACCAACCAAATTTTTGATCATTTTTGACAGGATTTCAATACTTTAGTCTTTTTAGACCGAAGTAATTCGCAACTGCAAGTCGAATTCGGAACCTATAACAATACCTAAAAAACTACAACAACTCATATCAAGCAAACATTTTCTCAGAAGACAGTGGCAGTAGACTAGAAATCCGCGTCTTAAGCCTACATTAGACAGGTTGATCAGAAAAATTTCAAATTAGATCAAACAGTTAAGAACTAAATTAATTATAAATGCCGAAATATAAAACAATTCAAGAAAATTTTAGTGAACACTCAACAAGGTTTCAACTAATCAGACATTGATGAAAGATAAAGTGAAAGCTCCGCGAAAATATTCTGGTCAGAGTGGCGAACAATAGCCAATCCGAAAATCAGCCTCATTCTCACTTTCTCTACATCTTAATCAATTTTCAATTATAATAATCCTCAACTACTTTTATGCAACACACGCTTTTCGTTCTTATATCCCACACATTACGGTACCACATTCGCATGTGCTGTAACCTATATTCTTAGATTAAATTGAGAAAAAAACAACTTTCGCTGAAAAATAAAAAAAATGAATATTTAAATCTATCATTGAGGGTTAGCGATTTAGCGACCAAAAACTAAGGCTGAGGCTTATAAAAGGAATTATTAGACAAACAATCGAGGAAATTATTTAACAAGGCCAAACGAACGTTGGGCTACTACAAGTTGGCATTGACTAAATATAATCTCAAACTAAGGAGGAAGCAAAAAAGTCTTGTCTACATAGGACTGCCCCCCCAGAGAGCAGACGGGAGTTTCACTGAAAAACCAAACGAAACAATTGAGGTACTTTTACCAACAGAGTCTGGAATCTTTCTGGAAGGATTTTTACTCCCAGTAAAGTAAGATGAGCCATTGGCTCTTTTAAACCGTTCAAGTCTGCTAAAGGGGAATGGTATTTTCTTAGCCTTACTGCAGAAATGTATTGAGGAAATTTTCCCCAGCCGTTTTCGGAGAGTAAATGTGGTTTTTATACCAAATTGTTGATTTGGAAAGATGATTCCACCTCCCACAATTAGGTGGATCCGTTTCATGCTGAAATATAGGAAGATTAGAGCTAAAATAGGTAGTGAGTCCCGTAGTAACCATTAGGGCCGTAGAGGGGTTTCCTCAGGGAGGAGTTTTGTCTCCGTTATTATGGTCATTTGTTATTGTCAGGCTACCGACTCTTTCATCAAAGGGAAGTTTGATGAAATCATCTCCAACCTAATGCATGATGCTGTAACATCTCATGTTACAACCATATGAAAATAATTTTGTGTTTTGGATTGTAAAATACTTTCCGTCGGTACTACATTTTGATAATATTTACAACAATAACATTTCGATACATAATGTAAAAAATTTTGTAATTTCATGATGGACAGTCGATCTTGAATTTTCAACCATGGTAGTTGATCCATGGTTTTAACAAAAAATTAAAAAGAAACTAATTTTGTTCATAATTGTTCACCAAATTAAGTGGCCATCATCATTTCCTACGTATTATATTAATCGAAAAAGGAATCCAAACGAAAGTTTTGTTGTGTATTTAATATATATATGTATATACATATATTTATATATATATATAAATAATAGTGCGTGTATAAAAAATCAAATATACTTTTGATAAGATCGAATTATGCTTTTCTATGTCGACCATCCAATAAGTGATAATTTTTGTATGAACTATTATTGAACGTAATAAATAAATTTTTTTTTAAAATCATTATTATCGTATGAGTGGTAATAAAGAGGCCTAGTGATTTCTTTGAACCTAATTAGAAATAGGCATCATTACGAGTGAAACGAAGCATTTAGAAAGACAAATAAACAAGTTAAACTCCAGTTTGAGCGTATACCAGATTTGATGTACGGATTTTGGCGGAATTTTGTATCGGCAACTGTATGGAGGACGAATAGGGTGCGGCAGGATAACGGAAAACAAAACGGCAACGGTTATATATATTTTTTTGGTTCTCTCAATGAAGCGTTTTGGATCAATTTTGTAAAGTATTTATTTTTGTGATATGGGCAAGAACATTTGATTTCGTTTGTTGTTTTTTTTTTATATAAACCATTAATTTTTTTAGAATAATAATTCATTGTTAATTTTTTGTCAAGAGCTAATATTTTTGTGTCTTCTCATCCAATAGCAATAATAAATTTGTTTTTAGTTTAACGCACGCACACGTGCTGGCCGTGAACGGATTCTCTGCGAGCGCTTGCGGCGGATCAACTAAGCGGAAGAGTACGATTGCGATCGTCCGGGTAATAGGTAACAAAAACATTTTTTTTTTTTTTTTTTTTTTTGATCAATTGGTCTGCTCGACAATTGATGATGAATTTATTTGAGAAATCATTTGTTTATTAAAGTAGTTTTTCGAGTTTTTCGTTTATCACATTAAATAAAAGTTTTTATATGAGTTTAAAGCCTTGTGTTTGGGTTTTTATTATGAGTCATTAAAATATAACAACCTTGGAGTGTGAAGGGAGGTAGGTAGTTGGCGGACATAGTGATGATGTGGTCATAAGATATAGTTTTAGGCCACAGGCATGGATGCCGAATAATTGCTACAACCCCACGATAAATATACCTCCACCAACTGAGCTACAGGTTAAGGATGGCCAGTGGCAATTTGTATCCTGCCAAAAATTATTTTTTTTCTCCAGAAAATTTATGTTAACGGCTGGTCGAGCTTGGCAGAACATGCCACCGTTACAATGCACTCAACATAGTATGCAATTGGTGTGTCCAGGAAGGAATTAGCGTCAATTCAAATAAAAAAATTGTTGTACCTTTTGCGAGGAGGACATACTCGTAGCTTGCGCTTAGAGCTCCCTCGTTAAATGATATTACAGTTCAGTACTCCAAAGAAGATAAGTATGTAGGGGTTACCTTGGATCAAAAACTGAATTAGAAAAAACATTTACTTAAAATTCAGAATAGTCAGATCAGCCAATTGGGCATATCAGAGACTCTATGGACGAACTTGGTGGTTACCACCAAAGATAATCTATTACAGGCTCAATGAGAACATGCCCGAATATTGCGATGGAGGTATAGATAGAGAGCAATACTAAGCCAGCTAATATGGTGTGTCATCTGTATCTTCCGACTGTATGCCAACTAAACTGGACTTCCACAGACCCTTCTGCGTCGTTATGCTCCATAATTACTTGTGGGGTCAGGCAGGCCGTCCTTTGAAGAAGGGTCGAAGATGTGGTTTACAGAAGAGTCTAAAACGGAGGTAGGGGGTGATAGGAATATATGGGGAGAGAACAGCCCTTCCGAAGTCCTTGGATCCTTATGCTACTGTCTTACAAGCCGAAATGCATGTCAAAGAGCTTTGCGCCAGCGTAGGCATAGCGAAAGGCCTAGACTACGCAAAGATCTATATTGTTCCAGGGAGACAAGCGCCTTTAAAGATTCTTAAATCATATTCGTTAAGTCAAGACTAGTTCAACAATTAGCAGCCACAAATAAGATAACACTTATGTGGGTGTCAGGGCACAATGAAAACGCATGGAATGAGGATATAGGATGATCTCCTTAGGGCGACTAATCCCAGGTCTACGAACAACTCTACAGGACATATGACGCGTCTAAAGGAAAGCAAACCATAGAAGTAAACCAGCCTACGGGTGGAGCGAGGACATTAAGAAACTAAGGGCTAAATGTCACAAGGCCAGAAGAAGAATTCAAAGATCTGCAAGATGCCCCGAATATGAGGAGCTAAATCGAGAGTACATAAGGCTGAGTAAACTGCTTCGTGATGAAATAAGGAGAAGCAAGAGGGAGAGTTTCAAACAGCTGTGTGACGCGGCATATGCAAGCCCATGGGGCAGTGCTTACAGAGTGATCATGTCCAGAATAAAAGGCCAAAGAACCCCTCAAGGTGTCCAGAGATGCTGCAAAAGATCGTCAAGACTATTTTCCTGCAGCACCTTCCAAAACCTGGTAATCGAGAGGACGATCATACGAAGGAATATATGGAGAAAATACCGGAAGTGACGGTAGAAGAGATATTGAACGCGTGCGGCAAAGTGGGTGTAAACAAAGCCCCTGGTCCAGATCTAGTACCCAACAAAGCGCTCAAAGTAGCTATACGAAGTAACCCTAACCTCTTCGTCGATATAGCGCAATCCTGCCTAGAGGAAGGAGTGTTTCCTAGGATATGGAAGAGGCAGAGATTGTTACTCTTGCCAAAAGCGGGAAAACCACCAGGTGAACCATCCTCATATCGCCCAATCTGCCTGCTCGATACAGGAGGGAAAATACTGGAGCGCATTATTCAAAATAGGTTGCTCCCGATTACAGAAGGAGATGGCGGTCTCTCGTCTCAACAATTCGGATTTCGCAAGGCCAGATCCACATTGGATGCCATTAATGCAGTGGTATCTAAGGCCAAAGGAGCCTTACAGGGAAAGAGATGGAAAGGTGGAACTAAACAATACTGTGAGGTTGTCACACTCGACGTTAAAAACGCATTCAACACAGCTAACTGGGCCCACATTATGGATTCCCAACGAAAGTTGAATGTTCCGGCCTACCTCTTGAAGATACTAGATAGCTACTTCGAGGATAGAGTGTTAGAGTACGACACTGAGGATAGTACCATGGAATACAACATAACAGCTGGAGTTCCACAAGGTTCCGTTCTGGGCCCAATCTTGTGGAACATTATGTATGATAACGTACTAAAGCTACGAATCCCAGATGGAGCTCAGAAGTGATAGGGTTTGCCGATGACATCGCGATAGTGGTGTCTGCAAAGCACCTGGTTGAAATTGAGATGATCACTAACGAGGCGATTGCAATAGTGAGTGACTGGCTGGAATCCGTCGGCCTGGAACTGGCGGAGCACAAAACAGAAGCCGTGCTGATTAGTAGCCGTAAAAAACGGGAAACGGTATCGTTTAAGGTTGCGAACCACGTCATAAAGTCCAAAGAAGCGGTAAAATATTTGGGCATTTGCTTGATGACAGATTAAAATTCTAGAGTCACATGCGGAAAAGCATCGAGGGTGTACTCGGCGCTCTCCAATATGCTACCAAATGTTGGTGGCCCAAGAAGCAGTAGACGTCTTCTTCTGTCCAGAGTGGTAAGCTCATTGCTACTGTACGGGGCCCCGATCTGGTCAGAGGCACTGGAGGTAAAATGCAACAGGAGAAGGCTGGCACAAGTCTATAGGCTAAGCACCCTTAGGGTCATCAATGCATATAGAACCACCCCAGAAGAAGCAGCATGCGTCATAGCCGGAATGATACCGATTGACATCATGGCGGAGGAGGCGAAAAGAATATATGAGACTAAGAAACACAGTTCTACAGTCGGTCAGGCTATCCAAACGACAGAAAGAGCCAAATCCGTGCAAAGTTGGCAGGAACGTTGGGATAATGCGACAAAAGGACGTTGGATACACAGATTGATTTCGAATATCAAACCCTGGATGAATCGCAAACACAGAGAGGTGAATTACCATTTAACCCAATTCTTAACGGGACACGGTGGGTACCGAAGCTATCTGCATCGTTTTGGGCATGATGACACTCGTCTCTGTCCAACGTGCAATAAAGTAGAAAACCCGGAACACGTATTATTAGAGTGTCCGCGATTTGAGACCGAGAGAATGGACCTGTGTATTACCATAAACACAAACTTAGGTCCGGACAACATAGTGGATGAAATGCTGAAATCACAGCAACTATGGGATGCCTGCTGCGCTACCATAACTAAGGTTCAAAAGGAGCTAAGGCGATTAGAAGCGGCTAGAAACGTGTGAGTAAAAATACTAAGACCGCCCCCCGAAGTAATACTTTGCGGTGGTTCCGGGGGGAATAACGGTCCGGCGAGAAGAGGCGGTTTTAGTGGGTAAAAATCCCACACGGCGGTAAGTACGCTTACCGTGTCTTTTGAAGATTTCTCCTCCTCGGAAAAAAAAAACACACACACACACACCTACATACAGACACACATACATAATCGCACACACACACACACGCACATCCGGGCAGAGACACCTTCTCTGAAGGGGAGCACACCCCAACCGGGCGCCTCCCAGGTGGCGGATAGGGGAAGCTCGCCAGAAATGGAGGGTACCGGGGAAATAAAATACTCGGGGCGGACCAAAGCCAAGGGAAGGTACCCTTGTAAAACTAAACCATTTATACATAATGAGCGATATCGAAAAACAAGTATTACCCCAGGTGAGTTCTAATCTCACCATCCGTTCCGATCGAGTGGAAGCCTCGGTGGCGGATGCATGCCCCAAGGATTCTGGGGGGGAGCAAAATATCGCGGAGATGGATAGAAAAGTAGTGAAGGAGGCGCCAGCGGCGCCCGTGTTTGGTTTCGCTCAAGCGGGACTGAAGGTAACGACCACCAGTTACCTGCAGAAGTGCAGCAGTGAAGGAGACATCAGGAGTATGGCAACCAGACTGCACTCACATGAATACAAGAAGATGGGTACCTTAATACGGAAACTGACGGACTTCGTTGCACCAAAAATGAACGTCCACAAGGAGATCAAAAAGATGGCAGCAGAGATGCAGTGTATCTACGATAGACTTGGTGTTGAAATGGAGCTGGTCTCAAACGAAACTCAGACCACCCCAACTATACAGCAGTATCGGCAACCGCCCTTGCAGCGAACCCCATCGCCTGCCGGAGCGGGATCGAATGGACCGAAAACCAGCCCCACTTCAACTATGCCGACAACAGCAGAACAGCAAAGGGGTCGGCCACAAGGGAGATCCGGGAATAGTCATACAACCGAAGATCCCGGAGACGGCCAACAGCATGGAGATAGATGAGCGGAAGGGACCCTTACCTCCTGCTTCACCTGAGAAAACCCCTCGTAAACCAGGACAAAACGGGGACTGGGTCAAGGTCGACAAACGTAAAAGGAAGAAGACCAGCAAGAAGAAGGTAGCAAGACTTAAGAAGAGGCCATTGCCGCCAAACGCATTAGTCCTTCACAAGGTGCAGGATACGATGAGCTATGCAGACATCGTCGAGAAAGTGAAAACAGACCCGAACCTCAAGCAAGTTGGGGAAAAAGTAGGAAAGATTAGGCGTACAACATATGGCAATCTGCTGATCTTGTTCGGTAAAACGAATGGGACTGACATGGAAAGCTACCGCGCGAGCATTGAGGCCTCACTCAAGGACGATGTGACGGTAGCGACGACAATCCCAGAATCCGAAATATAAATTAAGGACCTGAATGAATGGGCGTCTAAGAAGGACGTGGTTGACCTCCTCAACACTCACGTCCCGGACCTGAAAGATCTTACCATAGATGCGGTAAAATCTCTTAGGAAAATCTGGGCTTCGACGCAGATCGCCGTGGTCTGCCTGCCGGCGGTCCATGCTCGGAAAGCGGCGACGCTTGGTAAAATCAAAGTAGGCTGGGGCACAGTCCGCATCCGGGAAAAAGTAGCCCCAAGCAGATGCTTCAAGTGCTGGCATTTTGGCCACAAAGCTCTTGATTGCAGGAAGAGAGTAGACCGCAGCAAGACCTGCTTCAGATGCGGACAAGAAGGGCACAATGCAACAACGTGCAAGGAGCCTGCCAACTGCATTCTTTGCAGGGAGAAGGATTCAAATAGCGACTGTAACCATACAGCTGAGGGATGGAAATGTCCTATCTACCAGAATGCCAGAAGAGCTGTCCTGAGTGCGGAAAATGAGAGTACTCCAACTTAATCTCAACCACTGCAGTGCAGCCCAGGACTTGCTGACACAGCGAGTAAGAGAACTGGGCGTCGACGTGGCTATGCTGTGCGAGCAGTACGGCGACCTTGAAACCCAACCATGGGTCACAGACAGCACCAAAAAGGCAGCAATATGGGCATGTGGTAGACTGCCCTTCGAACAGCTACCGACTAACCCCACCCCTTGGTTCGTTAGGGCCAAGATAGGAGGGGTACACCTATATAGCTGCTACGCTCCACCGAGTGCTCCGATTGAAGTGTTCGAGAATTTCTTGGATACTCTTGCCGAGGACGTGAGAAGACACAACCCGGTCGTAATCGCCGGAGACTTTAACGCCTGGTCCATCGAATGGGGCAGCCGTGAGACGGACGGAAGAGGCGAAGCCGTGCAAGAGGCTTTCTCATCATTAAACCTCATACTCATGAACGAGGGAACTGCGAGTACCTATCGCAAAGGCGACGCGAACTCCATTATCGACCTGACGTTCATTAGCAGCGCTCTCGCAAAAGGGGGCTGCGAATGGAAGGTAGATGAGGAGTTCACAAATAGCGACCATCAAGCTATAATCTAGGAAATCAACACCAACCCCATTAGCGGGCGGCGTCAGACAACCATAAGGAGGCAGCCACCGGGCTGGAATAGCAAATGCTTCGATGCGGAGACCTTCAGGGTGATGATGAGGGGAGCCCCAGCGCCTCAGACAACAACTGCTGAAGGCATCACAGAAGAGGTAGAAGCGACACTGGAGGCAGCCAGCGACGCGTCGATGCCAAGGAGTCGCTTGAACAACGGCCGAGCACCAGTCCACTGGTGGAATCCGACCATCGCCCAACATCGGCGAGCATGCCTTAAGGCAAGAAGGCAGCACCAGTGTGCTCGTAAGCGAGACAGGGCCTCGACAGAGGAACTGATACACGATTATGAAGAGAAAAGGCGTCTTCTGAGAAATGCCATCAACCTGAGTAAAAGAGAATGCTGGAAGGAACTCTGCGCGGAAGTGGACCGGGACCCGTGGGGCAGGCCGTATAAAACGGTCATGCATAGGATTAAAAGCCTACTCGCAACAACACCAACTTGTCCCGACATGCTGCACAGAATAGTAGTACACCTGTTCCCGGAGAAACCAGAACTCCCCGACTACCACTCAGAGGATGGAGAAGTGGAAATCCCCGGAGTAACCATGAAAGAGCTCACGAAGGCGTGCACTAGATTGCAGAACGGCAAGGCACCAAGACCAACCGGCACACAACACATCGCACTCAAGAGTGCAATTGCCGCCAGACCAGACATGTTTATAAGCATGTACGATGCCTGCCTACGACAAGGAGTATTTCCGACTCGATGGAAGCAGCAAAGGTTGGTTCTTCTCCCAAAAGGGAAGAAACCACCGGACGACCCAGCATCTTTTCGTCCACTTTGCATGCTGGATTCGGAGGGAAAGAACCTGGAGCGGATAGTGGCCGACAGATTGGAGCAATACATTGATCCTCAACTCTCTGAATTCCAATTCGGATTCAGGAAGGGAAGATCGACCATCGACGCACTGGAACTCGTCACGAACATCGCAAAGGAAGCCATCTCAGGAAAGAAGTGGAAAGGCGGTTCCAAAAAGTATTGCCTCATCGTTACTCTGGACATCAAGAACGCGTTCAACTCGGCCCGTTGGGAACGAGTCTTGGAGGCACTTGAGAACATGGGTGTGCCCTATTACCTACGAAGGATGGTCAGATCATACTTCAGCGATCGACTTTTGCACTATGAGACGGAGCAGGGACCAGCGATGCATAGGGTCACGGGAGGAGTACCTCAGGGCTCTGTCCTGGGGCCACTCTTGTGGAACGTTATGTATAACGGTCTACTCCACCTTGAATTACCGGCGAACACAACACTCGTGGCTTTCGCGGACGACGTGGCGGTTGTCCTTGTGGCGAAACACCTGGAGGAGCTGGAAGCCGCATTCTCCACCACCATCAGGAGGATAAGACAGTGGATGCGTACGGCAGACCTGTCTTTGGCGGAACATAAGACCGAAGCACTCCTTGTGAGTAGCCGGAAGAAAATGGAGACCATCACCATCAGGGTAGGCGACCACGACATCCCCAGGCAAATCCGGAGACGACTACTGGCAACTGTAGTCACCTCCGTCCTGCTTTATGGAGCACCAGTGTGGGCCACATCGCTAGAACTAACAACTTACCGCAAGACAATGTCATCAGTCCAGCGGCTCTCAGCGATCAGAGTGGCGTCAGCATATCGAACGGTATCACACGATGCTGTCAGTGTCGTTGCATCATGCCCGCCCATCGACATCTTGGCAGGAGAACGGCAACGTCAACACCGTAGGAAGAAACAAGAGCAGCGAAGGGTCCTCTGTGAAGAGGAGAAACCTGAGAGTCTTCGTCTCTGGCAAGAGAGATGGGACAGTTCGACGAAAGGTCGGTGGAAACATCGGCTGATCCCAGATGTCACCAAATGGGTCAATCGCCTGCACGGGGAAGTCGGGTACTACATCACCCAACTCTTGACTGGACATGGATGCTTTCGGGCATACCTGCACAGATTCAAGAGAAGTGACTCCCCAAATTGTCATCATTGCCGCGATGCGATCGAGGATGCGGAACACGTGTTCTTTCAATGCCCCTTCTACGAGGGGACACGTGCGGAACTAGAGAGGAATCTGGACCATTCCATCAGTCCAGAAAACATAGTGGGGTGCATGCTGATGAACCAATCGGCATGAAACAAAATTGCAGAGTACGCGGAATCCATCATCAAGGATCTTCGCACCACGTACGAGGATTAGTTGTAACAACATCAGCAACATCGGACGGAAGTAACATCAAATAAGAACGCCCCTGCGAAGTAGTATTTACAAAGAGTGCCGCCGGGGAACCACCGTTCCAGGAGCAGGGTTAGAGATGCAGGTTAGGGTTTAGTGCGGTAAAAAACCCACATAACTCGTCTGGCAGGTAGAAGGTTTTCCCAGGCGAGTACCTTTTGAAGGTTCCCCCCTGTACCTCGTTAATCTAAACGAAAAAAACAAAACAAAAACACACACACGCACACACACACACACACACATTCACACATCCATACATACAAACACAGACATTCAAAGCCACACACACAAACACAATCACTTTTCTCCTAATTACAAAATCTAGCATAAAATTTTTCCCGTAAATATATGTAATCGCGCGATTTCATATATAGTATTTGCGGGGAAAATTTTATGTGCGATTTTGTAATTAGGTGATTTTGTAATTAAGAAATTTTGTAATATAGATTTTGTAAAAAAGATTTTGTAATGTGAAATTTTGTACCCAACCGGTTTCGAACTTGAGATTGCAGAATATTGGGCGGCAGAGCATTTCCATCTCGGACAATTCGCAGCAATCTAAGACAGTATTCCTATCAAAGCATTACGAAATACATTTTTCACAAACATCACCCATTAATGTGTTAATTCAAAACATTTTTAATTTAGAAAAAAAAATCAACATTTTAATGGTTAACTTTTCGTTTCTTTTGGTCGTGGTAAATTTTTGTTTTGTTGTTTTTATTATTTTTTCTTCCGCCTTAAACGTGAATGGCATAATAAACATTAAATATGTAGTGTTGTAGCATAGAATCTTAAAGAATAACAAACATCATTTTCTTAGATGTAGAGTAATGAAATTTTGTTGTTTATTATTTAATTAGGTTAATAGTACTCAATTCTATGTACAATTCTATATGTAAGCGTTGATATTTCTTTCACACAAAATATTATGGCGCAGAGATATGAATGTAAGTTAAACAGCAAGTAGCACATGATGTACATTGAAATGAAAGGTAACGTGTCCAGGTTTCAATTCGTTTTGTCTATAGCTATAATGATTTTTCCGGTATCTGAGAAGACAGAATCTTAACTTAATTTAGAATTCTCGTTTTTGTGTAATTTTATACACCTCACCACAAACAAAAAGCTGCTGATTAATAGATTGAAATGGAAGATGTGTGAGCGTATTATATAAATTTGCGTGCCGATTATGCCGATTAATTCAGTTATTTGATCGATCGATATTTTAATGGCTAGACATTAATAAAAGTTTGTTTTTTATGGTGTGTGGATAACCAAAATATTTACAGTATTTTGTTATTTAGGCATATTTTGTTATTTAGGCGGCAGATTATACTGTTACGTTATACGATTTGTATTATTAATGTTCTCACGATAAAAAAGTATTTAGTACAGGTTTTTTACAAATTACTGAAACAGTTTCGTTGGTCACATGGATTTGATTAAAAAAATTATGTGAAACTATCTTACGAAAATTCTTAAGCTAATCTTCAAAATACGATAAGACAACCATGAAGCCTCCTCTTATGTAATAAATAAAGAAAATAACGATAAATTTACACAAACTTTAAAAATGCGGTGAACAAAATATGGTAGGTACGTCGTATTCTCCGTACAAATAAATGTTGTGTATTCCTCCCAACCAGTTTAATTGCTTTGTTTGTCAAGACAACAATATACTTATAATGTTGAACTAAATGCCATACAATTATTTATTATTGATTTTAAAATCGTCTAATTCATAAACGACAATAATCGATAAATACTCGTTACTGGCTGGATGAAAATGTGAAACTTTTCTTGTTTATTGCATTTTCTAAGTTTTCTCAGTAATTACCGTCTTTATGTAAAAGATATCGCAAAGATTATTTCAATATAATACAGAACGTAAATATAGATCAAATTGTATAGCATAATTGATTAATGGTGAGTTAGGCGACAGTTATTGTTATTAAAATCCAATTATAATTTATACATTTTCTAATTTATTTTTATGAGTTTCGTACGTTTTACTAACATGAAAACATGAAAAATTGTTTTCTTCCAGCACAGGCAATGGTATAATTAATACTTGTCGTCTTATTAGATGACCAATGTGATAAAGTAAGATTAATTAATATAAGACCGTTTAAATAACTCAGTTGTCATACTTTGCTAAAATCGAAAGTTATTCAGGTAATTAGGTAATTTGTTAAAATGGAGTGTACCTCCATTCAAACCATTTCAGGGGAACTTCAATTTTTCAAATTTTTATTACACCCAGAAATTTAATTCTAAAGCTTGGGTGAGTCTTTCTCATCTCAATGGAATGACACCGGGAACAAGCGTAGAATTGTATAATTAATACTAATTAGTATATACCTACGTGGATGTAACGGAACGCCATACAAATCTAGATTAAATTTAAAAAACCTAAATCATCCCTCGAAAACCTCGAAAAAAACTGTAACATCACGCAATCTATACATCTTGAAAAATATCAAAAACTTCAAAACTAATTTGAAAAGTCTTAGAAATATCAAAGTTCCAAGTTTTTTGAAAATTTTAGAAATCGTTAGAAAATCTCGAATTATCCGTATGTTTGTAAAACCAAAGGAACTCAATCCGAAGCGCTAATCACGGCTAATCTCGAATGATTTCGAGTAACCGATCGAAAATGTCCATTAAACTTAAAATATTGAAAGTATGAAATTACCTCGAAAAATTTATGCGTAAGATTGCAAGGTCCCACGAAAAATTTGAATAAATTCAAAAATCTGAAATTTTTTTGATATAAATGAATAATTTCGAAAACCCGAACAATTGAGGCTAATCTGGGGCATCAGGAAGGGCAAAAAATTTAGGCGTGGCAAAAGTCTTTCGAAATCAAAAGAACTACGCCGAAATCAAACAAAAATAAAAAAGATTGTGGGATGTGTCGTCGATAAGTCCGCAGTGTTTAAGACATGACAAAATCTCCATCCAGTTTGATCGTTTTATTTAATAGAAAGCAGGGATATTTGTTGCAGAATAAACTAGAAACCCGAAAGCAGACTACTCTGGTCAGCTTCAGGTTCCGAAATGCTGAATCTAAAGTAATTTAGGGCAGCTGAACTGGCGTACAACTTCATAATTCTAGGGAGCAGATGAGGAAGCAAGATGCGACCAAAATCCTCATCAGCCATCATACATTAATAGCTGGCCACCTCAAGCGTCAAAAATGGAAGACAATAACAACAAAAGGTTGTTTAAGAGACAAGACGTTCTGATGCGACAAATTTATCAGAAGCTAGCCTCAATAGAGTACGCACTGGATACCAACAAAAATCAGAACGCGAATTTCGAATAAAAAATGAATCAACTGACCAAGGAGATGGAAGATATTGATTCACTACACATAACGATCCTCGTCGAAACAAAAGAAGAGGAGCAGATATCCGATTATTGCAAGTGCGATTGCAAGAAAGACAGACCGAACCAACAACCTCGATCAGAACAACAACAGTGCAGCTGTCTAAAGTCGAACTACCAACATTTCATGGGGATTATGAGCAATGGAGCTCTTTCAACGATATCTTCACAGAGCTCATTCACGGAAACAACCAGCTATCAGATACGGTAAAAATGACGTATTTAAAATCGCACATTCAGAAAGAGGCAGGACAACTAATCAATCATCTAGCAACAACGGGTGACAACTACGAGAAAGCTTGGGAAATATTACAAGCCAGATACAACAACCCTAGACTTCTGGCAACCAAATATTTCAATTCATTGCTATCATTATCAGCAGTGCACACAGAATCGGCGGGATAATTTCGACTCAATATAAGCGCTCCATTTGATGCATTCATAGCTTCATCTTAAGCAGAAAATTAGATCCAGAATCCAGTAGGCTGTATGAAGCAACATTACCAAATCCCAGGGAAATTCCAAAAATAAACGAATTATTTAGTTTTTTGTAAAGAAGATTTCAATCTTTAGAGGCGATGGGAAACGCTAAAGTAAGCAGCCCTCGGTCAAAATATATACCGCCCCTTAGACGTGTACATGCAGCAACAATCAACAATCAGTGCCTTGTAAAGGAATGTCAAGGTAGTCATAAGTTGGAGGAGTGCAAATTATTCAAGGGGATGTCAACATTGGATAGGAAAGAATTGGTGAGCGAACCAACTATCTGTGTCCGTTGCTTAAGCAAATATTCCGACAATGACGTCACTCCCTATTCCTGCTCATCAACAACACGCTGCATGGTATGTAAAGGAGCTCATCCTTCTCATACTCTTCTACATGAAGACAACTCAGTATCAAGAACCACTAAGGGTACGACACAAACATTCCTGGTCAACCAGCAAGGCCCAGTATTATTGCCAACTGCAATAATTAAAGCAGAAACAGGAAATGGGAATTTCACCACACTGAGGGCACTAATAGATTCAGGCTCACAGGCAACATTAATCTACTGCAAAGGCCGCCAACTTATTAAACATCAAACAGAAGAAGGTTCATGTGAACATTTCTGGCATAGGCGGAAATAAGGCTGGCATTTGTAAGCATGTAATAAACCTAAAACTAGCCCCAAGGTTCGAGGGAGACTTTTGATTAGAGGTTGAAGCCTTAGTATTCGACAAATTAACACAACAACTTCCCGAGACAAATGTCGACACCAGTAAATGGACCAATCTGCAGAATATACAATTAGCAGATCCATCATACTACTATCCATCGATACTAAAAAACAACTTGATAAAAGGCGGGTGTCAGGAGCTCATGGCACAACACACCATGGTGAAACCATGGTGTCAACCGAATAAATCGAAGAACAATTGCTGGGAACAACCACATCGCAATCGGAGA
Source organism: Tipula vernalis (assembly GCA_958295665.1). NCBI lineage: Eukaryota > Metazoa > Arthropoda > Insecta > Diptera > Tipulidae > Tipula > Tipula vernalis. Next base: position 342,455,431 of record OY282559.1, read on the forward strand.
CAGCCCTGGCCCACAATTTGGAAGACAACCTACCAGAAGTACAGCAGCAGGTGCAACCAGAGCTGGAAGAGGAAGTAGCGCTAGTAACCGTTACAAAGAAAACACACTCTCTCTCTCTCTCAGAAATATTTAACAAGGTCTCAGCGTACAACAAAATAAGGCGCATAGCCGCATATTGTTTGCGATTTATCGAGAGGTTGGGACGGGTTATCCAGACTCACGCCGGAACAAATGATTTAGTTCGAGTAGCTACAGTCAAATGTATAAGGACGCAATATACAAGCAGCCAATAACCAAGCTATGCAAAGTACCAATTGAAGATCGATCTGAGGAAACACTGCCAATACAACCAACTCAACTGGCGACAGATGTACCACTCAAGAATAATACGCCGAGTTCCAATCCGAACCATAGCGTCAAACCTAGACAACAACCATCCTCTAGCAATAACAATGCTATCAGTCTGCTGTCTACTGGGACTCGCAAAAGCCAACATCCAAGTAAACCCAATTAAAGAACCTAATTGCGAACAAAAACGTGTGAAACGAGGTTTCGGAGACACGACTGGCATCATACTAGGGGACATGTTCGAAATACTTACACAACGAGAGGCCAGCGAATGTGAAGATCGGTTCGAAAGAATTAACAACAACGAACACCACCTAATGTCACTAGTGAAAAATCAAACAACCTTGATCGATAATACCGTTAAATTGGTGAAACACAATACAAACATCAATAAACAACTTGATAAGGAAGCAAAATCACATCCGACAAGAAATGTCGGAACTTCAGGAATACCGAACATACGAGGACAGAGTTCGGTCGATACTACTTAACATACTCGAATTGAGTCTAGTCATCAGAAATCTGGAGGATACCCAACAGGGTCTGCTTGACATGGCTTATGATACTCATTGTGGAATCATACACCCAGCTATACTTACACCAGCTCAGTTAAACAGGGAGCTGCAGTTAATTCGGCAACACGTGCCGGCCTCCATTACCATCCCGGGACACAACCTCCACGACCTTACTCACGTGTACCAAAGCATGAAAACACGGACCAGAGTAACACAGCAGAGTATAATTATTAAACTCACACTACCTCTTTCTTTCACGTGAGACTACACATTACTAGCGGTAATTCCGGTCCCAGATATCAATCACGGTACTACCCAGTTGTACATCATTAGAACGGCCGAAGGTACTTGGCCATAGACGAACGACGAGAGCACTTCGCAACATTAACAAGAGAAGATGCGAACCGCTGCCAAGTTTTCCAACCAACTCAATTTCTGTGCAAACTTTCGACAATTAAGAATACAATGGCCGACCGAGGAAAATGCGAATTAGCCCTATTACAGCAGAAGAACGAAATCAATACCGTGTACAATAGCAGAGCAGTAAATAACACCAACCACTGGCTTCACACCCCAAACCAGTGGATATATGCCATAGCCAAGGAAACCACAGTCGATGTTATCTGTGACTCCACTATTCAACCGCACAAGTTCCATGGATCTGGGCTAGTGGAGATAAGCCCAGGATGCATGCTAAGGGATGCTTAGTCACTAATCATAGCCACTGGGACATCTCACAGCAACATCAGTATGGCATTTCAGAATTCACCCGGTCTGATACACGGAGGAGAGCATCTGAAGGAATTCAATGTGCAAATCCAGAACATGACTATAGAATATCAGCAAATCAAGTTACTGACCGCGCCAACAACAAGGGAAATCCCTTCCCAGAAAACCAAATCGCAACGCTTGAGCAGAATGAATTTCTTGTGCCGAATCAAGGCATGCACCACGTTCATCACTATACCATGATTCATATAGTATTTTGGAACGGCGTACTTATCACAGTCAACTGATGCATAAGACGCATGTGTAGAAAAAGAACATCCGGTAGCCACAGGGCACCCTCCCCACTTCCAAACGTACAAGCGAGCTTGGCGTAACCTAAGTTCGCCACCAATAACCAACGCCGCTAGAATTACAGCTGCCCGGGAGTATGTTGTTACCAATTCATTAAATAACATGAATCATACAACAGGTCAAATAACTAACTCCGTTTTTCCGGCAAAGCCAATATTAAATGCTTACTAGACGTTATACTTTTATTGTTTCTGTGTATAATGTAATAAATTTGTATAAAAACTCAAGCAAATGAAATATAAAAATCAGAATAAATTTACCTTCAATCGTGTGTTTATTTCATTCTAAAGAATATTAATACCCCAATCTTAATAATCATCAAATATACAAGTTCTGAGCAGAGGCGAGAACTTTACACTGATTTTAAACAATAATCTGCGTTATATTGGCTTGAAAGCACTGAAAATTCGCCTGTAGCCTGTAGGCATTTTGCGGCAAAAATACTGAATTGTAACTTAACTGGTTTTAGAAAAAAGGGATAAAAACAGTTCATAAAAAAGTTGCCCTTCTCGAGTTGAAGGATTCATACAATCCCTGTATACCGCAGTAGATTTTGTGGGACTGATTACTACTACGGGACTAATATTTATCTACCAGAGGAATTCAGCTTGATTTTGCAACCGATTTATCAACTAAAGAATTTTTCGCAGTTTTTAGATGATTATCCAGATATAATAATTTGTAATTGTTTTTAGGAAACAAGCAAATTATTTTGAACGAACTTTACACGATCACACTACGATCACCATATTTCGATGGGATTGGGGAATCCAATGCTGAAAGTATCAATGTTAGTTACCATTTGAAACGCGCTGTTTTAGACAAATTCGATAACCGCTAGGAAAATATCTAAATAATTTGAATAATTTTAAAAATCTTGATTATTTCGAAATAACCTCAAAATGTCGAAACCTCAAATAATCTCCACAAATTATAGAAAATCATAAGTTTGGACGTCTTGAATTATATGAAAACGAAACCAATCCCGCTAGCTAATAACCGCCATTTCAAACTCGAATAATGGCGAATAATATGAGAAAATATCGAAAATACTCGAGACATATTAAAAATCTATTAGATTACCAAAAATAACCTAAAAATCAAAGCTTACCAAAACATTGCCATGCTAAGACTCACTTGAATAGTCTTTAAGAATCGAATAAATTCGGCAATCTCAAAAATTCGCGAAAATCTCGAATTATGCGCAAAAACTTAGCCTTGTGCGGCTACACAATTCTTATAAACTTTAATCATCATGTTTAAGAATTAGGTTTCTGATTGAGTGGTTCGATGTTGAAAGGCCGAACGCCGAAAGGCCGAATGGGTCGTATGGCCGAATGTGTCGAAAGGCCGATTGTCTAATGGGCGATTGGGTCGAAAGGCCGAAAGTGTTGAAAGGTCGAATGTCTAAAGGCCGAATGGGTCGAAAGGCCGAATGTCGAAAGGCCGAATGTCGAAAGGCCGAATGGGTCGAACGGCCGAACGTGTGGAAAGGCCGATTGGGTCGAAAGGCCGAATTCTCATTAAATTTTCCTTCACTTAATCGATTGCAATCAATATTTAAAACCATTTATTTCTTAATGTAAAACAGGGATTCGGAGCGGAGCGGATTGGAGCGAGGAGCGGAGTGGAGCGGGGAGCGGAGTGGAGCGACCCGATTTTATTCGGAGCGTGGAACGGAGTTGGAGCGATTAATGTAGGAGTGGAAATGAGCGAGGAGCGTTTAAAAAATTTAATATATTTTCGCTCTCCAGCAAAAAAAAAAAAAAAAAAAAATTTGCCTTACTTCCTATATTTTCTTAACTAACTGTCTAGAAAATTTGGATTTTAAACTTAATAGAAAAACCCAAGATCACTTAAGTGTTTTTCTTATTTTGCGTTTAATTTTAAACAATATAAACCGTTATAATTACATATTACATAACCTAAAAATTACACATAAATTCTTTTGGTTGTGGCTTTTAAGTTAATTCTTTAATGTAGACGCCTAGTGATGCTGTTTTATGAAAACAATCATTACTTACTTCATTTTATATGATAGAGCAGTAAAAAAATACGATATACAATTTATGAATTTACCGTTTCAATAATGAAATTATTTAACTGATCATTCGGATTTCGAATTATTTTATCTTTTAACTAATTTTAGTCGCGTTTGTAACAATGGGTCGCATTAGAAATCCCGTCGTGGAGCATTTCGTGCGTAATGATAGTAAATTTATCTGCCAAATTGAATCGTGTGGTACCGAAATGGCAATCATCACTAATAGCACGTATAATTTGGAAAGGCACGTACAAAGATATCACGAGAAGGAGGCGTCCTTGCTCTTACAGAAAAAAAATTGTCTCAAGCGCAGGGCCAGTGAAGAGCAGTCAAAAATCGAGGAAGTTGTAAGTTGTCTGAAGACAATTAAAATACAGTTAAGTGAAAAAGACGTTATTGATGCCTGTATCGAACTGGTTACAAAAAATGGCAAGCATTTTCTTAAATAGAGGATTCCGGATTCCGTAAAATTCTCGATCCTGTTTTGAAGGCAATCAAATGTCACACTGCTGTAACTTCTGAATCAATACGAAATAGAGTAAACCAAGTTGCTAAAGATTTGCGGTTAAAAGTTGCAAAAGAAGTTAAAGGCAAAATGATTTCGTTAAAGGTGGACTCGGCGACTCGTTTTGACCTAAGTATTCTCGGTATCAACATCCAATACGTTATAAATGGGGAAATTGTGCTGCGAACTCTTGCGATGAGGGAATTGAACCAGAAACATACAGGCGATTATTTGAAGAGTGTAATAATCACAACTCTAACTGAATTTGGTATCGACGTGGACCAATTGTATACAATAACATCAGATAATGGCGCCAATATGTTAAAGACGGTAAAACTGTTACAAGACGATATGATTATTATTGACACCGAGCTTGGCGATAATGACTATGACAACGATTATTTGATGGAGGATATCAATTCTGAGCAGTTACATAATCCAATTTTATGGGATAGTGAACAGCCAGATGAAAATTAGCCCTTGGAATTCGACGATGTTGACATCATACCAGAGATCGTAATTGTTTAAAAAAATGCCATTCCTAAATTGGTGTGATGTGCGGCACGTACGATGCAGTTGGCGGTATTTAAAATACTTAAAGAGCGCACTACTTCACATAAAATCAGCAACTGCCGTGAACTCTCTAACAAGCTGTGAACACCAACGATCATGCTATTGATAAAAACATTGAAGTTAAAACGGTCTATTGTAGATTGCCCCACCCGTTGGAATTCAATATGTGATATGCTATTACGGTTGCTAGAATTTCGTGAGTTTTGTGCAGAATCTTGCAGTACGTATTCTTTCCTAAAAGTGCCAATGTAAATGTGGGATTTTATGGAAGCTTTTACTAGAGTTTTTGAACCAATCAAACGTGCCACGCTGCAACTTCAAACCGATCAGCTTACCATTGAAGATTTTTTGGTATTTGGCTAAAAGCAAAACTCGAAATTGCAAATATCACTCACATACCAATGACCAAACAGCTTCAAACAGCATTGCTAGAAAGAGAAGGAGCTCTTTTCGACACTGTGGCAGTGAGTGCAGCGTTACATTTGAATCCCGATTTAAGTCGTTATTGCCATTGCCTAAAGTTCAATGTGCTAGGAATCACTTACTGGAAGCTTGGAAGCTGATTAAAACTCTTCAACCAGTTATAGAAGACATATGCACTGAAGCTCTAGAACCGGTTGATATTCACTCTCAATCTCAGGTAAAACAACATTCGTCCCACAATCTTGATTAATACATATTTTGAATTTGTTATCCTAAATGTTTCAGGCAAGCACAAACTCAAAGGATGAAATAGATATAGACGCATATTTAAACCGATGTGACGAGCTATCTATATTTACACAACGAAGTCCAGATAACAACGAATAGCACATAAAGTCGTTAATAAATGATTTCATAATGGAGCCAAGATTGATGTCATCAACAAACATATTGACGTTTTGGGAAAATCGGAAAAATGATCCACTGTTCGAATTGGCTTGTGTAGTGTTGGTTGTTCCAGCTTGCTAAGTGTCGAGCGAAATTTTTCAATGCTAAAATTTATTTTAACACATTTACGCTGTCGGGTAAATCAAGCATGTGAAGTTATCCCAGTTTTTCATCCCAGAAAAAATTAAAATGTTCATCAGGTAACACTATCCCATCCCATCCCAGTTTTTGTCAATACGTATATGAAATCAAAGGAAAAAAATAGTATGAAATTTAATTTTTTTTTTCATCCCATCCCAGTTTTTTCTTGGTTCCATATAAATTCATTATAATTTTAAATATTTTATAGTATATCTCCTAAGATCTTAGAGGGCCGGAAATGATTCTTTATGTTTTGAGTTGGCAATGATAAGGGTCAACTCTGATAAACATAAGAGCACCAGCCGTTCATTGTAATTTGCACAATCGGCCAGCTTCCAAATGGTTCCATATAAATTCATTATAATTTTAAATATTTTATAGTCTATCTCCTAAGATCTTAGAGGGCCGGAAATGATTCTTTATGTTTTGAGTTGGCAATGATAAGGGTCAACTCTGATAAACATAAGAGCACCAGCCGTTCATTGTAATTTGCACAATCGGCCAGCTTCCAAATGGTTCCATATAAATTCATTATAATTTTAAATATTTTAGAGCCTATCTCCTAAGATCTTAGAGGGCCGGAAATGATTCTTGATGTTTTGAGTTGGCAATGATAAGGGTCAACTCTGATAAACATAAGAGCACCAGCCGTTCATTGTAATTTGCACAATCGGCCAGCTTCCAAATGGTTCCATATAAATTCATTATAATTTTAAATATTTTATAGTCTATCTCCTTTTATAGACTTATTCCACGTTAATATATTGTAAAAATAAAATAAAATAAAACAAATTTTATTTTAATTATCTATTAAACTTCCGTTTATGTGAAATTATTTTTTATTTTTTATTTTTGTAATATCGATTTCGATTAACAAGTAATCATCTTCAGTTACCGAACTACTCAAAGTGTAGTTACTATTTGGAAGCAGGCCGATTGTGCAAATTACAATAAACGGCATGTGCTCGTATGTTAATTACAGTTGACCCTTATCATTGCCAACTCAAAACATCAAGAATCATTTCCGGCCCTCTAAGATCTTAGGAGATAGACTATAAAATATTTAAAATTATAATGAATTTATATGGAACCATTTGGAAGCTGGCCGATTGTGCAAATTACAATGAACGGCTGGTGCTCTTATGTTTATCAGAGTTGACCCTTATCATTGCCAACTCAAAACATAAAGAATCATTTCCGGCCCTCTAAGATCTTAGGAGATAGGCTATAAAATATTTAAAATTATAATGAATTTATATGGAACCATTTGGAAGCTGGCCGATTGTGCAAATTACAATGTACGGCTGGTGCTGGGATACCTATTAGTGTTATTTCTTACTGTTGTCTAGTTAGAATATAAAGAATCATTATAAACAAAAATATAATATAATTAAATTTCTTACTATATGAGAAAAAACTGGGATGGGATGAAAAAAAAATAAATTTCATACTATTTTTTTCTTTTGATTTCATATACGTATTGACAAAAACTGGGATGGGATGGGATAGTGTTACCTGATGAACATTTTAATTTTTTCTGGGATAAAAAACTGGGATAACTTCACATGCTTGGTAAATCCATCTGTCCTTAAAGACATCCTTTTTATAAAGCTTAATAACTTTAATTAATATGATTAAAACAATTTCTTATTGGTTTTGGGTTCGCTTTATTTTTTGAAAATGGACTTGAATTAAGTCCGAAAGCTTAAGCAAAATATAAAAAAAGAAATAAAGCGAGCCCAAAACCAATAAAAAATTGTTTTAATCAAAAACAATTATTTGCTCAATATTTATCTAAACCTTTAAAAATTTTATTTAATGTTAACAATATTGAATACCGAACACTTATATTAATGAATTAATTAATTTTGTATTTGTTATTTTTTATTTTCTATGATTTACAGTATTAGGAATTATTATAAAGTATTTTTATTTAATATATATATTGTTATGTTTCAAAAAATGATGTTTTATTAATTTTCGCATAAATGTCTCCAGTGACATTGGAGCGGAGCGGATTGAAAGAGCAGAGCGGAGTGAAGGAGCGGAGCGGAATGAAGGAGCGGAGCGGAGTGATGCAGCGGAGCGAATCGGACAAATTTTACCCGAAGCTGAGCGAGAATGGAGCGAATTTCTATCCATGCGGGGTGAGAGCGTAGCTGGAGCGCTTTGCCTTCGCTCCGAATCCCTGATGTAAAATGATTTAAACAAATTGAAAATACGTGCTAACAAATCCTGTGTATGTAGCATATTAATGTTTTTTTTATAATAATTAATTAATTTTTAACTATACGACAAAAAAAACGTAAGAAGATTTTAATATTTAAGGCGATTTACTATTAATAAGGATTTTTACACAAAAATTTTGGCCTTCATAAAATTCCATCAAACGGCCTTTCGAAATTCGGCCTTATGACACAATCGGCCTTTCGAAATTCGGCTTTTCAATATTCGAACTTTCGACCCTTTCGCCCTTTCGATATTCGGCCCTCCGACTTTCGGCCTTCCGACATTCGACCTTTCGGCCCTATTCCGATTGAGTTAATTTCCGGAAATTCAAATAGAGATAGGTTTTTGGCGCTCGTAAATCAAAAAAATGTAGTGAGTGCATTTGGCTCCAAACTTGAATTCAATATAATCAACCACATGAGAATCGTAAAACAGTGATCAATTCTGTTGTTATGGATTATACTTAAGATGTAACTATATAGACCGACCTCTTTGTAGGTTAAAATTGTTTTGTTCGGAAATAGTATGCCGTTAACAAATCCTCAAATAATTTGTTGTAAATAATCTGGTTACAGAATTTTATAAAAATTACAAATTAAACTAAAAAAAAATTAAAATTTTTAATGATTTGCAAAATATCAAGCGGTTCAAGAATTTAAATTTTAAAGTATTTTAATTATTTTAACAAAATGAAAAATTTTTAAGTTTATAAATTTCAAAAGCGTATACCCTTTTAGAATTACAAACGGCCAAAGAAGATTCACAAGATTTAGGGATTTGTAATAAATACATAAAAAATTTGAAGAGTATTAAATTTCAAGAATTTCATTGTGACCCAGAATCAACATTTCTTTATTTTTCAACTTCATGAAATTTATAGATTTAGAATATTAAAATTTTTAAAAACTTGCAAATTTAAAAATAAAACAATTTTAAAAATTTAAAAAGCTCGAAAAATTTTAGGTACACTATTCAATATCAATAATTAAAATTATTTTAAAATTGAAAGTTCAAATAATTTTAATGAACTATGCGGCAGAGTTTCAATACATTTTGAGAATTTTTTTACAGTACTTAAAAATTAAAAATTTTAAAAATTTCTAGATTTAAAAAATATTTTGTAAGTTATATGGGCTAAAACAACTTGTAAGATTTTAAGGTATTACGAAATTTACAACTTTGTTAGTGTCTTAAGAATTTAAACAATTTTAAGAATTTTTTATTGCAAAAATTTCTGGTAGCATTTTTCAAAAATTAATTAAGCAGGAAAACACTTGCAGTTTGATGATGTTCTAAAATTAAATTGAAGAATGCGGTTAAAAATCAGTTTTCCAGTCTTTTTATACCATCTGGTAATGACTGTAAAATTTGTGCAGTTGTTATAAAACAAGGAAGTAATTATTTTGAATATAACCTATTTTAGTTCCAGCAAAAAGAAGTTTCTTTAGGTTTTTTTTTTCAAATTATTTATTCAAATTAAAACTCTGAAACTATACAACTGATTTTAATAAACTACTCAAATAACTTAACAACCATGAGAAAATACCTAGCACAAGTAAAAATTGTGAGTATAATCTACAATTTGATCTTACACCTTACAAAATAGTACAGGCAATACACGGAGAAGCAACCGCAAGATCAAGGCTTATGTTGATAATACAAATTATTACTCTAAACTTTCGAAATCTAGAGAATCCTCACGAAATCCGGACGACTGGCTATAACTTTATGACTTTATGGTATAAACACGATTTATTTTACGAACGGGAAATTTTGAGAAACATTACAAATTTAATTTGGAAACTTTTGTAATTGTAATGGTTTTTCTGAAAATCTTATATTTTTGTGAGATATTTGTCCATTTGTGTGATTGGCACCTCCCAATTTATGAAAAAGCTTAAATATAAAGATTAAATAATCTAAGATCTAAAGAGGGCGCAGAATGACAAGCAGACCGATAGACACATTTTCATGATTACTATCAGACATTATTGGTCATATTGGAAGATATTCGTATTGGTAGAGTTGTAATTATTTAAAATATAACATGAAAACTGACGCGGGGCCCGGAGTTTGGTCTGACTCCTTTGTAACGTGATTATTAAAGTTAATTTAATTTTGTCTTTAATTAAACCTAAAAAAAGTCATTTTTAAGACTAGGTAGTGTGATGTTTTCAATTAAATTAAATATAATCAAGCCCGAGAATTAATTAGAAATTAGAGATGTCATTTGATATTTTACGGACGAACTTCGTTTTTTTAATTTAGAAATAATTTTCGAGCTTAATTAAATTCAAATTTGATTGAAAACATCACACTAGCCTTATTAATGGTCAAACTGTTTGATTAAAAGTATATTACTCAACGAGTGGGTAATGACAGCTATTACTCATGGCGATAAAGTTCCGAATAAGTAATAACCATTACGCACCAGCTAAACATGATACTTTTTCTCCTCTATGCAAGTATTTTTATATTTAATATTTATTTTATTTTAATACAATCTGTTGCAGAATTATAGACTTTAACTATAATTTTTTAGGAAAATTCCTGTTTCCATCAAAGATTGAGATGATGGCGTTATATTTCAATGTTGTATTTTTTCTAGCGGGCCATAAAATATAGGCGTACTTTAATATTTAACATAAAATAAAAAAAAAACAAATCACTTTAGTTGAATAAATTTTATAGTAACAAAGAGTAGGATTCGTTTGTTCTGAATAAGCTCAAATATTCTGTTCGGAACTCGAACATATTCACCAATAAGCACCCTAGTTTCAGTTATGTCAATTTTTAAGTCTGAAATGTTTTCAAATTGTTTGTTTTCACCAAAAATGTATTTAACAATTATTCCTCAAATGTTGTCTGGGTGCAAGCTGGTCATTGCAAGATGTCAACATTATAAAGGAAAAGCTAGCTTTCCTAACACACCTTTTAAACTCCGGAGAATATGCAACATTATTGATATTCGGTGCAAGAAACAAACTGAAAAAATTACAGACGTAAAATTGTGCAAATTTGGAGCTTGGGCGTTTATTGTGCGGTTTAATTCATCAGGTGAATGAAAGCAGAGTTGATAAACTTATTACTAAGTAGGAGTAGAAAAGGTGTTTTTTCTACGTTAAGTAATAAGTTTATTAAGCATGGTTTTGTTTGTGAAGAGAACAAATCAAAATTCACGATGAATTTATTACTCTCGTATGAAGTAATCATGAATTATATTCATTACTAACTTGTTGATACCATGCAACAATAAAATGGAGAAATGTTAATTATACAAATACTTCAGTAGTAGAAAAAGTATTGTATTCAACTCGTGTGTAATGGTTATTACTCATTCAAATAATTACAACACTTGCTATCGCTTCTTTGTGTCGCAACTCGCAAAGTTTATCCTCATGAGTAATAACCATCATTACACACTCATTCAGTAATTTACTATTTTATATCATAATTTTATAAAAAGTTAATTCGCGTTCGTAAAAATGTACTTATTTTGAATAGCCAGAAAATAGTTAGCTCGCTTCGTTTTTTTGAACTTACATCGAAAGTTTACAACAAAAAGGAATTTCAGCCTAAAAAAAAGGTAATTTAGCTTTAAAACGGGCCACAGACCGTACGATTTATTGTACGATAGAACTAACGATTTGGCTTATATCGATCGTTCGGGAGGCAGTAAGGTCTGAGTCGATGAAACAATCCGTAATTCACGACAGTTGGATCAAAGCCGTTAATGACTGTCCTTATACTGTTTTTATGTATACAGAGTGTCAGCGTTTATTTTAAGAAGAAAATTGTATTGCTACTACTAATAATATTGCTAAGATATCATTAATTGCCGACACCACTCTACCCACCATTAATTCAATAATTAGCCAGGTCGCCGGGTCTTTGGCAAATTCGTGTACTTCGAGTCTATCATCTGTCTGCAGCAAAATTGGCGACCAGATCGCTGAACAAATCCGCGATTGCTTCGCTCAGGCGTCAACCCTAACCGCTCATGCTGGCATGCCTTCTTCCGAGACATCGACTACAACTATCCCGGTTATTTCATCAGCAGTAGCAACCGTGCCTCGTCCTTCGTACGCTTCAATAAGTGGAATCAAACCATGTTCTCTGCCTAAGAGTATCCGGATGGTTAAACCGAAGTTTTGGTTTCATTTGTCGCAGTTCGATACTACTGTTGAGGATGCTGCGATTGCCGAATTCGTGAAAAACAACTTTGATATTTCTAATGCTGTGGTTACCAAGTTGATACCAAAAGGGCGGAAACTTACCGACATGGAGTATGTCTGTTTTAAAGTGGGAGTTCATGCCGATTTAACAGCAAAAGTTATGTCCAGGATGAATTGGCCAAATGATGTGTGTATTAGACCTTTCAATAATACAAATTTTCGGCAGCGTCAATCACACCATACACAAGCAACGAGACAAGGTGTCTTTCAGAACCAGCAAATATCAACCCTGAATCCTCCAGCGGTTATTACGCAATAAAGTGTGCCGGAACCCGGTAAGTAAGCCCTGATCGTTCTAGCTTCATTTCAATTTATCATCACAACGCCTCTAGCATTCGAGGTAAAGCCAAGTCTTTTCTTTTAAGATGATATCATAATAATCTGTGAGACCTAGCTTACTGTAAATATGTATTCTGGAGAATATTTCCCACCGGACTATAGGTCGTTCACAGGAAGGACAGATATGATTTTGTCACCAGGCTTAGAGGGGGCGGGATATTGATTGTGGTTAAAGTCAACGTCATTGCTGTTCGTATCAAAGTGGCCAGAACTTGGACTATTTTGAAATATTAATCAATTTCATCGACTCAGTTGTGATGCCATCAGTGCGTCCTAATAATCAACTTGTCATTGTGGGTGATTTTAAACTGCCCGATATAGCTTGGCTTGATGTTAATGGTGTCTTTACATCGCTTTCCTTCCACTGACGAAAGGGCATTATACATTATCGACTACTTTGCTAGCATCTCAACCAAGCAGCTAAACCGTACTAGCAACACTCAAAGGTAAGACCTGGACTGTTATTTGCTAATGATGTCATGCATTCCGAGGGGATACATACCGATTAACTGATTCTTTTTCTACCAAGTTTTATTTTAATTTCAGAAATGCCGACGATATTAAACGAGATCCTTAGCAATTCTGATTGGGACTTTTTCGAACGTGGCGGTAATTAAAATGACATTGTTTTGATGTTTAACGACCTTCTTAGGAGTGGTATTGAAAGACACGTTCCGTTGGTTAAAATACAACCCGGGTTTCGGGAGCCATTTTTTTATAAAGCTCGCAAAGAGTTTAAAAGTTTAAATTGATTTTTATATCAACAATACATTATGCGTACAAAAGTGGTTGGTTTTCCTTCTCCAGAACTCCGTCGCTAGTCAACACTCGGAGATCTGTAATTTATTTGCTAGCTTTTTTGCCTCAGTATACGAACCAGCCACGATGTCCCCTATCATGTCTTGAAGGGCTCACAGTTCCGTGAACTTTAATTATTTAAAATTTACTGAGCAGGAAGTTCGTGATTGCTTGCTTAATCTTGATGTTAAAAGGGGCGCTGGTCACGATGGTATTACGCCGATCCTTATTAAGCATTGTGCCGAGAGTTTGTCCTGCCCAATTACCTTCAAGTTTAATTAAAGTTGAGCCTTAGAAAATTTCCTGCCTCCATCCCATTTTCAAGGCAAGTAGAAGAAACGAAGTAAGTAACTATCGGGGGATTATCGTCGTACCCAAGATATTTGAATCTATGGTTCACAGGGTCTTGGTTTTCCATACTAAATCATTAATTTCTTCTGCTCAGCACGGATTTTATCCAGGCAGATCCACAGTGACTAATCTGATTTCTTTTTGTTGCAAATTATTTAGCTAAACTCAAGACAGCAACTGGACATTGTTTATACTGATTTTGCGAAAGCTTTCGATAAGATCGACCATTCGCTCCTGATCACCAAATTAAGGAACTTAAATTGTCAGTGCATCCCAATTGAATGGTTGCGTTTTACCTTTCCGACCGCTGGCAATCCGTTAGGATTTTTGACTCTAGTTTCCAGCTATTTCGCGCGACATCTGGCGTACCTCAAGGAAGTCATATTGGCCCTTTATTATTTACATTGTTTATCAACGATATTGTTGACTGCTTTGAGTTTGCCAGCTGCCTCCTGTTTGCCTGATATGAAAATTTTCCCCCGGGTCAACAGCGTGTTCGATTGGACGGATTTTGTATTTGGTCAATTAGCAATAGACTGGGTCCCAACGTGAGTAAGTGTAAGAGTCTTTCATTTTATCGTATCCGATCACCTCTGTTTCATCAATATCGTCTGTATAATGAAGATGTTGACAGAGTTTAGTTTATATCCGATCTGCGTATAATTTTTTCAGCTGATGCAACCTTTACCAGACATATTAACACCAATATACCTAAGGCGTACATTATGTTGGGTTTTTATTAAGCGGAATTGTAAGGATTTTATCGACCCGATTACTCCAACATCACTGTACGGTTATATTGTTCGTTCTATTTTGGAATATGCATCGTGTGGTCACCTTCTTATCACTGTCATTCGGATAAAATAGAGAGTGTTCAGAAGCAGTTTGTTCTATACGCACTTCGATGTCTACCTTCTGTACGGTCTGTTGAATATGTCCTTCCACCCTAACAAAATCGCTGTAACCTGTTGAACTGAAACTTGATTAATCAGTTCGAATATCGTTTCTTATGTGTGGGCAAAACACTCGACGATAAATTGGTTTAATTATCTGTAAGATTTGTAGTACAACATGTAGTATGATAATAAATTGTAGCGCCTGTTGCCTACAATTTTTTTTAGGTCTAGTAAATGAGACTGAAAATTCGGACACGCTTGGAGTGTGTTGTAAAGACATATTAACTGAGGTTTATTTTACTAACCAAAGTGTGCAAAGCAGCAACACGTGTTCGCTCCAATTTTTTCTGACTATGTAGTGGCGTTAGACTCAGCAACTTTCTACACATTTTCACTTAGAATATTTCCACTTTCAATGTGTAAATATACTGAGGTTTCGTATTCTAACTTGTGTGCAACAGAAGTTTTCTCACCACAGTTTTCCTGTACCTGTAGAGCTAAAAATTATAAATTGCGGATTATATTTTTAAAGCTTTTGCTTAACTTCACATTAGGTAAAATCTTGCAAGTTTAGTCAACTCCTTAAGCAAGTTTACTGAAGCATGGAGGGTCTTAGAACACAAATTGAAACGTTGTCTAATCACCAAATCTAGAGATAGTCGATTTAAAGAAAGGAAGTTGTCGAATCTTTAAAGGCTTCTGAGAGTAAGAAAACTTTTGCACAGATGTTGAGTATAGGGCAGTTGATCATCAGACACCTCTCTTTTGAGCCAGCCACAAAAGGTTACAAAACTTAAAAAGTTTCACTCACAATATTCTATGGTTCTCACTGTGCAGCCAATAATGGGCAACAAAGCATAGCGTTTACTAGCATAAGGGAGATCGCCATACCTCAGATTTTATTGTTGCCATTAAAAGAATCTGCATACAGAGTAATAGAACTTACAATGAGTAATAGAACATAACTTTAGGTAATAGGATTTAACTTTAACTCTCAAAACTCCAAAAGGGTAATTTGCTTTGCTGAGCCAAAGACCTAACCACCAAAAGAAAAGAAGTTCACTCATTAAGAAAAAATGTTTAGATCAAAGGGAAGTGAACTCTTCACTAAGAGCAAATAATAAACGTATAACATACACTGCACCAATCAGGAGCGACATAAACTCTTCAGAAGTGATGAAAAAACGCTGGCAGTGTTCTCAGTGATAAGAGATAAAGCGCAAGGTCTTGAAGGTCTTGATAATATCGAGGTTGAACTGATCCAATGAGCACGACTCCAAATAGGGTTCTTCAATCAAATCATGCTTGATGTAGACTATTAGACTAATAACACGAATTCCCTCATCAGTAGATTACTGAATAAATTGTTTACCGGACGATTATTGAATATATTCCAACGTCTTGCGGTAGATATGGTGGGCTTTGTCAATAAGTCAAAAGGCGTGTGCCTTTTGACTTATTGACAAAGGCCACCATTGAGGGAATATCCCTTGTGTCTGCTAATGATTCGAGAGTCAAGATTGTGAAAACAGTTAAATTACCCTGTATCACTTATTAATTGAAGCGATTAGCAGAGGGTGGTAAAAAGGGCGACTTTGCAATAAAAAAAAATTCCTAGAGAGGAGCCTGAAACTAGGAAGTTATAGATCACCTGGGCTGACAGAATGGAAATCAGAGGAATACCGTTGCTGTGTTTGTGAAAGAAGCTTGTATTAAGTTATCCATTAACAAAAATGTTAACAGGACTAGTGTCGGCTTAAAGAGTGTACGAACTGCGCGGACACGCAGCTCGCAATATTTTTCCTGATCGAAAGATTATTTAAAAAAACATAAGGGTTTTTTTAGATCACCGTGGGAAAAAAATTTCTGGTGTCAAGGCAACATCAAATTAAAGACCGTATAAGATGGATGAAAATAATTATTCGGAAGTACCATAGGGAACAAGTTAAAATTTTAGTATCCAGTATTTATTAATCTCAAATCCTGTCCTTTTAAATAATTCCCCCTAAGCTATTATTCTAAAATAATTTGTACACTTTCCAACCTTTTGAAAATATAGATTTTGTATCAGCCAATTATGAAGAAGCTTGACGTTTACTTTTCGAACGGTTTGATAAACCCATTCAAATGGGTTTGAATGGGTTTATCAAACCGTTCGAAAAGTAAATTCCATGACGGGTGGTTTGGCGTCTATTGGAGGGGGGACCAAAGTGGAGTAGATTAATTTACAAGACCATTCTGGTCTTGTCATTAGGCAGCTGCGTGATGGATACAATTGTGTAAGGGGTAACCTGTTCACAATTCGCAAGTGTACGTAGTGCCTCCTCGTTGCAACCACTGGTAACTAAGGCCATTTGGCATATTTGGCCATTTGGCACAGGCTAAAGTACGGCGCTAAAGGAGAAAACCTTGACAAAAAACCCTAATCTAAGGTGGAACAGCATATGCCGATGGATGAATGGCTGATAGGTTAATCAGTTCAAAATATGCGGACTCTGGATACTAGGCACCCTCCTGTTTTATTTAGCCTTCCTGTAGTGTAGCTGGGTGACCTACAGGCGATTTGCAATTCCGAGCAACTCCTAAGAGTAAAATCAAACGGAATACGGGGCAGGAGTAGGATTATACGGGAGTGGGACAACCCTCTCGAAGTCCTTGGGCTCCAATGCTACTGTCTTTCTAGCGGAACTACATGCTGTAGTAAACATCTAGGAGGGAGAGCAATAAGCCCAGATAGAACGTATCACGTACCGGGAGGCAGTATTGTCAGGTTCATTAAGAACCTGAATATTGACTGGAAGGATAATTAAGCAGGGTCCAGCACAATAGATCTTTTAGGTCGCAGTGCGAGGTGGCTGATCGCCCGCATGACCCTCCAATAATAATAAATAATAATAATAATAACCCATGCAAATCACAGAAGAGCATATCAAATCATTATTTTCGATAAAACCTCTGGATAAAGCCACATCAGTTAACCTATTAAACTTAGTAGATAAATTTAACTCACACATAAGGTCCTTGAATACATTGAAGCAACCAGTTCAATATTGGGATGATCAACTCGTGCATTTAACGTACACTAAGCTGGATCCAGACACGAAAATGAGATGGAGAGACGAAGCACCTCGCAATGCGATTCCCACCTTCAAGGACATTAGCTCCTTCATACAAATTCGTATAGCAACAAATTTGAGGTGTGTAAAACCAATTTCGGCTCGTCACCAGCAACCTCAACGAAATTGCAAAATCAACATAAGCCAAGTCAACCAAACCAAGTCCAACGAACCGCTACAGTCTTTACAACCACCAAAAACTATCATTGTGAGTTGTGTAAGAAAGCTGGTCATTCGATTCTGAGGTGTTATCAGTTTTTAGCAATGTCAGCTGACGAACATAATTAGAATGTTGGCAACCTGTAGTTATGCATAAATTGGCTTAGATCATCAAGCACCCTAGCTCAATGCAGCAGTTAAGAGAACTGCCGGGTTTGTAAATCAAGGCATCACATCCTTCTTCACGTAACCTCGAAGACAATAAACAATTCTAATCAGAATCCACCATTAAATAATTCTTCTTCACAAACTATCAAGGCGTGTTCATCATCTGATGTTCCGCTAGAACAGATCTCTCGGCACTTTACGCCTACCAGCAAACCTAAATTTGTATTTTTTTTAGCCACTGCTTTGGTCGATATTATAGACAGTCAAGGGCTAAAAATCACGGCTCGAGCAATTCTTGATTCAGGCTCTCAATTGAATTTTATAACAGAGGAATTCTCCAAACGTATAGGTATTGAATTGGTTACGTCATATATCAATAAAAGTGGTATCGGAGGCAGTCGAGCGAAATCTACTCAATGTACAAGTTTGGATGTTCGATCTCGCATAAACGAATTTTCATGTCAAATTCAAGCGCATATTATGCGCAAAATCTCCGAGTATCAACCTTCAATTAAATGTGATATTTCCAGTTGGCCAGTCCCAGCCAACATTAAACTCGCTAGATCCACAGTTCTTCAAGTCACGAACCATTGATCTTCTTTTGGGAGCAGAAGTGTATGGTCAACTACAATCGGTAGGACAGATTACACTAGTAAACGAACTGCCTATCTTACAAAACACAGTATTAGGCTGATGCAGATGCAGTAATGTGGTGTCTACGCCTACTGAGTCTGATTCTCAACGTCTTGATGATTTATTGGAAAAACTTTGGGAGAATGATCAATGCGAGACTACTAATAACAATGTGCTTCAAGGTAATATGTGTAATCGTCACTTCGTTGAAACATTTTCAAGAGACGAGTCGGGAAGGTTTGTGGTTAGGCTACCATTTTCTAATTCTTCTGCCGTGTTAGGAGACTCTGCAGCACGAGCAAAAAAAAACGATTTCTATATTAGAGAGCAAACTGGAGCGAGACGCGGATCTTCGTTCCGCCTACAATCAATTTATGGCAGAGTATTAACAGTTGGGTCACGTGGAATTGGTTACATTTGGGGAAGGGATAATTATTTCAGAACAACGAAAGTTTGTGAGCACACTTGCGGCAGACGTTGACGATCCTCTCGGTCGTATTCATACACGAAATTGCTTTAAAACGATTTGCAATGCAATGGCGTTTATAGCTCGTTTCATTCATAATACACAACAACCGTCTGAGAAAAATTCGGCTCCATTAACATCAGACGATTTATACACCGGTTTAAAGTTTACGCTGAGGTCTGTGCAGAAAACATCATTTCCGGAAATTTACAATGGGATGACTAACGAAAATTACAATATACGGGCCCCTGTACTCAAATCACTATCGCTGTTTTTTGATAAAGATAAAATACTTCGTGTTGGTGGACGGCTAAGAATTTCATCCTTATCGTACGCATCCAGGCATGCCGTATTGTTACCAAGGGATCACTTCGTTACTGTCGCACTACTTGCGCCACAAGGTCTATTGGCAACGATCCGACAATCATATTGGCCTATCAACGGCAAACAGCTGGCGAAGAAAGTGTGTTAGACCGAGATTATTACATCAGAAAATGGCTGACTTACCGGGGGAGAATGTTAACCACCAGATGTAAAAATTCGTTGTAGAAAGTCGTGTCCGACTGAGGGTTGGGCAACTGTATTTTTATTTTTATGTATTTTATGTACTAGTGCATATTACGGATGAACAATTGTACTTGTTGTTTTTGTACAGTACAAATATAGTATGTGAGAATGGTATTTATTTTTTTTTTTTAGAAAACAAGTCAGTCTGTTTTCTGGTCTTGATCGAGCGTGACAAAAAAAAAATATTAAAAATTCTGTTGCAAATAAAATTTGTAAAGTTTAGGATAAAAAAAGAAACTAATAAGATATAAAAGTTTTGTTTGAGTTTTATTCAACGGGAGAGGAAAAGGCTCCAATCCCATTAAGAATTACATTAACCATGACAACCCATTAAAATGTTTACCTTTAATTTAAAAATAACGGTGCTAGACCTTTTTCATGTTGTCTGTTTGGTTAAGGAAGGTTTTGCACGAGGATTATCTAATAAGTGTCTCTACTTATAGACGCAAAAGTTTCTTATGGGTGGGCATACTGTAATAAACGTTTCTTGCCATATATGTATCTCTTTTTGGTTTTTCATATTTTAAAAATTTACGAATAAATTAAGAGTTTATAATCAAATTTTGGTCTTTAAAATGTCGTAAAATAAACGTCACAAAATTTGTAGGTGTAAATGTTTATTCTGCTTAACTGGACTTTAATCGTAGAATATAACTTGTATGTTCGTAAAATTGCGATTCATATTTATTCAACCCAATTACAAAAATGATGCGACTTGAAAGAATAATACCACAATAAGTGCGAAGCAACATACTATATGGTATTGTTTGAAGATGGAATACTTCCCATTTCACAGTTTTCTTTTTTGTCTTTTTGCAAAGACATCATAAAAAAAGTCCATAAAAGTTATTTGGGTCTTTTTAAGTTTTTTTTTTCTGCCAAATTTGGCACTAAAAAAAGTTGTTATACACAATATACTATCTAATGTACAGTTGATGTAGTTTACTCATGGCTAATAAATAATAATAGTTGTACTGTAAGAAAACAACAGTTAACGATCTTTAAATGTAACAAATCAAGTTTTTTTTTTGTGTGATATCAATATCAATTGATTAGTGAACATTATTTTATAAGAAAGGTATTGGAAATAAATCGTTGTCTTGATTTAATAGACGGAACATATGTATGTATATAGTAGATGCGGTTTTCAGTTAAGTTTCTAACCTAAATTGCAAATAAAATACTGCGACATATACGGGAAAACACAGTTTTCTGTGTAATGTTCTTACGTGTATACGTACGTACCGTAAGGGCTTCTTGATTTGAAAATATTTTATAATGTACATGTACAATATATAGAAAATTATATAGTCGCAAGTTGTGTTCTTTTTATAAAGAACATTATATTACATAAATATAACATAATGTTATGCTATTATTTTAATTACATATGTACGGACTGGACTAATCATTAAATTACCATAATATATGTTTACAAAATATTAACGCGATTAGATTGTAAAAATTAAATTAAAAATTGGATCAGTTTCAGATCACAAAGTATTATAAGTTGGAATCGTTAACCTAAAAAGAAAGGTAGGTACATCTTTCATATTCTATATATAGAGTAACAAAATTAATAAATTCTTGATGCCATTAAAAACCTTTCACTTTGTTATGTTGTTTCTGTTCGAAAGGTAAAAAAAAACTCTTTATATGTATTACATAAAATTGAATTTAAGTGTAAAGAAATGCGATCGTTCGATCGAAGAGGTTTTGTATTCTTTTCATATTGAAATGGCGTTTATTAAGTGTTGTTTCATATTAATTGGCACATCAGGTGGAAAAACTGGTGCTTCAATAAAAAATAAGTACTAAACTTGGCCTCAATTTTTACACTTTGTAATTTAATAACTTCTTACAATCAATGCGAAGCTTTGTACTTAATTTGTATTTACCTCTATATATTGTACATTGCAATGAAAACAAATTTTGTTTACCCTCTTTTGCTGGTTCTGTAATCAGTTTTTAAACATAAAATTATAGTTCTATCCGACTCCTTGAACGATACTTTTCCCACTACAAAGCGTCCGTTATACGTCACCAAACTAAACATTTATATTTTACAAATAATTTCCGTTATTTTCAGACGGGGCGATCTTTTCTTAAATTTAGAGACACCCTCCCCACAATCACAATTGGTCATGACCGACGACTCACAATTATTGTTAGATTATTTAAAATTGAAACTTGTTGAGCAGCAATCAAAATAGCATTCCCCATTTTTTATCTTCGACCTTCAAAGATTCTTGAAGATCACAATATTATCTGAGCCACATGAGAAATGATTGATCAAATTCTTTAATCAGCACTACAAACAGATTTTAGTAAAGCAATTCATAAATAAATTATCGATGTCGTTGAAAAATTTTCCAATAGCAAAGTATTTTAGGAAGAATTAAATTTTATATTCCATATTACACCGTAACCTATTTATTCATGTTGTCTTAAAGGCGCCTATAGAAAAATTGTTGGAATTTGGAAGGTGTATTAACCGTAGAAAAGCTTTTCTTCGAAAATGCTTCAATTGATTATAAATTTAAACATAAAAAAAATCGTCGTTCCCGTTTTAGAGAAAATCAGTTTACAATACAAGAAAAAACGATAGTATAAAAGCTTAGCTAAGTTTCTTAATAGTTGATTATCAGCAAGCTTATAAGGATTTTTAGGTTCTAAAAATCAAAAATATGTTCCTAAAACATGTAACTAAAATTGCAAAATATGTGGTAAAATGTGTGATTAAAATGAAAAATATGTGGTGGTCATATTTTGAAAAGAAAACCAAACTAGACCTTATCTTAAGAGAATTTAAATTCACTCATTAACAAAAAAGTATCAAATTTTCGGCTATAAAGTTGGATAAACTATGTAGCTCTCCTGGGCTACAAAGTGCTGGAAAAGTAGTCCAAAAATGGTTTCACATCCATAAACTTAAAAATTTAGACTGGTAAGAGATACTTACTTCAAAAGAACACCGTAACCGTTGAGACTAAACGATTCACGCTATTAGCAAGTTTTAAACTAAGAAAAACTCAATTATGTTCATATTTTTACTCAAATCAAATTATAATTCAAACTCAATTTATAATTTTAGTTACAGTTTAGAATTCATATTCTTTTAAACGTCGTGCTGATACAAATAAATTTTCACTAATTGCAATTAAAATTTAGTTGGGAATATCAAACTTACACTTCTCGAATCATTTTAAAATGATAGCTGAAATTGAATTGTAAATTTTGTATTTTAACTCAAAATTATAACTCAATTCTTACTTCAATTTTATCAAATCGAGTTTGGAACTTAGCCTACTTGTATTCAAAATATCACAAAATTCCTATCTAATTGCAACCAAACACATTTGGAATTCACAAACAATTTTTTCTCAGAATTTTGCTCTCACTAAACATACAATTTTGCTCAAATATATTTTATAATTGTAACTTAATCTTTAATTTTTCTCTTGCCAGTCCAATTCGAAATACAAACTCAACTTTTAAACTAAAAATTAATTACAGTTATGTTTTTGCTCAAGTTCAATTTACTATTCAAATTCTTCCCAAAATCAGATTTCTTCTCAAAATTCTGATACAAATTTAACAAACCTTTTGTTCCAAACTAAAGTTTTAAATTCGACTTTAACTCAGCATTTCTAAGAACACTCAAATAAATTTCTTAAGGTTGGAATTTTTTCTTAGTTTGTAAACAAAATATCAAAAAATTTCTAGCTTAATTGCAACCATAATTTTGCGTTAGTTAAATTTGGAATTCAAGCTCATTTTTAAAATATTTTTTAATTAAATTGCATTCAAATTTTTGCTCAAATCTTGTTTTACACCGTTCTAAATAAAAATTTTGCTAAACTAAATATTTAAAATTCACTCAAACTGTTATTAAAGGCAGTCAGTTAAACTCTATTTCTAATGAAAGTTCCTACTTAAGATTTTTTTCAATTACGGTTTAAAATTGAAATGCTTCTAAATTTTTAGTTGAACTAAAAAATTTGTTGAAATCGTGTTTAAGCTCAGTCATTTGGCTGATTTAGATTAGATTTATGTTCGAAAACTTCTTGGAACTAAATTTATGACCAAAAATCATAATTTTTTCCGAACCCATTTTGATTTTAAACTATGTTACTAGAGCAAATACTATTCGCATATGACAAGGAAAATTACAATAATAATGAGCAGAATACCAAAATATTTGTTAAAACTTTAAATTTCACTGAAGTTTTCATTTCAATTCAATTCAATGAGCGTGATCAAAATTACATTTAACATTCAAGTACAGTTTGGAAGTTTAACTCACGCAAAGTTGATTCAAATACAGATGGAATTGTTTCATTTGAATTCATAAAAACTATTTTCTTTTTCAGTTGGTTTCAAAATACGTATTTTGGTTTTCCCATGACATATCTATTCTTTGCTCCACCTAATTTGCTCTAATTTTTTTGTTTTCTAATTGAAAATCCACTCCAAACTATTGTGCAATGTAAACTTATATTTCTCTTAAAATTTTGTGAATTGGTAAAATTTCGCGAAAAATTTTAGTTGGTTTGGAATGCCAAAACCATTTTTTTTAATTTAAATTCCTAATTCAAATTTCACACAAAATTTTCGATACAAATTTCTAAACTTAATTCTAAGGAAATTTTGTTGGTGTTTGTGATCAAATCTCATATTGCAACTCAATTCTTACCTAATTGCAATTAAAATTATGTTTAAATCTAGTTTATAACATCAAACTTATAGTCAAATTTTTGCTCAAAATCAAGTAGAATGTCCTAATCAATTTCCAAATCAATTTTTAACTCAAGTAACATTGTACAAAATTTATACTATTTAAATTCCATGCAAAATGTAGTTTAATGCAATTTCTATTTTAAATTTCACTCAAAATGTTGAAAGGTGTCGTGGTTTGAATTATAATTCAATTAAAATTTTATCTGTTTAATTGCAAACTAAAAATTTATGGATTTAAAACCGGATGTTTTTTTAAATCCACTCAATATGGTATTTAGTCAAGCCCTGGTTTGCTGGACTAAAAAAATGATTATATTGTTTTATGTTGTTCAAATATAGTTTGTTATTCTAATTCAATTTTAAAATTTTTAAATCCAATTTAAGTTCCTACTCAAGAATTTATTGAATTAAATTTGGAAATTCAAATTCTCATTCAGATAATTGCTCGATATTCTGATTTTATATTCGATATGTTGAAATTCACAAATGAATGTTGACAAACAATATGTTGACTTTTCTCACGTAAATAGCACTCAATATTTTATTAAAATTCATGTTAGAATTCTGGTACATACGTTAACGAATAAAAACAACAATCACAAAATCTGCTTTTCTAGAAGAACTCCGGATCGTCAAATAATGTGCAGTAAACTATTGAGATATGTATTTTAATTTGACGTTTATTTTGTTCCTTAAATTGCTTGTTGGTCTAAATTTAAAATTTGGCTTATAAAATATTTTGCTTTATAAAATTTTAAGCTATGAAAGTCAAATTAGGTTATTCTTGAAGAAAAATTAAAAATATTTCGAATATACCATAAAATATGAGGTAAAACGTAAAATAAGTGGAAATTTGTAAAAATATGTATTTGAATATGCCAAAATATTTTGCTAAAAGGATAAGGATCCAACAAATTTTTAGTTTGAATTTCCCAAAATAAATATTTTTTTACTTAAGAATCCTAAACATAAAATATAGGCAAAATATAGTTTGCCAATGTTTAGTCTTTATTGCATCTACGAGGGATTTTCAGAATTAATTTTCCTACCTCTTGCAAGTTTTATTTTTTTAATAGTGCAGGCCGCTTTTCACCAAATAGTTGCCGCATTTAGTAAGACCACGGCCCTGTACAATAGAAGATTATTAGTAATAAATTCTAAGAACCTCTTAGCATTTATCAGTTGTGTTTAAAATTTGTAATTTCATATTAACCTTTGAATCTAGGTACACTACCAGAAATTTAACACTCGATCAATTTCCAACATAAATTAGTCTCAAATAACTTTGAGGCTGTTTTTTGCAAGCAGCGTAGCAAGTAGAGCATCTCCTCAAAATCGAACAGTTAGTACCATGCCCGTTGAGTTTCGTAATGATAAGTTTTTCTTTTTTCATTTTTTGGCTGCTCAAACCAATATGGGTTATGTAACAACTATTCTACAGTAGAAAAACCTAAATACTAATTTACAAATGTAGAATACAGACAAAATTGGTAGTTAAAAATCACATTTACGAATTTCATCACGGAAAATCTCTCTTGACCTCGAAAAATCGGAAAAAGGATAATATTCATTAAATATTCTAGGCGTAGAAGCTGTCGGATCGTTACATCCATATTCCCATATTGGGAACATATACGCACCAGGTAGAAGTGATATCTAAACAATTAACCTGCCCAAATAATCACCCACAAATATAGCCGCGGTAGTTTTACGAAATTTTCCTAAAGTGTCAAAACGCAGATCATGACACCTATCTACATAAGACAGTAGGGCACATATCTGTTTCCACCTAGGCTGACTAAGATCAGAGAGAAACTCGAGTTCCCCGACACCAATCTATCGATTTGTACTGCATGGATGGGTATACCATACAACAACAGCATACTCAAGATGTGACCTAACCAAAGAGACAAATAGACTTACACATGAGAATATAGTATATCACGAAACTCCCTTATCATTCGAATAATGAAGCCTAACATAGAATTGGCTTTACGTATTGTGTTATTAATATGTAAACAGAAAGACCCTGTTAAAGTTAACCAAACGTTTCTAGCCTAGAATGTGAAAAATCGATAATGCAGATTATGTTATTAACATTCCAGCCGAAAATAAAAATTTGGTGGTTATCAGCCAAAAGTAAATAGAACACATGGATTGAAATAAAAAATTTTGTAAATAGTCTTACGTGGAAATTTTTGTTTAAACTAGTCGTGGAAAATATCGGAAAATCAGAAGAATCGACAAAATTGGAATAAAATCAGCCTCTAGAGTGCATATCTGAAGTTGAATCGTTTTTTTTATGATTTGTCAATAGGTATCGCAGGAAAAAATTCAGTTGAATCTTCCCGAGGGATATCTCGGAAAATTTAAAAAAGTTTTCAGCCGAAAGTAAGAAATTAATGTATAAAATCAGCCTCTAGAGTGTTATTTCTGGAGATGGATTACATTGATATGACATATAAATAGCTGTCGCAAGAAAAAAAATCAGTTCAAGTTTCCCATGGGAAATCATGGAAAATTCGATTTTCCAAACAATATTAGAAAATTTGTATAAAATCAGCCTCTAGAATGTTATGTTTGGACATATATTTTTTTGTTGTGACTTGTCAATAGCTAATGCAGGAAAAAAATTCAGTTCAAGTTTCCCGTATAGGAAATCACGGAAAATTTGAAAGTTTCTGCCGAAAGTAAGAAATGAGTGTATAAAATCAGTTTAGAGTGTTATATCTGGAGATGGATCACATTGATGTAACTTATCAATAGCTGTCGCAAGAAAAAAATCAGTTCAAGTTTCCCATGGGAAATTATTAGAAAATTTGAATGAAATCAGCCTCTAAAGTGTTATGTCCGAAGATGGATTCCATTGATGTGCCCTGCTAACAATTATCGCAGGAAAAAATTAAGTTCAAGTTTCCCGTGGAAATTCTCGGAAAATTCGATTTTCCAACACTCATTAGAAAATTTGTATAAAATCAACCTCTAGACAAAAGTGTTATATCTGGAGACGTTTTTTATTGATGTGACTTGTCGATAGCTATCGCAGAAAAATTCAGTTCAAGTTTCCCGTGGGGAATCTCGGAAAATTTGAAAAATTTTCCAGCCGAAAGTAAGAAATGAATGTATAACATGAGCCTTTAGAGTCTTATGTCTAGAGATGGATAGCATTGATATGACTTGTCAATAGCTATTGTAGGAAGAAAATTCAGTTGAAGTTTCTCGTGGGAAATCTCGGAAATGCGCTTTTCCAAAAATAATTAGAAAATTTGTATAAAATCAGCCTTCAGACTCTAGAGTGTTATATTTGGAGACTTATTTGATACTGATTTTTGAAAAATCGAATTTTTCAACATTTCCCACAGGAAACTTTAACTGAATTTTTTTCTGCGATAGCTATTGACAAATTACATAAAAATGATTCAACTTCAGATGTACACTCTAGATGCGGTTTTATTCTAAGTTTGTGGATTCATCTGATTTTCGATATTTTCCACGACTAGGTTAAACAAAGTTTTCCACGTAAGACTATATTTACAAAAATTTTTCTTTCAATCCATGTATCCTGTTTACTTTCGGCTGATAACTACTAAATTGTTTATTTTTGGCTGGAATGTTACTAACATAATCTACATTATCGACTTTTTACTTTTTACTCTATCAGGGTCCGATTGATAACGACTCCATTTTTTGTTTTCGGCTTGGATAACATAATCTGCATTACGAATTTGTTTTTACTTTCGGCTGGAATCACATAATCTGCATTGCCATTTTTTACTTTCGTATTGACCAACACAATCTGCATTATCGAGTTTTCACTTTCGTCTGGCAACTTTTGGCTAACTTTAACAGTATAACTGTTATTGAAGTTATTTTGCTAAGTTTATTACCGTCAAAATAATAGTTAGAAATTATAGGGTTAAAGTCCTATAGAACGACAAGGCACTGCATTTGTTTATATTAACAAATAATCTATTAGCAGAGCACCATCTAGATAAACTATTTATTTCAGACTGCAGTATATCAACATCAATTAAAATCGTTGGCAAACAATAAAACATTACAAAATTTAAATATATCAGTGACATCATTCACAAATAAAAGAAAGATAATAGGGCCCAGTGGGAGCCTTGAGGAGCACCCGCAAGGCAATAAATAAAATTTGATTTAATGTGATTCAATAAAACAAACTTTTTCCTGTCTAATAAGTAAGATGCAATCCATTTTAGAAACCTTAGCAAAATCGAAATAGATGGCATCAACCTGTGCCTTAGATCTGTGCTCAAAAGATTTGTACATGTTGATTTACCACTAGTGAAATCATGCTGGACTGTTGAAATGATATGTTTTGTATAAAATGTCAAATGATTAGTTACTATTAAATCAAAAAGTTTTGGTATTGTAGACAAACTTTGGTATTGTAGACAATAAGAGCGGTCACCTGTTTTATAAATAGGAAGCTCGGCAATATCCTTTCGCCAAAGATTGATTGAACAGATAACATAAAAGAGTAGTTATGTGAGATGCTACCGATTTCAGAATAGATGAGGGTTTCCATCCGGTCCGCATCCATCCTTAAAGTCTACAAGAGCCTCGATAATCTCATCCTCCGTTAGTATTAAATGGGGATGTTATATTGAGAAGCAATTATGAAAGGATTATTATCAATTTGAATAGCATACATTTTATACGCTGATTGAAAAAAGTCTGCAAACCCTGCGCAAATGTCAATAACTGTGTTCAACTGCATTTTGTCATATTTCATTGTAGATGAAAATCTAGTTGTGCTGAGCTAATCATTCACAAATTTCCAAAACTGTTTAGGGCCATTTATAATTTTGGCTTCAATCGATTTAATGTAACAGTATTTAGCCTCAAATTCAGATTTAAATTGGTACCGAAGAATTATAAAAATTGACTTGTTATGTGAGCAATCATTTTCCCTTAGTCTATAGTAGGCCTTATTCTTACGGTTGCGCAAATTTATCAGGCTGTCATCAAACCAAGGTGGGTAACTATAATTACGACTCTTTTTTAAAGGTACGAAACGTTGAAAAGTTGCAAATAATAAGTTGTTAATTTTATTCACATTTACGTCTAAAATATTGTTATTAAATAAAACACCCCAATTAATACCTTTAAGATAATCGGAGAGGTCATATAGATATCACAGGTCTTAACATTTTAATAATAGGCATCAGTCGAAAAACCCGGCATTTATCATTGAGGCCGATAGTAAAAATTTCGACTTAGACTCTAAATACCTTATCAAGAAATGAATCATTACTATTTGAGTAAAGATGAATTTGTTTTAAGTTAAAACTGAATAGTAAATCCAACACAAGAGAATCATTGGCAGATCGAGCATCTGACGGAAACAATTTAATCTTAGTTATGATGGTTAACGATATAATATAATTACTTTACGTAAGAAAAAATTAAAAATTTAAAATAAAACAACAAACAAGGAAACTTATGAGATATAATATGTAGTTATAGCACAAATAAATACTTAACCAGATGAACAACTTTCACGTAAACAAAATGTAGCTGAAATAAAATACACAAATTTTAAAGGGGAAATGTTTGTAACTCGAACGAAATCCTATATAAGATCGTCCAAAAATTAATTATCTCTTTTCTTCCTACAGCATTTAGATTACGAAAAAAAAATCGAAGGAATCTATAGAAACGAAAAGCAAAAAATAATTAAAAACATAAGCAATGTACAAGAGGCGAAAATAAAATAAAATCTATTTGTGCATTTTGCGTTAGTATTTGTAGTCTTTACGAATGAAAAAGGCGTACTTTATTGGCGAATTGTTGTTGTTTATTATAGATTGATGCGAATGTATGTATCGCCGAAAGTACATAATACGCTATTCCTTTTCTTCTTTCACAAGAATTTTTATAAACAAACAATAATTATTGAAATTTTTAGAACGGCCTGCGTATCCATAGATGAAATGAAAACATACACAAATGCAATATAAGTAAAACTTTGTGTGTTGTGAAAATACATTAGCGAATTTAATAGGGAGGCTTATCGAATTCTCGGTTTTCAAAATCTTGGTTCTACAAAATCTCGGTTTTTCAAAAGCTCGGTTTTCAAAATCTCGCTTTTTTAAATCTCGTTTTAAAAATTTCGATTTTAAAAATTTTGGTTTTGCTGACGAAAATTTTTTTTTTTTTAAATTTTGGTTTTTATTTTTTCTATTGTACTCGTATGTCTAAATATGTATTTTGCTATTAACGGTTATTGGATGGCTTTTAATATTTTTAGTTAATTAAATTTGCTGGTATTTTTGGGAGCGTATTGAAATTATGATTCTCAAAATCTTGATGTTATCAAAATGGTGGCTTTTACAAAATCTTATTTTTTTGAGAACTTTAAAATTGAATTCCCCATTTTCCAGAATTTATAATTTTCAGTTATTTTCATTTTAAAATGAAAAATCACCATTTTTCAGAATTTAGAAAAAGCATGATTTTGAAAACCAAGTTTTTTTCAACCAAGATTTAGTACCCAACCACACATACACATACACATGTACACACACACATATATACACACCCACAGATAATTTTTAAACTGTATTTGTACTATGTCTGAAACATGTAACACTTGCTCTTCCAATATTACAAAGGGAAGATTTCCTGGTGTCAAATGTGGTGGACCTTGTATGAAACCATTCCATATCAAATGCGCTCGCATATCTGATGATCTTCTACAAGGCATCAAAAATCGATCTGTGAATTGGTTATGTGAAGACTGTCGTGCAACGTCAAACCAATCAATTATGGATGATGATCAGGTTGCGTCGGACTCGGCAAATATGAACGTTAGTTTATCCGATGTTATGAACCAGCTTAAACGCATGGAAAGTAAGCTATCAGCACTTGAAGATTTAAAAACCATTGTTACATCGTTAAAATTTGAATATGAGGAAATCAAGTCGAAAGTTTGTGTTTTGGAGGAAAAATTGCTTGTGCAAGACAACAAATTACGTCATTTGGAAGCTGAAATCGATAAACCAAATCAACAGCAAAATGTATCCAACATTATTATCAGTGGCTTACCATCTAACCATGAAGACATTCGTAGTTTAATAACTTGTGTTATCAAAAAAATAGGGGTGAACATAAATGGTGATCAAATAGTCTCAGTTGAGAAGATCGATAAAAAAATTACTGTCAACGCTGCTACACATAGAAACCACTTCAAGCCATTGTTAAGAGATTTCTTTATTGTGAAACTAAACTCAACTGAACTTAAAAACAATATTTTAATGCAAATGCGAAAACACAAATCACTGTCTACTCAAGATTTGGATGTATTTCTACCAGTAAACCATCCAGTCCAGCGTATCTACATTATGCATCACTTAACAGCGTTCCAGTTAAATTTATACCGTGAGGCTAAAAATATAAAAACATTATATAAGTATAATTATTTATGGTGCAAAGCTGGACAAATATATTTACGGAAATCTGCAGGGTCTGATGTTCATCGAATTGCTTCGGTCAACGATATTTTTCGGATTAAAAACATTCACAAGAAAATTGAAGGCAATACATCTGATTGAACTATCTGGGAACCTGGAAATTTATAGATTGTTAAGTATTGTGATTTATTTACCTGTACTAGCTCAGTTTTTATTTTTTCTTGTGTTTTTATTTTATTTTATTTTATTTTATTTTATGTCGATTTCATCGCCACTATCAATTGTTTTATCTATTTACATTTCCTTAACAGATTTAATTAGTCAAATTTTTTTGTGTTTAATTTCTTTTACGTTGGCACTATTGAATATTAATACTATGAATGTAAAGCACGATGTAAGTTATTTTTGGTCGTTTTACTCGTTTTTTGTTTTTTCTAATATTTTAAATTTTTACGTAAACATAGTTTTTCTTATCATTAAGCGAATTTTAAATTCAACGCGATATTTTATGATTATTGCTCTATATTATATTTTTGCTCAATTTATTTTTATCATTGTTTGTAAGTTATTTTTGATTTGCATTTTTTATGAGTAGTAAATATAGCATACTGCACCAAAATATTCGAAGTTTAAGAGCAAATTTTGATATGTTTAGTACGTTTGTAGCCAGTCTGAATACTCTACCTTGTTTGATTTTTGTTTCTGAAATTTGGATTTATTCGAACGAAACAACAGAATTCAATTTGCCTAATTACAGCTTTAAAGCTTGCTGTAACGACGGTTACCGCGCCGGTGGAGTTGGTGTCTTTATACATAAAAATCTAACAGTTATATCATGCTGTACTTGTAATTGGATTTCAGCTGATGTTCTTAGATTAGACATTCAACTAGGTAAAAATGTTTGGATTTTTCTGTGTCTTTACCGTTTTTGTAATAGTGATCTTAATGATTTTTGCAATGATTTAGATAATTTGCTGGGAACAATTAACAATAATAACATAGTGATCTTAGGTGATATTAATATTAATCTATTGAATAACGTAAGCTGTTTTAACTACCAAGCAATGCTTGCATCATATGGATTCCTCAGTGTATCTAACAATCCAACTAGGAATCTATCATGTTTAGACCATGTTTTTGTTAAATCCAGTAGTACATATACTTTTAGTATTGATAATTTACCAATACATTTTTCCGATCATAATTTAATTACTCTCAATATTTGGGTAGAATCGAATAGACCTGTGATATGTTATAGTGGAAAGAGTTCAAAAGTTAATTATGACAAACTTAGAGATCGTCTTCTAGTTGAAAACTGGGATCTTGTTTACCATGAAAAAAATTGTAATACAGCATTCGATATTTTCTTAAATAAATTAATTTCCTATATTGAACTTTCCAAAGAAACAATTACTTATCGCAGTAGCAAGAAGTTAAAGCCCTGGATGAATTATTATCTTTTGTGTAAAATTAATAAACTTAAAAAAATTTCTAAAAAATTAAGAAGGTATCCAAATAACACTCGGTTAGAAAATTATGTAAGAAAACTCTCTAAGCATGTAAATATGACTGTTAAACGGGTCAAAAGAATATATTACAAAGATAAATTTGGTTTAATAGGGAATAATCCTAAGCTTATGTGGAAGGAAATTGATGATATTTTGGGTAGAAATACGTCCCAAAACAAAAACCAAATAACACAAATTTATGAATATCAATCAAACGTTCTTCTTACTGATGATCAGAATATATGTAATGAATTTAATAAATATTTTATAACTGTTTCATCCGACATGACTTCCAATATTTTTCCTAATAGTACTAACAGTGGAGAGCAAAAACAATTTATTTTTGGAAACCGTGATAGTTACTGTACTTCTTGTTATTTCGATGAAATTAATTCCTTGGAGATTATTTCTGAAATTCAGAAGTTAAAAAACAAACATTCTAAAGGATTTGATGGAGTAGATAATATCATTGTTAAAAATTGTGCCTGGTATTTGGTTGATGTATTAAAATTTTTATTTAATTTAAGTCTAAAGAGCGGAATTTTTCCAGACGCCTTAAAAATAGCTGTTGTTATTCCAGTTTTTAAAAAGGGTGATGCTCTGCAATTAAACAATTACCGACCGATATCACTATTGAGTACTTTTTCCAAATTATTTGAGAAATTAATTAAACGACGATTAGTCTCTTACCTTGGTAAATTAAAATTTTTTAGTGATCACCAATTTAGATTCATAGAAGGAAAATCTACGGAAGAAGCTCTTTTAAATTTTCTGAGCAATATTTTTTTAGCAATTAACAACTCTCAGAAATGCTCAGCAGTATTTTTGGACATTTCAAAAGCATTTGATACTGTTAACCATGACATACTCATAATGAAATTGTCAAGTATTGGTGTTAGAGGCAAAATATTAGATTGGTTTACAAGTTACCTTCGTAAGCGTAGTCAAATTGTAAAAATTAATAACGTTAATAGTCCTCCAGGTCTTCTAAAATGTGGTGTTCCTCAGGGCTCAGTTTTGGGACCCTTATTGTTTTTAATTTATTTCAATTCTATCTTTGAAATTAATCTTAGAGGGTGTGCTACAGCGTTTGCAAATGATTTGGCTTTGACATATGCGTCTAATGATTACGTTGATATTCAACGGTTTATCAATATTGATTTATGCACTCTAAGTAAATGGTTTTTTTATCACCGACTTGTTGCTAGTGAAAAATCTAGAATTATGCATTTTAGACAGCCCGACATAACAGTTGATCAAAACTTTTTCAAGTATCACGTATACCCGTGTGATAAGAATCCATGTTTTGGGCAATGTTTTGATTTGCCCTGCATAAATGAGTTTAAATACTTAGGTGTAACAATTGACTCGCAGCTAAATTGGACCTCCCACCTAACTAATATTAGGAAAATTGTTATTACTGCAGTGCATAAATTTTATAATCTTCGACCTTTGTGCCCTTCTTTTATTTTAAGAAGGTTATATCATGCTCTTGTTGAATCTATCTTAATGTATGGTATAACTAGTTGGGGTGGAATTTACTTTGCTAATATTGCAGATCTTTTTGTAGCGCAAAAAAGAATTATCAAATTAATTTATGCTTGTCCAAGGAATACACCCACTATTCCGCTTTTTCGCGAGTTAAACTTGTTGCCTCTAAGGTATTTGTATGTTTTTAAAGTATTGAAAATGTTTTTTGTTCGTAGCAATAGTTATCATAGTCGAATATACCACGTGTATAATATGAGAAATCCAAACAATTTTGTCGGTCTTCGTTGTAATAGTGAAAGGTTTAGAAGATTTTATTTATATATGGCGCCTTTTTGGTTCCATCTTTTACCTAAAAATGTGAAAATGCTTCCATCTGCGCAGAAGCATAAATTTAACAGGGAAATTCGGACTTGGTTACTTGACATCGATGATATCGAGCAATATTTTTAGTATAAATGTTAAATTACATTATGTTCTAATGTGCCGTCGTGTAGTTAAATATATCTATTTTAATAACTGAGCTTGTATTTTGTTGAAGATTATTGTTAATTATGTAAACAAAGAATATTATATAAATTTTAATTAAAATTTGTTTTAAATTGCTCCACTACAGACATAATGTCTATAGGAGCTGTACTTTATTTCATATTTTATAATGTTGTTTCAACTAGATTTTAATTTTGTATTTATTTTATTGAAATAAAGATAGTAATAATAATAATAATAAATAACATACACATACACATAAACACAATAATTCGCAACCCGTAACAAGAGAGATATATAATCGCAAACGATATAAATCCTGATCTCAAAAGCTTGATTTTGAAAAATAAAATTTCATTAGTTCGGGCAGCTCGAATTAATAAAAATTTATTTTTATAAACCGAGCTTTTGAGAACCGAGATGGTTCGACCCTCGCCCGTGAGGTTTCTGCCTCTCCATTTTTTGGACCAGAACCCTTCTGCAGTGTCACTAAGGGACACCTTAGAGCAGCGGTAAAACGCTGGGAGGATGTTCAAAAGTCCTCCTACTGGCGCAGAATTCCAGGTTTACGGCAGGCGAAGAAATTTATATCACCTTCGGCTGTCAGGGTTAAGGAGTGTCTTGAACTTAGGAAACCTGAGTTTAGGCTGCTTACTGGCTTCCTCACAGGTCATGTCCCCTTAAGGTATCACCTTAAGAAGATGGGCCTAAGTACGACAGATGGATGCCGCTTCTGCGGTCTGGAAGCGGAATCAGCGGAACATGTTCTGTGCCATTTCCCAGCCATTTTGCAGCAAAGACTGCAACATCTAGGAGGGAGAACAATGAGCCCGGATAGTATGTATCTTGTACCGGCCAGTAGTATTGTCAGATTCATTAAGAGCCTGAATATTGACTGGACGGATAATTAAGTAGGGTCCAGCACAATAGATCTTTTAGGTCGCGGTGGGAGGTGGCTTATCGCCCACATGGCCCTCCAGTAAATAATAATAATAATAATAACCACGCCAAAATAGGATAATATCATACTCAACACATAAGGTTTTTCATTACATTTGCAAAGTGGGTCTCTAACAGTACCTCTAAGGTTTCCTTCCGGTTTTTAGTGAACCCCCCATCTTGCTTCTGGAGAAGTCCTAAACCATTTGAATGATCCCTGGAAAGGACTTTCTGGAGACGAGCTGCAGAGGGCAATTCATTGATTCCCTCACAGAAATTCCTCCAGGTAGCCCTTTTGGATCTCCTTAGTTCGAGATTATATTCCGTCAAGGCCATCTTATACTCGCCCCATTCACCGGTGCGTTTAGCCTTGTTAAATAATCTTCTCGATTTTTTCCTCAGTTTACCCAGCGTCCCGTTCCACCAAGGACCATCTTTGTGGACTCTCTTCGCTTAACTGGGCAGCTGTTCTCGTAAGCCAAGTGTATAGAATTATGCAGCTGGTTTGAACAGATCTCCAAACCCTCTGGAGACTCTATGTTCCCCACAACCGAGGGCATTTCTGATTCGAGTGAGACTCTATAAGAGTCCCAGTCGGTCAGTTTTGGAATTCTGATTTCCTGCCGCTGCATGGTCTCAGCCGCCAAATCGAATCTGATGTGCAAGTGATCCGATAATGAGGCCTCTTCAGATACATGCCAGTTTTTGACCAAGTCGCTAAAATGCGGACTAGCAAGTGTCAGATCTAGGACCTCTTGCCTAATCGCATTTATAAAAGTAGGTTTCCTTCCCCTATTGACAATGTCTACATTATTTGAGATCAGAAATTCAAAAAGGTACTCACCCCTGTTATTGATGTCCGTGCTACCCCTGGCGTGGTTAATAACAGCTTGTTTGAAATATCGAACTTATGAAAGTAAAATTGCCTATTTGAAACATATTAATTCGTATTTTTTTAAAAAAGGAATCGTTTGGTTATGTTGATATTATGGATGAAATTAAGCGTTACACTTTTTTTTTTTGAATAAAATCGAAAATATGAAATTTTATTAATCCTGAATTCCTAACGGAATGTTGTGCACACTATGCGAGTTTTGTGTACAGTTTGTGAATGAATTTAATAAACCAACTGTTGTGGTTAATAGATACAGGTATAAATTGATTCAGCAATTGAAATAATAGTAGACTAACTATCGATAGTTGTATTAGGAGTTTTTAGGATATTTTTGTGGATTAGAAAAATTTTATGAATTTTAATAGCTGGGCTGTGGTATCCTGTGTAGTTCTATAAATCTGTTTTTTTTTAAGTTTTTATTATGTTAAACGTCCTTCTATACAAACTGTTGTGAATGAGCTTCGTCCTCAACATAAATTGTATATGTAAGGGTTGTTCCTTAAGGCGAAATATGTGTGTATATAAATAAATATATAAATGAAAATGTTAAATAATAAAAGGTGGGCGAGGATACCGTCCGAAAGCAATATAACTAGTATCAATTAATTTCAAATTCAAAAAGATTTATTTACTTATTTTTGCTTAGTTTTTTAAAATTTTTAATTTTTTCGAGGCTGTAGATGAGTGCGATTTGCCCTTCTTGGGCCGTTTTTGAGGTTTCTCGAATTCTCTGTTTAGCACAGAACACTTACAGTTCCTCCTTGTGAGGACTAAAATAAAAAATGAGACCAACTTTTTATTGTGACCTGTACATTCATCGTTCTCTTCGTCGAAAATGGATGGTTGCAATAACTTAATTTTGAGCATGCATTTATCAGTGATTTTTCCACAAATATTGGAAAAATGGCATTCTGTCTTGTAGCATAGCTCAAATATTTGTATAATAATACGAGCTATTTCTTCATATTCTGAAGTTGGCGCCTTTAAAGCTCCATAATGGGTGACATCTTTTTTAAAAAATTTCTCATGCAAAAATGACTCCGTTATTGTAATGGTGCTTTCTTCCTCAGATTTTAGTAATCTTTGAGTGCATTTTTCACAATTTACGGCCTTATAAGCACAGTACCCTGCGAAATAGAGTATTGCATTTCCTTTTAATTCAGGGATATGTGCATTACCAATCAAGTCTTCGATTCTGCCATCATCATTATGTTCTGATAAATTGCTACATTCATCTGGAACACAATTGGAAATTGGTGAATTAAACAAACTTTTCAATGATAAAATATTCGCGAAATGAATGCCGTGACTGGTGGGGGTGAAATTATAGCCGCCTTTCCCGCGAAGCTGTACCCATCTATAAGTCAGAATTATATAAATTTGGAAAAAACTAGTTTTTTGTAACTTATTCAGTTTTCTGCAATGGTTAGCTAATTTTAATTAAACATACCAAATTATCGAGAATTTTTTGTTTAACGAAAACACAATATGTTCAGATACCGAAACTTAAGTTGTTTAAAGATAAATGTGAATAAGTTTATATCAGAACTTATCAAGTTTAGGAAACACAATATTTCGACTAACAAATCATATCTCTTAGTATTTGTTGAAATAAAGCTTTATTTTAGGTTGTTGTTCGGTTTTGATTAGTGAAGATTACATAATATTGGTATTAAAATTCAATGTAATAACAAGCTTTATTACATGCAATACGTTACGTAATACAAAATATCTCAAAAAATATTTACATAAACTTTAAATGCGAGTTCCTAACGTTTTGTTTTTTGCAGATATCCTGTTTTTTTTTAATTCCAACGAATTTTGCAACGACCACAATACAAAAAATATTGTTTCAATTATTGTACGATTCATACAACAAGAAGCAAATTTTAAGTTTTTTTTTTCTTGAAACTACAATAATTATTTATTTTCAAGAAGGATAGAAGTGTAATTCTGTTCCTGTGTGTAATATTTGAAAAACCCTAATGAAAACATTCTCAACACAATGATATTTTGTAAACAAAATCAGCTGATGTAGGTACTATTTTGTTGATTTTTTTGATAAATCGTTTTGTTATAGTGTTTGTAAGTTTTAACGCGTTTTTTTGCTCTCGAAATTAATTATCATCATCGGAAAGGACCTTAGTAGGCCTAGACCTATTCTTATGTCTGTTCCATTTTAAAATGGAAATGTGGCAACCAATAGAAAGAGATAGGTCCCATTATTTCAGAAATATATAGTAAAATAAATTAACATCCATATGTTCGAATGAGATATCCGACCTATGATATACATAGCTTTATCCTATTTACACTCTTTACTTCTAAAGTTATTTAGAATATTTTACTATTTTTGCTTTATGTACAAAAGAGATGTAAATATCTACCTGGGGCCCTATTCTCGAATTCCACATCCATTTTCCACATGTGGACATCTGTCAAAATTCATAAAAATTGAATTTTTTGGTACTAAGGGAATATTTCCGAATGGGTATAAGCAGGTGGAAGAAATTCCCCATATAGGATAATGTCCATGCCCCATGTGTCTTATATACGAATTACAATTTCCGAACCTTTTGAATTCCTTTTGAAACCTTGATGAATTTTGACAGATGTCCGCATGTGGAAAATGGATGTGGAATTCGAAAATAGGGCCCCCTGTTCATTCAAATTCGTTCAATTTCATTATCATTTCCTTATGCCCAATAAAATAATTATCGTTTTTATTATTTTGTTTATCTAGCATACGAGTTGTATTAAATAGGTTGGCTACATAATCTCGGTTTTCAAAATCTCGGCTTTCAAAATCTCGGTTTTCAAGATCTCGGTTTTCAACATTTCGTTTTTCAAAATCTCGATTTTGAAATTCTCGGTTCTCAAAAGCTCGGTTTATAAAAATAAATTTTTATTAATTCGAGCTGCCCGAACTAATGAAATTTTATTTTTCAAAATCAAGCTTTTGAGATCAGGATTTATATCGTTTGCGATTATATATCTCTCTTGTTACGGGTTGCGAATTATTGTGTTTATGTGTATGTGTATGTGGGTGTGTATATATGTGTGTGTGTACATGTGTATGTGTATGTGTGGTTGGGTACTAAATCTTGGTTGAAAAAAACTTGGTTTTCAAAATCATGCTTTTTCTAAATTCTGAAAAATGGTGATTTTTCATTTTAAAATGAAAATAACTGAAATTTATAAATTCTGGAAAATGGGGAATTCAATTTTAAAGTTCTCAAAAAAATAAGATTTTGTAAAAGCCACCATTTTGATAACATCAAGATTTTGAGAATCATAATTTCAATACGCTCCCAAAAATACCAGCAAATTTAATTAACTAAAAATATTAAAAACCATCCAATAACCGTTAATAGCAAAATACATATTTAGACATACGAGTACAATAGAAAAAATAAAAACCAAAATTTAAAAAAAAAAAAATTTTCGTCAGCAAAACCAAAATTTTTAAAATCGAAATTTTTAAAACGAGATTTAAAAAAGCGAGATTTTGAAAACCGAGCTTTTGAAAAACCGAGATTTTGTAGAACCAAGATTTTGAAAACCGAGAATTCGATAAGCCTCCCTATTAAATTCGCTAATGTATTTTCACAACACACAAAGTTTTACTTATATTGCATTTGTGTATGTTTTCATTTCATCTATGGATACGCAGGCCGTTCTAAAAATTTCAATAATTATTGTTTGTTTATAAAAATTCTTGTGAAAGAAGAAAAGGAATAGCGTATTATGTACTTTCGGCGATACATACATTCGCATCAATCTATAATAAACAACAACAATTCGCCAATAAAGTACGCCTTTTTCATTCGTAAAGACTACAAATACTAACGCAAAATGCACAAATAGATTTTATTTTATTTTCGCCTCTTGTACATTGCTTATGTTTTTAATTATTTTTTGCTTTTCGTTTCTATAGATTCCTTCGATTTTTTTTTCGTAATCTAAATGCTGTAGGAAGAAAAGAGATAATTAATTTTTGGACGATCTTATATAGCCTTTCGTTCGAGTTACAAACATTTCCCCTTTAAAATTTGTGTATTTTATTTCAGCTACATTTTGTTTACGTGAAAGTTGTTCATCTGGTTAAGTATTTATTTGTGGTTATAGTACACACTGTATATGGAAACAAAGCATATAATGTTGGAAATAAAAAAAAAAACATTAACTCGCTTGATTATTCAGATAAATAATTATAGTACTCGTAAACATTGTAAGAGTAGCGGAATGTCAGATTTGTGAGGGGAGCTCGTTGAATCTATTTAAGCTACGAAGAACTGAATTTGACAATGGGATTGACATCTTGTCTTATATTTGTGAACATGCGATATGTTTGCTAGTCTTAAATTAAGCCTAATTAAATCGAATGAAGCATCTCCTACCTAAGAAATTCCTTCTACAAGTGAACTACGAATACATTCAGTCGCGGTTAAAGTATTTAAGCAGAATCGGGAGTGGATGTGCGTCTGGTAAGATAGATGAGCTAGAAATCTTGCAAAAAAGATCATTGAAATATATCCTACACGTGCCCATTAGATACCCAACCCAACTATTATTTAAAGAATTTGATTCCTTGCGATTGCTGATTGAAAGAGAACTTTTAGTTTTAAATTACAAGATAAATTTCATTAATTTGAAAGCCGATTTAATCGCATGTTCCTGGGTTACGATAATGAGAAGTCATTTTCAGTAATTGAAAATTTAAGAAATACAATTGTTTAAGACTAACTTCGAGTATTTACAATGAAACCGTGGTATTTTTATTGCAGACCTATTGCAGAATCGTTTGCATAGGTTCTCCGTAGGAGAAATCGGAAAAAATTGAATATCATCAATTACAGCGCCATCTATCATGAATCGAAAAATGTTTCAGTCAAATCATACGTATTTTTAACCGTATAATCCGAATCTGCAATAAAAAATAGGGTTTACATTTTTGTTTCTAAGCTACCCCCCGCCCCACCTACAAGGAAGAGCGGGGGGGAGGTACTAATTTTAACACAAATGTATTTCCGCCACAGAATAATTAATTTTTGATCTTTGATGACCTTTACGAAAGAAAATTATTCAATTTTTTGGCTTCACGGACGGTATAAATCATGCTGAAATGGAGTTAGGTAATCACGAAGAAATATCTGTTTATCTTCAGCCATTTGGAATCCTAGTTGATTTAAATGCACCAATTTCTCTTTTTTCTTGTCATGGACTTTAATTTGGCTTCAGGATTCTTAATGGTTACTAAAATATTATTCATATCTGATGAGATATTTGTTCGACGCCTGATTGGCGTGTATTTCACATTTGTAATGTTCTGGATAGAGTTGACGCAATCAAGGGCACCAAATATTTTACCTTGATTTTATCGCCTGTTTTATAGACAAATATATTATTTGTTCATGGCAATCCCAATATTTTCGATTTGGTAAATCAGAAAAATAAAGAAGCCAATCCCTTATAACATATCTACTGAAAAAAGTAACAATTAATATATTTGTCTATAAAAAAACCGAAAAAATTAATTGATTTACAGACAGACAATTTACATTCTTAACAAATATTCTACCAACTTGGAATCTCCGCAATGATCCAGTTACTCGCAATTTCGTTTTGTTTAAAAATATTAACTTGAAATTCTTCGCATTCGCTAACGTTCACTAATAACTCAGTATTGCTCCATGATACCTTCTGAAATTCGGTACGAAGTTCATCAATCAAATGTTTCAATGCTTGCTATCATGTTTTTAATATCGA
Source organism: Tipula vernalis (assembly GCA_958295665.1). Classification (NCBI taxonomy): domain Eukaryota; kingdom Metazoa; phylum Arthropoda; class Insecta; order Diptera; family Tipulidae; genus Tipula; species Tipula vernalis. The sequence goes on from OY282559.1 coordinate 342,498,734, forward strand.
CAATTTCTTTGCCACAGAACCACAGCTTATTGAGCATGTGGTCCAATTTTGATAAGATGATCGATGTTGAAGGATTAAACTGGAGTATTGCTAAATTCTCAGAGGATCGAAAAAAAATACCAAGCATTTTCAGCAGCTTTCCAAACTACGTGCTGCCCAACGATCCCCCTACAAGCTGAATGATATCCCTTTCGGCATGAGCTAGTTATGATTTTCATGAGAAACTATTCTAGATACATGGTAAATGTTGCTCACTGTTAAGAAATCTTTTGTAAAATTTTTTCTGATCACAGGCTGTATGAGCCTTCATATATTGTACGGAATGAGTGCTTCCGTAAAATAGTTAACCTTCATAATCGTGTTTTAAATCTATTTACAAATCATTTTAAAATTAAATTAAACAATATTTAATTTAATTATTCCTTTAATTTAATTTTTAGCTACCTGCCCTAAACATTTAAATCACCACACGAAAATTTGTTATGAAAGATTACGCTACAAAAATTAATTCCCAGTTTCTTGTTACATTTTATAATTTGTCGCAACACTGTCGGACGTCACTCTTCATCTATTTCATATTAAATTTCATGAGCGAGTTAGCAAATTGAAAGTTGATGTGTTACACAGGTATTTTCAAATATAATTAATGATTATGTAATAAAGTTTCATGTATTTTTTTGCTCGGTTTCACAAAAAAATAGCCAAACTACAGCTAAAAAATATTTCGTCTCTTTCTTCATTTATGAAATTGCGGTTTGTTTCATAACAAAAATTAAATGCAAGTCGATTATATTTTTTTCACATTGAGATATTTTCTCTATATGCTAAATATTTAGCTTATTGAATTTAGATAGTTAAATAATTAGCTCTCGAGTTAAATAGTTCTTGAAAAAAAGAAATAAAATCGGCTTTCGTTGATTTTGAATTATGCAACAAAACAGGAATCATTGAATGCTACAAGTTTACAATACTTTATATTTCTATAGATTTCAAAGTGCTAGGGCCCTGCGACAGAGCTCCAATACAAATATTTTTAATGACGGTATAGTTAAGTGGAGTAAAAAACAAATTACTACCATAATTTCATGGTTTTTGGTACTATAATTTATTATCCTATTTTGATCATTATTTTAGATTTTTGACATGATGTGAAAAATTAGGATAAACGATTTTGGAAGAACCATAGTAAATTGGCGTAAGTCTTACATCTTAGCAATATAATTGCACATACTTGTACATTTTACAACTGGACATTTTAACGGAAATGGCCATCTTAAGTAAAGAGAAGTCCAAATTGACTATCTGGAAAATGTCTGTATATTTGTATTGGCATGTGGATTTCTTTGTGGTTCCTAACTCAAAAAACAACACCTCTAGAATTATTTGGAATTTAGATCTAAATAATGTGAAATTGATCTAATTAAAGATGCTGTAAATGAAATGAGAGTTAACTCAATAGAATTTTGTGATACAGTGGTTAAAAATGGCTTGGGTCAGTGTCTACTAAGTTAGTGATTTGATCAGTGCGCGGTGTATTTCTATCTAATAATGTAACTTCATATAGAGAAAGACTTGATGAGAAATATCAAATAAATATTCCAAAACGGAAAACCCTGTCATATAATTTGTTGATTATCAAGAGAAATGGGACAATGATGAGTTAATTCATTAAGTTATTATTCAAATTGAACTATAGATGCCAATTCTACAGTAAAAGTGATTGATGTGAAAATCATCGATAAAATTTACATAAAAATTATGTTAGACATTGAATTATAAGAAAAAGTGATGAAAACGAAGAGAATTATTCTTGGCTCGGAGCGATGCAATATTTATGAGGTTATAAACCAAAGAAAATGCTCTAAAAGCCGAGGCTTCGGCTTTTAAATATGACATTACGAAGTGCAATAGTGGTGATTGTATAAAATGTATTGATAGTGTCATAGGAAACTGAAAACAATGATTAATGTGAATCATCCAACAAATAATAGAAACTTTATAAGAAAAATGAAGAACAAATGTTTAGAAGGTTAAATGGTAACGAGCAGCAATCATTGAATGACGCTAGCAATTGTAAGTATGAAATTTTATACTTAAAGGTATCAAGCCTTTGTAAACATTATGACCAAATTAAAGAGTTGATGTACAAGAATACAAGCCGAAAATTTCATTATTGTCAAAAACCTGTGTAACAGGCGATATTGAAGATTCAAAAATAAAAATTACTGGTTATAAATGTTCAATATATAATTCTTATTCGCGACACACTGGCGGTGTAATTATTTACCAATATGAAAGCAGAAATTGGTGTTTAGCTGAAAATATTAAAAAATTACTAAGCCTCGGAATATACGAGGTTTTATACCATACTCCAAGTGATGAGGATTTTTTATTTTTATTTTTTTAATATTCTGGCTATTACATATGCAACGGTCACAACAAATTGTTCAGTTAAAATCTATTGTATGTTGGTCAGAATATAGCAAAGAACATGTAGGACATGTAGTCAACGACATAAAAAATTATTTATTAAATGATCAATGCGAAAAATATGAATTTAACTTTGACACCATTATGAGGCAGTTAACGGAAAATAAATTTATTACAGTGGTTGCCATCGTACAACCGATGGTTTAATTTAGATTTAAAAAGTTTACAACAAAATAAAGATAATGAATATGAAAAGGTCTTCTTAACAAATTTGGTTAATAAATAAAAAATACAGGAATATCTATTCAAGATTCGTGCATGTTATCCAAAATTCTATGGCCAACTTTAAATTTCATGAAATTTCTTTAAGCGAGTTACTTGGTTTGATTAAGATTTACGTAATGGGTTAGTAAACAGTAAAGTTCTTATAGATTGTTTTGAACAAGATTCTAAAAATCAATTAATGCAATATATTTTAATAGTAATATTCTATTTTAAAATCAGTCCGGCTTCCGGAAAAATCATAGTTGTGAATCTTTCTTAAATTTATTGTGGTTAGAGTGGAAAAATCAAATTCAGAAAGGAAAAGTTGTAGTAGGAGTTTTTTTGTATTTTAAAGAACTTTAGGTACGATATACAGAAAATTACTACTTACAAATTTTTAAGCTTCGGAATAATTAAACAGATTCATCGGCATTGAAAAATCAATTAGAGTTTCCACATGGCTCAGTTCTCCGACCAAATCGCTTTATTTTGTTTATAAATGACATTGTGCCTGATAGATACATGGTGTGTTTCAAACTAAATAATATAGTAAGCTCTTATCAAAATTAACTAATTTGTAGTATTAATTAAAAATGCAGAAAATGGAGAAAAAATTTGGAAAATAATGGAGTGTTTAAGTAGAAAAAATTACAACTCAGAGATCTATTCTAAGAATGAATCAATAAAATGAATGCAAGGTGCTCTCAGGTGACTGATTATTAAAGATAGGATTTATAACAATAGTACGCTGTTTATAAATGAAATAATAAACATATACCAAATATCTACAAAATAATTTATCTGAAAGAAATAGAGTTTGTAATATAAACATTCGACATGGAGGCGATTTTAATGTGCCATTATATTTAAAACCAAAGTTGTAACCAAAACTTGCTTGAAAAGTTATGCTTGTCTCGACGACAGAAGAGTATGACCACAATGGGAGCCTGGGAGCAAGCGCTTTCCTCCGAATCGTACATTCTATTTTTCTATGATCGGTCTATAAAACCAATACTGGGAGGGGGAGAGGCAAGGTGAGATTTCGTAAAATTGGTAACAACTTCCTAATACCGCTTATTCCCCTTTTTAAAATTTTCAACTCTAGTTTGCCGATTTTTATGTTAAGAACGTCCTAACAGAACGGGATACGAGCAAAAATGCATTAAAAAATAAATCAGAATTAATTAAACGAAAGTAAGTTTTCTTCAAATGTCCATGAAATTTCTTCTCATTTTGAATCATCGCCTAATGTTTCGTTAGGTCTAGGGACACATTGCAAATACATTTGTAATAAATTTTTCCATATTCTTGATAGAAACTTTACGCACCAAACGAAATCACTAAAATCATAATGCAAACAATATGGACACTTCACAGTATCGACTGGGATGAATACATAACACCGCAACTTTGTGATCGATGGCTCGAATTTAAATCGCAACGGATCAAATTAAACCAAATTACAGTTCCACGTTGTATTTTAGTTCCACGTACTAAATTAATCGAGATCGATGGTTTTTCAGAAGCTTGTGAGAAAGGTTTCGGGTTAGGTGTTGTATACCATATATGAGAAACACGGATAATACAAATAAAAACTATGTTAAGCTAATTTGTTCAAAATCTAGAGTGGGTTGACACAAACATTGAATAAACTAATTTAAAACCTAAATAAGTAGATAAATGCTATTTATCTTTGATCATATTCAGAAATAACACTTCTACATACTAAATTAAAACCATCTAAATTGCGTCATTTATGGCAATAGGAACTAACTTCAATAGAGAGTTCATGCTATGAACCAACTTCACAAAATCTCGCTGATTTCGTGCCTCGTATCGTAATGCCAAGTGAATTTCTAAAACAATATTTATGGTGATCAGATCCTCCGTTTCCTCAAGAAAGTCAATCAAACTGGTCTGGAAATCCGATTTCAAAATTAGCTCAGAATTGCTATTATCATTTTTAATCCATACTTATCATTTGCAAAAATTATTCGAGTTATATCTTATATACTTCGTTCTATGAATAATCTTCAATCAAAGCGACAAGTTAAAATTATCGGGGAGCTTTCTTCCATTGAATTGAAACTGTCATTGACGTGTCCTGTGGAACTTTTTCAGTGAAAGGAATATGGCAGTGAAATTCAAACCATTAAACAATAGTCAACATAATAAAACTCCAGCAATTTAAAATTGTCATCGCCATTTATCGATGAAATAGGAGTGCTCTTGTTGGAGGACGGCTTCCTAATTCAAATCAACAATCAACTACTGATTGTAATACCAAGCAAACATAGTTTTCCAATTTTATTATTTTGATTTGAAGCTAAATGTTTATTACAACGTTGCGCTCATGTATTCTTTATTTTAGGAATAAACCAAAATTATCTTTTGAAATCATCACCTGTTGGCCGTTTAACTTAATCAAAACCATTCTTAATAGTTGGCATAGAGTTGGCATTTTTCGCTAAACCAAACACCAAGTTAAACATTGAAATTAAAATCTAAGTTTCTTTATTCATTTGCTTCGCAGTGAAAGCCGCTAAATTAGAAATTGTGATTGATTTGTCATCGGAATAATTCTTGGCTTGCCTTAGATAATGTCACTAACTTAATCGTTCATCGGTCTGAAATACGAAAATTACTGAATTTATTGTTATCGGAAAATTTTCAGAATGATGCAAAAATGTTCTGCTCAAGTAATCAGATCGAGAGGCTTACAATCCCTCAACGTGGATTACGGGAATCTGCTATAAGAAATGCTAAGTTGCACATGACACGTGTTATCGCTGTATACGTTCTTTGACTTTCGAGAAGAATATCACACTTTAATGGGCCAACTTGAGGTTGACTGCCATTTCAAACAACCTGACTATAAGGCCCTTTCTCCTAACCAATTTTTGATTGGCGGCTCTCTGCCTGAGCCATTAATTCTCAATTTAAATATTAACAGATTATCTAGATATCAACTTACTGATTTAAGTTAAAACGTTAAATTCGATACAACGTTTCTAAAAATTGCAAAAAGCTTCGTAGAATGAAATAGAGAATTTTAGTAGCTAGCTTCTTATTACCTATATAACGGGTGGGCCATCTAGCGTTTGTGATTTTAACTACCGGTTATTACGAGTGTGGCAACACTTATGTCATTCGGGTTATGAGTTTATGACAGAAAATTATTTTAATGTTTGACATTTACGAAATGGATCGCTTTACGCTTGAACAAAAATTGGGAAATATTGAAAAATTTAAAGTGGTGAGTCTTCTACCCAAAACTGTAAAAAATTTACTTGGAAAATTCAGTAGAAATGAAATACCTATAAGGCAATTTGTTGATCAATTTGGGAAGCAAGTTCGTGAAACTGGATTATTATTGGATATACTGAGACTTATAAACCGAGAGGCTATCCAAGACTTGAAAGATCAAATCAAAGTTGCCATTGATGAGATAGGAGCCCGTACAATCAAAAATGTTCTGAAAAATTGGGTTGACAGGATGGGGTACTGTAAAGCCAGCCGTGGAAGTCATTTGAATGAAATTGTGTTCCATACTTAATGGCAATGTATACTATTTCTAATAAAACAAACCGCTTTAAATAATATTCTGGAACATTCCATGGAAATGTATGGTATGTGTCTTAAAATGATTAGCGTCCAGTTTCCAATTTTGATTCAAATTCTTTACGCTTTTAATTTGTGAAACCTATGTTCTACAATACTTTATTTTTGTGCAGCCTTGATTCTTATGGGGATTGATTTGGATGATCTGGAACCGTTTATCGAATGGTCTACAATGGGCTTCATCCGGAAAAGGAAATGGGGAATTTCCAAAATTTGTTCTATCGCCTTCGAAGCTTCCTTGGCTGGCCTATACTCATTTTCGGTAAAGGATTTTTACTATTCCCGACTTTAATAGTTGTTGCTCGTATAAGTGATCATTTTAGCACTCTCTCATCGTGATCGATCCTACCCAAAATTTCAATCGAAATTTAAATAAATTTATTTAAATTTATAAATAAATTATTTGATAATTTAACGAGCGAATCAAAATGTGTAACAAATAAACTGCGCACTATCAGAAAAAACAATAAATTCTAGAAAGCTTAAGAAAAGAGTCAATACTACAAGCCGGAAAAAATCAAGCGGTATAGCTGAATACTGTTTTACTGTTACACAGTAAATAATTAAGAGCATTTTACAACTTTGGGCCACGCTTAAAGGTACGTACTAAACACAATCATATTCAGATTCAGCCAGGTTCGGAGCACAGATTTCCGGATAAGATAGACAAAATTCGTCGGGATCTGGGTCGTCTCCAACAGTATAAGTTAGGAAGTCGGTCAATGAGACTTGTAAGGTTCGTCACAAATATCACACAAAAAAGTCACAAGAATTTTCAAACAACATAATCATTCAGTACATAGATATACTTACACAAAAACTAACAGAATAAATAGAAAAGATAGAAAGATACAAAACAAATGTTCTCCCAGTCCAAAAACTGGGGTAGTTAAAATACAAATTACAATTACTTAGAATTTAAGTAATTAAAATACAAGATACTGTTACTTGGAGAATGAGTAATTCAAATACATGTAATTCGTGGGCCTTGCCTAATTAAAAAATGCTAATCCATACGAATCGTGCGTTTAGTAAAAGTTCTACAAAATTATATTTATGAAATCGCATTCAACTCTCAAGGGCCAATATCTTCCATTGCCAACAATGATGATAAAGGTTTGGCTAGCACATGAAATAGGATCCTTAATTACCTAATTAAAAACCCTAATTTCTACGAATCGTTCGTTTAGTAAAAGTTCTACAAAATTATATTTTTGAAATCGCACTCAGCCCTTAAGGGCCAATATCGGCCATTGACAACAATGATGACAAAGGTTTGGCTAGCACATGGAATAGGACCCTTAATTACCTAATTAAAAAACCCTAATTTATACGAATCGTTCTTTTAGTAAAAGTTCTACAAAATTTTATTTTTGAAATCGCATTCAACTCTTAAGGGCCAATATCGGCCAATGTGAACAATGATGACAAAGGTTCGGCTAGCACATGGAACGGGCCCTTCAATTACCCAGTCAAAATCCCTAATCCATACGAATCGTTCGTTTAGTAAAAGTTCTACAAAATTATATTTATGAAATCGCACTCAACACTTAAGGGCCAATATCGGCAATTCCCAAATATGATGGCAAAGGTTTGGCTAGCACTTGGAATAGGACCCCTAATTACCTAATTAAAAAACCCTAATTAATACGAATCGTTCGTTTAGTAAAAGTTCTACAAAATTATATTTTTGAAATCGCACTCAACTCTTAAGGGCCAATATCGGAAATTGCCAACATTGATGACAAAGGTTTTACACTTGGAATAGGCCCTTTAATTACCACAAGTCAAAGCACTTGGAATATGCCCTTTAATTACCTTGTCAAAACCCAAATCCATATGAATGGTTCGTTTAGTAAAAGTTCTACAAAATTACATTTTTTAAATCGCATTCAACTCTTAAGGGCCAATATCGCCCGTTGCCAACAATGACGACAAAGGTGTGGCTAGCTCATGGAATAGGACCCTTAATTACCTAATTACAATGCTGTGCAAATAACATTACACTGAGTAATTAAAATACTTTCCCGAGTTACAGCAAACTCAGTAATTAAAATACAAATTACAATTACTTAGAATTTAAGTAATTAAAATACAAGATACTGTTACTTGGAGAATGAGTAATTCAAATACATGTAATTCGTGGGCCTTGCCTAATTAAAAAATGCTAATCCATACGAATCGTGCGTTTAGTAAAAGTTCTACAAAATTATATTTATGAAATCGCATTCAACTCTAAAGGGCCAATATCTTCCATTGCCAACAATGATGATAAAGGTTTGGCTAGCACATGAAATAGGATCCTTAATTACCTAATTAAAAAACCCTAATTTATACGAATCGTTCTTTTAGTAAAAGTGCTATAAAATTTTATTTTTGAAATCGCATTCAACTCTTAAGGGCCAATATCGGCCAATGGCAACAATGATGACAAAGGTTCGGCTAGCACATGGAACGGGCCCTTCAATTACCCAGTCAAAATCCCTAATCCATACGAATCGTTCGTTTAGTAAAAGTTCTACAAAATTATATTTATGAAATCGCACTCAACACTTAAGGGCCAATATCGGCAATTCCCAAATATGATGGCAAAGGTTTGGCTAGCACTTGGAATAGGACCCCTAATTACCTAATTAAAAAACCCTAATTAATACGAATCGTTCGTTTAGTAAAAGTTCTACAAAATTATATTTATGAAATCGCACTCAACCCTTAAAGGCCAATATCGGCAATTGCCAACAATGATGACAAAGGTTTGGCTAGCACATAGAATAAGGCCTTTTAATTACCTAGTCAAAAACCCTAATCCATACGAATCGTTCTTTTAGTAAAAGTTCTACAAAATTACATTTTTTAAATAGCACTCAACCCTCAAGGGCCAATATCGGCAATTGCCAACAATGATGACAAAGGTTTGGCTAGCACATGGAATAGGACCTAGTCATAAACCCTAATCCATACGAATCGTTCGTTTAGTAAAAGTTCTACAAAATTTTATTTTTGAAATCGCATTCAACCCTTAAGGGCCAATATCGGCCATTGCCAACAATGATGACAAAGGTTTGGCTAGCACATGGAATAGGCCCTTTAATTACCTAGGCAAAAACCCTAATCCATACGAATCGTTCGTTTAGTAAAAGTTCTACAAAATTACATTTTTGAAATCGCATTCAACTCTTAAGGGCCAATATCGCCCGTTGCCAACAATGACGACAAAGGTGTGGCTAGCTCATGGAATAGGACTCTTTATTACTTAATTAAAAATCCTAATTCTTACGAATCGTTCGTTTAGTAAAAGTTCTTAGCACATGGAATAGGACCCTTAATTACCTAATTACAATGCTGTGCAAATTACATTACACTGAGTAATTAAAATACTTTCCCGAGTTACAGCAAACTCAGTAATTAAAATACAAATTACAATTACTTAGAATTTAAGTAATTAAAATACAAGATACTGTTACTTGGAGAATGAGTAATTCAAATACATGTAATTCGTGGGCCTTGCCTAATTAAAAAATGCTAATCCATACGAATCGTGCGTTTAGTAAAAATTCTACAAAATTATATTTATGAAATCGCATTCAACTCTCAAGGGCCAATATCTTCCATTGCCAACAATGATGATAAAGGTTTGGCTAGCACATGAAATAGGATCCTTAATTACCTAATTAAAAACCCTAATTTCTACGAATCGTTCGTTTAGTAAAAGTTCTACAAAATTATATTTTTGAAATCGCACTCAACCCTTAAGGGCCAATATCGGCCATTGACAACAATGATGACAAAGGTTTGGCTAGCACATGGAATAGGACCCTTAATTACCTAATTAAAAAACCCTAATTTATACGAATCGTTCTTTTAGTAAAAGTTCTACAAAATTTTATTTTTGAAATTGCATGCAACTCTTAAGGGCCAATATCGGCCAATGTCAACAATGATGACAAAGGTTCGGCTAGCACATGGAACGGGCCCTTCAATTACCCAGTCAAAATCCCTAATCCATACGAATCGTTCGTTTAGTAAAAGTTCTACAAAATTATATTTATGAAATCGCACTCAACACTTAAGGGCCAATATCGGCAATTCCCAAATATGATGGCAAAGGTTTGGCTAGCACTTGGAATAGGACCCCTAATTACCTAATTAAAAAACCCTAATTAATACGAATCGTTCGTTTAGTAAAAGTTCTACAAAATTATATTTATGAAATCGCACTCAACCCTTAAAGGCCAATATCGGCAATTGCCAACAATGATGACCAAGGTTTGGCTAGCACATAGAGTAAGGCCTTTTAATTACCTAGTCAAAAACCCTAATCCATACGAATCGTTCTTTTAGTAAAAGTTCTACAAAATTACATTTTTTAAATAGCACTCAACCCTCAAGGGCCAATATCGGCAATTGCCAACAATGATGACAAAGGTTTGGCTAGCACATGGAATAGGACCTAGTCATAAACCCTAATCCATACGAATCGTTCGTTTAGTAAAAGTTCTACAAAATTTTATTTTTGAAATCGCATTCAACTCTTAAGGGCCAATATCGGCCATTGCCAACAATGATGACAAAGGTTTGGCTAGCACATGGAATAGGCCCTTTAATTACCTAGGCAAAAACCCTAATCCATACGAATCGTTCGTTTAGTAAAAGTTCTACAAAATTATATTTTTGAAATCGCACTCAACTCTTAAGGGCCAATATCGGAAATTGCCAACATTGATGACAAAGGTTTTACACTTGGAATAGGCCCTTTAATTACCACAAGTCAAAGCACTTGGAATATGCCCTTTAATTACCTTGTCAAAACCCAAATCCATATGAATGGTTCGTTTAGTAAAAGTTCTACAAAATTACATTTTTGAAATCGCATTCAACTCTTAAGGGCCAATATCGCCCGTTGCCAACAATGACGACAAAGGTGTGGCTAGCTCATGGAATAGGACCCTTAATTACCTAATTACAATGCTGTGCAAATTACATTACACTGAGTAATTAAAATACTTTCCCGAGTTACAGCAAACTCAGTAATTAAAATACAAATTACAATTACTTAGAATTTAAGTAATTAAAATACAAGATACTGTTACTTGGAGAATGAGTAATTAAAATACAAATTACAAATTGTAATTTGTATTTTAATTACGTAATTCAAATACATGTAATTCGTTACTGCCCAGCCTTGGTCATACTCTATTCGCTCCACAATAGCATTAATACCCTTCACATAATTAAAAACTAAATTTGTCATCAGAGTCTAACCCTAAATTATGGAATAGCACATACAGATTTGGAAAGCCTAATCTATTCTCTTTCTATCCTATATGGTACCTATGGGAGCCAATCTCTGAGATTTGCGTTATTTAGCAAAGTGTAGAATCATGATTTTCCATATATTCGATCGTATTGGTAAAATTTGAAAATTTGTCATCAGAGTCGAAAAAAAAACGATGTATGGAAGTCTAATTTACAATATTCTGAAATCTTTCCTTAAGCTTAGAATAGGATCTCCAGGAAGACATCTTAGTTTTTTTAGTTTAGAGCTCTTTATTTTACTAATTTAACATAACAACTTTAGCTTTCGAAACTTTAAGTTCTCCAAATTTTATTTCGCCTACGAATCTGATCTTTATTTCGCCTACGATATCCCTGATCGGTACTCTCTCTTTTTTTCTCTCTTAAAAATCTTAAAACAATTATCTAAAAATGTATGTGATTGGTACATACCTCAAAGCTTTAATTCTAAAATAGTTAAGGAGCCCTATAAACCAATTAACAAAACAGTATTCTTTTATTATTTAAATTTGGCTCAAAACACAACCAAACATTGGCGTACACATATGAGACAGTCGCACAACAGCAACCGTTGAACTATACAAACAGTAACACACCCGATAAACATGATTTGAACAAGCACAACACTCTTTGTCTGCGCAAAGTGTTTGACCGTATATGGGTCTGTACTTCCTTATGAGTTCTGACTAAAAATACTCCCCTGAAAATTTGAAATGTATTCGGTTTAAAGTTGTCAGAACGGCAGCACTGATAGCCACACATTTTATCTTTTTCGGTTGTTTATTGTATTATTTGGTTAACTAACTGGTTATTCAGTTAATCAAAGCTGGATTTGCGAATCCAATTAAAGAACGATACGACGGTGGGTGAATGATTAATGTTACTAAACGAAACGGAAACTCGCGTTCATAAAAATAATATTGACGTGCTGTGAAGTCTCGAGTCTGTCCATTGTATTGATAAAACGATCTTGGTCCAACTTTATTACAAAATCGACACCTTCGAGGGTTTATGTTTTAGTATTTGCGTTTTAGACGAAGAGAAACTAGTTCCAGTCATTCTAAACTGGAACCTATGAATTAGGAAAGCAAAACTCGTTTTATTCTGTTTTGTACATTATATTTCATAATCGAAATTAACGGTAGAATATGCTGTCATTACATACAGTTGGAAAAATATATCAGTGTTTGAGAATTGTCTATATAGTCGATTCCACGTGGTAAGCCCCAAGTACCCAAGTAACCAAGTGACAGTATTAAATCATTATGTAAGCCATTCACTTGATTTAATAAACTAAACTAAAGCGAGTGTTGTAATAAAATGATATCAATAATTAAATTTCATTATAAACGCTTAATTATGATAAATAACGGCCTCTATAATTAATAATCAATAAAACTATTCGCAGCAGGTAAAGACAAGAATATAATAAACGTATAACAATACCTGCGCTAATTAAGACAACATCTTAAATAAAAAAAACAAAATAACTGTTCAGTGAAAAACTATTTGTCACTTTTTTTTTCGTATTGAAGTGAAAGTCATAAAATTTGTTTTGCATATTAATTAAAACGACTAAAAAAAAAAACAAAAACAGCTAAGTACGCGCTTCAAAAGGCTACAAAAACCCGTAAACGACCCGTTTTCCGCCATGACCCATATGATCTAAAAATTAATATTTTCGCACTGCAATAATCTTAAATCTAGTCAATTGGTGATAGAAAAAATTAATTAAAGTTATTAATTAAAATTATATACAATAGTGGTAAATATGTGTCAATATGGTATTAAGCACGGTTTTTTATATTTCTCTAAACAATTTTTTTTTAATATTATTATTCCTGTTCTTGCAGATGCGCGATTCTTCTAATCGTACTATTCTTGATTTTATACGTAACAATAGCGCAATTGTCGTAAAACCAATTATTTTAGTGTTTCTTTTTTTTTATTAGCGTTCGGTTACCAAACTACTTAAATTTATTTTATGAGCACGTTACGTGTGGGTACAAGTAGTTTTAATTCAATTCGAATGTGTTAAATACTATAAAATTACTTTGTAATGATCGTAATTAATAATGATGATGGTGACTATTACTTTGTATGGTGTACAATACTAACCCAGTGAACTTTAGATTTATTTAGTGACTTGCTTAAATCTAAATCATCATCACCATGTTATGGTATTTGGCATGGAAAGAAGCTTGTTTTCTAGCAATTTCAAATTCATTATGACTGCATAACGAAAAAGTTGTTTTGTTCTTAATGAATATTGCAATTATCGTAATTTAAATTCGTTTAAATTATGAATTATATATGGTCCCGCTGTGTGATCTTGAAATGGGAATTTTAAAATCGATTAGCACTGTGGAAGTAATGCTCTTTATTAATTAACCTACAATGTTGTCATTTCGCGTCCAAGTGTATCCTTATAATTTTTTTGATTTTGCACCGGAATTGTATCAATCACAGCAAAGCAAGATTGTTGAATGAAAGAATTGTTCAGGGAAACTAGAGACTTCCTGAAGCAATGACAGATAGCCTATATATGAGAATATCAAGCAATGAGCTCATCCTCTTGGCTTTACTATGCTAATAGAATTTCTTGCTTGGTGCTGAGTCAGTTTGATAAACCAACAACTTTTGAATGTCGGTGAGCTATAGTATAGTGACTAGACGAACTCTCTATAAACACAAAACTTCTGTACCCAGAGGATGGCTCATCAGATCGGAGTAATTCTGGTGTCAACTTTTGCGTAAAGCAAGAGTGATAGATAATTTATTTTAAATTAAAATAATTAATCTCCACATAAATTTAAATTAAAATTAAAACTACAAAATAGCGATTTACAATACTTGAGAGCTTTGTAGTGAAAGAACGCTTCATCGCTTCAAGTATTACATAAAGAAACTGTTAATTAATTAGTTACATTAATTTTAATTCAAATTACAAACTACAACATAGCGATTTGCAATGCTTGAGCCCCTTTTAGCGAGAGAATGCTTCATCTGATCGAAGTAATTCTGGTTACTCTAATAAAATAAAGTATAATAATCATGAAAATGTTGGACCTTGAGATTTTTAGAGATTTATCTGTATTGAGGTCCCCTGAGTCCGAAAAAGTAGGTTTCGAAATAGTGTCTGTCTGTCAGTCTGTCAGTCTGTCAGTCTGTCAGTCTGTCAGTCTGTCAGTCTGTCAGTCTGTCAGTCTGTCAGTCTGTCAGTCTGTCAGTCTGTCAGTCTGTCAGTCTGTCAGTCTGTCAGTCTGTCAGTCTGTCAGTCTGTCAGTCTGTCAGTCTGTCAGTCTGTCAGTCGGTCAGTCTGTCAGTCTGTCAGTCTGTCAGTCTGTCAGTCTGTCAGTCTGTCAGTCTGTCAGTCTGTCAGTCTGTCAGTCTGTCAGTCTGTCAGTCTGTCAGTCTGTCAGTCTGTCAGTCTGTCAGTCTGTCAGTCTGTCAGTCTGTCAGTCTGTCAGTCTGTCAGTCTGTCAGTCTGTCAGTCTGTCAGTCTGTCAGTCTGTCAGTCTGTCAGTCTGTCAGTCTGTCAGTCTGTCAGTCTGTCAGTCTGTCAGTCTGTCAGTCTGTCAGTCTGTCAGTCTGTCAGTCTGTCAGTCTGTCAGTCTGTCAGTCTGTCAGTCTGTCAGTCTGTCAGTCTGTCAGTCTGTCAGTCTGTCAGTCTGTCAGTCTGTCAGTCTGTCAGTCTGTCAGTCTGTCAGTCTGTCAGTCTGTCAGTCTGTCAGTCTGTCAGTCTGTCAGTCTGTCAGTCTGTCAGTCTGTCAGTCTGTCAGTCTGTCAGTCTGTCAGTCTGTCAGTCTGTTAGTCTGTCAGTCTGTCAGTCTGTCAGTCTGCCAGTCTGTCAGTCTGTCAGTCTGTCAGTCTGTCAGTCTGTCAGTCTGTCAGTCTGTCAGTCTGTCAGTCTGTCAGTCTGTCAGTCTGTCAGTCAGTCTGTCAGTCTGTTAGTCTGTGTCCTCTCTACAGCCCAGATGGTTTAACCAATCGAACTGAAACTTCAGATTTAAGCTTTTTTGATAAATTGGGAGGTCCCAGTGAATTTTACTTCAAATCGGCTTCTCAAAAGGAAAATTTCTCAAAATTCTCTGTTCGTAAAATAAAGTCGTGTGTTGGCCACACCTCCATTTTTTAAATTAAAATAACACATAGCCAACCCCAATTTTTTTCCAATTGGAATTTTAATTAAATGAAAAGTTGAATTTTTGAAATTTCCGCCGAACCTGGACAGTGGACTAGGCAATAGGTTTTTACTATTACTTTCCGATAGTTTGACTATCAGTTTACTCCATTGACCAAATGTTGCCAATTATCTTTAAGCTATATTTGTTTCACAGAATTTAAAACCTGATTGAAAAGGTTCCGCCCGATTTTGCTGATTACTAGGCCTTTTGACTGACTATTTTAATCATGTATAATGACGAATCTAGTCTGGACATCCGATCACATTTTCGGATAGTTTTGTTAAAAATTAACCTTTTTGGCAAATGGGACAAAGTTCTAAGGAACGCGTTATATGTGTAATAATTTTAAATTTAGTAATTTGAAAGTTTTACAAATTTTAGATGATTTTTTGCTGTGCATATCCTAAAAATATCCCGTGGACTCCCATTTGTGATGAAATTTCCTCTCATTCGCAAAATTTAACGGTTTTGTAATTTTGAAACATTTAAGAAATTACGTACTACACATCCTAGAGATGTCACAGGGTCTTGCTCATATTTTTGGATCTAATTATGTCGAACTTAACTACAATACTTCACAGAATTTAAAAGTTTTGTAATTTTAGATAATTTAAAAAGTTTCATGCCGCCAACCCCACGGATGTCCGTAGGGTTGTGTCTACATTTTCGGATAATTTTGCCAAGTGGCAGTCTATGTGGCCAACTAGATCTAAATGTGATAAACTTCACTACGTTTTACCGAATTTAGCAGTTAAGTGCTTTGTATCGAATTTTAATCTGCTTTACAAACTTTACTAGACATTTACTAGCTGATTCGTTAGTCGTTTCGCTGGAACTATTGAATTAGATAAAGTCTATGATGCAAGGGCTTTGGAACATATATAGAATATTTTTATTAATTGTGGAACTACTGTGGAACTTGTTTAACTAAAAAAAACGGCCTAAAAATGTTCAGGCGGTGTCGCCCCCATTTCCGGCTAGCCTGGTCAAGTGTCAGTCTATGTTACCACTTGGTCGAACTGTGACGAACTTTACTACACTTCACAGAATTTATCGAAAATTCCAAAATTTTTAAATTCTGTGCACTGTAGGAAAGCCCATCAAACTGAGGCCAACCGCTTTAATAATATAAGACAAAATTAATCCAAATTGCAGATTGAGAAGAAGACTGAACTTATGGATAACCTGTATTATGGGGCATTTGAAGCAGGGAACAGCAAGAAAGCCGGCACAGCATTATCAAGTTGCAATGTATATTGTTCGGAAATAAAGAAAGCCGGATTACTTTATCACAGTGACATGCAATCCAAAATGGTCAGAAATTAGGGGTAAAATGGAATCGGGCAAATCTGCAGACTTTCGAAAAATCTTAATGCCATGTGTTTTTAAATTAAAACTGAATGAATTGGTAGTCGAAATAACCAAAAATAAAATTGAGTAAATATAATTGAGTTTCAAAGTTGAGGTCAAAAATGAGGCAAACCTAAGGATCCGGATAACATTGATTAAATTATTTCTGCTGACATTTCTAGCGCTGTAATACCCAATGTTCATGAACCATGTGGGCTCTATAAGTTGAATTCGCCATGTACAATTGCTTATGGAAATACTGTCGATAACTCCAAAACTGTCCCATTTAATCACTTCAGTCTGATATTCAATTCCCATATTAACGAGGAAAGCTGTGCCTCAGTCAAGAGTGCCAAATGCGATTAAGATGATTTTGGTAATATATTTTGAAAAAAATTTTAAATCACGTTGAAATTAGTGCTTGAGCACCCGGGAAGCAATTTGGTGACCATTTTTTTTAAAATTCATTTTAAAATTATTGGGCACATGCAGTAAGTTTAAGTGCAGATACTGAATGGTTTTGCTTGCTTCTTATTTTGCTATTGGTTCCGGTTGCAAAGTTGTTTGATTGTTTGAATACTGTTTGTTTCATCTAAAATGTTATATCGCAGTTTCTAGAAAGTAGCACAAAAGCGAGGACTATGTACAATAATAGTGATGAAATTTGGGAAAAGGCTCTCTTCAAGGCAGTGTCCGAAAAATACCAGCGCAGCTGCGAATTCTTTTCGTTTATCTTTGTGTTCTCTTATCGTGCCACCAAATGTTCCTAAAGTTTACAAGCTTTGGCCGACTTTATAAATTAACATAATGGTCGTACAGATGACCCGTAACAATTGTGCAGATTTTGCTATGAATGAAATACAAGATGACTTTAGCAAAAAAAAATAAAAAATTCTCGATTCAGGTGGCAGTGGTAAGACATAAGTACTTACAAATTCTACAAATTACTACTCAGTACCTTAAATGAAGGAAGCATAGCACTGGCCACAGCCTCAAAAGGCACCGCTACAAATCTTTTTGTCGATGACCGAACATCCATTCGTAACTCAAAGTGGCCATTCCTTTATTTGCAAACCCCATTCCACTATTGCAGATAAACAATTCTGATACTAAGAATATTAGGGAAGCCAAAATGTTGATCTTGTCAGAGAATTGACTATAAACAAGTCCCCAGGCCAGTCATTAGAAAAGGTTGGAGTTTATTTGACAACACATTTATTTAGCGGTGCGTTCAATTTTATGTAGCAAGTTCTGAAGGAGATGCAGGAGAAATGATGCAATGGTTTTGAAGGTAATGATGTTACCGGTAATGACATTAATATGGACCGTGTAAAGGCAGCTTAGGGGAAGTATTTCCGAGTAACAAATAGGTTGCATTGCTATCGTTTAGGAATCTTAATAGTAATTTACAACGGGAGGTCTTAAAATGATACCACACTCGGCTCTTCTCGAAGGCCCCATTTATTTTTATTTTTGATTAATGATGTCGTAGTACAATAGATATCGTAAATGTCTTCGTGCTCAATGTTTATTATAAACAGGCAACATGAAAATGTTCCTTCCTATGGAACGTAATATGATTGACTAGAGCTACAGGTTGGTTTAAATCGCTTCTATGTTTGGTGTGAGCAGCACATATTAGGTAGTAACGTTAATAAGTGTCATTCAATAAATTTTCATGAAAAACGCGTTACCGCACCTATACGATGCATAAATATAAAGGTATGCTTAATTGTTTAACCAAATTGGGTTTGTACTCTAATGATTGTATTTTTGTCATTTGATGGCGACATCATGCGCTTGAGCATCTAATTAAATAATTTCCTTCTGTATGTAATGTCAGCGAAAAGCTATTTTAAATATGTTTTGAAATCTCAAACAGCCTCAAAAGTATGACAAGGGAAATCCTGGGATTTGTCGATTTTTTGATTTATTTATTTTATATTGTGCAATTCTATAATTGTGGAAAATCTTGGTTTAATGGTATCTAATTTCCGACTATACGTTAGCTCCAAATGTAGAAATTTTGAATAGCTCGTACAGAGGTTTATCGATCAATGGCATTTCCAAGTTAAACTAAGGATAATTATATGACGGAACTTGGCTATTTCTTAATCGATGATGATGAAATTTAGCATGCATGATTTAAATGGTATTCTAAAATTATTTTTAGGTGAAGTTCTGGAATAGGGACAATTAGGAAGGAACTCTGTTATTTCTAAAACGATTGGGGTTAAATTCGATACGTACGACATGAGATCGGTAAACGAACAACCGAGTTCCTTCCTAATTGTCCTTATTTCAAAACTTCATGTAAAAATCATTTTAGAATCCCATTTCCGTTGAAGGTGCAAAATTACAGCCTTCCAGAACTTCGTTAAAACTCATTTAAGAATCCCATTTTCATCGTACATGCTGAATTTCACCGTAATCGGTTAAGAAATAACCAAATTCCGCCCTAATGGGCCTGAATTTGAATTGAACATGTTGTTGATGGATAAACTTCTATACGAGGTATTCAAATTTTCTACTTTCGAATCTAAGCGACAATCGGAAATAAGCGATAGGTCAACCGCCAATTAGTTTCTTAAACCAAGGATTTATGTAATAAATTATTCCTATGCTGTTAAGAGAGTAAAAAAAAAAATCGAAACCGGGAAATCCCGGGATTTCCACACATTTAGTACACATTATATTAAGAAGATTCAATATAAATATCTGGTTTTGTCAACATGTGACGCAGTGAGCAATGAAAATGAAACACGCGCATGTAATATCTCCGCGTAGTAGTTTAACATCTGTTAGCTTATACACCGTCAAAAAATTAGAAGCATTTAAATTTTTACAGAGCAGGTTTGTATGAATTTCTAACTTAACGAACACAAATTTTTGTTCGTTATGTTGGAAATTCATACAAAACCTGTAAGTCAAAAGTAAAAAGCGTTTTCATTGTGAATGCTCTGTTATTTGGAAATTTGATAGAGTGTTGAGGTTTCCCTACTTTATCTGAGGTTAAACTTTGAACCACGACCTAGCATTGCCACAATCTTATACTGAAAATCAATTGAGCCGCCTGGTTGATTATTGTAATCGAGTCACTTTAAATTAGAGTATATTTGTTAAACTCAATTTAGACAAATTTAGAGTAAGTTTTACAACATACATTTCATAAGCTAAGTTTCAGAATGAGATAGGGTCATCGATTATAACATTTTAAACACGAGGTTAGCCATTTCTCGAAATTTACATTTTTGTTAATATCAAGTTGACAATTCTGAATAGATCAACATCAACAGACTTTAATGAATTTACCAGCAACACCATTAAAGAAATTCAAAAGCATAAGCAAGTTGATGTGGTGTATATTTACTTTGCCAAAGCCTTTGACTCCATCAGTCATTGTAAAACGTTGTTACAGTTATACAGATTCGGTATTTCTAAACAGTTTGTGGCGTGATTTAAATGATATTTGAGTAACCGCATTCAGTCTACTGAGCTTAGTAATAGAAGATCAGAATTAAGTCAAGCTATTTAAGGGGTACCACAAGGTTCTCATGTTGGTCCTTGGATCTTTATAATTTTCAGTAAAAAACGAAGAAGACATCGACAATCTAGCGAAACGGTGTGAGTCTAACCTTCTCAGTCTCAACATCAACAAGTGTAAGAGTTTATCGTTCCATCGGAAAGTTAACTCTGTTATAAAACAATATCAAATAAATGGCATACTTTTACAAAAAGTATTCGAGATTGAAGACCTAGGGATTACTTTCGTTGAAAACATGTGCTTTACTAAGCGCTAATTCCATGCTTGGTTTTATTAAGCGTTGGACTGGGGATATTTATAACCTCGAGACAATTAAGATCCTGTATTATACCTACGTCAGGTCTCAACTTGAATACGCTGTTAACGACTGGTGTCCTTTTTACGGCGAACCTATCTAAAAATTGGGTGTCTCCAAAAAAAGTTTATATGTTTATACGTTAAGACTTACCGTACCGCGTTATGCTGAAGCGCTAAAACTTATCACATGACAACATTGGCAAATAGAAGAGAGCTTTTAAAGTGTTCTTCTGTTGGAAATATTTTACTTCATCAAATCGATGGAATTAAAATAAAGGCACCGAGTATGAATTTAAGAGATCATGAGTTCCGTCATCTGAATAAACACAGAACAAACTATGGTCGAAGAGTTTTAATAAAATCGACCATCTGTCCGACTTTTACTTAAGCAAAGATCCTTTAAACGTAGGTTGAACAACATTGTGCTCAAACCTGAAAATGTTTATGTAAATTTTAATATTTGTATACTTTTCTCTTGTATAAATAAATAAATCTAAGGGGCCCCGAAAATTAGCTCTCAAAGGCTGAATTTTCAAAAATTTATGATGAAAATTTTATGAAATTTTGTTCTTTTATATGCTAAAAGTTCGAATAAAACGACGCTAAAAAAATATGAGAAAATATGCTTTTCTGGCCCTTCGAAACCCATGTGACCCCTTCTTAAGCAACTTAATTTGTTGCACCCTTTTACGGAAAACGGGTTTCTTGTAAGAATTGCAATGAATCGAAACCATTTTTTTCTGGTTTCTGCAATCTTTGATTAGACTTGGAATCCATCGTTTTTGTAGTTTTTGCAAGCCGGCTCGCAGAACCAACAAAAACGAAGGATTCGATCGATGTCAAAACAATGGATTCTGATACGATAGATTTTGACTATCAATATTTTGTAATAAGAGCAGGTAGTAGGATTTTAATTTCGATGGATTTTGGCATTTTTTAGATTTGATTTTGTAAATATTGGTGGAATGGGTTTTGGCTTTCCGGATTTCAAGGCTAATCCACAACAAACCATTCAAAAGTAAATTCGAATTCAAAGCATTAGCAAACAACATTTAAGGAAATTCTCAAGTATGTCATTTACTAAAAATTTAGACTATTCAATTTTTTCAAATTTTTCGACCCATAAGCAAAAAACTTTTAAATTTTAAAACGAGATGTCGACAATTTTGAACTATAAATGGGTTCTTTCGAAATTTTACGATTAAAAAAAAAAATAAAATTGGACAAATTTTTTGAGCTAAAGCTCTCCTCCAAGAAACCAAATTCTTGACAGTTTATTTATAACTAAACGATGTTCGCTAGGCGCAATATGCTTTTTATCGAGCTTAAAGGCTTTCGATTCTGTCTGACCTGATATTTGGTAAAAGATATTTCTGATTGTCACTAAAGCCAATCTTTATTCAACTCAATGCGACGGTTCAAATTTATTTGTCTGCCTTTGCTAAAAGTACATGAGTACTGGGGTTAGATTTTGATCAAGAGGTAAACGACTTTTTCAAAAATAATGTGACAAATCGAATATGACAACATTGATTTTAATTTAGGTGAATTTTGTACTGTGTATTGTTTAAATAAGTCAGTACAAATTAATTTGGAAATAATTTCATGCAATACGAATTATTAGCGGCTTCAAATTACTAAAAATGTCATCCGCGAGTTATCCCTAAAGTATCGAAATCTTAAATTATTATGTAACTAAGCTGGAAAACTTAATACGTTTAGGCTCGTTCAATTATTTGAAAATTTGTAATCTCAAACACTTAATCCCAAAAATTTCAATTTTTCTCAATGAGCCTAATTCAATAGGAATGAGACTCAACGGGCAGGATTCGATGGAAAATCGTTTCTTCCATTGTACTATTATTTCTGACTTAAAAAAATTCCACACAGTACGATTATCTAGTTTTTGAAGAAATAATAACAGAATAGAAGAAAATACTGGCAGAAGGTTTACATCTGGCCCAATATTTCGATATATCGATACAATACGTGTATTGTAAAGACTGTACAATGTTTTGATTCTGCAGACAGATCAATTTATTATTATTCTCTAGTAACATATAATTTTCTCAACCACCCACAGTTATCCCATTCTCGGACAATCCGGTGACCATCTTGTTTGCAAATCAGATAAGTTGCTGCTGATGTTCCTGAGGATGTATCGGCAGAGTATGCTCGTGTTTTTGGCGGTCGGCTTGATTGGATCTTCTTTGTGTAGTAAAGTAATCTTTTAGCCTAAAATTCCTGTCTAACAACCTGTGGATGCGACTGGTCCATGAATGCAATACATGCATTGCGCGTTCATAAAGAAATTGGGATTTTTCTATAGAAAATAAACGAGCAAAACAAAATTGTTTTTTTTGTTTATAATATTTCTCCATAAACTCTTTGAGTGAACCATAACCAATCGGTAATCAGCCTACATACATTTTTCGTTCGCGTTTTATAAGTTTAAATCGAGAAAAAAGCAATTTGAATTTTGCATGCAAGCGAGAAAATTATATGAGAGGAAATGATTTTATTTGTATTTCTTCGACCAAAACGTTGTTTTAGGAATATTTAGGGTAAAGGAGGTCTCTTTTGCTATTGTACCTTGGTTTAACATTGAGTAAAATATCAATATTTACTAACGAGTGATTGGTATTCATCGATCGGTATTCATCGCTTGTTTTTGGGAAAATATAGGATTGATCAAGTTGATAGTTGATGATCAAATTAAAATTGTAGATTCGATGCATAAAAATGGTTGTAAATAAAATGAAATACATTTCCCAAAAATAGTTGAAAAATATCGAAAAACAATATGAACACTAATTCACGCATCTCAACCTTTGCGAATTTCAACTATACGAATAAACTTAGTATCCTACAGTTATCTTAAAAAAATAAGAAAATATCAAAATATCGAATTTCGGAAACCTCAACTCTGTAAGATCATGTAATGTGCTTAATCCAACTCTAGGTTAAACTCGAGTAATATCGAAAATCTCAAACAATTTTTATTACAAAATGCTCAACACCAAACAAATGTGATATAAGCGGTCTCAACGCGACTCAAAATAACTTAACTCAAAGCTACCCTTAATACAATCCAAACAAAACCCTAATAATATCGAATGCGAAAAACCTCAAAAATCACATAAAATATCGAAAATCTCGATTCACCTGTAGTTCGATAACATATAACACAACACATTTCGGGTTCTCTTAATGCTTACATAATAATATTTTGCAATTGGGATTTTGTAATGGTGAATTCTCGGCTCTCGTAACTCGAAATATGAGAGACACATAAGGAAACCGTAGCTGGTGAAAATTGACACCCAGAGGAAACCGTAGCTGGTGAAAATTGAAATTTGGAAGGTTTACAATAATGCAATCACCACGTAAACATCGAAAAAACTAGAATGGAATGGATTTTGAAATACGACCATGTAAACACCTTCTTCGTATAGTGGCAAGTTTTGACATTAAAACGTCACTTTTTTTTATTTTTGCCGAATAGATTTCTTTAGTTGTAAATTTTACTCAACCAGTATATTTTTTTTATAGATTGTGGTCGATTTACTACACTATGGACCACGTGAACAGTAATAGTAGGATCGTTTTTACAAATCCAAAACACTGTACTACGACCACAAATGGCCTTATAAATTCCGTTTTTAACGTGTATGAAACTGTGTAAATTACTCAGTGTAGTTTACTCGCTCAAATCAAATTTGATTTAATTTGCTTAAATTGGATTTGAGTTCTATTTCACAATCGAAAAAGCTATTTTATAGACTTCCAAAACTAAAGACTTTGGAGTAAAAGATTCGACTTGGTAACACGAACCTCAACTCCAAAAGTACAAACATTTGATGTATCTCTGATAAAACGTTTTTTTGACAAATTGACCACTTTTAGTTTCTTATGGGTTAAATGAATTATTTTGAAATTTCTCTAATGGTTAACTCCCCACCAGATTCGCAGTAAATTTTGGCAATATCGACGACGACGATGAAGACAACGACGTGTACACAGAAGGGCTTTTCCACAGAAGGAAATACGTCATAATTTAAGGAACTTTGACGAATATTTACACGTGCGAAAAATGCGTACACATTTTAAATTAATGAATCAAAAAACTATTGGCTCCAACCAACCATAGACCAAACCAATGTGTTGTAAGAATATATGGTAAGTAAATACTACTATACTAAATAACTAATACTAAAATTCAATTTGAATTCTAAAACAAATGTAATGCTAAAAATAATTTTTGTTCAAGAGTGATTAACTATAAACTTAATGAATTTATTTACAAACTTAAAACAAATAAAAAATGTTTGAATCAATTTAGTAACTTAGAAATTGATCAAATCCTGTTAATTAGATGTCAAGATCAGTCAACCGGTTTTTTGATATTTTCGTTGGATTTATTATATTCGATTTCGTTTTTCAATCATATTTATAAACAAGCATTTTGCCGACATTCTCCGTAAATTAGAATTTCGAGGGATTAAGTCAATTAAAATTCACCGCTGAGATCCTACACCGTTCTTACTTTAATATTTTCTTTATGAGTTACCGGTATTGAGCATAATACAACAATTACAAATGATGTGTTAGCCATATTTTAATGTCTTTATTTATTATATGCTGTACAATTCAATATACGAGTATTTCGTGATTATTTTTCTTGGCAAATAGTACCTCATTATGCTTATATAGTTTTGGTGTTAGGCCAAAACATTTAACTAAATTTGATTCATTAAAGGCGAACGAATTAACTTAAATTTATTGTAATATTGCTGAAATTATTTAGTGAATACTTTCAAAGTTTATGTATTAGAATAATTTGAATGAATGTAAGTAATCTTTTGGAAGTAAGTAGTCTCAAAAATTATTACTTTCAAGGGTTTGTCTCATGAAAATATGTAATGATAAAATCACGGTACATGCAGCAAATTTTTTTAAGGCACCTTGTTGCCAGAAATGTAGTGCTGAAGACGTTCCATACATCACAGTTGTCAACTTGAATGTCAGGAGCGGTTCAGCTGGTGAGTATCGCAACAAGATGAGTTGAAATCTCGGGCCGTCTTCGTGAATTCGGACTTGACGGTACCAAAGTGAGCTAAAATTGAAAAAAGTTCAGTCTGCAAAACTGGACCTGTCATCATTATTGAGTTCAGTGATCTTTCGGTAGCAGTTTTGGCGGACCCATCAAAAACAACATGTAAATTTCTTGATGAACTGTTAGTGTTATCCACAAACATTGGGTAACTATCCAATAATTCCGCAGTGAATTGTGGATACGTTTCTCCAACTTGCAGAATCGGTAAGTCTCACTATTTCTTGAATCACCCGCTTGCGATGGATATACTGAGTATGGAATCCTTCCGATGAATCGCACATCGCTATTACTCATATTCAAATTTGCGAAATTCTCTTCACACTCTGATTCTTCGGGGAAGGAATCTAGAACCGTTCAATTTGTTCACTCACATTAATCTTAAGCTTATACCGAACGACACATTGTATAATAAACCATCATAACTCATTATAAGCAAAATTATTTTTACATTTAAATTTTTAATATTCGCTATAAACCACAACAAATTGACGAGCTATTATGAGATGATGAAAGTCACAAGATAAAAATTTCACCGCATCTTTCTAATTAATTTTCGATTTGTTTTTACATTACGTACTCATAGTAATGTATTTAAATAAGTACGGTTTAACAAACAAATCAAATTTTATGAATTTTCTCATCAAATTACAATATTGTTGCACTTTCAAATCATTTTCACATAAAATGTATATTTAAATGAAGGCGCAACCGTATTTGTGTGCGCACATATTTCCAATTCCGCCATAAGTTTTCGTCTTCGCGTAAAAGTTACATTCAAATTTACATAATAGGTAACAACCAAATGTTTTTAAGCTGCACACGCTTATGTAACATAACACAGTTTTTCGATCAGTTTTACGCATAATTTGTGTGTGGTCACACGGTCGTTCATAAATATTAGAAATTTCGTGTTTTGGCTAATTTATGGTAAATTCAATAAATTGTCACGCGGAAGTTGTTAAAACGTCAACCAATTTTATTCGACTCAGATGGAAAGTGATAATGAACTTGTTGCTGAAAGAAATTTAAAAGTTTTTTCAATGCTAACGCCTTTTCTCGGATTCTGTATATTTTAATCGTTACTGGCTTTCGTTAATTAATTCAAATTTATGGGACACAAAGCTTGATATTTCAATTATTGCAGTCTAATACTCGTATATGTAGAATGTAAATAATTCTGCAGAAAAAAAAATAATTTGGATGCAAATTTATTGTGGGAAATAAAGCGAAATATTTTTAAAACTTAAGCCGTCAGTGGACAAATATTATACACCTTCTTAAATCATGCTGCGAATAGGTTGATTTAAAGAACATTGTGTTAATATATTCTAAATCTATTAATTGATTAAATTTTACAGCGTAGACCTATTATGAGATATATTTTTACGTTTTTATTATTCAACCAAAATTAGGTTGAATGCCATAAATAAGAAAAAATTGGATAGCGCGGCGGTATCAGTTTATCTCAAATATTTTAAAATTAGTTCGTACGCACAAGAAAAGTGTGGATGTTGTTAAATGAAACAAACTGTATCGGCTAATTTACTGTTAAAAAATTATTATGAAACTATTCACATGTGTGGCGGAAATTTAACTAAGCGTAGAAAACCAGAGCCGCCTAGAGTAGAAAGCAGTAATGATACGGCATTCTTTATAAGCTTTTACATTTAGTGGTACAACTTTTCACTGTTCTCTTAAGAATCCGCATTGTAAAAACGGTATTTTTTATCTTCAAGTTTTTCAATGAAAAAAGCTCAGATCTTAAACAAAAAGGCTATACTTTAAATAAATAATAGTTGCAGAAATATTTAAATTAAATTAGTGAATCTCACAATTTGAATACTCCTAAAATTATTGATAAGAAAATCACACAAATAACAACCAATCTCATAATTACTGCGGAATCAATTGCTGCACCTAAAGTTCCACTTATTCCTAATAATAGAATTATATTAGCAAATTTTATCTACAATTTAATTTAAATAAAAAAATTTCGGTAAGAAAGAGGCGGCAGTCAGATTTTCGAAGAGAATTTCATATTTATTTTCATAATCTTAACAAAGTGATAAAATCTCATTTCGATCAAATTCGTAACAAGCGTTGGTATAACACATTATCAACTTTCTGGTGATACCCAATGAACAGTTCGGTTTTCGATCAAACCACTGTGCAAACAATCTATCAGATCTGGGCTTTTGATTTATCATATTCAATTATTAATGATATCAGAATTAAATTGTCAACTTTTGTTAGAGATGATATACCAGTTATATATATAACACATGTATATTAAAATGTTACATTAGGAATATTGAATATGATGTTGAATTTTTAGTTGTAGAAAGCAATTGTCAGACGATACTTGGTCTTAAAACTTGTGTAGAGTTGAATTTAGTAGCGAAATCTTATACGGTTAGTAGTACGATGGATAATGAACAGGTGTTGAATGAATCTGTAATTGGTGATGATTCGGTAAAGTCTTTAGTGGTTCAAAGCGCATTTTTATTTAATGGTCTTGGAAGTCTGCCCCAGGACGCACACATTGATATTGATGAATCAATAACTCCCACAGTGGATGCACCACGTAAGATTCCATTTAGTTTATATGAGCCACTGAAAGCCGAGTTAGAATTAATGTGTAGAAAGAATGTCATCACAAAGGTTTCGGAACCTACTGAGTGGGTGAATTCGATGGTGATTGTATCAAAGGCAAATGGGAAAATTCGAATATGTTTGGATCCCCGAAACCTAAATAAAGCGCTAAGGAGACCACATTATCCAATGCCAAACATTCGTAGTCAGTTGAATGGAGCGAAAATATTTTCGTGTCTTGATGCATATTCAGGATTCTGGATGATTAGTTTAGACAAAGTCAGTTCATATTTGTGTACATTTAATACGCCCTTTGGCAAATACAGATTTTTGTAATTGCCATATGGTATAGCAAGCGCACCAGAGATTTTTCAGAAAATTATGTATGAAATATGTGGTGATTTACCTGGAGTAATGGTTTACGTGGATGACATATTGGTGTATGGAAAAAATGAATTTGATCAGAAGTTGGTTTTAACAAGTGCAAATTTTCGTTACGTCAAATTTCATACTTAGGTCATGTGTTTACTGATAAAGGTATGGCGGCTGATCCAGAAAAGGTTCGAGCTATTCAACAAATGCCTACACCTATAAATAAAAAGGATTTACAACGATTTTTAGGTTTAATTAACTATCTTGATATATATACATACATTCCCTCGTTGTCTGATAAAACAAAAATCTTAAGACAATTATTATGTAATGATGTTGAATTCATATGGGATGAAAATTGCGAAATATCTTTCAATGGACTTAAGGAAATAGTGTCATCTTTGGCCATATTGGCATATTTTGATCCTAATAAACAAACCGTTCTTTCTGTTGATGCGTCACAGTTTGCTCTGGGAGCAGTGATTGTACAAGACAATAAACCATTGGCATTTGGGTCAAGGTCATTAACTAAAACTCAGCAACAATATGCTCAAATAGAAAAAGAGCTTTTGGGCATAGTCTTTGGATGTGAAAGGTTCTAGCAGTATGTTTACGGTCAGAAAATTTTGGTGGAGACAGATCATCAGCCTCTCGTGTCTCTATTTAAGAAATCATTGTGTCAGGTTCCCCTAAGACTGCAACGGATGATGTTGCGTATTCTATATGATGTGCTAATATGATCTGTGCGTTGTATATATACCAGGAAAATATATGATTATTGCTGATATGCTGTCTAGATCACCATTGAAAGGTAGTGAGTGTAAAAGTGATTTAGATGATGATTTCGACGTCTGTGTGAATATGGTGACTGCGAGTAATTTAGCCATGTCTGATGAGCAGTTTGAGTTGTTTAAGACGGCAACTTTGAATGATTACAGTCTACAATTAATGATAAAATATTGTAATGATAGTTAGCTGGTTAAAAACAAGATAGATGAACTGGTAGGTCCTTATTTTGCAATGAGTGATAAGATAAATGTAATAAACGGGTTAGTTTTTCAAAAGGTCAAAAGATTGTAGTTCCCAGAAGTTGGCGATCTGATATGTTGAAAAGGATACACGAAAGCCACCTTGGAATGGAGAAGTGTCTGAGGTTAGCACGTGAGCTAATGTATTGGCCAAGAATGTCTACTGAAATTATGGATTATGTGAGACAATGTGATATTTGTTCAAGATTTTCTGATAGTAATCCTAAACAGCCGTTAATACCTCACGAGATACACAATTTACTTTTTTTGAAGGTCGCTATAGATTTTTTTAGCCACAAGTCACAAATATATTTAATTTTGGTTGATTATTATTCCAGATTTTTTGAAATAGCTAAAATGACGTCGGGATATGGAGCAGCACAGGTTATAGTGCAGTTAAAATCTATTTTTGCCAGGTATGGGATTCCAGTGGGATGTGTATCGGATAATGGTCCTCCATATAAATCTAAGGAGTTTGAAATTTTCTTTAAAGAATGGGGTACAAAACACGTCACTACTAGTCCATATTATGCTAGGAGAAATGGCCTTGTGGAAAATGCAGTTAAGTCTATAAAACAAATTCGGAACTTTTAATGCCGAGAATGTTGAGAACAAAATTACCGGTACATTCAAATAAATTGATTCCAAAAGTGGTTGATAGTAATGAATATAAAGATAGAGTTGAAAGAATTCAAAATCAAATGAAAAATTATTATGATAGGACAACTAAAAATCTGCCAGATTTGAAATTAGATCAGATGGTATATTTTAGAAAAGAGCCCAATGGTTCTTGGCTAAAAGGGAAGATAGTCGGTATTGTTAAAGATGTTCCTAGATCATACATGGTAATGTCAGTTGATAGTGTATCATATCGTTGAAATAGAAGCTTCATCAAAGTAAGATATGAAGACGGAGGTGAACAGAGCATTAAGCCTTGTCAGTTTGGGTCACAAAGAAGATCAAATCAGTTAGATAAAAATGGAAAGTTAGTTATGAGTCAAAGAAGAAAATTGTCGGAAAGGATAATAAAGAAACCTGTAAGATTAAAATTTAAGTAAATTTATTGCATAAAGTAAATTTGTCATTGTAATTAAAATATAAACTAGAAATTTAAGTTTTAATGTAAACTTTAATTTTCAACAATTTGCTAAAAAAGGGGCATGTTTTATAAAGTTAAACATAGATGTCATATATATCGCGTGTACATATGGTAATACTATTTCTGTAACTACATATGGAAACACTATTTATGTAAAATACAAATATATAAAATAAGCCAGATACATAAAGATGTACGAAGTAAAAATACATATCTTTTAATTAGAATTCTATATAATCTGTAAACATTCGTAATAATAAAATATAATACATGGGCTAATAGCCAAAAACTCGATAGGCATTGTTTGTTAGATATCAAAAAGGCCTTCGACGCTGTATGTCATAATTCTGATACACAAATTATAATATATTAATCTACCTACGTATTAGAAGTTAGCACGAAATCAAAGTCAAACTGCAATTTCTATATATCTTGCATCGATATCAGATAAGTCCCCCTTAAATCGCATATAATAAAGGGTGGGCCAATAAGAGTTTCACTGTGTTAATAGTAAATAAAAAATTATTACGCTGGAATG
The DNA here is from genome assembly GCA_958295665.1 of Tipula vernalis. Taxonomy (NCBI): domain Eukaryota; kingdom Metazoa; phylum Arthropoda; class Insecta; order Diptera; family Tipulidae; genus Tipula; species Tipula vernalis. The sequence goes on from OY282559.1 coordinate 342,530,467, forward strand.
TTTTTGATTTCTATATTGAATCATGCTTATTGATTGATAACAATTACGTATGAGAAGTTAGCACGAAATTTTCATCCCGAAACGGCTTTTTTTCTAAAATACAATTTAAGGAAATTTTCATTCCATCCAGAACAAAATATGCCGAACTCTTAACCAAAAAGTATTCATCCCAAAAAATCCCGCACAAGAAATTTCGAAATTGGCCGTGTTTCATTGTAAGTATTAAGTTTCGCGCGCGTAAATCGAATTGGTAAAATTTTTTTTTCTAAGTTGGTACAACCTTTTTTGACATTCGTGTGACGTTTGAGCAGAATACGTCCATTATAGTGCGAGTTTGGCAGCCATTTGTTTATGACGCGAAAAGTTTATCTGGCGATCTATACTATGGAAAAAAAATTGAACAACGAAATTTTGTGTTTCCAATGGAATTAGTACTACGGAATTATTGAAAATGCTGCAGAAGTATTTTGGGGAGTCTACTCTAACGAGAACGCAATTATTTGAGTGGCATAAAGCATTCAGCCAAGATTGTGCTCGAAAATCGTAGAGTTGACATTAGAGAGATGTCAGAGGCTCTCAACATCTCTTATGGATCGACTGAACAAATTTTGGTTGATGTTTTTTTAGCCTATGAAACGCAAATTCGTCGTAAACGGCCAGATTTGTGGGCAAACAATTCATGGATTTTCCACCACGATAATGCGCCATCACATTCCAGCCTGATTGTGATTGAATTTTTGGCCAAACACGAAACAAAAGTCATCGCTCGCAGCCACCGTACTCGTCAGATTTGGCTCCCTGTGACTTTTTCCTGTTTCCAAAACTCATATATCCGCTCCGAGGAAACCGCGACTCATGGCGCTATAACCAGCCGGATTGAAACCATCAAAAGAAATTCGTTGGCCGATGCCTATAAGATGTGTATGGAAAATGGATTAACCGTTGGCATGATTGTATTGGCTTAAAAGGAGCCTATTTTGAAGGCGATAATAAAGATTTGTATTAAAATACATAAAAATGTTGTTCTTTTTACCAGTCCGGGTCAAATTTCATCAGATGGAAGATTTACCTTGCGGTTCATTTTCACCATTAATCACCGTGATTTCCTAATGAGGGTGGTTTTTTCATCTATGAAATCGGCGCAAGAAATTTCGAAATTGAAATTTGACCGTGAATTTAATGTTTATTCACTACACATGTAGATATTTTGTGTCCAAAGGAATTATCAAATATTTGAGTTTTAAATATTTATTTAACTATATGGCTCTTAAACTGGATGACAGTTTCGTTAAGAGTTTTAAATAATTTTTTCACACACATTTTAAAAAAAAGCGACACACATTTTAGAAAAAAGCCTTTTCGGGATGATAATTTCTTATACGTAACAATTATGTATGAAAGATAATATCGGCCAAATCTTTAGCACAGCTTTGGCCTCGACAAACACAACTTGATCAAAGAAAATTGTCGTCAGTGTCGAGGCCCATCTCAGCGGATACGCTAACAAGCAAAATTGTCGAATTTGGGCCGATGAAAAGGTCTTTGTTGTTTCGGTGAATGGTGAACGCCATCACACTACGATAAGTAATTTTTATGGCCCAAATTGGATTATATGGATGTGGACGATTTTTTGTTTCAACAAGACGGTTGTGCCTCGGCCAATGCAACAATGGCCACCGAAGGAAATTTAAAATCCGAACCTCATTAAGACGGGGCTTAAGGGTGAAATTAACCAAAACGTCTAGCATAATATTTGCCATGAAACACGGCCAATTTCGAAATTTCTTGCGCCGATCTCAGAGATGCCTTCGTGAGATAGGTCATGGTTCTCGACAATTTGGATAGAAACAAATTGTAGAGCCTGTATTATTTTACAATGGACCCTATTTTTACGATGCATTTACTCAAATCATTCAATCTGGAAGGTATAAAATAACCATTGTGATGTAGCATTCCATATTTCGAAATTTATCAACATATGTATCTTACGAATATTATGTAACTCTTTAATTCGAATTTATATTATTCGTAAGAACTGTTCTTGTCGTTTTTGATTATCTTGCTTCACAAAAACTGTCTGGATATAACAAATTTTAAAGGGTTCATTTACACAAACCCCTAGATTTCTTAATTATAAATAATTTAGTAATTCTCAAATTACCTTATTTCTGAATTTAAAATTTGAACATTGAAATTGAAATGTTTAAAATTTTCTAAATTCCTAAATTATGAAATTTCCAGATCTAAATATTCTCCTAAATAAATTCAATATTCCAAGATATTTTGATTGACTTCATTTCACTTTTCGGTTTTCTGAGGATTTATTCATTTTGCAGACGTGTCAGTAAAAAAAAAGAATTTTTGAAGTAGCGTCTGTCGATGACTCTGTTTATGCACTACAACTCAAAAGAATTAAAAATAGGCCTGATAATATGTATGTATTTAAGATTTATACCCTGGATAAAATCATTTTATAGGTAGAAGTTAAATGATTTCTTTAGACGTTTAAACGTTTCCAAGGTCGTTTCAAGGTCAATTCCATTTTTAGATTGTAACACATTGAAGAAACAACTTTATCGCGACAAATTTTTCATCAGATAAGGTGATGGCATAACAGAAATTTCCGTTGAAAATACAAATAAAAGTGTTAATCCAACTAACATAAACAATAAGCGAACCGGTGATGTCCAAGGTTCTCAGATACTGCTAAACTCAAACGACCTTATAACAACTGATCTACAAATTTGATTATCGATGTTGACATCAGTAAGATTGAAAAACCCGTAACAAATAACTCTGACGTCGATTACTCTTGATCCTAAAATGAGCAAGATTTGGAGGAAGATAGTAATATTTTTCCAAATCCAATACTTGGTGGCGAATTCCCAGGCCTTCCAACTGATAGCCCAATAAATATCGCTGAAGCAGTTTTAAGAGACACTGTAGAATCAAAGCCAAATACTTTAAAACCGCCACCCATCATTGGTCATGATACTAGAAATATTAAACAGATCAAGGACATCTCTTGTAATTTTGGTGGTACCTCTCCTCAAGTAATTTGCGACTAGTGTTGTGATCTGTGACAAAGAGACAGAGCAGTAACACTGCATTAAGTTTCACACATACATCCATAAAAACCAGCGCTCGAAGGTGTTAATTATCAAGACGGGAGACGGAAATTGAAAAACTCAAAGCAGATCTCACAGCCAAGGGGTTTACGGTTCAGAACGTTTACCCCATTCAAAAAACGATAGACAACTCAAATGTAATTGAAGAGGTGTAGACCAAGTACTCCGATATAATGCTGTTCAATGGATGCTCCGGCAATGCCGGAAATTCCAGGCCTTTGCGCATGTGGCAGAGATAGATTATGGCCCTAAAGCCGGGCCGGGTGTTCGATTCAAGTTTTGTTGTAAGGGTATCTCTTTCGCCGATATTTTAAAGAATAAACCTTCGGCTCAGTTACCGACTTGCAGTAATGCTGCAACAAATCAGATCAATATTGACCATCCCCTTTAGGGACTTTGCCCTCAGGTAAGATATTAATTTTCTTAGACATGCTTAAGACTTTAGCTAGTTTAATTGGTTTTCGTAATAATAACCTATGTTTTGGTTGATTTGGCAAGAAATCGCTTGTGTGGATTTGAATCACGCCAGTTTCAAAATACAAAACTAGCTAGATTAATTTATTTCTTCGGCATTTACTAAATTATACATCAAATTAAATTATGTGCGAGGTTAATAATACAACGTTGCGGTAAATAATTTAGACGACAGTAAGGTAAAATAGGCACCTATGTGCATTGGTTAATTTGCGCCATGCAGGTTTCAAAAATCAGTTTCTAACGTTTTTTCTGTACGAAGAACTGAAGTAATACTGTTCAAGTTTGAACGGATTTTTGACCCAAAGAGAACTTGATGGAACATCTATTGGAGTATTTCCGTGAAATGCTTTTTCAAGTATTCAGGAAATTATTTTTGGACCGAGAAACGTCAAAAACTGAGTTGACGTAAATGTGGGCGTAATACGTGTTTTTTTACATAGTTTAGATAACGCAACCAGTTATACCTAAACCAGTTCTTTCACAGTATTTTTGCACCTTTTGTTTACACGAAGGAACGCATATAGCATTAAAAACTAGTTCAGGTATACTTATGTGCATAATACTAAAAGGCAATCTCATAGGAACGATAAAAGATACATATATAGTTTTGACTTGAGAATCTCTCAATTGTAATAAACTCTCTTTAATCCTAAAAATACGTTAAAAATTGACTTGCCTACGTGTAGGTTTTCATGTAATCAGTGAATATAACTTTTGGACCGAAAAAACGTTAAAAATTGACTTGGCATAAGAGTGGAAGTAACATATGTACATAAGCAGATTATACTTTTACACTGTTTAGATTAAACAATGATAGGTTACATACATCAAAGGGAATTTAACATACATACATAGCTTTTACTATTACATAGTTTAGATTAACCAGTAGTTTTAGGCACACCTAAACTTGTTTTCCGCGTTAAAAAATTGACTTGGAATCAAAAGTGGGAGTAACACCTGCATATATGCAGTTTATAGTTTAGAATTGTTTAGAATATTAGATTAACCAATGGTTTTGGTTATATACTAATATGTGCAGATATGCTGCCTATAATATTACATAGTTTAGTTTAACCATTGGAAGGTTATACTTATACCCATCAAAATACCTTTAACATTGTGTGCATACGCAGTTACAGCATATATATATATATATATATATATATATATATATATATATATATATATATATATATATATATATTTATATATATATATATATATATATATATATATATATATATATATATATATATATATATATATATATATATATATAGCCTTGGCCAAAATTATAAAGCGCCCCTCCCAAATTGCAGTATCTACAAAACGAATGAAGACAACAATTAAAACTCAATATTTTTAGGAAATACTTTTTATATTTTATTAATTTTAGTATTTTGTAGGTCCTCCTTTGGCTTTGATGACAGCCAGGACTTTTTTGTTCATCGACCGTACTAATTTTTCGCAGGTATTTCTCGATATATTTTTCCATTCCTCTGTCAGCGCACGTTTGAGGTCTTCCTTTGAAGTCATACTGCGATCCTTGATTTTTTTTTTTTAAATTGACCACAAATTTTCATTGGGATTTAGGTCTGGTGACTGGGCGGGCCAGTCCATGACTCGAATTTGTTTTTTACGAAACCAACTCATCGTAACGCGGGAAGTATGGTAGGGGGCATTATCCTGTTGATAAATTATCGAAGAACTATCCGTTTCCCCAAATATTTGCCGAATTGAGGCATTCAATGCAGCCTCGAGGACGGTAACATAGTTGGTACTGTTCATCGGACCCTCACAAAACAACAGTTTTCCCACCCCTGATAATGCCATACAACCCCACACCATCAGTTTACCCCCTCCATGCTTTACGGTAGGCACTACACAATCAGGATTGTATGCTTCCCCGACTCTTCTTCTTACGATGGTGGCGCCAGGAGTTCCAAAAATCTATAAGAATTCCATCAAATTTAACATAAATTTCTCTATTAATTCTTTTAAAATACATAGCACAATTTTTTATTTTTTTTTTGACTAATTATTTTTTAATATTTATTTTTTATATTTACCTCAAAAGTAGATTCATCTGACCAAACAACTCTCGCCCAATCCACGTCATTCCAATGTTTGTGTTCTCGAGCCCATCTCAAGCGACTTTTTATGTTGGTAAGTGAGAGCAAAGGTTTTTTTCTTGCTTTAAAACCTTTCAATCCAGCTTGCAGGAGCCTTCTTCTAACTGTCCGTGCCGAAATGTGAACTTCTTGTTCTGTTAAATGCTTTGCAGCTATCTCAGCAGATGTTTTTCTTCGGTTTTTGAGAGATTTTCGCACAATTTGTCGATCGTCTCTTACCGAAGTGATACGATTTCTGCCTGAGCGTAGTTTATAGGCATAGTCCCCGGTCTCTTTAACCCTTTTCAATGTAGATTGAACTGCTCCACGAGAGCATTTTAATTTTTGGGATATTTTAATTTGGCTTACACCTTGGGAATCCAACAACACAATTTGTGCCCTTATTCCTTCACTGAGTTGGCACGCTTTAGGCATAATTATCACAAACACACTTTTTTTCCCAGAAAACTTACGAAAACTCTTTTTGATTTAAAACACTTTATGTGAAGACTGCACACGATCAAATACAAAACTAAAATAAAAAAATTTTACGACGCTACAACTTCTTGTTAAGAACCTAAAACAAAACAAAAATTGGTGATTTTCAATAATTAAGGGTCGCATTCGGTGGGATGACTCGTTCGTTAACAGCCATTGTTTAGAAAGACATAATATTAATATATAATGCTAATAGATAGGGGTGCTTTATATTTTTGGCCAAGCCTGTATATATCTATATCTATATATATTTATATATATATATATATATATATATATATATATATATATATATATATATATATATATATATATATATATATATATATATATTTATATATATTTATATATATATATATATATATATATATATATATATATATATATATATATATATATTTATATATATATATATATATATATATATATATATATATATATATATATACTATATACATATATATATATATATATATATATATATATATATATATATATATATATATATATATATATTTATTATTTTAAACATCCATATTATTTATTTCAAACATTCATAGTATTTAATTTAAACATTCATAATATTTATTTTAAACTATTATAGTATTTTTTTTGTTTAACATACAGACCGGCTATGATTTCCTTTGTCAGATCATATTTGGCAGACAGGAAATATTTTGTAAGTGTTAACAACACCTAATTCAAGTGGTAGAAAAATTGACTCGGGAGTGCTGAACCAACTTCACCTTCCACCAACTTTCAGGCATATGCTGATAATACCTCAATTTTTGTTGAAAATGTAGTGAATTCCAATGCATGAATAATCAAATTGAAATAATCAAATTTTCTCTTTGTCCTTTAGGTGTTGCAGTTGACTTTGAATACATTTCGATTTGATTTGAAATCACTTTAAATTTAAGATTCGCTATAAGTATTCTATAATTACTATTCTGGTGGGTAGAAGACACAGTTAGTTATTATTATCTTATATTTTTAATAAATTAAAAATTCTCTAGACATTTAGAATAATTACTGGACCATGAAATTTAAGATAAAATAAAAAAAACTGTTGCTAGTATATTGGCAGTAAGCTGGTTTTACTAGAAAATCTAACCGAAATAGCCCAAATAAATATCCGAGTTAGTTTCTTGATGAAGCAAGAGTTATGAGTTTATGCTCAAATATCAATAGGAGATGATTGTATTTAAAATTTTGATATAATATACTGAAGTTCATAAAAGCTCTCATTTCAAATAATTTTTAGCACATTTTGATTTGGATGGTAATATCATAATGGCGAATTATGCATTTATTTGGTCTGTTAGTTTTTTTTTTATAAATTGTTGGTGAATCGGACAAATAAATAAAAAATAAAAAACATTTTTGAAGATTTACATAACTGAACGTTTGCTAGAAAAGAGAAAAAGTGATATTGATTCAAATTCGAATAATTATACATAAATAACAAATATATCATATTTCACATTAGGAACTTTGGGATGAATAATTTACCTAAACTTGTTAAGCTAATTGTTAATTCATCCAAACCAAAATTCATAAATTACTTAATTGTAGCGGCAACATGAATGAAAAGTTCAAATATAATTATCTTTTAATTAATTCAGTTATTTAAGTGTTTTCTCTTATTGAGGATTAAGATGGTGAAATTGCTTTATTTAAATTAGAATGACATTTTTTTAAAATTTTAAATGCTGAATTTATCACCTTAAAAGTGTCATGAAATTAAAGCATAATAAACGTTTTACCACAGCGGCGGAAACAAATATTTTATTTAGCTACAAAATTGGAAAATATTAAAATTATTATGCGGAAGCAGTCGAAAGTTTTTGTAAGAAGTTAGTTCTTGCATGTTGCTATTAACATAGCATAAAGCTGTTCTAATTTTTTTGAACCGCACTAGCTGGAAACTTGAAATAAAACCTAAATTCTAGGCCATTCAAGACCATCATAGAAAATGCGGAAAGAACCTACTATTTCTAAACTTGTGGTTGAGTTTTTTCGACTTTTCAAACACAAACCAAACGTGTGAAAATTTTGAAAATTGTATTTAAATTTTCACAAGCATAAACATAACAACAAAATATTTTATTTTCCCATTCCTCTAAGAGCACGCTTCGGAGTTGATCCATCGTATTCAGGCCGAATTCTTCTACCAAGAATGTCCCAAACATGTTCTAAGAGCTTCTTCTACATGGCCTTCAACATGTTATCTTCGAAATATTTACATCTGGCATGAGGTCTTGAAATATCGTTAATTAGTACGAAATTATCACCTATGTGCGTAGAGAACAACATATTCTTTCAATATTTCGTTAATATAGCAAACGGCTGTTATAGATCACATTGGAACTATGTAAAGCTCGTTGCGTGCTTCCGACTTATTTGGGAGAACTTTAAATCAAATTTTACCAGTTACCCGGTGATCTAATTATGATTTTGTGTTAGCCTGTGGGTTCAACATTATTGTGCAAATGTTTAGAATATTCTCACCGATTTTCATACCTCTTTCCAATAACAGAGCTGAAAATAGGGTTTTCAATTTCTAAATATTTAAGAAAATTTTAAATTAAATTTTGCCTATTAGCCAACAAAAATCGTGAAATTTGCTACCTCTTTTCAATAGTTAAAAATTAATTTTTCCGTTCCGTTTCATAACATAATATTCAAGAAAATTCTAAATTAAATCTAGCCATCGTTAAACATTATTTGTTAAAATTTTTAGAAGATTCTCATGGATGTTGATGAATTTGCACAATATATTTCAAAATGCAGATAAATTTCTAGAATCTCTAAATTAAATTAAAATTTAATTATTCTAAGCCAAATTTAAACCTTAAGCCAACTTCCAAATCAATATTAAAGAAACCAAAACTGTTGCCTTCCAAAAATTCTCAGCATCATAAATTAAACTTTACCTTTCTCTATTTCTGTTTTAAAATTTTGATTATTCCATAAAATTAAAAAATTTAGAATTTAAAATCGAAAAGTAAATAAATTTAAAGCGCTGAACTTATCAAATTTTAAAACAAAATTGAAATGGAATTCAAAAGTTGTTGCTATGAAGGTTGATAATCCTCGTGAATTCGGGATGATGCTGCTTGATAATTCAGCCAGATTATCGTACTCCAATTTTATTGTAAATTTATATTTACGGATGTATTTAATATTTAATAAAACAAAATTGTAAACCGTTTGAACAAATCTTTATTAAATATTTATCAACACTTGATATCTTTATTTTCGCTTGTTGTGATCTCGATGGAATCTCGTTTCGAATAGGAAGGATTTTCTTTATTTATTTTTCAGCTTAATTAAAACCGCCAAAAATTTGATGGTTTTTACATATTGACATCTTTGTTTAAACATGTTAACTAATTACTATTTCTTTAAATTTAATCAAATAATAAGTGACATCTCTTATTGTGTAGCTAAACTAAGTTTGTCGTGAGCTTTCATGTGTGTACAAGATAATTTTATAAATTGAGCAAACTGTTATATAAATCAATTTTGACAATAATTCTTCTGTCAAATAAAAAATTTAAATAATAATAAACAGTGGTGTTGTGTTGTGATTAGAACGATAAAAATAAGCTAAGTTTCCCAAAAAAAAATAAATTTATAATACTGAATATTTAATTCTAATGTTGTGTTTGTTTTTAGGTGAAGATTGCTGCTGATGATATTCTGCTTCAACATTCCGCCGGCCATGAATCATCTGATTCATTGTATGTGATGGGCAGCTTACACAATTTATGGATGGGTCGCTGGATAATTTTGTCGGTGTTTGCTACTCGGATGGATACTATCCGAACCTTGCCATCATTTGCAGGATGTGTTTCAACTACTCTAGCCAATGCCCAACATGTAGACGGTAAGTTTGATTCAGCGATTAATACTATATCTCCTGCCGCTAGATTTTTAGACTCACTTGTCCACTTATTTCTTTTTTGTAGGATAGTGAGATAATCCATATGCCACCGTTTCCAAAAGTGCTGTTGCATATGTTTAACCATACCCCATCTGGTCGATGGTGAAATGTTTAATGACTGTGAATCATCTGCGATGTCGGTGAAAGTGCGCCCGATTAAAAAATGCGCTGGCGTAATGCAGTCGATGTCTTCTGCTTCATTGGCTGCCATTGGCCTCGAATTCATGATGGCCTCTATTTTTGTCATCAATGTGCCGAATTCTTCCATGGTGAGTATGGTTTCTCCAACCACCCTCGTTAGTTGTATTTTCGCCTGTTTTACTGCCGCCTCCCATATACCACCCATATGGGGCGCTCCTGGTGGAATGAATTGCCAATCTATTTTATGCTGTAGCAGCGCTGCGGCTATGTCTGATGACTTTGTTTTTAGGAATTTAAATAATTCTCGCAATTGATTGTTGGCACCTACAAAATTAGTGCCATTGTCACTGTAGACTGTGTGACAATTGCCTCTTCTTGATATAAACCTTGATAAAGCTCCCAGGAAACTTTCAGTGGTTAAGTTTCCTACTGTCTCGATGTGCACTGCCTTTGTGCTTAGGCATACGAATATACAAACGTACATTTTATGAGGAATTTGACCTCTGCGTCTTACGGGATGCACTTTGAACGGTCCACAGTAATCTACTCCGACTTTGTGAAATGGGTGTGAATATTGTACCCTATCTGCTGGTAAATTCGCCATCAGCTGCTTTCCCATTGTTGGGTTTTGTTTTATGCACTTGATGCACTTGTGCACAATTGTTCTGGAAATGACTTTGCCTCTTATTATCCAGAACCGTCGCCTTGTAATGCTTGTAAGAAGGCTTACCCCCGGATGATTATGTAGGTTATGCATATCTCGTACAATGCATTTTACTGCGTTATGACTCGTCGGTAGGATAATAGGATGCTTCACATTAAACGATGCGACTGATTTTTGTATCCGGCCTCCTACCCGTAGTACTCCTGCGTCATCCAAAAATGGATTCAGACTGATGAGCTTCGTGCGCCTCGGTAACCCCTTTTTCTCTTGCAATGCATCTATTTCTGCTTGAAACTCGGTTTGCTGTATGTATTTAATTAATATCAACTCCGCAGCCATCATCTCCTCTCGATTGGTGTCGCTTGAATTTTGCTTCTTACAGTAGTTGATGAACCGCCTCATTAATGCTACTACCTTGGTCATCTTATGGAAACTTGAGTATCTATTAGTAAATTCATCAAAAAAACTGGTTGTTGATACGGCATATGATTGAATTTTTGCAGGACGTAGTTCCTCTATTGTCGCACTCTGTTCTGACAAGTTTTTTGTATGAATCATCTTGGTTCTTTGAGCATCAATCAGCCAATGTGGCCCATGCCACCACAGACTACAATTTACCAAATCTTTCGTATTTATGCCTCGAGAAGCGATATCAGCCGGGTTGTCCTTAGATCCGACGTGCCCCCAATTTTCTCGCTTGTATTTTTGAATGATGTCGCTCGTTCTATTGGCTACAAAAGTTGTCCAGCGCCTGGGATGCGCCGACAGCCAATCCAACACTATTTTTGAGTCGGTGAATAGCAGAATTGTTGTTATCTTGATAGTTAACGCCGATTCCACCAACTTCATTAGATTGGCCAATAACAATGCACCCATCAATTCGAGCCGTGGAATACTAATTTGCTTGACCGGTGCAACTCGAGATTTCGCAGTGATTATATTGGATTGCAGGCCATCCTTTGTTTTCACTACTGCATATATAACGGCGGCATAAGCATGTTCGCTTGCGTCGCTAAATCCAATTAAACTTATTTCGTTGCTAGTATGCACCCATCTTGGAATTCGAATTGCTGGAATTTCACGTAAATCTTCTTTGATTTTTATCCACATTTCCGATAAGTTCGTTGAAAGATCTTCGTCCCAGCTCAAATCATGCATCCACACTGATTGAAGTAAAATTTTCATGCGTATTACAATCGGTGCCAACCAGCCAAGCGGGTCGAAGATTCGGCTAGCATCCGATAGTAATGTTCGCTTGGTATACGCTGTTCGATCAGGTAGTTCGGTTGTAAACTTGAATGAGTCTCCACAAGGATCCCATTGCAGCCCTAATACCTTTGGCGACTGTGAATGCTCTCCGATGTCCATGATATCCCCACTTGTACCTTGAATAAATGCCCTAATCTCTTCATCATTGGTCATCAATTTGCGCAGCTTAAATCCATTGTCCTTTAATGCAGTTATTACTTGCGTTATCAATGTTTCAGCTTGTACCCTTGAATTCGACCCCGTCATCAGATCGTCCACATACATGTCTTGTTGTATGGCTTGTGCTGCTTCTGGTTGATTCGCTTGTAGCTTCATACCCACTTCTTTAAGACTACGGGTTGCCAAGAATGCTGCTGATGCGGTGCCATACGTTAATGTTTTCAACTGGTATGTGTTTGGTTGTTCGTTTGAGTTATTTCTCCATAAAATGTTTTGATATACTTGATCCTCCTCGCTCACCCAGACCTGTCTATACATTTTCTCCACGTCCCCGCATATGACGAACTCATGTTGCCGAAATTTCAATAGAATATTGATTAGTGGTGGCTGCACAGTTGGTCCAACTAATAAAATATCATTCAATGATATCCCGGTTGACGATTTGGTAGAAGCGTCGAAGACAACTCGGAGCTTCGTGGTTGTGCTGCTGGCCTTTAGTACCCCGTGGTGCGGAAGATAATATTTGTTTGCTTTGCCATTTCCTTCTACCCGCTGCATGTGTCCTAACTCTTCGTACTCCGTCATAAATGCTCGATATAACTTCCCAAAGTCTTCATCACGATCGAACCTTCTCTCCATTGATTTCAAGCGGTTGAGTGCAGCATTGTATGAGGTTCCCAGCATTGTACCAGGCTGCTTGAATGGCAATTTAACAACAAATTTGTTGTTTGCGGCTTGTCTGGTCGTTGTTTGAAACAGCTCTTCGCATTTCTGTTCTTCGGGCGATCTCGTTATACTTTTCGGCAACTCTTCTACCTCCCAGAACCTGCGGAGAGACTTATCGATATCCAATAAAATGTTAAAGTTTTCAGCTGTTCCGATATGCGCTTGATCCGTGCTTCGCCCAGCAACTACCCAGCCAAAGATTGTACGAACAGCTGTCAGCCCACTTGATAATGCGTGCTGCTCAGATAGCAAGGCTTTAAAGAAAATGTCGACTCCTAATAGTACGTCAATGCGACCACGCTTATTGAATGCTGGATCTGCTAATATTAATCCACTTAAAGTTTGAACGTCTTGCTCCGACAGCTTAAATTCGTTGTGCACACCGGACACCTTAGGAACTATGAACGCCTGTGTTGTTAATATTGTCGAATTATTTTGCGCTGCAATGACCAGCTCAGTAGATCCTCGTGTTGTGCCAATTCTCACTTCGCCAAGTCCCTTCACCATGACCCTTGCGTTGGTGCGTTTAAGTCGTAAACCTTGCATACACTCCTCCGAAATAAAGGACGTCTGTGAAGCGGAATCCAGTAATGCTCTATAAGTTTGATACTGACCACTGCCATCCTTGATTTTAATTATTGCAGTCGGAAGTATACCTTGTGCAGCTGTATAGACTGTGTTGTGTGATTTTATGATTGATTCCTCTGCTTCTTCTGCTGGTGATAGATCAGCCTTATGAACGGTCGTATTCGGTTGCTGCTCATTCTCGAACCGCTTTTCATCCGCTGCATGTAGTGATGTGTGATGTTTGGCATGGCAACGTTGACACCGTGCCCTTGATCTGCAATCTCGTACTCGATGGTTGCCATTTAAGCAATTAAAACACCTATTACTCCTTTGAATGGTTTCTGTTTTCTGCTGTGGTGTCATGGCTTCATAAACACTGCATTCGAAGATTCTATGTCCGACTTGGTTACATATTGGACACATAATTCCTGGCGATGTAGCTACTGCACATGATCGTGTAATTGAATGAACTGGACCGCCTTTTTTAGAGTAACACTTCATTGACTCCACCATGTCTATTCTTCGTCCAAGGAATTTAAGTAGATCCTCTAATGTGGGAAAATCGTTTTCGGCCATCTCCTGTGCCCAAAGAGATCTGGTTTCATTATCCAGCTTGTTTAGGGCTACGTATATCAACCATGGGTCTCTTCGCTCTGCCTCAGGACCTAGTGCTTTTAACCCCCTGATTGATTCGTCTAATGTATCCGCAAACTTTCTTATATTAGACGAGTTTGGCTGCGAGATGCTTTGCTGCTCCATGTACGCTTTGATAAATGCGTTGACCGTGTGCCGCTTTCGATCGTACCTTTGAATCAGCTTTTGAAATGCCTCAATGTAACTGGCATCCGTTACTGGTAAATGTCTGATGAGCGCCGCTGGTTCTCCTTTCAATAGTCCCTTTAGGTACTGGAACTTTTGCGCTCCTGTTAAGTTGCCTCGGTCGTGAATAGTGGACGTATAAATGTCAACAAAGGACTGCCACTCCATATAATTGCCATCGAATATGGGAATGTTGAGTTTCGGTAGTCGTGCTTCTATGGAATGGTGCTGCGATGCGTTCATGGTGTTGTCCAGTTGTGCCCCTGTTGGCTGTTCGGTAAGACTTTTCTTACGACTGGTAGCATTCAGCTTTGCGATAACGGTATAGTAATTGTCCTCGAACTCGGACAGATCTGACTCTACTTTGCTATCCAAATCGAACATTTCACGTTCTATAGCTTGGAACTCGCTTAACAATTTGGCTGCTCTTTCTTGTCTCACCGAAACATCACCTATGCTTATATTGTCCATGTTGCCCTTTACAAATGTCAGCAATTTCGTCATGGATCCCTTTACTACTGCTCTTTGCTTCTTGAGACTCTCCATTTTGATTGTTTACACTTTTTGTTATTTAAATTAATGTGAATATTTGTATTTTATTTTTAGGTTCACTAAACGCACTTGAATCCGTGTTAAAGACAACGGTAAATGGATCGACCGAAATATCGCTTGGTTTGAGCACGATTAGCGTTACGCTTGAGCTTTGCTGTATGGACCGACCACTTAGCGCTTTAATTTTAATAACGCGCTTACACCGTTAACTTGCACTGAATAAATTAATGCGGTTATACTTACAGACCGCTACAACGTGTTTTCTGGAAACTTTCACCTTTATCCGGTATTTTAAGGTGTGGCTTGATTGGGACGACTAAAAATATTGCGACTGATTGTGAGGACGCTTGATTTTCGCAAATATGCAATATTCTGTCCCTGTTTCGGCGCCAATGTTGCTATGAAGGTTGATAATCCTCGTGAATTCGGGATGATGCTGCTTGATAATTCAGCCAGATTATCGTACTCCAATTTTATTGTAAATTTATATTTACGGATGTATTTAATATTTAATAAAACAAAATTGTAAACCGTTTGAACAAATCTTTATTAAATATTTATCAACACTTGATATCTTTATTTTCGCTTGTTGTGATCTCGATGGAATCTCGTTTCGAATAGGAAGGATTTTCTTTATTTATTTTTCAGCTTAATTAAAACCGCCAAAAATTTGATGGTTTTTACATATTGACATCTTTGTTTAAACATGTTAACTAATTACTATTTCTTTAAATTTAATCAAATAATAAGTGACATCTCTTATTGTGTAGCTAAACTAAGTTTGTCGTGAGCTTTCATGTGTGTACAAGATAATTTTATAAATTGAGCAAACTGTTATATAAATCAATTTTGACAATAATTCTTCTGTCAAATAAAAAATTTAAATAATAATAAACAGTGGTGTTGTGTTGTGATTAGAACGATAAAAATAAGCTAAGTTTCCCAAAAAAAAATAAATTTATAATACTGAATATTTAATTCTAATGTTGTGTTTGTTTTTAGGTGAAGATTGCTGCTGATGATATTCTGCTTCAACAAAAGTGAAATTTCGAAATAAAAAATCTTGGCTTGGGATGCTGAATAAAATAAAATCAAAGTTAATTATTTTCGACCAAAAATTTTCCTCGTACATCAAAAAATTTGCAGTCAGAGCAATAAATTGGCTTCAAAATATCATGTAATGTTCTTTTGAGAAAAAACCTGAACTTTTTTTTTTTGATCTAGAGCAATTTTAAACAATATCGATATTTCCTCAGATTCGATAAGGCTTTGTTGAACAAAATTAATTACACTCAAGTATTGTTAATTTATAATTAAGTTTATTTTTGTTTAATTAATTTATTTCAACATTAAATTATTTTATTATTCTTCAACAGCGCCACGGGCGGCATGACGAAGCAATGGGCTTCGAGAGCTGACTAATTTAATTTTTGTTTTAATTTGTTTTGTTTTATGTTTTTATATGTATATGTCATGCTACATTTTGGCGGTGAATATATTGTAGTGGTAAAACGGATGAACCGCTACCGCTTTTTCAATCACATATAAATAGTAACAAGATGCCATTTGCATAATAATTATTTAAAAAATTTTCACCAATCGAGATTGTTTCGTGTTCTTTGGTACATAAAATAATTGTTGGTTTTTTTGGAAAATCGAAAGAACATGACATAAGGTAAAGATTAATTCAAATTTGCTTCAAATAATTTTTTGAATGTCCTCAGTTTAACAGAATTTCCGAATTTTGGAAAATTTCAAAATGTATTCTGTTGACTCGAAAGCTCAGTATTCCATATCGCTTTGTTTTTTATACAATTTATCTTTACAGTCGGGTATTTTTTAGAAAGGTTTAAGGTTGGAGTTAAAACTCGAAATTACTTCAACAATTAATTTAATTTCATCTGCAAATTTATTTTCTTCGTGCTTTTAGCAGCCTTGCATAGCTATTTATATGAAATTATTTATTCCGTTTCATTACTTTGACTGTTAAAGTTTTTGTTTTATTTTAAAATCCGTTAGACAATTAACAATTCCTTCTTGATAAAACATGTCATTGTAGATGAATCAAGAATATAAATTCAAGCATTTAATATATTCATAAACATTTGGTTAACGAGTATGCATGGACTTCAATTACATATGGAATATTATAGAATTTTGTATTTTTAATAAATTTAGAAAGGTCGTAAATTCGGTAATTATTCCTAATTTCAAAAATTAAAAAAAGCGTGATACCGATTATCTTAATTTATTACCGCTCAGTGTTTTCTGAATTATTGATGTTTTATAAAAGAAAGATGTTTGTTACAAACTATAGAAATTAAATCACTTTCACATTATTTTAATTCGTTAAAAGTGTTGCATTTGGAATATCCATATGATAATTTAAAATCATTTTAAATTTAGTTAAAAACCAAATATATCGGTACATTATCAAATCGTTACAAAATATATCGGTATATTATCAAATCGTGCTATCAAAATTTTAATAAAGCAACAAGTTCTGTTTCCAAAAAAATCCCATTTACTTTCCAATCAAGAAATTAGAAAAATCATAGAATTACTCCCACACGGTGGTTTTAAGCGAAATGGAAGAAAGTTGATGCTGTTGTGGGATATGTAGTATCTTTAACCCTTCTGTCCAACGGGTCACTCTTTACTATAATTTTTGTTATTTTAAAGTTACATTGACCGATCGGTACTCATTTATTTAAAAAAAAGTCCTAGGCCTGTTTTATTATTTTGTTAAATAAGAACCCCTTTAGTCTATCAGAGGTCACCCAGGTGACTAGAGTTTAAATTGATTTCAATAACTGTATTTTATATTCACTTGAAAGAAAGGGTGGCAGGTATTTCAAAATAAACTATAAAATAAAAAACTTTTAACATCTAATACTCATTAGGTTCTAGTTCTTTGTGTAATGCAAATTAATATTATCAATTACACGTCAATTAACATTGAAAGAAATTTGTATATGATTTATAACGGTAGCGGTCAACTCGGCGAAACCATTCTCGGTTGAATCAACTCGGCGATAGTCAACATGCGAAGAATAAATCAGCCACGGTGAACTCTGCGTCGGTTAACTTGAAGACGGTCAACTCGGTATTATTTATTCAGCGACAGCTCTTTAGTAAAAACCACATGGCGTTTTAAGAAGAAGGTTTTTTTCGATTTTCCAGAACTTAAAATTTTCACTTTTGTTTTTTTTACCATTAATCTGTTGGAAAAATTACGTCAGAACATAATGATTTGCAGAACAAAATTTAGTTTAATTTCCATTAATTTTCTGATATTTTATACTAAATTATAACATCGCCGAGTTGACTGGCAACGAGTTAACTACGGCTGAGTTCACTATCGCCGCTGATGACCATCACCGAGTTGGCCATTGCGGCAATGTCATGTATCGATTTATAACTAAAAGGTATAAAATTATCAACTTCTCAAAAAATATTTTTTTATTGTGTTCGTAACTAAAAACAAATTCACTAAAATGCTGCTTAATCAGTAGCATCGATCTTCTCGATGGAATACGGTTGGCCGACAACAGTTGTTCCATTTCGGCGATCGTAACGTTTTTTATGCTTATCGTCACAAATACAAATAAAATAATTGGCCTCATACAATATCAATATTTTAGTACGATATACCTGGTACGTATACAAAACTATCAGGGAAAATCTCATATATTTTGAATGAAACCGATCTACTGGTTCAAACCGGTGCTGTCGAAGTGAGTACAATCGGAATATTTGTACTACTTTCGTCTAGTGGTTACTCCTGTACTCCACTATTTCATTCTGTACTCCCCTTTTTTAATAACTGCTGTACTAATAATACATTTACACAATATCTTAACTTATCGGATTTGTTTGCAATAATTATAATATTCTGAGAGATACGAGTAGCTGGCTTTTACATAAATCATTTTTTCAAAGCTAATTTAAAATGGTTTCTGTTATCCTCAGGCAAAAACCCATAAAACGGGTTTCTTGCAGTAATGTGCCAGTCACAAATTTGTAAAATTTGTGCGAACTAAATTACTTCAACATCACAATGGGGTTTTTTCCAGAATCTGAAGATTTGTTGGTAAAACTTATAAAAACATCAAGGCACTCTGTATGCGGCACCAGATAAACTCAAACATGATCATTTTGAGATTATCTGATTTTAACAAAAATCTTTTATCTGCTTTGGCTAAATATTTAGATTAGGACCTCCTGAATACAAAAATTACGCTGCAAGACAAATTATGCGGCCATTTATCGTACCGCACAAAAACGATTTGTGGAAGTCGGGATTTTCAATACTCTCAAATCCTTCCATAAGCTTAGACTAGGACCCTATTTTACACGGATATAAAAATAATACTTTTCAGACTAGGTAGAAAGTTGTATGGAAGTTTTGGATTTAAGCAGTGTGATATGTGAAATTTCATTGGTCCAATACGCCTTGACATCAATATTCTCAAATCCTTTGCTTACATTTGAATAAAGGCATAAAATTTTTTCAGGCCATGAAATAAATAGGAACTATTTAAAGATTTTACAAAATATGGTAGATAATAAATATCACTAAAATCCATCAACAAATGTGCTTTTCCATCCGTTTGACTGAGAAGATAGTCTCAATTAGCTAAGTCTATGTAAACACAAAGAAAAATTGGTGAAACAATGTTTCTAATAAAGGTCATCAACCAAAATATCATTTGTGGTGTTCTGCAATATTTTTTGAATTTTGCTCTTATTTTATTGATCAAATCCGACCCCAAATGAAGTGACCCAAGGAATTTTCAGGGTGTGAATAATTCTGTTTTATATTAGGAACTGCAGATAGAATCGGCTTTATAACTCACGTATAAAAGTACACTAAAATCCATTGGCAAAGGTGCTCCATTTGGTGCTGAAACCTGGAAATTTAGAAAAGGCCTGGACAGCGATTTTGGTCGCAATTTGAGGATTGAGTTGAGAATTACCGGAAGGCAATAGTATTAGTAAATTGTATTGATGTCCAAAGAATAGAGAAAAACAGAGAATAAACATTTGAAATATTAAAAAAAACAATTCAGTGTCATCTCATGCGTACGAAAGGTTGTACATATTTTTATTTCCAGTAATTTTTTGCAAAATTTAAAACTAATAGAATTGTTACTTGAATAATGATTTAAAGATAAATAAATATTAATTAAAAAAGGCAAATAAGTCACAAAAATATTTATAAACTATAATTTTATTAATAATTTTAAGTCAGAAAAATTACACGACGTGCATACTCCCTTTCCTGCGCTTGGATTAACACTAAGAGTTAAAATCACTAATTTACTTCTTATATTTTTCACATTATCCCTCTCATCCGATGTTAAACAAAAAAACCTTTTGCCATGTTATATTAAACAAAAAACTAAAAAATACGCACATTTGACAGTGCCTAATGGGCGTTTTTTTAAGTTTTTTGTTTTACATGATGCAAATAAGAGAGATAAAATGACGCAAAAAAGAGGGATATAAAATATAATGTGGTAAATACAAGAAGTAAATTAGTTATTTTGGCTTAGTGTTAATTCAAGCACAGGAAAGGGTGGGTGCACGTCGTGTGATTTTTCATCATTTAAAATTATTAATAAAATTATAGTTAATAAATATTTTTTTGACTTATTTTCCATCTTTAGTTAAAATTTATTTATCTTTAAATCATTCTTCAATTAACAATTTTATAAGTTTTAAATTTTGCAGAAAATTACTGGAAATAAAAATATGAACAACATTCCTTTCGTGCGCATGAGATAACACTGAATTTTTGTTTTTGATTTTTCAAATGTTTATTCTCACATAACTCAAAAAAAAAACAAAAAAAAAGTTAAAAATATTATGAATGTGGTCGACGAAGAATGTAAAAATTAAAAACCATTTATTTATGCTGCTTTTTGTTTTTTATATTGAAGATCACCACGAGCAATTGATTGCGCATATTGTTTTGGATTTTTGGTAACGAAGTAAAATGAATGTCTCGTTTACAACAACAATAGATAGAAAAACATGAATTCCTCATGTTAAAAGGTAGGGAAAAATAACTCAAGGCGAGCGGAAGCAACAAAAAAGTTGAACCGATTTCACCCGCTTAGCTTATTTTTGATACTTACCCTCATGAGAAAACACACTAATACAATAAAAATATTTGACGGCACACAATAGCAAAATGTATATTATACGCCGTGTACATATACAAAATTCTCAATCCTCAATCCTCATTTTGCGACCAAAATCGATACCCAGGAGTGGTTATGAAAGTAAAACACAAATTTTTCTTTGGCAAATCTAATTTCCTTAAATTTTTTCTCATTACCAAAGTGACATTATAGTGTTTTGCAATATTTGTTGAGTTCTGGCCTTGTTTTATTTAAGAAAATCCATTGAAATTTATTGTCTGACTTAGCCAGTACATTTGATGATCAATAAATTAGTTATAGCACAAGTTTAAAACTTTTTTAGACGAGATTTTACCAAGTGCATGTTTTGTGACCAGTCGTCGCCACCAAACCAATATTAACAATTTTTTTAAATCAAATACCCAACATCTTTTGAGACTTAATAACTGTCCTGTTTTCTAAGTCTTCGTCCAGGCTTAGTCATTTTTGACCTGTTCACCCCCTAGGCACCTGAATTTCGTCGATCGGTACTGTTCTCTACGAGAAAAATTTAAAAAACCCACAACGATAATCTAAAAATATAACCATATAACTATTTAGCTAGAGCGGCATACCGAAGCTTAACGCTTTAATAGTAAAATGAATAAAAAGCTCTAAATCAATAATTAAAAAAGTTTCCTTTTAATATTCCAATTTGGCTCAAAAACTAAAAACTATTTTAGTGTAATTTGCTGGATCGTAATTTTTTTATCAGAAAATACTAACAGTTATTTATGTCTAAGGTCTAACTATTGTATTTCGTATGTTCTCCCTTCTGACTAGAAACACTGCCCTGAAAACGTACTCCGTTTAAAGTATTCAGAGCGACAGTACCACCGACCCTGAGACTGAGATACTGACACTGACATCAATTAACTGGAGAGAAACAATCTGTTGACTGTTTTTATCAGGCTAACTCTATTCAAACCCACATCAACTCTCTCGGTTATAAGAATAGTCAAGTTCCATTCCAATCGCACAGAGTTGCGTTAAAATTAAGTATAACGTGGATATGGTACGTTTCTTTGAAAATAAAACGAAAGTAGAATGTAAAGTGGAAACTTTGTTAGACAAAACAAAAACTTGAAAAACATGATACTTCGAACAACTGTACTGTATTTTTAAGGAGATTTTTTTAGATTTCGGCCAGGTTTCCAGTCTAGATACTGTGAAAATGATGAACATGTTCGCATATTTGACAAGTCCGTATTGGTATACATCTGCCAAAATTACGCTTTTGAAAATAAAAAGGGTACGACACTAAAATTGGCTGAAAATAAATTTTCCACTAGCCACTTACAGTTTCGCTGACCGGTACTCTGCCCTACTAGAAAAACTTAAAAATCTCAAAACGATAATCTAAAAATATCTGTGATTTCGTGGAGAGCTGTGGCCACGTTTAAAACTATTTAGCTCGAGCAGCGTACAGGGCTTACCGCTTTAATAGTAAAATAGATAAAGAGCTCTAAACTAATACATAAATCACTTCTCTTTTAATATTCAAATTGGCACAAAAACTAAAAATAATTTTAGTGTAATTTGTTGGACGACATGACATTACATTCGGAATTGTTTATTACCTATTTTTTAAGTGGCTAGTATATATTTTACAATATAATTTAGGAGGAATCAGTGAATCATTTTAACTCGTACGAGTAAAATCGCAATTCACGTGAATAGGCCATAACACGCTCATATTTCTCAATACTTTTACTTCGCGGTAATCCCTCATTTTTTCAACGAAATCTACGTTCAGGCGAACGACTTCGATGAAATCCATAATTATGTTCGGAGACAAGATAGTAAATTCCAATACATTTCAATAGTAGAAATTGATGATACCCATTGAATCGAATTTGCTGCCTTTTTATTGTATTACCTGGAAATTGGTATTTTACAATGGAAAGTAATGTGCCAAATGAAAAGGAAACTCTAAATAGTTTAGCAAGGGACTTTGAACTCTATAGGTTGTACCAGCAATTTCACGACGTTGTGCAGCATTGTAAGAACGACAGCTGAAATTCGAACCATTACTTTGACAATATTACTGAAATAAGTAAGCATCAACGCCAATCGAACTTTTTAAATTATTTGCTCAATTCAGGCCAATCAGCTTCTTTATAGTGCTATAGTTGCTGTTTCGTTCAATTATGATGTCCGAAGAATTTGCTCAATTGATTCAGAAAGAGATTCCAAACTATAGTAAGCATCATTATAAGGATTATCAGGGCATCAAAGCTTGTTTCGAGATTCTATCTTTATTATACCACCTTGAATATTAAGCCGAGGCAACTATCATTTACTCCTTATTTAAGTTGAAAAAAATGTCCTAAACATTATCAGAAAAAAATGCTAATCAGAAATAAGCTCACTACATTTATTCTATGTTATAACACTTAGCATTATGGTGGAAGTAGGATTTCCAAAGCGGGATTAAACAAAACGAACGTTATGGAAATTAATTTATTCACTTTAAGAGCAGCAAAACAAAGTAGTTTCCAATGACTGTTAATATAAAACGCAAACGGCATCGAATATGTTAAAATGATATTGATCGTAATATGCGTTGACTGATTCGGATATTATATTTACAGACATATTATGTTCACTACAGTACATATTCAGATCAGAACTTGATTTCATTTAATTTTATTTAAACAAGACTGTCGCATATTGGTTTCCTTTCAAAATGTTTCGCGCTTCATGTGATTTGAGGAAGTTCTTTAAAGTGAATTTCGAAACATCCCTAAAACACCAAACAATTCAACTAGTTAAATAAAGTAGAAGTTCAAATCTGAACTACAATCTGTTCAATTAAAAGTAAGAGCAAGTCATACATTAAATTTTTTCTTATTCTTAGAATTAAAAATGTATACAAAAATTCTGTTGACATACGATTTACGAATCCCAGCATAGATAGACATATTTTCTTTAAAAGTTATAGCTATAACTTGTGTATCAAAAACAACAATTTTGAACTCTTTAAGTAACAATTAAATGACAACGGAGGTTTTTTTTTCTGTTAAATGAAATAAGTTTACATTTATAGGTTTAGAATGGCAAAAAGTTTTCCTGGTCGATTATAAATAAATTGCTTAATAGCTCAATTGTGAAACATGAAATATCTTAAGATCAGTGGCAAAGAACTCAAAATCGCAGTACTTCATAATATTATAAATAGTATAGTGGTCCAAGATGAGAACCCTGGGGTACCGTAGAAACCACATCGATAATATTTGACTTAAGATTAGACCATATAATACATCAATTTGCTTCTAACCTTCAATAGTATTTGCTGCTTCACTCACAAGAAGAATCAAATTCGTAATGGTCGATAAACTCTTATAAAGCCTTAAAAATGTTGAGAAATGGAAGAAATATTGGATATACTTCTACAATTACAAATTTCAAAACGATCACCAGTGGCCCTATTCTGGATGTTCCCTGGGAATTGGGAATTGGGAAAAATATTGCTATATTTCCCAACTTCAATAATTCCCAATTTTGTATTCCCCAATTCCTAGAAGTGTATTCTGGCGTAATTGGGAATCATTCAATGGGAAAAAACACTATTTCAAATTTTCCAGCCGCCTTTATAAAAAAAATTTATTTAATACATATAAAATAAAAGCTTCACCGGTACTACGTTGTAAATAAAATAGTGAAAATACACAAAACAACCAGTCTCTTCTAATTCCCAAAAAAAAAAAAGCTTTGTCAAAACTTACATAAAATGGAATTATTTTTTCCCTACATTAAAAATTCCCAATCGCCAGAATACACTTTTGGCAAAAATAATTCCAAACTACTAGAATACTGTCAAAATACTTCAATTCCCAATTCCCAGGGAATAGCCAAAATAGGGCCACAGATTTAAAAATCACTGTAACTTGGGAAATTTCCCAACTGGAAGTATGTATACCTGATTTTATATTTGTATTGAATAAAGTTTCTAAGGGAACCGATAATTTTGTATATCACTAAAATACTACAACAATTTTGGATGGACCGATTCCTTCCATATTTAGGTAAATTTTTTTGGGTATGGGAATTTTCTGGTTTTATTCCCCACAGTTCAACGATTTCTCTAAACAGTAGCTACCCGTTGTTGCATATATGTATATATCGTCAAACTATAATTGTTATAAATGCAAGCTGGAACCGGGTTACGGTCTGTGGTAAACTATGATTGACAGAACCATCCTTTAAGTTCACATGTCAGCCGATAACCGTTGAGCTTTATCATCTAGAAGGAAGAGTTAATACACTCTTTTGGATTTTAATCTGAAATATAAATTCACAAAGGGTACAACAAAGGCTTAATCATAAATGACACGCCATATGAGAAAGCCCCGACTTCATAGAACAATTGATTTTCTAAACTCCAGAATTCTTAAATTTTCAAAAAATTTTAATTTAATATTTTCTACTTTAGACTATTTCATTCAGCCGGTTTCTGTCTTTTGCGGAGAGTCATTAAAATCTTCAAGGCGCACAGCATATCTTGAAAAATTCTAGAAATTCCGGATTTTTTTTTTTTTAAATAATTAGGAATATGAGAATTTACACAATTATTGAATTTAAAATTTTTGGAATTTGTAAACTTTTGGTATCAACGAATTTGCAGAAAATTAACCTTTATGTGACTAGATATTGAAACACCTTAAGAGAGAATTTGACAAAAAATTTTAATTATTTCGATTCGAAAAGAGAATAAAATAGTAAAAATAACGGCAGAAGAAAAATTGAAAAAGCGACGGAAGGAAAACAATGAATCATAAAAAAAATGTATGGTCAAAGGTGCATTTGGGCACATGAAGGTTAAGAGGTGAACATGAAGGTTAAATTTTAATTAAGAAATTATGAGAATATATATTTGAGAAATTAGTAATTTAAAAAAAAAATTAAGTGTAGGTTGACTATCTGAGGATAACATCATAATTTTAAAATTTAAAATTTTATCAATTTGGAAATTTTAATATTTAGAAATTCTAACCTTACAATTATTAATATTTAGATTTAAAAAATTTAGAAATTAAGCGCTATGAGTTAACTTAAGTTAAAAATGACGGTAATTTTAGGAGAAAATTACAGAAAATATCGAATTGGAGAGAATACTGGAATTTTGCCAAACAATCTAAAAGTGCTGTGAAACAAGCAAAGTGCAAGTGAAACAATCTCGAAGTGCTGTGCTAAAAAAAATTCAGTTAGAATAAATAAAATCTGTCATATAATTGAGTGTCGAATAAAAATGGTGTGACTCCCTCTAAAATATAGAATCTCTTCTATACGAATTGCAATGTTATTTATCTGTTGATATTGTTAAAATTTCTAGAGACTTGGATTTTTTTAAATCAGAAAATCTGTATCTCAAACAAAGAGAACTTATAAAATATATCATCATTATGGGGCTTCCACCTAGCACTATAAAAGATGATCTCCTGAAAAGGCTTGTAAATATTTGTGAATTTAACATTGATGGTTTTCAAAGAAAAATTACAGCTACTAAACGGAATAAAACAAACGAATATCATAATCAGATTTAAGCCAACGAATCTAATACCAGTCGACGTTAAATGGATGAATGAATTAAACGTTAATGAATTAAAAAAAAAAAGAAAAAAAAACTACAACACAAAAGATGTAATTCGCCAGTATTTTATGGAACTTGTATTCTGCCCGTATACCATATATGCTTGAATTATGTAAATTTGCTTAATTGTTTATTGATCGATCTTCATCTTTCTACATTTTTTGTTAGTTATTGTTATTATTATTTTTTGAGCTCTAATTTGACATTTCTGTTTTTTATATTAGTGGAAACAGTTAAACTTATTGGCAATGGATATGAGTGAGTTTCTGAAGAATAATATCGTTGTGAAATATTTTCTAAATATGAAAAACAATAAAACTGTTTCATCTTTAAGAATCGCTTATCTCATCAAGAGAAGCCTGAGAAATAAGTTTGAATAAGTGGAACTAACGTTTAGTAAATACTCAAAAGCTTCTGAATCAGAATGAGGCCAAATTATCAAATTTCAATATGTAACTATCTATTCATTGTTTACGGCAAGATAAGACCGGTGGTGGTGTAAGTGTTTTTGTGAGTAATAAATACATGTAGCTGAGGAACAGTTTAACACTTGTATTGATAATTCTAGTGTTTTAGTTATTAAATTAAATCAGCCCAATTTAAACGTGATAGGGATTTACATATCAGGGTCATCATGCATTGATATTCTAATGGAAACTATGGATAATTTATTAAGCAATTTACAAATACTCGTTTAAGAGATTTAAATATAAATTATTTTAACAACCAAGACAACAGGGAAATATACTATAGTACTAGAATATCCAATACAATTTCTAAATGCATTGATTATGCTATTCGCACTTGGATTATGCGATATATGTTAATCCTATAATCGAATGATTTCCTTAGATACATCTATCTTTTATTAGTTGATTTTTCGGCATTTTTTATAGACAAATATATTAATTGTTCATGGCAATCCCAATATTTTCGATTTGGTAAATCAGAAAAATATAGAGGCCAATCGCTCATAATATATCTACTGAAAAAAAGTAGAAATATCTTCCCCCCTCCCCGTAATTTTTGGCTGAAGGCCCAGAGTTATACCAATGTACCACTCTGCAAAAATGCAAAATTTTTCCACATGAATTGGTATTTCACGAAACAACGACAAAACAGGTGGAAACAATTATTAATATGTATATAAAATTAAGCTCTGCAACTGGTCATATGTATTTTTAACCAATTCCTACTTCGCCCATAAAACACTATATAAAAAACCAGTTATTCCAGTTTTTAATAGTGGATCTAAAACCTCCACTTCAAATTATAGACCTATTTCAGTAGCATCATGTACTTGAAAAAAGAAGCTTTGTTGCAGTTTTGTTTATTGATATTCGTAAGGCTATCGACTGTATAAAATACAGCACTTTAATTTCAAAACTCAAATCATTAAACCTTGGAATACCTCAAGGCTCTGTGTTGGGTTTAGTGTTATTTAATTTGTATCTTAATGATATCTTCCAACTAAGCCTAAGAGGAGTAATTCAATGCTCGCTAATGATGCTGTTATTTCCTATCAAGCAAGTTGTGCCTTGATTAATAATTGGCTTATAGTCAATTCACTTAATATCAACATAGAGAAAAAAACTAATTTTATTCTATTTAAAAACAAAAACTTACCAGATAATTTCAAATTCAAAAATCAACAAATAAACCAGATAAATCAATCTACTAATCTAGGTATATGGTTATTGACCCTCCAAGTTTAAGTTTGAAGGGCACGGACGAAATATAAAAAATAAAATACTTTCTGCCCATATCAACTCTCATCTATCTAACAGCACATTCACAATGCAAAATTTTTTGACTTTTTAGTTTTGCCTTTTACTTTTGCTTTAAGAAATGCATGCATAATGAATGAGGAAAAGTCAGATTAAAGCCAACTTCGTTATAAGAAACTGATTCGTTTGTTGAGTTGTCAAAATTTATTTATACAAAATCAAAATAGTCTTCGTTTCCAATATAAATAACTGGCTGAAGTACCCGGCGTTGCCCGGTGTAAAGAAAATATTTTTATTTATTGTATTTTAGCAAAGATGACACCAAAATATCATTGTTTTAAAATTAACTTTTATCGGTGTTCCAGTGTACTTTAACTCCCCTAAATCAAGGGGAACGCCCCCCTTCGGATACAAGTAAACGATTAATTTTATTTAACCATTTATTTTAACTCAGTCTTGAAATTTTTTTTTTAAATAGAAATTTTAGAAAAAATTGTGAGAGGTACCTAGAGCAAGGCGATAGACCCCTTCGAAAATACTACAAAAACCTGCTAATTTTTTTATTTATCACGCAAAGTTTAAATCTGGTTGGATGAATGGAGTAGAAATGAAAAAAAATTCAAAGTTTCAAATTAACAGTTAAAAATTTGAATTTCGATTAATTTTCGGAATTGTCATATGCTTACATTTGATATATTTCGATTTAAG
Organism: Tipula vernalis; assembly: GCA_958295665.1. Taxonomy (NCBI): domain Eukaryota; kingdom Metazoa; phylum Arthropoda; class Insecta; order Diptera; family Tipulidae; genus Tipula; species Tipula vernalis. The sequence goes on from OY282559.1 coordinate 342,559,743, forward strand.
AACTAAAGTCCAAACAAAATATTTTAAGTCTCGAACCATTAATTTTTCACAAATATATACATTGCCGTAAAAGTCGGAATTGAAAGATGTACGCCACTCAATTTACTGCACCAATCATAAAATTCAATTGGTGTACTTCAACAGATGTTTTTGTTTTGAACATAAACAGAAATACATCATGGCACATTTGAATACAATTTTTCAAGTGAATTGGTAAATCCCACCAAATTGTTGGTCTTACCACAATGCTTGCCACATTTTTTGATTTTGCTCCCGGAGTAAAACACACAAAATTTTGGAAATTCCTACTCTCGGAATGAAGGTGCGTTCTCTTTTACATAGCCACATACATAGAATACCCAAAGAGGAGGATCGACTACTGCTAATTTGTTGGCTAGAGATCTTGTTGTCAGTGTTAGTTCTTAATTGATTTGTAGGAAGGTACGTCCCCAGGAAGTAACTATTGAGTGGGCCCATGTGAGACAGAACTCCCATACCAAAAGACCATCATTATACAGGTAATTGAGTTCTATGTTTATAAAAATATTTCCCTCAAGTTCCTCATTGTGTTTACCTTTTTGCTGTACATAATCGAAGAAGTTAGCGTAAAAACTCCCTAGATGAGACGTAGATTTACAGATGAACTTGCGTGTTGTAATTAAAAATTGTTTGACATACCTCCAATGGATTTTACGAATGATACTGATATCAATAATAATCATATAATTATAACAACCTACTACCGAACTATCATACAACCATACTATAATTACAGCATACCATTATAGCACAACCCCATCATACTATCATTTCATCATACCACCATATCATAATGCAGTCACACCATCGTGCCATCAAACCATCATACCCCCTTAACGTCATACCATCAATCATACCACTACACCACCATATCATCACATGCCATACCATAATAACATCCTACCAGCGTCATATCATCATACCATTATATACCTTTATACCATCAAACCACCAAAACCATCACACCACCACACAAACATACTATCAAACCAACTCACCACAATATCTTTACATCATCATACCCTTGCACCATCAAACCACAATACCATCACACCATCAAACCACCAACCACTGTATTATGGTATGTACCATCGTAGTACCTTCATATCATCATATCATCCTACCTTTATACCATCATACCATTATACCATCAAAATCACAATCACTCTTACAATCACAATCACCATCATCATGCTCCTCATCACCACCATCATCACCATTACCATTACCATTATCATTGAAAAAAATGTAACACGTGTAGGGTGTAGATTTATTTTTGATTTTACACTAAATATCCATAAATTAGCTCAATCGGTGAAGTTTCAAAAATACTACTTGTGGATGCCTCCTCACAGGGGCCATGAGGAAGGGGTAATAATTTTTGACCACCAACCCCACCTATGTTTCTTCTCGACAGCTAAAAAGTATTCGTGCAAAATTTGAATACAATCGCTCGAGTGGACTAAGAGCAATTGTGGAACCCAGATACTTACAAACTTTATGTAATTCTTTAGATATATAGATAGATAGAAGGATAGAACATCAAAATTACAAAATAATATGATATGATATGAGGGTGGAATGAAATATTTTTTCTCGTTTACCATAAATAAAATTTTAACGACTAAAATGAAAAATTAACCAACAGCAAATTGAAATTTTGTATTAACTGTTAAAATTTTATATTTTATTTTAATAAAACGCCATTTACTATCACTCTAGTTATATACGGTGTTAAAAACAAATAAATTAATAGACGCTTAGTGCCATAAAACATAAAAATGTACCTAATTGTTGTTTAATTGGGTCTAAAGCAATTCTTCGAGTAAAGGCGCGGCTCCATCGCAAGTGATAGGAAAATTTCGTTAAAATAACATTTCTTGCTTCTTTTAGTTCGATTTGACGATTTCATCGTTCTATCGTACACGAAAAAATAAAAATCTGATTATTTAAACATTTCGTTATTTAATAAATTAAACCACTAACATTGCAAAGTATGTGGCTAACTACAAATATTTGGTAATCTCTATTAAAAATATTTAATAATTTAATAAAAAAAAAAAAAAAATTGTTTTAAATGTTCTTATCACTTGCCATGGAGCTAGGCCTTAAACAATTTTGACAATTCATTTGAAATAACTTTATTCTTTTTTTCTTAATGAAATAGATAAAAGTTTGTTAACTTTTTCCTTAAGGAAACCACCACCAACATAACGAGCAAAACATTTTTTTCTCAAAATAAATTTCATACAAACCTAGAAGGCAAAAGTTAAAAGTTTTTCATTGTGAATGCTCTGTTACATAAATTTTATATGGTCACCAAGGACAAAAGAAAAAATTAAGGTCTATCCGACTCTTCAAATGACACTTTTCCCACAAATATATATCACCAAACCAACCATTTTCATTTTACAAAAGATGTCAGTCACGGGTTTTCTTAAATTTGGAGACTACATACTATCAATATTTGTGAGAATAGTAGGCAAAACAAAAATAATAAAAATGTATGACTGGAAGGATGGAAGGACGGACACGACATTTTTCTAATCTATGTTTTGGAGTCCTCATAATCTAATTCGTCCAGAAATGTGAAAATTTAGAACAACATTTTTCCGCGATTACATTAGTTACCCAATAAAACTTCGTTACATTAATTTAATAAAATGTATTCTATCGATAAAAAAGGCGTCAGAAACGTAAAATTAAATATGGCCAAAAATAATATTTGCCATCACGGTTTTATAAAATATAACGAAATGCGAAACAAACATAAAATCGATAAATATCATAGTCAAATTTAAGCTTCAATTAAGGGATTTCCCCTTCTCAAGCACTAAATTGTTATAAGAATTTAATTAAACTTAACTAAATGTGTTAATTTTAATTTAATTAAGAGCAAGATTTAGATATTTATACAGAAGTTGATTCAAAGTTTATACATTTTAATGAAATATAAATTGATGTGATAAACTGAGTACGATTTGGAATTCAGCTAAGAATTAATAGCTGTCTTCCATTGACATGAGCAAACTACTCACAAGTACTAGTATCTACTCGCAGCTATTTATACTAAATCGATCTAAATCATTCCATACATATTAGAACTTAACTTCAATTGACGTTGTGGTGGAATTGAGCTATGATTTTATTTTCCCTAATTTTTCATTCCACCTAACGGTGACCCCTGGATTCTAACCTCAGGTTAATCTCAGAACAACCCTGAACTTAAATAACCACGTTTACTTAGAAAGGGAACGGAGTTTCTCGGATTTTGCGTATTTCATGAAAACTTTTTTCAGAAACTAATTACTATACAATTTAAAATTTAAAATTCCAAAATCTGTGAAAGTCAAATTGGAATAAAACATTGATTTGAATATCGCCAGCATACTTTTATTAAATTAGCAAGTAAATTACACTAATTTATTTCCAAAATTCGATCAAATTGAGATTTAGTTTATGAAAAAGTCGTCACATTCTGTTATATTTCAAGAATGTTTTGAATTTACAGATGTAGAAAAGAAAGATGCAGTGCTGCATAATTAAAATGATTAATTATTATTTAAATAATTAGCATAATATTTAAATAATTTATACGAATAATCATAAAATAACCTTAGATAGTCTGACCAAAAAAAAAAAAAAAAGTATAATTAATTTGGATAAGATGCAAGTACCGGTTTACCATAAAAAATTCCACATTTAACATGCAGACGACATCACACTGCCTTGATAACAAAAACAAAAACCAGAAAAAAATACAAAATTAAAAATTCAAATTTTATTTTCACTTTGTCATTTTATCGTTAGGCTTTTAGATAAAAAATTTAAATAGCTAGCTATGTAGTTTTCAAAAATATTTTCAATTTATAAAGATTTAATTTTATCATCGCAACCAACTCGTTTTTTTTATCCGCGTTCATGATACTCGTATTTGATGTTGGTTTAATCCTATTAAAAATATATGTTAAAATTAAGAACGATTTTCTTACAGTTATGCACGCAATGTTGGTCCATCCAATATAAAATTAATGCACGCACACGCAAACACCACAAATTATAACTGATATTATGATAAGTATACTTTGCACAATTTTTGTTACACCAAATTTCACTAAAACTGCAAACACATTAATTAATTCAATTTCACACCTTTCGAATCTATATTCAGATATGTAAATACACAGATTACGATATTTTAAGATCACCAAACTAAAAACTTCTTCTCAAATCGTGATAAATTTAGTGCACACGCGATTTTTAATATCCACACACAGGCCAAAAAAAAAAAACGCCAATAACACTCTAAAAATGCAATAAGGCAATAAACTGATTAAATCGCGTAAAAAATACTAAAAAAAATATTCATAACAATTCTGTACGATTTCAACAAGTGGTACTCGACCGATGTACACAAAAATACTGAAAAAATACTCATCAAAAGCGCACAACATTCACAGAAAATTTCTTTTTCAATAAAACATCTTAGAGAAAGATAACACAATAACAAAAAAAAAAAAAAAACGATCAAAACAAATGAGCGAAAGAAAATAAATAATAATGGATATACGAGTATGAATTTTTTTTTATTACTTTTTTCCTAACACTTTACTTACCTGTGTACCACACTGAATCATCGTTTTGTACGAAGCAATCTTAGATCTTGGTATCCACCACAATTAAGAAAGTATTACAATACGCTCGAAAAAGTATTACACAAATAAAAAAGTGGCAGAACTTAATATTAAATAATAATAAAAAAAAAATAAAAATAAAGAAAACAAATGAGAGATCTTAAATTATAAATTATGTAAAAGAATTTTTTTTTATCTTACAAACGATAATTGATTTATTTCACCTTGGTAAGCGCGATCCGTATTAAAAACTGAGCAATCACAAAATGTATGCTTCTTGTAGTGAGTGATATCACTTATTGAATGCATTCCGATGTTAAACGACCTTGCAAGACGAGATCAATTACTTTAAGCTATAAAATATGAAATTACCACAGCTAGTGATGTAAACGGTAATATTATCGATAAAATAGATAATTTTGGGTAATATTACCCAAAGTGGAGTTCACCGTGTGGTAATATCGGAAACATAAATTAAAAATGTTTTTTTCCAAACAACTCAACTAGTCTAAAAGCAAAAAGAGTTGTGACACCACTGGATTATATTATTGTACATTGCGATTTTCCGAGAAATTTTATTTTTCGTGGAACCGAGCAATTTGTTTCCCGACGAATTTCATTTCTCGAGAATTGGACAGTTGTTTTTTTGTTGGTGGTTTGGCGTCTATTGGAGGGGGGGGGGGGGCAAAGTTGAGTAGATTAATCTACCAGCTCCGTAACCTTCCAGTAGGGTACGCATCACGTTGCTATAGTCATGTCATTAGGCAGCTGCGTGATGAGTACAATTGTGTAAGGGGTAACCTGTTCACAATTCGCAAGTGTATGTGCTGCCTCCTCGTGGCAACCACTGGTAATTAAGGCCATTTGGCACAGGCTAAAGTACGGCGCTAAAGGAGGAAACCTTGACAAAACGTCCTAATCTAAGGTGAAACAACATTTAATTTGTAATTCAGGCCAAAATATGCGGACTCTGGATACCAGGCATCCTCCAATTTTATTTAGCCTTCCTGTAGTTAAGCTGCGTGACCTACGGGCGATTTGCAATTCCCAGCAACTCGTAAGAGTAAAATCAAACGGAATACGGGGCAGGAGTAGGAATATACGGTATTATGTATTAGGATACTAGTTGGTTTGGTTTCGTACGTTTATTATATTGTAAGAGTAGATGACAATGAATTCAGCTAATCGATCGAGTAGACAGTATGAGTGCAACCACCAAGTAGATGGTACTTGGAGAATTACTAAAAGATAAAATAAATAAATGGAGTAATTATACTTTATTAAACAAAATATATATTGTTTCAATACGTAATATTTTGGCGACGAGAATGAAAATCATAATTATATACGTGCAATATTAAAATTATACGACGATACAGTTAGTACGTTGGTTGTGCTTGTCATACGGTGACGTTAAACATTTAGTGTTTGTTTGTGCTTGTGGCCTAAAATCCCATAAAGCGTGGTATGTACATAAGTACATATGAAAATTGTGAAAAGTGAAGTAGTGAAAGTTGAAGATACACAAGAAGAGACTGTAATTATGGCAACCATTGGGAAAATGAAAACTTTCACTCCGGGAGATAACTTTGATAATTATGTAAAACGGTTGAGTATGTATTTCAAAGTTAGTAAAGTTACTGACGATATAAAAGTGGCATCGCTGATCACATGTAGAGGATCAGAAACTTTTGGGATTTTGGTTTCATTATTGGATCCAAAAGATCCTTGCGAGGGAACGTATGATTCGTGCGTAGCGGTATTAAAAAAGCATTTTACCCCCAAGGTTATTGTTATAGCGGAACATTATCAATTTTATACAAGGCAGCAACGGGATAATGAACCATTAGCTGAATATATCGTCGAACTGAAAACGTTAGCTCAAAAATGCGAATTTAAAACCTTCCTAGATGACGCCTTAAGAGATAAGTTTGTGTGTGGTATAAACAACAATAATATTCGGTCGAAATTGTTAACGGAAGATAATCTCACATTTGAAGCCGCATGTACTACAGCAATGAATATGGAGTTGGCGAGGCAGAAATGTGACATTATGAAGCCTGGTTCACTGAATAAAATTGAACATGGCTCTTCGATGAGTAAGGGTTTTACGCCACGGTGACAAGAAAGCGGACGAGATACAGGGAATAATGTTATAAAAAGGCAAACTAGTCCGAGAACGAATCAGAGAGAATGTTGGAGATGTGGGCGGCGGCACCATAGTAATCGTTGTCCTGCGGTTAACTTGACGTGTTTTTTGTGTCATCAAAAGGGACATCTAGCAAATTGTTGTCGTAATAGGGGAAAAATTAACGCTGTACATTCGGAGGTTGAGGTGGAACAAGAATCATCCAAGTCATCAAGTATTAACAGCATAAACTGGGTCGAAACAAATAATCAAGCAGTGGTAATAAATGTGTTGATCGAGGATAAGGAAGTGACCAGGGAAATTGATACAGGAGCGTGTAATAGTATTATAAGTTATGAATATTACAAAATGTTATTTAAGAATATTAAATTAGTTAAGTCTGATAAATTATTGCAGGTAGTAACGGGCGAAAGAATCAAAGCTGCTGGTTCTGGTTTGGTAAAAGTGAAGGTGACAGAGTATATGAAACCCAAAGAGTTGGAAATTATTGTTATCTATAGTGAAAATTCTTTCACACCACTGATGGGCAGGACCTGGTTGGATGTAGTATTTCCGAGATGGAGAAATTTATTTAGTAAAACTTCAGAAATTGCAAAAATAAGGCCAAAGGACAATAAAAGCATAATTTCTATGGTGGATTGCGATGCAACCGACAACTTTTCGGAGGATTTTCAAAAACTGTTCTCGACGGATCAGGTAAATCTATTAAATAGCACCAAAAATAATAGTTTGACAAAAGTTGAAGGGAATTTAGATCTTTCAGTGAATAAATTAAAGGAAACATTTCCCAAAGTATTTTCAGAGAAAATGAAAGAACCGATCGAAAAATTTCAAGCGGAAATTATTTTAACCCCAGATCACAGACCCATATTTCATAAAGCATACACAATTCCATATAAACTTAAACAAAAAGTAGAGGAATAAATTGAGAAGTTGTGTCAGCAGGAAATCCTAAAGCCTGTCAAATATTGTGAATATGCTAGTCCAGTTGTAGTCGTGGTTAAATCTGATGGATCAATTAGATTATGTGTGGACTTCAAAGTGACAATTAATAGATTTGTCCAAACAGAGCATTATCCGCTCCCACGGACGGACGATATATTTGCATTATTGGCGGGATGTAGTGTGTTTTGTGTGTTAGATCTTCGGGGCGCTTATCAGCAGCTAGCTGTCAGTGAGAATTCAAAAAGATATCTGACTATTAATACACATCGTGGATTGTTTCAATTCCAAAGGTTACCATTTGGAATTTCTTGTGCTCCTGCCATTTTTCAGTCAGTAATGGACCAAATCCTTTTAAAAATTGAAAATGTCGAATGTTACCTTGACGATATCATGATAGGGGGGAGGGGGGGGGGGGGGAAGACAAAAAGATTGTTATAGTAAATTGGTAAAAGTTTTAATGAGATTAAACGATTATAAAATTCGAATTAATCTTAAAAAATGCATATTTTTTAGTGATAAAGTTGAGTATTTGGGCCATATAATTTCGAAGAATGATATTAGTCCTAGAGAAGATAAGGTAGAGGCCATTGCAAATGCTCCAGCTCCAAATAACATAATACAATTGCAATCTTATTTAAGAATGTTAAATTATTATGGCCGATTTATACCGAACTTGAGCTCAGAGTTACGTATTTTATATAATTTATTATTAAAGAATACACCGTTTGTTTGGTAAAAAAAATGTAATGAAGTTTTTGAAAAATCAAAGACATTTTTACTAGAAAATAATATTCTAGAAAATGACCCCAATAAAAAAGTAATTGTGTCATGTGATGCTTCGCCTTATGGGTTAGGGCAGTTTTGGCTCACGACATTAATGAAGTAGAAAAACCCATATTATTCGCGTCGTGCAGCTTAACACCTGCTGAGAAGAATTATTCACAATTGCACAGGGAGGCCCTGGCAATTGTTTCCGCGGTAAAGAAATTCCATAAATATATTTTTGGTTACAAATTTACGATTCACACGGATCATAAACCACTGGAACAGATTTTTAATCCCAGTAAAGGAACACCACCGGTTGCAACTGCACGATTGCAAAGATGGGCAGTTTTCCTATCTATGTAGGAATATTCCATTAAATACAAAAAACCAACTCAGATGGCGCACGCTGATGCACTATCGCGTTTACCTCTAGAACATAAGTCTAAGGTGGATGTTGTCCTTATTAATTCTTTCAATTTTCTCGATGAATCGCCTCTTGACACCGAGATTATTGGTGAAAAATCGAAACAAGATGCTACCATTCAGCAAATTAGTAAATATTGTAAAGCGGGTTGGCCAAAAATGGACATTAAATTTGAAGATTTCCCTTATTTCAAAAAATTACAGAATAACTTTTCAGTAGAGAAAGGATGTTTATTTTTCGGAAATAGGATCGTTATTCCAGAGTGTTTAAAAATTAAGATTCTAGAATTGTTTCATGAGGGACATATAGGATAGGTTAGAATGAAAGTTTTGTGTCGATCGTATGTGTGGTGGAAAAAATTAAATACCGATATAGAATAATTTATTAAGCGATGTGTTGTCTGTCAAATGACTCAGAATGTCCGAAAGGAAAAACTATTTTCATGGAAGAAAACTGGTTATCCGTTCGAAAGAGCTCATATTGATCTATTTTACTTTGATCTATTTTAATTTTTAATTTTTGTTGATACCTTCAGTAAGTGGGTTGAAGTCATTCTACTAAATAAATCTAATGCGGAAACAGTTATTGAAGGGCTCCGACTTGTGTTTTCGGTCATGGGACTCCCCAAAGAGATAGTGACAGATAATGGGCCGCCATTTAATTCTTTTAAATATAAAAATTTTTGTGAATCACAAGGAATTCAGGTTACACATTCAATACCTTGGCACCCTCAGTCCAATGGGGTGGCTGAGAGGCATGTACAAATTGTAAAGAAGCCTCTAAAAAATTTCTTCATCGACGAAAAATGTAGAAAATTAAATATAAATCAATTAGTGGATAATTTTCTACTTAAATATCGAAACACACCATCATCAGAATCGGGCCAGACTCCAGCAGAATTGATTTTTAAATTTAAACCAAAACGCTTATTAGATTTAATAAATGATAAGAGTAAAGTAATTTTTTATTTACAAAACAATAAATCTTTTAGAGTAAAGACAGATAACAAATTAGTATTGGAAGAATCAAATTTTGGTAAAAATAAAAAAAATTCAAATAAAAAATATAAAGTAGGTGAAAATGTATTATATAAAAACCATTTTAAAAATTATGCAAAATGGTTACCTGCAAAAATTACTAAAATTTTAACACCTTGTATCATACAAATAAATGTAAATGGAACTGTAAGAAACGTTCATATATCTATAGCATCAGATTTTCTTGTTTGGAAGATAAATATCATCCAAGCGTAAAATTAAATCAACAGCAAGTAACTTTCGAAAATAGTGAAGATGAGGTATGCATAAATACGGATAAGAAAATGGTTGCTCGAAATAAGGACGTTGAGACAGATAATCCGATTGAAGAAATAAGACAGTCGGAAAGGATAAAAAATAAAAAGAAGATTGTATTTAAATGTAAATTATATTAAGCATAATGGATCTATAGATGTAAAATTAATTTCAAAAATGCAATGTTATGGTAATTTTATATCTAGAATGTATTATTATTTTATTTTTTTTTTTTTTTATGGGGAGGAAATTATTATGTATTAGGATACTAGTTGGTTTGGTTGTTAAACCCTGGTTTATCGATCGATTACGGATTACGCCTTTATTATATTGTAAGAGTAGATGACAATGAATTCAGCTAATCGATCGAGTAGACAGTATGAGTGCAACCACCAAGTAGATGGTACTTGGAGAATTACTAAGAGATAAAATTAATAAATGGAGTAATTATACTTTATTAAACAAAATATATATTGTTTCAATACGTAATATACGGGAGTGGGACAGCGCTCTCTAAGTCCTTCAGCTCGAATGCTGCCGTCTTTCTAGCGGAACTACATGCTGTAGTAAACATCTAGGAGGGAGAGCAATAAGCATATATTGCTCTCCCTCCTAGATGTTGCTCTTCCCTCCTTTTCACAATTTCCATCCAAAATGGCTGAAAATTGTGATAAGTGTCTCAAGGGCATTATCAAAAGTCGCCCTAGAGTTAAATGTTGAACTTGTACAAGTGTTTTCCAAGTTAAGTGTGCTGATATAACAGACGAGGTTCTTAAGGACCTTAAAGCTGGATTAACAACATGGGTTTGGCCCGATTGTCGTTCAACCTCTAACACATCCATTATTGATGATACGGTACCAGTTAACACAAATGATGTTCTCGGTGATATTACGATACCTAATTTAGCAGATGTAGCAACTATACTGAAAGGATGATATGAAACTCACCGTAGCTGAACTGTCTAAGGATGCTGAACGTTATACGCCCGAATATGTCCACAAGATTAAATCTGAATAAACCAATTGGATTTCTTACACATATAACGTTGGAAAATGGAAACGCATTTTAGAAGAAGGATATTTACATTGAGAACAAATATTCTGATTTTTTTTTTTTCTCAAAAAATACCCTTTGTAATATCAAATTTTTGAGTAATATGATTTGATTACAAAAGCTTCAATAAGTGAAAGCTCTTAAAACTAAAAACTCTTGGAAATACATGATTTATGCTCATAAAACATTTTAACGAAAGACATAATTTATGGAATTTATGGAATCACAAAAATCACCGAGAAAGTATAAATAAATTATCACGCAATCCCAAAATACCACCCTTCCTTTATAATATCAAATTTGAAAGTCAAATGGTTTGGTTTGAAAAGCTCCTAAAACTAAAAGCTCTTAAAAGTTTACATTGAGAATAAATATTTTAAATCCTACAAAATCCTGCAAAATCAAACTTCAAAGTAAAATGGTTTGTTTAAAAAACTTCGATAAGTGAAAGCTTTTAAATCTAAAACTCTTGACAATTTTTTCAAATACATAATTTAAGCTCATCAAACATTTGATTAAAACCTAAAATTATTGAAAAGCTCAAAAATGTTAAGTTGAAACCCAAAGAGTATGAATTAATGATCAAGCTTAAAGTTCATTGGAAACAAATATTCTAATATTACCCAAAAGTTTCGTCGCCTTTTTCAATACCGAAATTCGGAGTAAAATGATTTGATTCAAAAAAGCTTATATTACAATACCACGTTTCCTAGTAAAATGATTTGGTTTGACTAAAAGCTCTTGATAATTTACGTTGAGAACAAATATACTAAATTGTCCCTAAATTCCGTTATCCTTTTTAAAATTGGATTTCTGAGTAAAATGGTTTGGTTTAGAAAGCTTTTCTGATTGAAAGCTCTTAAAACTAATAGTTCTTGTCAGTTTTTGCAAAACATAATTTTTTCCCATAAAACAATTTAACAAAACCTGAAATTATGAACAGGCTCACAAATGTTAAGTTTCACCGAAAAGGTATAATTTAATTATCAAGCTTAAAGCTCATTGAACACAAGCATTCTAAATTTATCCTTTTACCTTCCTTTATAATACCAAATTTTAGAGTTAAATGGTTTGGTTTGAAAACCTCTTAAAACTGAAAGCTTTTGATGATTGATGATTAACTTTGAGAACAAATATTCTAAATTTTAGCCAAAATCTCGTCACCCTTTGTAAAATCATATTTCTTTACTCAGCAATGGTTTGGTTAAAAAAGTTTTGATAATTGAAAGCTTTAAAAATTAAAAAATTTTCATTTTAGGAAAAACCTAAAAATACGAAAAAGGCTCAACGTTAAAAGTTAAGTTAAAACTCTTTGATAATTTTTAAGCTTACGGGTAATTCGTTATTTGAGAACTTTCAAGAATATTCAAGATTCTTTGAAAATTCGACATTTTTGAGATTATTTCGAAATTCTTGATATTTTTCAAATTATATTCGAAATTTGGGATGTTTTATCGATATATTTAGTAATCGGCATAGCATTGAGTTGCAAGGTGTCTCGTGTCATCTACTCTCGAAATCAGATAATACGAGACTATACATAAAAGATTACAAATTTTGAAACGAAATCACCAATAAAATATAAAGTTTTGCATTTGTTAGGATTTTGAACCTTTTTGTGGTAAATTTTGCGTTAAAATGCGAATATTAAATTTTTTTCAATTTAACCCTAAAGGTTTAAACAGAATGCATCCGCTCCGCCCCACCTGTTTCTTACGCGCAGCACATAGTCCGTTTCACAAAACCTAATGCATCTGTTCCGTTTGTCAAACTATTTTGTAATAAACAATTCCTTCAAATAAAAATATTTTTTTGATTTGAAATAAATCTGCCCATATAAATGGCCCATAAAGCCATAAAAAACGATTAAGCTTTTCCTAGAATATTTGTAAAAACGTTCTGTTCGTTTGTCATTTTTCCGTTTTTTAGGACGGATACCCATTTGAGGTGCCATTTGATTTTAAAATGCTCACATTAATTTTTTATAAGCAGTACCTGATTTCTGTGTAGCCCTCAGTTCTCCGACTCTAAACAAAGCCAGCAATACCGGGTTTGCGAATGATGCCTATATAGCGAATCTCTTCGGATGATGGTAATTGGAAGCGGTTTGCCGTGCACGTGAGTTCTCTTGAAACTGTCTATATTACAGACTGATTTAAACGACATCGACTTTTTTAAGTATTGCTACTGGAGTTGTTCGCTATATCCGTACGATAAATAAGGGTTAAATTTAATATAAGGAAACAAACCTGTTTTGCTGATATTTGTAGTCAGTCGAAAAAATTATCATGCATCAATTAATTGGTCTCACGTTGGTAAGGGGGACATGCGACTACGTAGTCAATAATGCAGAAAATAAATGTGTTGGGCATGGAAAACAGAGACAAAAACTAGGAGGAAAAATAAATGTTTGTTTGCTTATGACCCGAACTTTCCTTAATTCGTCACTGGTCATAAAAATGAAAAGTCAGACACACCTTGTTTTAATAAACCTATTGCCGTCTATGAAAGACTAGTAAGAACTTAGCAACTATTTAGGAAAGTCGAAAATTTAGACAAAAAAATCGACTTAACGTACAGAGCATCAAACTATTCAAGTTCTGCATCAGACCGCCAATCTCATGACATTCTCTGTTGAAACTATCAAATGCCAGAATTTTTAACCTTTGTAGTTTAATTCTTCGCAATTCAATTGAATCCTATTAAAGCTTTACGTTTTGGACAGCAACTTCACAATGAGTTCACGTTAGAACTATCAACTATATCGACACGTTTGAATTTTTCCAGATTTTTGTTAAGAAGTTGACCTAGTTAAGTTTCATAGTTTATTTGATTTTAGTAATTCAACTGAATAATAATGAAGTTCTGCATCCTGAGCAGCAATCTCACGATGATTTTTTATTACACCTATCAATAGCCATAGTACCGCTAATTTTTTCAGATTTTTCTCATGGTTAAATCTAAATGAGAAGCGGAGCATGCCCACGCATCAAAATATACTTGAACAATAAATTGTAAATACCTATCATCAGCTTCGTGTATATATTATAGATATAAGCAACAGTCTCTAAATATAGAATCTGACACAAATTTGCAATATGCAGGCCATCAACAATTTCATTAAACCGATTAAGAATAAAAGAATATTTATGTATTACAACATTATTAACTCATATAATCTTCTTGTATAATTTCTTCTTAAGTATATTCACTTCGCCGGAACTCTACGTTCAAAGCAGCTTTAAAAATAATAAAGTTATCCACAAAATTTGATTTAACACACATCGTGTGTTAAGAAGCGATGCGGTGTAAATCAATTAACACACATTTTTTTTGTTTTCTTTTAAAACGAGTTATCAGTTAACGTGATATGCAAAATGTATTCCAAACAAAATATTCTTTTGTGATGGACCACTCGTATTATTATTCAAATCTATTCCTACATATTTATGTGGCTAATCCTAGCTGTTTATCAAACCGTCAACACAAATAAGCAAAGAAATGGGGGAATACAAATTTTGTTAAATTCATTCACTATAAATAAAACAAACACAAAAATTCAGACATCAACAAATTATCAAAAAAAACGTTAAGATTATGCAAATTTGCAATAATTTTTAAGATTTCCGTATAATATGTTTATACGAAGTAAATTTAAAAAAGCCAAACAAAAAAAAAATTAACTGATTGCAATATTTTTGTATACGTACCTTCATCTATCCAGAACAATTACGGTTTTGTAATAAAATTTTAAACCGTTTTATTTATTTTTTGTTGAGTGACTGATGTAGTTTCTTAATACATAGTATTTATGTATATAGGTAGGGGGAATTGAATTTTGCAGATTCATATTTTTAGAACAATAATTTACTTAATTGATTTGTGAAAGTTAACGAAGAAGATGATTCAAGATTGCAATTACTCTATGTAGGCTTCGACATGATTACTTTCGATTAAATTTGTGGCAAGTTTATAACATTACAAAATAACCGGTAGTTTTGAAAAAAAAATTATCTAATTAAAATCTGAATGAAAAATGAAAATCAGTATTGTTACTTCCGATTTGGTTATATAAATTAAAATGTTATAACAAACGGTATTTTATTGTAAACAAATTATAAATTATAGCAGCGTTGATTACACAGCCATAAAAGTGCTAGAAACAATGGCGCAAGCAAGTGTGATGGCCTTAGCACCACCAACAGTACAGCCACACACAACAAACGAAAACAGCATTTCCGCGCAAATAAGCGAGATTCTGCGTCGATTAGACGTAATGAATCGAACCGCGCAAAAAAACGGTTAAGAAGAAACGCAACTCTGGCCAAGCAAATTACAGAAGAAACGAGAATGAATCGCCGCGGGTATGCTTTTACCATTTTAGGTTTAAAGAAGCTGCACGATGTTGTAAACCTTCTTGCCCGAAATGGAGCGAATTTTAAGCAAAAAGCTAGATGAAACGGCGCAGATGGTGACTTGTGACCGTGACACGACAAACTGTTGCCTCAAAATTTACGATATATTAACAAACCAGATAAATCTCATCGACACGGGCGCCGACATTTCGGTTATACCTTCAAATATTAACGACCGGAGGAATCACAACCCCGAAATTAATCTACACGCGGCAAACGGAACGGTAGTCAAAACGTATGAAAGGCGATTGCTGAATTTGGACCTAGGACTACGGAAGAAATTTAGCTGGACATTCACCATTGCGGACGTCACCTTTCCAATGATATCCGCGGATTTCCGAAACCAGTCAGGGCTGCCGATCAACATACAGAGAAATCGATTGCTCGATCCGCTTCCATCGATTTGCGCAGTAGCTAGCAAAACGTAAAATACAGAACTAACAATTAGAATAATCAACACGAGTAGCGTGGATGAGCGAGTGATGCCACTATTGACAAAATTTAAGGAAATTACATGCGATTCGCAGAAATTAAAATCAGTAAAGCATCAGGGGACACACCACATTATAACACGTGGCCCACCCTTATACGCAAAACCACGAAGATTAAGCGCAGACAAGCTCAATATCGCAAAGAAGGAGTTCGAATACATGCTGGAGCAGGGCATTTGTAGACGCTTGGATAGCCCGTGGGCGAGCCCGTTACACTTAGTTCCCAAAAAGAACGGTGATTGGCGACCCTGCGGAGACTACCGAGCGTTGAATAATGTCACGGCGATAGGTGCTGTATTGCAGTAGAAAAAAGAGAACGAGAGCCTGGAAACCATTACAATTCTACTCGGAAAAAACAGCCTGGAAACCATTACAATTCTACTCGGAAAAAATAACCGAAACCCAGAGGAAGTACAGCGCATACGATCGAGAACTCTTGGTTGCTTACTCGGTGGTGAAGCGCTTCCGACACATGCTAGAGGGTCGCGACTTTATACTTTTTACCGACCACAAGCCTCTAATATACGCGTTAATGCAAAACCCCGCGAAAACATCACCGCGACAATTCAGCTATCTCAATTTTATCGCCCAGTTCACCGCGAACATTCATCACATCTCAGGTTGCGACAATGTGGTGGCTGACACCCTATCTCGAGTTGAAACTTTGGAGATAAGCGAATTAATCGACTACGCTTTAATTGCCGATGCTCAACAGGAAGATGACGAAGCAAGGGAGCTAAGGGAAGCAGACACGGAACTGCAATTCACGGAGATCCCAGTTGCATTTGGATCAAGCAAGTCGCTACTTTGCGATGTGTCCATGGGAAACACACGCTGGTACATTTCAGCCGAATTTAGAAAAAGAGTGTTCGAAGCGGTACATAATCTATCACACCCAAGCGCGCTTCCATCAATAAAAGCCATGACGCAGCAATTTATATGGAAGGGAATAAAGAGGGATGTGAGAAGGATGGTACAATGTTGTTTGGCATGTCAACGAGCCAAAGTAAACAGACATACAAAAAGTCCAATGGGACATTATGCGCCAGTAACGAGACGATTTGACGAGATTCATCTCGATCTGGTAGGTCTATTACCAATATCAGAAGGGCAGCGTTGACGGAAGTGATAGGTACACGGAAGTGGTCCCGACACCGGATATTAAAGCCGAAACAGTCTCAGTGGTGGTATATATATAGCCAGTGGATAGCCTGCTATGGAGTGCCATCTGTAATAGTTACCGACCAGGGTTCAACGAATTTTCAAAATTATTAGGATTGAACCACAACAGGACGACGGCAAACAACCCAAAGTGCAATGGATTGATCGAACGATTCTACAGGACCAAGACACTGCCAACAATACTATTGGAACTACGCACCACGTATCGGGATGATTTCGGGAAATCTACATCGGCAGAATTGGTTTTAGGCGAGAAAATCAGGGTACCCAGCCAGCTACTGGTCGAAACCAAAAGCCAAACCAACCATTCAGAATTCGTGGAAGAACTACGAAAGCACTTCGAAACGATCTGGCCAACTCCACCATCTCGACATTGTAACAACAAAATTGTCTCAGGAACTCCGTACTAGCACGCATGTCTTCATACGTACAGACGCGGTGAGGAAATCATTACAAGCACTTTATGAAGGTAAATACATGGTAATCAGTGGCGGAAAAAAAGCATTTGTCATAGAGGTAAAGTGAAGAAAATGCAACATATCTATGGACAGGCTGAAACCATGCTTCACCAAAGCCAATCAACATAATGGACTGCCAGATGCCGCAATAACAACTCGAAACACCGCCGCGACACAGGACGCCAATACACCAGCGGAGGGTACATCATCATCACAAACAGTTGGAGATCGACCACGCACAGTAAAAATTCGCATCAATTTGTGAAGAAATAAGGACAAAATTGTTTGTATCAGCGTGACATCGGTAACGGTTCTTATTTGAACTGGAAAAAAGTGTAAAACTGATTTTGGTTGTTTATCTGGAGTTATCGAAGCAAAGGAAATTGACGATGAGTCTGCTGAATAATATAAATCTGAGAGCGATGATGTGGTGGTTTCCCAGCCGGAATTGAATCATTTCAGAGTACTTAGTTTCACTCCTTAAACAAAAAAATCCTCTAGAAGCCAAAACAAATTCATCACTAGTATTTTTGCATTGATATTAAATTTAGAAAAGACTCACTTTTCCTCGGATGAATTTATAATGACGTCGTCGGCGTCGTTATCAATATACGGGATTCGCTTATGCTCCGCTTCCGCCAGTCGTGGTTTTTTAGGATATTTGCCGCATTGAAACACAAAGAATTTAATTACGGCCACACAATTTTGTGCGCTATGCGCCTTGAATTTATTTACACGGGTGGTGGATGGGGGAGTGGGGGGGGGCTTAATTTTCAACGTCCCACTTGTTGCCAGAAAGAAATTTGATACGAATTATATCGGTACACTATATCTAGAAACTGAGTTCTTTTCATTAGTTATTATAAAGGCAAAATGATTAATTAATTAGATTTTATCACTTGCAATAATTCCAATAATATATTGTTACATTTTTGCCTTGTCAATTAAGGTTCGTATCACTGGATTGTGAATAATACAAAATCAATTTAATTTATCACCAATGAATTTATTTATTTAACACAAAAATTATTACAACACAGTTTATTAATAAAAATTCACAAAATCACTTTATATAAATTATTCTCAAATTTTACTGTACACTAATAATTTTTATTTCCACTAAAACACTTTTTAAATCACTTTTTAATTCCTTTCTAATCTTTACACTATCGCCTACCAAATACTACTAAAAATCTAACAAGTTTACACGATCGCGTTCCAAATTTCGAATAATCCAATTCGACTTCGTTCGCCTTTATACACAAACCAAACTTTTAGAAAGCTCATGACTTTTCCAGTTAGAATAGCGTAGAAACATTACGTAACAATTTTATCATGGAAAATTCCATTTTAGTACAGTAAAACATTGAGTTATTAATTTAACTTATTATATTACACACTAGGTGTCACCGTCACAATGTTAATGACGATGACGCGTCGCCTTGAAAAATCAGAAGGAGAGTGTCTAAAAATTATGTGTCTGTGGTTGAGACAGCATGAAAATCAAAAATGGTACAATCTAAGCAAAAATTGCTGATTGGTTGTGAATGACGACAATAGATGGTGATGAAACTGTTTTGGTGTCCAAGATATTATTTAGTACAAAGTAGTGAATACACAATCAAAATCCACAGAGTATTATTAGTGCGTCAATATAATCTGTAGATGTCACTACTACGCCGAAAAGAGCTGTTCAAATACAATTATATTTAATAGTCGAAATGAGTTGCACTTCGAAAAATTGTAGAGATAAACGAATGAAACAAATTGATTGTATGAGTGAATCACTATAAATTATTCTTGTACGGTTTGACACAGCTAACCAATACGTAGTGCGGTTAGATGTAAGACCTATTACGTTCAATTTTGAAACAAACAAACAAGCTTTTTTTGTTGTTAACTGTTTATTGAGTATAACCCATCGGTTAGCTTCAAATTGGTTACTTTATTGGATATTTTGCTACCTTAGTTCTAAGGGCTCCGTCCGTCGAAGCCATTTTACTGAGTTTGTGTTTATCAGCATACGAGGCAAATCTGCATTTTGATGTTGCGTGCTTCTTCGCATAAATCTTAATTTCATCAGTGACTTATTCCCGAAAGTTATCATTCCTTATGTACCACAATGCGTTCACCATGATAAGCTAAAGTTTATTTTGAAAAGTTTCAATCACTTTTACGTTAGTTTTCTTAGTACAGCTGTATACCACATGGCCATATTATGGTTTCTCAAAACGGGATCCCGGAATCCCATTTTTGTCTCAAAAGTGTGACTCGTTTAACTATATAACGGCATAGGAACCATTGGTGCCCCTCTGATTTCCGATTGTCCCTTAGATTCAAATGTAGAAAGTTTAAATATCCCGATTATGATAAAATTCGATTAGCAAGATGGAAATGGAATTCTAAAATGAGTTCAAATGAAGTTCTGGAATATAGCCAATTAGGAAGGAACTTGACCGTTTCTTAACCTATTATGATGAAATTTTACATAAATTTCTGGAAAGTGGCCAATTAGGAAGGAACTTGGTGATTTCTTTACCGATTATGATGAAATTCAGGATACATGATGGAAATAGGGACTTTAAAATGAGTTTTAGGTGAAGTTCTGGAATATGACCAATTATGAAAGAACTTAACCGTTTCTTAACCGATTATGATGAAATATAGTATGCACGACGGAAATGGGATTCTAAGATAAGTTTAAGATGAGGCTCTGGAATATGGCTAATTAGACAGGAACTTGACCGTTTCATAACCTATTATGATGAAATTTAGCATGCACGACGGAAATGGGATTTTAAAATGACTTTTACATAAAGTTATGGAAAATGGCCAATTAGGAAGGAATTTGGTTCAATTCTGGCAAATGTCCAATTAGAAAGGACTTGACCGTTTCTTAGCCGACTATGATGAAATTCTGTAGGTGCGACGAAATGGGGCTCTAAAATGATTTTTAGATGATGCTCTGCTTTAAAACTAAATAGGAAGGAGTTCGGATGTTTCTTTACCGAGTTCATGTCGTATTTATCGTATTTCATCACAATCGATTTAGAAACAACCGAATTTCTTCCTAAATGACTATATTCCAGAATTGTTCCTAAATATAATTTTAGATTACCATTTTCATCGTACAAATCCGGTTTCAACATAATCGGTTAATAAAGAGCTAAGTTCTTTCCTAACCATTTTAGAATCCCATTTCCATAGTACAAAACAAATCTCATCATAATCGATTAAAAAACAACCAAGTTCCTTTTTCATTGGCCCTATTTCAAAACTTCTTGTAAAAATCATTTTACAATAACATTTCCATCAGTGTCTAGCGGACTGGCGGTCCAAGTCACTTAGAATGTAACAGATGAGAATTTGGGTAGTGATCATTTTATGATCAATTCGTGTTTAGGTGGTGTAAATGTGGATATTGAGAAAAATGTCTTGCTGAATAGTAAGAAATGGGTTGAACGTATGAATGCGATTCTCATAACAAATGAAACAAATGATGCAAACCAGCTTGAGTGTGAAAAAGAGAGAGTTAATGAAATGTGTAGTTTTGAAATAAGAGTGAATTTAACAGGTGAATTTGTCGTGTTTGTAGACGAAATTATGAATGGGTAAATGGAAAATTGAAAAAGGCTATCCGTAGAGTAAAAAGGAGAAGTTGGCGGAACTATGTGTCAGAAATGACACACAGAACCACAACTAAAAATGTATGGAATCAATTTAATAGAGTGAGAGGTAAAATGAGGAATGAAAGAAACGTTGTAATGGATGATCCTGAAAAAGGAAATCAATTCTTACAAATGATGACGGATGTTCAGAATAATGTAGGTGATAGTAACGATTGGGTGTTACTTGAAGAAGTTGTTAAAAATTTGAATGAAATGTGTGTAAGATTTGAATGGAATGAGTTCCTGAGGGTTTTAGAAACGGCAAAATATATGACCCCAGGAATAAATAGAGTGAGTTATAAAATGATTGGGCTGTTGAGCGTTGAAGCAAAGGAAATCTTGCTTCGAATTCTCAATAGAATATGGATGAGTGTTCCGATACCGGAAAGATGGAAGGGTTGCAGAGTGGTTCCAATTCCCAAAAGGGATCGCGATACAAAACTGGCAATAAACTATAGAGGAATATGTATGTTGAATGTTTTTATTAAAATGGTGAATGGGATGATGAAAGGCAGGTTTGAAAAATTTATGAATGAAAATAGTTTATTGCCAGAGACTACTTTTGGTTTCCGACGTAACCATTCTGCAAACGAATGTGTGGAAAAATTTGTGTGAGAAGTACGAAAGGAAAAGAAATTTGTTGTGGCGGTATTTATGGATATTGAAAGAGCGTATGATTATGTGGTTCCAGGGAAACTATATCAGGTTTTTTGAACCTGAAATTTCCTGGAAAAATTTGTAAATGGGTGTATGAGTTTATGAGTGACCGTAAGTTTGTTTTGTGTGGAAGAGGTTATAGATTGGAGGGGGCGGTGAATATTGGGCTCCCTCAAGGGAGCATAATTTCTCCGACCCTCTTCAACCTCTTCAACGAGCTCAATACATAGGGATAATGCCCCCGACAAAGTTATCTTGCAATTTGCAGATGACTTTGAACCATTCGGCAAATATAATAGTATGGCATTTAGAAAAAATCAAAGAATTGATGTGCGAATCTATGATGAGATAATTGAGTATTCAAGATTGACTAGGTATTTGGGAATCTGGATCGACAATCGATTGAGTTATAAAGTGCACATGAAAAACTTAGCCGATAATTGTATGAGCAGAATAAATGTGATCAAAAGGGTGAGTAAACCAAAATGGGGGGCTCACCCTAGCATGACTGATATGCTGCGAAAGGCGCTAGTGTTTTCCAAAATTGCGTATGGAATGAGTGTGTATGGTGACGGATCTAAGGTCGGGTTTGAAAAATTAATGAAAGTTGAGAATGCATGTACTAGAGTGGTATTGAGGGCGATTAATTCTACCCCAATACATACTCTATGGTCCGAATTGGGTGATTCACCTCTTAATTATAAGAGGGAATAAATCACAGTGCGAGAGACTGTGCGAATGTTGACCAAAAATAATGTATTAGTGAATGAGATAAAAGTAAGATTGGAAGGGGGAACGGATGCAGAAAATAAGAATATATTTTCCAAAATTAGACAAGTGGGTCCAAAAGTTCCTCCCGAAAATCTTGCTTGAATCGTGCTTGAATTTTGGAGGTATAACAAAATCGATGATGAATGAATTATCGGTTAAGAGAGAATTTTGAAGAATGCAACTGAATTATTTTGCACATGTGGAAGTATATACAGATGCTAGTGTTAACGAAGATCGAGTGGGTGTAGGAATTTACATTCCGGCAATGAAAACAGAGAAATTGTTAATATTGAATGGAAGCATCTGCATAATGAATGCAGAATCGATTGGAATTATGGAAGGAATCAAGTTGGCAATGAATGTAGGGAGGAGGAGAGTAGTTCTATTCTCCGATTCCCTGAGTGGTTTAGAATTGATAAAACAGGGAGAGGGTACTCAGGGCAGTGTGTTTGTAGAAATGATGTATGAGTACCTTGAATCTTGTCGGAGTGAGGTGATTCTACAATGGATACCTTCACACCTACAGATTGAAGGTAATGAAAGATCCGATGTGCTTTCCAAAAGGGGTTGTATGCTTGAATGAATTTATGAATTATGGATGCATGACGTACTTCGGATGTCTCAGAAAAATCTGTGGAGAAAATGGGAGAATTAATTTATGGAAAAGAGTAGGGTAAAAGGAAAGAAGTACTTTGAATGGTGTAACCTTTGAGGAAACCATTTTTTAAGGAAATAAAAGGAGACACTACAATGATACGAACGATGGAACGGGTGAGATTGAATCATGGTAATTGGAAAGAATGCTTGAAGAAACGTCATTTGAGTAAGGATGATTTATGTGAAAGCTGTTTGATTGTGGAGGACATCGAACATTTAATTCTAAAATGTTTCAAATTAAGCCAAAATAGAGGAATGTTCGATGTCCTTATGAATGCAAGAAACTTGAATGAATTATTACGAATGGGGGAAAATGAATATAAGATAATGTATGAATTTATCAAGCTGAGTGGTATAACGGTATGAAAGTGGATCACTAAATGAAAGTTGAGTGAAAGGAAAAAAAAAATTGTAAATTTTTAAATCGGGCCAGAAGGCTCCTTTTGGAGCCAGTAACATAATAAATACAAAAAAAAACATTTCCATCGTGCCTGCTCAATTTCACCATTATCGGTTTATAAATAGCAAAGTTCCTTCTTAATTGGCCTCAGTACATCTTGAAATGCTGTATCACCGTGACACAGGAAAAATATGAAAATATGCTAAAGTTGTTTTACAAAAAATTGACTATTAGAACCATCAATGACAGTTTTGTGAAAATTTAAAAATCATCACGATGTTGCTCGGACAGCGTTCTGCCTTCACTAAAATAGAATGGCCAATAAGATCATCGTTATTGCACTTGGTTCATGTAACATCATTTATGAATCCTTAGTGGCTTTATCTAACATCCTGGTTCCAAATAATTCGTTAAAGCTTTGGATAAAACAAAACAATGTTTTCAATATCTTGAAACGAAATTCCCGAAAATCTCTGAGGCTTACTGGAAAGAACGAATATTTAATGTACCATAAATACCAATACTTTCAGCAATAAAATGAATCGAATTCTCACCCTCACGATAAATTTCCCAACAATCTAAGACATTTTTGCAAAGAGCAGGGCGAATGTTTTCACCAAGATATACACGTGAATGTGATGGAAAGTACCACTTAAGATGTGACGTAAATATGACAGCAGATCTCTGTTCGATGCTATAGAGAGACATAAAAAGAGATAGAATAGGTAAACGAAACAGGGTGCATTGATCATTTGATGAGAAGAGAACCCGTCGTATTTATAAAAAAGAGAATGACTGAATAAGATGAACCACACAGTCATTTTAAGGGCTATATATTGTGCAGAATCCGTTCGTGCAACCTCCTCGCGATGTACATGGGGTAACGCTAATGGTGACGGTCCCATCTTTGTTTTCGAAACAAACTTTCGTTACATGAAAAGCATAAAGGTATAGGGTTATGGGGGATTTAACAGCTTGTAACGAAACCGCGAAATTTCGTTAACAGACATGGGATCAGAGGTCTGGTGCGGTGTAGTAGCTGGCTAAAGCTCTCCGTGTGTCGTGGGGGTAAAAAATCACCAAGAGAAAAACCGAAACATTGTGTCTCAAGACCTCAGGAGCTAAAGCAAATGATAAATAGAGTGCAGTCATTCGAGATGACAGTCCTGTCCCGCTCGATCCCCGACCAGTCTGCTGCGAAGCCCCACTTATAATCGGCCCACCCAATAAGGGATGGAAGGACGCCTTTCAAACAGACCACTCGATTACCTTACGGGACAGAAACCGTCATCTCTACGGAAAGATAACCACATGTATCGTGCTGCTCCCTCCGACAGCCTGCCGAAGTGAGCAACACGACCGAAAAGAGATGGAAAGCCGATCTACCGCAAGGACCCTACCTCACTACAGAACACATAAGAACAAAGAATATATAATGGAAAAAATATAATAAAAGAAAATGCGAAAACTATCAATTAAACTTGGATCACAAAATTATCAAATTACTAGGAATAAAAAACTTTCAAAATTTTGAAACTTACTATATGATCTAATAAATTTACGTTATTTAAAAAACAAAAATGATATGACCAAATAATTGTATACACCATAGTTTTACGTCTTCTCCAAAATAACAGTACCTTATTTCAGATCGGCCCGACCTGTACACCGCCGACGCAAGATCCCTTTCTTATTCACGCGACGCCTTGCTTGATAGCTAGGACTGATTTCTGCCACACCAACAAGCACACACAATAAACCACTGCCCACAAGAGATAAGTGGTCACACGTTTGTAAGCAATAAATTTGCCAACAAACAAATAAGAATATTACTGGCCGTTATTACGCACAATTCACAATATCCCAGTTTGAATTAGCAATAGTTCAGCTCACTGGTTATACACAGAATAGATTCAGTATTATGTTTATTTTTCTGCTTTATTTTAACAGGTTATGACAGACCAAAATCAACGGTTTCACGATATACATATTTATGTAAATAAATCGCAAAGTAAATCACTCAATAATAAAACCACTGAAATTAATTTTAATACATCATAATGTATTGGTACACGTTTGTTTTTTTTAATATTTCGGGCATAGACACAAAAACCACTAAATCACTCAAAAAAAAATTCGTTTCTATTTCTTAACTCGCCCCAACTTGAGTTTTAAAACTCGACCGACTGAACTCGACGGTACTTAAAACTTGACTAAAATTTTATTTAAAAAAAAAAAACAAAACTCGAACGTTCGAGATTTCTCCTGTTTCACTATTCTTTGTCCTTTTCCATCATTCTTGTTTTTGTTTTTTCAAAAGTAGTAAAACAAATTTCAATTGGCTACTGTCGTCGCGTGATCATACACAAACATCAAAAAGAAAAGTTTCAACACAAAACAAAACCGAAAAATTCGCATACCGTGACATTATGCAAAAACGACACGCACACCGCTTGCTTAACTTGTCATATACCAAACAAAAACAAATGATTGGTATACCGTTCACGTAATAATTAATGATAAATTTTCCTCTTATACTACGCACAATGCTATGACGAGTAAAGAACATACACAACAGTATTTGTCGTATGGGAATAAAAAAATATAGAGGTGCACAAGAATATTAGATGGGTAATCCAAACACTTTCATCAACAACACATGAACTTTGCATGCAGCGCTGGTGAAACTGCAGAGTGCGTTACAACCTTGTGTTTTGTGAATCATAGGACATGAGAGTTTGCACTATGAGCGTCAGAGCTTATAGATTTCAGTTAAGGGGTTGTGGTGTTATAGAGTTATGGGGTAATTGGGGGTTAACAGCTAGAATTTTTGCAATCTTAGGCTATGACAGGTTGCGCTATAAGAGTTTGAGTACAATTGCCGTAGTCTTATGATTATTTGGGTTCAGGTTATGATGTTGTGGGGGTTTTTGGGGTTGGATTCTTTGGCTATAGGGCTAATGGGCTTAATACATTAGGTTTTGGCGTTATTCGTATATTTTTTTAGAAAAAGTTTATTATTAATTTAAAATTAAATTAAATTATAATTATTTGTGCACATAAAAGTCAAAATTGCGGTCAGGGCGCAATCAAGATATCTGATGGTGGGATTCCCCTTTACGCTGGATAATGTAATATAGCGGTTAACGGAATCATCGTATTCAACTGCGGGGTCTTTTGATGAACCGGGATCTGTGATATAACTAACCAGTTATTTGTAAAAAATTTAATCATATAAGTTGTAGTAAAAATTTAATCATAAGTAGTTCGCTTAGTTGAGAATGAGCCTTTGCTCAAAACGAAGTGTGCCAAAATTAATGTAATGTAATGTAAATTATTAAATGTAAATGTAAATAAGGATTAATAGGACATGACTTGATGGGATTAAACGGACTACGGATTCGGCTTCAGTGATCCCAAAACCATATGCAATTTCTATTTCACAAAATATTTTCCTAGAGATTTCGAGAAATTATTATTATTATTAAAATTGGTTAGAACCCACACAGGTTCCAATTTAGGCATAGGGGGGGGGGGAAGCAGTAGGGTTTGCATCGACAGTACTGCAGTTAAATATCTGTTTACCAGTCTATTCAAAAGCCGGACAACTGCAAATAAAGTGAAGACAGCCGCCTTCCTCTTCAAAACGCTGGCACCACTATGGTGACTGTATTATTGGAACAAAGAATGTTAATGAAATGTTTACAGTCCTTGACAAGTTTAGAAATTGTCAAGGGATTATTCAACGAGTTAAGTAAATAAGGCTATACTATCCGTACAGAAAAAAAGTTTTTTAGTCATTAACAGCGAGTTGTAAAGCCTCAACGACATTATGTGTGGCTGCTATTAGAGCAAGAACCATCTGAAAAGAAGCACTCGGTGATTTTTTTAAGAAATTGCTGCGAGAATCACAAATCTCTCCATGGATAAACCACCGAGAATAAATTGTTAAAATTGAACTCGAGCAATAACCTATCATTAACCATATTGATTTCTGTTATCAATGAATTGTAGTTATTGATAATATGTCTATGCACCAATGGACCTCGAGATGTGTCCATATTGAAGGTGTTCAACTGAGGCAAACACATAATATCCTCCATTGTAAGAAAAGAAGTCGAAGCCACTGCTCCAGTAATTGCATTCCTACAAACAATATTTTGTAGTCCATTAAGTTTGATTAAAGAAGACTTTAATTCGATGACCTTCGACTAAACAATGGAAAATATCAACATTTTGCCACAGGATTTCCCAAAAGCTATACTACACCGCCAAAATATGGAAGTAGTTTTCTGAATTTTACAAAAAATTGGGTACCTCCAGGAAAGTTTACTATCCAAGATCACACCAAGATGCTTGATATGCTCGGATGTAGAAATAGTTTTCCAAAAAAGGGAGGAAACAGATAGAGCTTCAATATCTCTACATTTAGTGAAGAAATTAACGTGTAAACCCTTCCCAATACATGATGCCTCTACAATAAGTAAGGCTTGTTGCATTAAATCGGATAAGACATTCAGGAATTTACCTGTAACTGTAACAATAAGATCATCAGCTTAGCTCTGGAATAGGAAGCCAGAATGCTGCAGTTTCACAAATTGCTCCCGCAATATCAAAAAATGTGTCCACAAGAAACTCTTTATTATTGAGGGATCTTTCAATCCTAGTAACAAGTTCAGGTTTCACAGTACTTGCCAACTCTAAAAGCATATTGCATGTTACTGTGTCGGGATAAAGGGAAATAATAATCTCCAATAAATCTGTCGATGACTCTTTCTTAGGGTCCGAATAATCAGACTTACTAGCCCTCGGTGTAAAAACAACTTTGGTTCTACACCAAGATTGTGGAACCATGCCAAACGTAATGCACGATTGTAAAGGAGATGCCCCCGAATGTGGAGAAAACCATGCTGTAATTCAGCTGGGAAAAAATCACATTTGAACCACCAGCCTTGTACGGTGCAAAAGAGAACAGGCTCCAACGCTGAACGTTGTGCATGATCAGCTTGTGAGCCAAGTCTCAATCAGGCGTTTCAACAGAAAGGTTAATGGGTTCAGAAGCAACTAAGTTAGAAATGATACAGTCAGAACCAGGGAAATGAACAGAAAGATACAACTCCCAAAGACGACAAACTATTCATTTCCTCGCAGAAATGAACCCACGAATTTCTGTGAGCATGCCTTAAAACTTTTTATAAACCTTTTGAGCCACTAGGAAGTAACCCATTCAGCCAAAAGTTTAGATTTTTTGGCTTTATTTTTTAATATCCGAACTAATTTTCTTAACCTCTTTAGTTGAGTTCTCCAGAAAGGTTTATTCCGAGACTTCTGGTTAGTGATAAGGGGACAATAATTTTCAAATGCAGTCGAAATTACCTTGTAAGCAAAAATGCTTGAAATTCAATTCCTTAGTAAACCGAAATTGCCTCAAAATATCCCAATCGGTTAATTTCCTGTTACGGTATGGTTGAAGATGAGATACACCTATAACCAGAAGTGAGAATATTATTCGTCACTTTCCAGTTAAAACTAAATCAAATATAGACATAGAGCACAAACTGATGTCAATTACTTCCTGTCGAAAAGAGTTAACAAATATTGGCTCACAGCCTTTGTTGAGTATTTCAAGCTCAGAAGTGGATATGTATAGTTGAATAGAGAAATTCCTCGGTGATTAATATTTGAACTTCCCACAATTAATGATGAGAATTAGCATCACAATCAATCACAAGGGAAATATGCTTCTGTTTACTCCACAACACCAAGTTATTCAGGTCATCCGAAGGACGAGGTAAGGACGAGTCATATTGGAGATAAACTGACGCAAAGACTAATCTGGAATAAGAATTGGTATATTCAAGGGTAATAAGCACAGCTGTCAGATCAGCCGCACTATACACTCATGAATGAACAAAGTACTGATATTTGTTCTACTTTTAATAACAGGAATCCCACAGAAGATTCTGTCATTAGAGGATTTCAATCCAGAAACCGTACCATCAAGAAGGTACGACTCCTGAATTAGACAAATATAAAGAGCTTCTATAAATACCTGCTCCCGCACATCCGATCCTGTTCTTACCTGTAATTATGTCACACCATTGTTCCAGGAAATTAGAACAAACCACCAAATTTTTTTGTCCAATATTTTAGTATATCGCCATAGTTCGTTTTGAGTTAGTGGAGTCTATGGATTTTAATTCGTTATGTAAAGCGCAAACTTGAAGCCAAATACTAATATTTTGAAAACCAAATATTAATTCAAAAGGCAATAAAAAATACGACCCACTAGCCTCCTCAAGAATTTCTTTAAAAGCTGCTTGATGTTTATCTCGCTGTTGATGTAGTAACGTCGTAACAGCCTCTGATTTTACCTTATGGCATTACTAATGTAGGTTTAAATGGGTTTGGTACCTGGTGTGTAACCGCTCTTAAGTTGATGCAATGCCACTACTTCTGTAATAGACAATCAAGTCCAGTAGTGTGGGAGTGTATTGCGGCGAACGATGTATAATTTCTCCTATGCTGTCATAGGCGAGTAGAATTAGAAAAGCTTCAGCGTATTGATTATTTACGAAGCAAATATCTATTTTGGTACTGGCAACTATGTGTGTATTTCCTAAGAACTGTTGCTTCATAGCCGTTTTTATTTCATAGTTTCTAGTTACCGCTTTCTTAGTCACCGCTAAATGTCAGCTTCCAATTATGTATAAACAGCATTTCGTGAGACGTCAGGAAGCTACTGTGTTTGCTAAAAATCGCCTCGTTACTGCTGAGCTAAATTCGGAGGTTCAGTTCTGTACATTATTACTGCTCTTTCCATGGCCTCGTCTCTATTGTTATTAGTCCAGCCATCATTTGTCTGGATAAACTGGTCTTCCTATTTGCATCTTTCGTTGCCCGACAACATATTGTTTAGATCCTGCTGCAACTTTAGTTTCGACACTGCTCTCGTATTGTGACGATGCCCTTTCAGGACCCTCCATCGTATTATAATGTACCAAGGTGTACCAAGTGTTCAATTATATTTATAATTTTCATATTACCATCACACGTTCGATAAGCCAGATTCACATAGTGTTTCCAACCAATTGGTAAGAAACTGGGATTCTATCGTGAAAGTGGGCTTCCAAAATGGCTAGGGTTCCCCTTTTTTAACTCTTTATAACTTTTGCTATTGCGTTGTTCTGTTTCTTTCTTATTTTATTATTTTTGTTATTTTTAAGGGAATTCCAAAATTAGTTCTAAATACTACTCGGGGGTCCTGAAAAAAAACAACCAATTTGAATAAAGCTAAGCCTTAGGTTTCTTAAACGATTGATTTAAATCATGAAAGGTCTGGGTTTTGAAAAATGCCCAATTTCAATGGAATTAAGTAACTTCCAATATGAGTAAGGGGTTCCGGATGTGGTTTTGCAAAATGGTTAATTTGAATGAAGTAATTTCTCAACCAATTTGGAAGGAACTCAATTTGGTTGATTAAAATCAGATTTCAATATGAGTTGCGGATTTGGTTCTGAAAAATTACCAATTTGAACGAAACTAAGCCATTTCTCTAGAGATTCGGTTGAAACTCTGTTTGTATAATGAAAATTAGTAATTTAGGCACTAAGTCATTTCTCAACCAATTTGAGTGGAACTAGGTTTTTATCATGCTTGTGCGATTCCAACATGAGTTTGGGATATGATTTTGGAAAATGACTAATTTGAATGGAACTAAACCTTTTCTCAACTGACAGATTTGCCGTTTTGCCGTTAACATAATAATAGGGTTAACTTAGAGGTCACAAATTTTGGCCGAGCGAGAGCTCGATGTTCCTGAGATTTGTCCTTAATAAGGCAAATTTTGAATTATGATTCCAGAAAAACTTTTAATAGGTCTCCGGAAAATTCGAGATTTTCGAGTTTTAGGATTACATGGCTGGCAAGATATTAAGATGATTCTATTTATTCAAGTTATTCGAGTCGAGAGAGAATGATTTACTCTCAATTGAGCGTAAACAATTGATCGTACAATAATTGACCGTGGAAACAATTGACCGTGGATCAGTTGATCGTATGTACAATTGATCGTGTAACATTATGAAAATTGAAGTGAATTGCGTTAGTTATTTGTTTCCAAACGAGTTTCAAATCAAATTGACCACATGGTCGAGGCAAAAAAAAGTTTTAGAGAAAAATTGATTGATGAAAAATATTTTATGTTTTTATTCATTTCGTATTATTTAGGGCCTACATAGCCAATCTTTCTGTATATTTTTATGGAGAAGGCTATACATACAATAAACAGTGGCGGACATTGATATCCGGACACCTAAAAAATCACAGTTAGTACCGCTTAGTTTTGTAGATCCGAATATATGAAAAAATAAACTTTGGAAATGACTGATCGTTAGAGACTTTGGAAATGACTGATCGTTAGAAATTCTAAAAACTCTATACTTAATATATAGTGGTATATTAGCTTCCTTTACTTTTTATAACCGCTTATATTGGGTAAATTTTTCGGTTTCCTCTTTGGTACCTGCATCTGCAAGATGTGCCGAAAGTTCATAATAGAATTTAGATCGGGGCTGTTATCAGGCTAGTGCATTATCAAAATCCTTATTTCTGATAAATAAGCCTTGACCTGTGATGATCATTGGCCGCATAACGCAAGATTAAATAACTATTGCCGTGGTAAAGGAAGGCTTCATAGATTTTCTTAAATAATTTGTCTAACCAATTTGGCACGATGACAAGGCGAAGACTCGCCCTGATATAGGATCTTTCTGTGAGATCTGCTATTCAATTGAAGGGATCAAATTTTCCTGAAGCATACGTTGGTACGTAACGCCGTTTACCATTCCATCAATTAGGGTCAACTGTCCAACATCATGATAGACAAAGCACCCCCAGACAATTCGGCTACCTCTATGCGTGACGGTACATCTAATACACTCGTTGAAGATATTAAATTTGGACTCGCTCCAGAAAATCACTATCCTCGAATCAACCCCGCTTATTGTCAAAAGGAGCTTCTTGGAATGTCATCGAGAGCGCAAACCAGCGGTCCTAATGTCTATAGCATTTTTAAATCGGTTTTGTAAGCTCATGCGCTCCAGAGACCGTCCCCATCGAAGTGGTCTTTCTAACACCTCTTGAACTAGTCTTTCTTTTTATAGGATCGGCCTCTCATGATTTCTCAAGAAATCCCCAATGGATGACTTGCTGAACCCTGCCTTTGCGCTAATCTCCCAAAGGCCTATCACTCTAGTAATGGCATACTTTTTATTTCGTTGCATTTTCGCTATCACTTCTCATCACAAGCAAACAAATATTGGCACAAAAATGCGCATACTGCATGTATTTATTCAAAATAAGTGTCCTACCTATACTTTAATTGTTCTTTAATTGCGTCTTCATTGCCTGTACGGATTTCAATGTACACCACTGTATCTACGCAAATGACTATTTATACATACAATTGTATACGCGTAATGTAAACAAATTTGTTTCCGAATTTAATTCCACTTTTTGAAAAAGAGTAATGACTTCGATTAATTTAATTTACAATTGTAGAGGCTAACGGCTCCGCTAACTCTCCTCACGGGTATGCTGGAGGTCGCTGCGCCCTTCCCCGCTTAGCCTTCCGAGGAGCTTTAAAAAATAATTTACGATTGATAGAAATTTACAACTCGAAAGGCGCAGGAGTAACGAAATAAAAAATAAAAAATATTTTACGCAAAACACGATCAATTGTCTATACGATCAATTGATCCACGATCAACTGTTCTTACGATCAATTGTAACACGATCAATTATTTACGATCAACTGACCGGAACCCAGAGAGAACACTATACATGGTTAAACTTACAAAACTGCTCTTGCGAGTTTAGTTTCTGAAGTTTTAAATTCTCAACAAAACCCTGTCATTGTTAAAGATACAGTCATTTAGAGTGAATTTCAACAGTTATCTTGCACCTAACGAAATTATAGACAGGTGATGTTACTGGTGGGAAAGTAAGCCTGAATGGGAAAGATAAAACTGTTTATTAATACTAACGAATCCCATTCGACTTCGTTCGCCTTTTTATATACACAAACTAAATTTCTACAAATTTCATGACTTTTCCAGTACGAATAGTCTAGAAACATTTAGAACAGTTTTATCATGGAAAATTCCATTTTAGCATACTAAAAAATTTAACTAACAATTTAACTTATTCTATTATATCCTAGGTGTCACCGCAACAATATTGTGACGGTGACACCTAGTGTGTAATAGAATAAGTTAAAATTAATAGCTCAATGTTAAACTGTACTGAAATGGAATTTTCCATGATAAAATTGTTCTACACTATTCTAACTAGAAAAATCATGAGCTTTCTAGAAGTTTGGTGTGTGTATATAAAAAGGCGAACGAAGTCGAATTGGATTAGTAGTATTTGGTAAGCGACAGTGTGGAGATTAAAAAGGAATTAAAAAGTGATTTAAAAAGTTTTTTAGTGGAAATAAAAATTATAAGTGATCAGTAAAATTTGAGAATAATTTATATAAAGTGATTTTGTGAATTTTTATTAATAAACTGTGTTGTAATTGGTTGTAATTGGTGCATTAATGGATAAAGCAATCGGTGTATCAGATTCATCTAAACATCCATCATATGTGAATGATGTAAACCATACTAATAGTTCTTCGAGATTGTTGATACCTTCTTCTAGTCAGGGCATTTTCGGGACGGGGCAGCCTGTGGATACATTGTATCCAGCTGTAGTACAGGATAAAATGTATGTGTATGTTAGTACGTTCCATCCCTCGGTGAAAAAGGAGGCTGTAATGCTGACTGCTGACCAGGTGGATTGTAAATCACTGCTGGCTAAGGATCGTGGTGCGGATAACGCACTTACTTTCGTTTCTCTTAAAATTGGTTTGATTCGGGAACATTACAATCAACTAAATAATTCAGACATGTGGCCCCCAGGTATACTGATACGACCTTTTATGAGTCATTCGCGGAAATCAAAAGACGTGTTTGGTGTCCGGCTCGATCAGCACCTCCGTTATATTCCACTATAAATTCTACTATCTTATCAACACCACATCAAGTAAATTCAGCTACTCATAGAATAAACATTTATTATCATAAAGCAAGCGGTATTCGCTCTAAATCAAAGAATCTATTTTTATCTTTACTTGAGGATGAATATGAAGTGGTCTGTATAGCGGAGTCTTGGCTAACATCTAATTTCAAGACGGAAGAATATTTTCCGGCATCGTACATTGTTCATCGTCGAGACAGGCATCTTCTTAAGGACACAGGTGGAGGTGTGCTAATTACTGTTGCGGATAAATTTTCATCTGTACCTTTAATATTGACGGATTGCGACTTGGATATAATCGCAGTAAGAATCAGATATCATGTGTTTTCACTAATCGTTTGTCATGAATATTCCATGCGATTCTAATTTTGGGGTGTATGATAAAGTCATTGATATTATCAAGTCTAGCATAGCACTCATTTTGCAACCAGAGGATCGTTTATGTATATTGGGTGATTTCAATTTACCAAATGTTAATTGACTTCGAGTTGATGATTTTTTAACTTCGTTGAACTTGAATGCGAATTATGATAACTTCATGACCGGATTACTTTCAATGGGTCTCAAACAATGTATGGACGTCAAGAACAAGTGTGGGAATGTTTTGGACCTGGTATTTTTGCCGTTGGATCAAGAAGTTATTGTCGAGACGTTTGACGATTTAGCTGGAGCGTCGAGCATATACCACTTTCCAATAAAAGTGTCACTGTCTTTCGATGTATGTGAAATAGTCAAGGTCACAATGAGTTATTTGTTGGAAATTTTAATTATAAAATTGGGGACTACGATTCCTTTAATGCTTTTCTTAATAATTATGATTGCAGTGCATTTGAGGGTAATGATCATTTAGAGGAAGTACTGGATGAATTTTATAATGTTCTAAATGTAGGAATGGTGAAATTAATTCCTAAATTTAAAACTACGCGTCAATTGAAGGAACCGTGGTATAATAAACAGCTTATTAATCTGAAAACCCGTAAAGACCAAGGCTCATAAGAGATTTAAACTTTTCCCTACTCCTGATTGGTACGCTGTATTTCAATCCTTGAGAAATAAATTCAGAATATTGAATAAATCTTTTTACAACAATTACATTTTGGAGATCGAATCGAATATAAAGGATAGACCTGATAGCTTCTGGAGATTCGTTGATTTTAAAAGAAAAACTAAGGGATTTTCCGTCTACTTGGTTTTTGGACGATCGTTTGGGTCATAATTTGAAAGATAATTGTAACTTGTTTGCTGACTTTTTTGAGAGTGTTTATGTAAAGAAACCGTTAACGACAGATTCGATATCGAGCTATTGTTCAGTGGCTAATATAAATTGTTCCTTGCAATTGGAACTTGATACTGTTTTGAATGGTCTACTCTCGCTTGATATCAATCAAAGTGCAGGGTTCGATTCCATCCCTCCTTTGGTTCTTAGAATGACAACACATGCTGTCGCTTTTCCAATCACAGTTCTTTTTAACAAAAGCCTTCGACACGGATACTTCCCGAACTTTTGGAAATGCTCTTTAATTAAACAGAAGTGATATTACTAATTATCGAGCCATCAGTATTTTATCCGTTTTGCCGAAGCTTTTTGAAAATTAGTCAAAGATTTTATTTTTGTTTATACTCGTAGGTTTATTTCTTCTAAGCAACAGGGATTCCTTCCTGGCAGATCAACTGTCTCGAATTTGTTTTTACTGACCAATTATATTTCAACGGCTTTTGAATTGGGGATGGATGTACAGGTTGTTTATTCAGATTTTAGCAAGGCCTTTCACAAAATTGATCACAAACTACTATTCCTTAAATTGCAGTCTTTGGATTGTAATAGTTTACCTATTAGGTGGATCAAGTCGTACTCAAATGGCAGAACTCAAAGGGAATTACATGTCTAGACGGATTCATGTTGCGTCAGGGGTTCCCCAGGGAAGCTATTTGGGTCCCCTTTTATTCATTCTTTTTATTAATTATGTGATTAACTGTATTAAGTATTCTGAGATTCTTATATATGCTGACGATATTAAAATTTTTAAAACTATTTCGAATATTCGGGATGCAGAGGAGCTACAGTCGAATTTATCGGATTTTACGAATTGGTGTACTTACCAAAATTTATTATTGAATACTAAGAAGTGTAAAACAATGCGATTTTCCCGTAGAAGGAATGTTTCGAACTTTGACTACGAATTTTTTCTCAAAGACCATAGAATTGAGAAAGTGAACACTTTGGGTATCACATTCGCTTCTAATTTATCCTTCCAAATGCATATACAGGGCATTGTTTCTAAGGCGTTTTCCATGTTAGGGTTTGTTAAAAGATTTTCCAAAGACTTCTGGGATCCTTATGCGATTAGAATCTTGTATATTACGTTGGCGCGCTCGCAATTAGATTAGGGCGTAGTTATTTGGAAACAATTTTATCAGGATTCTTCTGATCTTATAGAAAGTTGAACCCTTTCAGACAGTTCTTAAAATATGCCTTGCGTAGATTACCTAGGGACAGTTCTCTTCCCAATTATATTCTTTCTCCGTATAGGGGACGATGTAAACTATTAAAATTGGAACCTCTCTCTATTCGTAGAACTGCGACGTGTGCTACTTTTGTCCGTGATCTCCTCGTTTGTAGAATTGATTATAATGAGATTCTCGATTTATTTTCTATTTACGAGTACGTTCCAACACGTATGTTACGATCGAGTGGAGAGTTTGTTCTTAAATTACCAATACGGAGGAGTAATTTAGCTATGAATGAACCTGTTTATAACGTCTCGGTTGCTTTTATTAAAGTACGGTCGATTTTTGATTTTGATTTGTCAAGAGATGCATTTAAGGTTTTGATGTCAGATTTTCTTTCTAATTTTTGGTAAAGTTTTATGTAGAATATTTTAAAATTATAACCAGATTTTTTTTTAAAGTTGGTAAATAAATAATAATTCTTGTGTTGGCTAAATAAATTCGTTGGTGATAAATTAAATTGATTTTGTATTATTCACAATCCAAGGATACGAACCTTAATTGACAAGGCAAAAACGTAACAATATGTTTGCACAACTACAGAGACACAGCAACACTTTTTTTAATTTGATTGGAAAAGGATGAGGGAAGGGATATTTTTTGAACCTCAGATGATAAAGCAAGCATTCCACTCACTCTACCACCGAGAGTGATTGGGAGGCTGTCATATAGGCTATGTGTAGTTGTACATATTTTTTTGTTGATATTGTTTTTTAAGCAAATATGCTCAACGACTGAAGAGAACCTATCCAGTAATAAGAATGTCACAACCGGATTTATTTGCACTAGGTGTAGTAGATCGATCACATCTATTCACCACAGTTTAGAAAAGTGATACATTGAAATCAATTATAACGACTTTAATAACAATCGATCTAAATTACAGATTCTCGTTTTTCCATCGGTCCATTAATCTCTTTACCACTTGCGCTATTTTCGAATGATACGCGTGAAAAGCTGTAGACAGATTATATACAACTCTACATACATAAAAAATTCATTTATAATTATTACAAACGGTCAATGATAAAAATTGTTTTAAATTTTCACCTTCGTTTTCAAGATCAACTGTAATGAAATAAAAACATTTTCACGCAAAGCATTTAAATTAATCATACACATATGTACATATCTCAATCACCTACTAATGTTGGATAAAAGAAAATTATAAGTTTGTAAGAAAACGTTGAATATAAGAAAATAACTAATAACACATAAATGCGTGTTCTAAATTTTATTTAGCACACACACAACATACACACTTACAAAATCAAAGCACAAAACTGATACAGAATGTATATGATCGCATATAAATCATTTATCAGCACGTTTTGTATTTTGTTTCGCGTTTTTTTATCAATACAAAATGTGAACACAAGAAACTTGTTTCTTAGATTTTCTATACATTTTCGATCGTCTTATGTATTATTTATGATCTCGAAAAACATAATGTAATGGTGCTTACTGTGCGCACATTAAATGAGAACTGCTGTGTTCCCAAATTTATAAATTTTACAATATGCTTTTAGGGCGAACATATAAAGAGGTTGGTCATTTGTTAGCCACAATAAGTCTACTAAACCTTTTGCTCCCTAATTTATTGGTGTCACACCATGACTCTAAACCAAAAACTTCATGATACTAGTATTACAAAAAACACAATAAGAGATGCTTCATATAAATAGTTAAAGGCTTTTTAAACTTTAAATTAAAAATCACTTTTAGTCCAAATTATATGCAAATATGTGCGTGCTTAATGATGGGGCTTTAACTTTTGATTGCTCTTTAAGTAAAAATTAATTTACATAATTGGTTTTGCAAAAATATAAAGATTTAAAATACTAACAAAAATTATGTGTATGGCACACGCGGCGGACGTGTGTATTTTATGATCTAAACAAAACATGCAGATCAGTAAATTACAAAAAATGTCGATCCTAAAAAATGTGAGTATTAATGAAAATGCGTATGTCGGGGTTTTAAAACAGCGGATTAACTTTTATTAAAATGATGAAATATTACGTAAAGTCTTATTTTGCACAAAATCATACATGTTTAATGTCCAAAATAATTAATTTTTTTCTAAAGCATAAATATTGAATTTCAATGTGTGACCCGATAAATATCAAAATTCAATTTGAGAATCAAAAACAGGTCGGCCGTCATTAAAAAAAAAAACATTCTAACGTTCGCAACCTCAAATAGAATTGAGGCTTTGATTTATGGTAGATTTTCAGAATTTTTTTTTTAAACGTTTATTCACCTTTACCCCAATAATTAATAAACCATTCGATCGTAACAGGTATGTAAAAATCAAACCGAAATATTTTAGTAGCTTAGGTTAGAGTGACTGCTATCGCACACTTAGGCCAATAGCGGCCCATTGTGATACCACAGGATCTTATTTCCCCTTTACCCACCATCCAGTGGTACTTATGTAGCGTAAAATATCTCGCACTTCACAGTCCGTGAGTTCCGAAAGGCTGTCCATACCGTACACACCCAAGTATTTATGTCTTCTGTATGATAGTGCCGGACACGAGCATAGGAAGTGATCTAAAGTCTCTTCCTCCTCCTCGTCCATGCAACTTCTACAAAAGTCATTTGTCTGTAGACCCAGCCTTCTCGCGTGTTCCCCAAAAAGGTAGTGTCCTATCAGTATCCCTAAGACCAATCCTAACTCTCGTCTTCCCAGCGAAATCAGTGCCTTGGAGCGCCGCATGTCCAGTTTTGGCCAAACCTGTTTTGCTACCCTGCACGTGAGAGTGTTAGTCCATCTCTTATTTGTCAAGGCGATTGCCTTTCTACTGAGCGCCAATTTGAGCGTTGCTATAGGCCTCCCCAGACCTGCCCTTTCCGTCTGCATCTGGAGAGTCGTACCGTACCTAGATAGTTCGTCCGCCCTGCAGTTCCCCGTGATGTCCGAGTGACCAGGGATCCAGATTATCTGGATACTGAAATACTCGCTCATTTCATTAAGAGATGATCGGTAATCCAGCGCCACCCGTGACCTCAGACAGACCACCTCTAGTGACCTGACCGCCGCCTGACTGTCCACATAAATTGCGATATCCCTTACTGATTCCACATTATGCCTCAACCATGTCACAACTTTCCCGATCGCTACCAATTCAGCTTGGTACACGCTGCAGTAGTCAGGAA
Organism: Tipula vernalis; assembly: GCA_958295665.1. Lineage (NCBI taxonomy): Eukaryota > Metazoa > Arthropoda > Insecta > Diptera > Tipulidae > Tipula > Tipula vernalis. The sequence continues at coordinate 342,600,496 of OY282559.1, forward strand.
GACGAACAGAAATATTAACAGTAAGCTTCTCACAGAAGACTCCGGTTCCTACCTTACCATCTAGCTTAGAACCGTCCGTGAAAAATTGCACTGCCTCGTTTTCCAGTATTGATCCGTCCCTCCAGTATTCCCTCGAAGGACAGACGGTCCGGAACCCTTTATCGAAGCACAAGGTTGGTATAACATAATCTAGATTCACCTGTTCATCCCTTAGTGATCCAACTATCGTGGAGTGCCCCACCTGCAGACACTTCCACTGAGAGACAGCCGTAGGTCGCATAGCCACCTCGGCTGCCTTCTGCTTACTAAAAACCTCTACTAGAATAAGGTGGAACATAACCTCCAAAGCACGATTAGGTGTCGTCCTAAGCGCCCCGCTTATAAGCATGCAGGCCGTTCTTTGCACCCTTTCCATTCTACTCCTGTATGTTACCTTGTCCAGAGGTGGCCACCACACGCCCACTCCGTACATAAGTACAGGTCTTACTACGGCAGTGTACAGCCAGTGTACCAGCTTCGGTTTCAAACCCCATCTCTTACCTATGGCGTTCCTGCACGAGTAAATGACAACAGTGGCCTTATTTACCCTCTCTAACGTATTAGGCATCCAGCTCAGTTTACTGTTCAAGATTATGCCCAAGAATCTCGCTCTATCAGAAAAAGTCAGTCTAGTGCCATTTATCGTAGACGGGCAAACTACCGGAATTTTATACTTCCTGGTAAAAAGTACCAGCTCTGTCTTGGACGGGTTGATCCCTAATCCACATTTGCTGGCCCATTTGGTAACGATCAATAGTGCATTCTGCATAACATCTCTAATCGTGTCCAAATATTTACCTGATACCGCTATCGCTACATCATCTGCGTACCCTACAACCAATACTCCCTCTCTCTCCAGTTCCAACAGCAATTCGTTAATCACTATACTCCAAGGAAACGGGGACATTACACCTCCCTGCGTGGTTCCTCTAACCACCCGCCTTCTAATTGTGGACTCCCCCAGTTCTGAGGTAATAACCCTGCTTAACAGCATATGATTAATCAACCTACTTATAGAGTAATCCACCTTCAAATCTGACAATCCCTCCATGATCGCCTCTGACCTTACGTTATTTAAGGCACCTTCAATATCGAGGAATGAGATCATACAGAACTCCTGCGAGTAAATTGACTTCTCAATTGTGCGTACCAAAGCGTGCAAGGCTGTGTCCACCGACCTCCCTTTACAGGACGCATGCTGTGACATTGCCCAATTGCTGGGTTCAATTTTTTATCGTATAAATACATCCACCATCCTTCACAGGCGTCCCAGAAAGTGCGTATTTATTAGGAGCTCCAGAGATTCCATACTAGAAGCTGTCCATGACCCATCCGGCCTAATTAAATAACTAGGACTAGTTGGGTTGGTAAAAAAAATCTTCCTAAGGCGAGAAGTCTCAGATACCTCTTCCATTTTACAACAAAAGAGTCTCCAGGACTTCTTTGTGCCTTCCTCAACTCTCTTTTATAATTCCTCAGGTCCTCCTTATATGAGTCCCAATGCCGAGCTTCGCTGGTATTTTTGGCCCTATTAAAGGCTACCCTACAAGCCTTCCGATAGGCCTCCAACCCAGTGGACCACCATATCGGCTTCTGTTTGCCTCTAGGTTTTATCAGGGGGCACGCAGCATTAAATGAAAGATTGCATGCCTTTTTCACAAGATCAACCATGCAATCCAGTTCTTCTACTGTCGCCGGAAGTTCTGGAACCTCCAGCGGCAATAGCTCCTCTAACACCTCCCCATATTTGTTCCAGTTTGTCCTTCTAGGATTCCTGAAGGCTTTCCGGGTAACAGGGTTGACGTTGAGGTTATATATTACATACCGGTGATCAGATAATGAGTGCTCATTCTCCACTCTCCATCCCCTGATCATATAAAAAATAGTATCTGACGCAAATGTCACATCCAAGACCTCCTGTCGATTCCTGACAATAAATGTTGGTTCTCACCCAATATTGCAAACTAAAAGGATAGTATTTAATAAGTATTCAAAAAATAACTCACCCCTTTCATTAATGTCTGTGCTTCCCCAGATCGGGTGATGCACGTTTGCATCACATCCAAGTATGACACCTACCTTTCCTTGACCTGCTTCCCGAATCAGTTCCCCCAGGTTATCCGGTGGAACCTCCTTCTCCCGATCCATATAGGCTGAGGCTAACCATAATTTTTTTACAGCTAACCTCAACGCTCGCCGCGGTAACATCCCCACTACTAAATTAAGGAAGAACAAAAATATTCAAATTATTTCTCGCCAAAATACACGATCTGATCTTCTCAGAGTTGTCTGAGTATAATAATTTATACCCTTTCGTTCTGAGGCCACAGATCCTGTTATTGTTAATCCAAGGTTCTTGGAGCCGGAGAGACTCCTTCCGATCCCTGCTTTTTTGTTTGGCTCCGGTTCCGCTTCTACCTGGCTTTAATGTCACGGTATTGCTTCCCTCGCCGCTAAGGAGGGAGCCCCAACTTTAAGGTTCAAGCTACTCCCTTCCTTGTTGCTTACCGGTTTTTGAAGAGTACCGGCCCCTATTTCTTTTATTTTTGTACTGTTTATGCTATTCCCACGAGTATCGGAGAAACGTGGGTCCACCTGTGCAGAGATCCGTATACACAGGTAAGGCTAAATACAACTGGAGGTCGCCAGGTATTCAGAGGGCTCCGTTATCGACTGGGCTTTGTTAAATGGGCCCGCGGCCTAGTTGATCACCAGCACGGGTCGCTTAACACCTCCATTTCACGGGATCCATTTCATTCCCAGGGTTACCCGTTTATAGCGTGCGTACCCCACTCATCACCCGCGGAGACTCCGGAGGTGCAGAGAGGACGTGACGCACAGTCCACCGTGGGTATTGGTCGATGGTTTTCTGGCGCCATCCGTTCGCCTTTCCAGGCACTCAGAATTTAATGAACTGAGGTTAACCACTTCCCCTTTCCCTTAGACTATCCCACCAGCTGGACTGCGGTTGGGGGCATCTTATTTAATTCACCGCTAACCTACCTATCGATAGGCCGTCCACTATCCACCACCTGTGACCCCCCCGTTAGCTGCAGTACGCCACGGGAATATTTTAGTAAAAAGTATACGTTTGTCGTTTGATAATGGTTAAAAGTATTTTATTCAATAATGGGTTTAATACTAGGTTTAACCATGAAAATGTGAACAATGAACTTCTTGGATAATTAAATAATTAAGTTTATGTTTTGCAGGTAAAACTATTGGATATTTGATAGCAAATTTTAATTGTGAATGCTTTAATCTTCCACCAACTCGTAAAATTCCATTTGAGTCAATAAAAGCATCCAACCCCAACAACATAGATTTTGTTGATAATACTCCTTTTGATTTGAACACTTTGAATTCTTGGTAAAATGACTAATGTTGTACGTTTCTAATTATTATAGTCGACGCCATTTGTAATTCAATATTTGATAATTGGCCCTTGATAATACATTTGCCAGCAGTAGATAGCTTACCAAGTCGAAGAACAAAAGCCACTATCCTTTTTAATTTTAAATATGATGAAACGCGTTCAAGTAATTCGGAAGATACGTTTGAATTTTTTTCTTGTGTCATTGCATGTACATATGACTTGACTTCTTTCTCAGGACGGTCCACACCACCATAACGTCATTTCGTTTAATTTCTTCGGAGTAACACCACGTGAAACCAAATCTGCCGGATTTTGTTTGCTCGGGACGTGAAACCAATTTTTAGATGGAATAATATCTTGAATAATTGCTGTTCGATTGACAATGAATGTTTCGAACCTTCTTGGTACACACCAGATAACCAGTGCAGTACCAGCATTGAATTAGTCCATGCATAAACTTGTACTTGATATGCAACAAAAACTTCATACAACAAATAGCTTATTAATTTGGCAAGTAAAAAAGCCCCACATAACACTAAGCGTGGTAAACTGATCTGACGTAAAGGCGCAACTTTACTCTTTGAACAAACTAAGGATGTAGTGATTGTACCATTCGATGAGGTAGATCTTATATAAACGACGCATCCATATGCTTTTTTAGAAGCATCACAAAATGAATGTAACTCGATGTTTATTGGGTTATAGGTAAAATATTTTCGTGGTATTTTAACATCATTAACATGTTGCAGCTCGGCATACAAATCTTCGAATTTAGTACAGAGATTATTTGGAAGTGGTTCGTCCCATTCCAAATGAAGCAGCCAAAACTCCTGAAGCATGATTTTAAATAGCACAATCGTTGGAGATATCCATCCAAGTGGGTCATATAATTTTGAAACATATGATAAGACCTTACGCTTTGTCCATTTTGTTTTGATTGTTCATTGAGGTATTTCAATTTTGAACGTAAATATGTCAAGTTCAGAATTTCAGGCAATACCTAATGTCTTGGCATTTTTATCAAGTTCAATTAACTTAAGAATTTCTTCCTCGTTGAACGACTTCAGAAAATTGGATGAGTTTGATCAGCATTTCCTCAACACGAAACCTTTGTTTAATAATACGGATACCAATTGCGATTTTGTCTTCAATGGCTCTTCTTCGCTGTCAGCGCCTGATAATAAATCGTCAATATAAAAATCGTTACTAATTATTGTTGCTGCCTTTGGAAATTTCACAAAGTTATCTTATGCTATTTGTTTTAATGTCCGTACCGCTAAAAATGGAGCACTAGCTAAACCAATACGTATCATTTGGATGTACTTTAATCTGGCGATACATTTTTTCAATATCTGCTACAAATGCCACATGATGCGCACGAAAACGTAATAACGTTGTTGTTAAATCAGTTTGTATTTTTGGACCAACTAAAAGTTGATCATTCAATGATATCGATGTTGACGATTTGCATGACGCGTCGAAAACCACTCTTAATTTTGTTGTGGAACTATCTTTAAATACAGCATGATGTGGAAGGAAATACCTTTTAGTATCATCAGCGGGTAATTCTGACCAGTTAATATTTTCCATGTGTTGTAATTTTAAGAATTCTTGTATGAATTCATTATGTTTTTCATAAAATTTTGGATTAGGCACAAATTTCTTTTCCATTGAATAAAATCTCCGCTCTGCGTTTGTAAGTGATTCACCCAATACTGGCTCTTGATTCCTTAAATGGTAGCCGAACTTGATATCTGCCTCCTGTAATGATTGTTGTATTTCCGTACCTGGGCCCTATTGCACCAACTACTTATCACTTATTACTTATCAACTTATCATAATTTTTGATAATTTTCTGTTGTACCAAATTGAAATTTGATAAGTATTTAATTGAGTTATAATAAGTGATAAGCACTCACTTATCAAAATTAAGTTGCACCAATTTGCGAAATGATAAATGATAAGTAATATTTTGATAAGCGATAAGTTGGAGGTTTTTGATAATTTTTTCATAGTTCTGTTGCACCAAAAGTTTTAACTTATCAATAATCGACTATTTTAGTGATAACTTATTCAAAATATCAATAAGAAAAATTTCACTACTCAAAAAAATTGATAAGAGCTACAACTTGTAGTTTTATGACGCAAATCTGTTAAAAACGTTTTTTTTTGCTGTTATTGTAAGATGAGAACTTTTGTTCAATTTTAAAAGAGTACAAACACATTTTTCAATAAATTTTTTTATTATTCAAATAATTATAAATGATAACGACAATACATGTAACAATGTGTTTTTAAGTGTATAATAACTTTAATTTCAAAATTTATACCACTATTTTATTGTATTCTAATAAGTTATAATATTAAGTCAAAGTAAGAACAATTTTACTCTCTTCGATTTATCATAGAGGTAAGACAGTTGTTTCTCGATATTTTAAAATTAATATAAAACTATCAAATATAGGTATATCAACTTTAGTGAACAAAATCTGAAATTTATTAAACGAAAAAATAATTTTTATAAATAAATGCGTCGGTTCGAAAGATTATTTGAGGATGAAAATGAAAGAAGAAATCGTGTAGTGAAAGCCACAACCAAATATTCTCTGGACTCGCGAGTGATAAAACATTTTCGTTTGTCACATGAACAAATTGAGCACATATTATTAAAAATCGGAGCAAATTTGCAACATGGAAGCGACCGAAACTGCGCATTGAGTCCTCTATAGCAGCTACTAACAACATTGCATTGGTTAGGAATATCTAGGATAGAAGTTTCTTGAGATGGGTGGTTACCCTCAGGTAGCTGGTTGCTTCGATGGAACAATGATTAATATAGATGCACCTACGGTCAATGAAGAACATTTTGCGAATCGACATGGAAAACATTCACTGAATGCAATGATGGTGTGTGGCCCAGATCGCAGCTTCTATGCAGTAAATTCAAACTGGCCAGGTAGTGTCCACGACTCCAGAGTATTGCCATATACAAGGCTATTTAGCAATTTTGAGTCTTGTTTTTGCCCGTTCCCCGGTGCTGTGATTTTGGGTGACAGTGCTTCCCCTTAAAAATTGGCTTATCCCAATAATGCGAAGAAATCCGGATGATGCAATAGAGCAAAGATTTAATCGTGCTCATAAGCGGACGAGACGAATAGTGGAACATTTTTTTGGTTTGTATATGACGATTACAATTTTTGTATAATGTAGTTAAATTCAATTTATTTGTTATTAGGAATTCCCTTAATTCATTTGTTATAAAAATAAATTGTTTACGTTTAAGTACTGCTGAAAAATTATTTACAGTTAGAAAAGAGAATTTATTTTAAAAGTAACAAAAGAAAAGTTTTACAATTGATTCTAAACACTGAAGTAAGAACTCTCAATTGAGAAAATTTCTCTTCATGTATTCTTATATATGTACATGCAAAATTGTTGTTGTTATTAAATTACAGAAAAACAATTTTTTAATTGTTTTGCTATATAGGTACAAAACCATTGTTTAACATATAAAATGAGCGAAAAGCACATTATTTTGCAAACACTATCACATTTATAGTATTTTTGTATAGATCGTTACAACTTATCATAAAAATTTGATAATTCGTCAATTGATAAGTTTTAGACAATCTGATGTGCAACGCTTATCACTTATCATTATCAAAATTTGATAAGTTTTCAAATTGATAAGTGAGTGATATTTTATTATTTTTGGTGAAACACTTATCACTTATCATTATCAAAAAAACTGACTTATGATAAGTTGATAAGTAATAAGTGATAAGTAGTTGGTGCAATAGGGCCCAGGTCTCATATTCTTCTCTGCTTTCTGACATAAACATATCCGGAACTTGTTCCACTTCCCATAACCTTTTGTGTAAGTCGTTTATTTCATCATTGTTATTTTCTGCTTTCTGCAAATTTCCTAAATTTTTACAGTGCGTAAGTAAATATAGCAACCAAATAATTTGCCCCAATTAATCATGTGTTTTCGTAAAATTTTGAATTTTCGCCTTGTAATAAGCTGAAACTGTTACAAGACGGCTTCTCGTGACACATTTAATTGATCCGCGAGTTGTTTTTGCATTTGAGCATCATCCTCATCCATAACAATACACAGTCTTCAAACTTTTTTGGTCGTCTTCCACTTTCTTCGTTTCTCACGTAAAAATCACCACTTTTGAATTTATTAAACCACTCATAGAATTGTGATTTACCTTGGCTTAAGAGACTAATTGGGAATTGGCCTGTCTCTTATTTCTGACTGTCCTCCCTTAGCTCCGAATGTTCGAAATTTGAATCTCTTGTTCAGAAATTTATCCATATATAGCGTTTTCAATTTAATTCAGACCAATTGGGAATCAACTTTGCCATTTCTTAACCGATTATGATGAAGTTGGGAATGCATGATGAAAATGATATTCTAAAATGATATTTAGTACAATAGAATCTTTTGAATATGGTCAGTTAGAAAGGAATTTTTCTGTTTCTTAACCGATTGTGATGAAATTCGATAAAAGCGTCATGAAATCGGTAAAGTAACAACCGAGTTCCTTCCTAATTGGCCTTATTCCAAAACTAAGAATGATACTTTCCGTTCCATATGCCGAATTTAATCATAATTAGTTAGCCCTTAAGAGTCGAAAGGCCCCACTATGGGGACATGATACTTATGCCCTAGAAAACGAAAGGCCATAATGCAAGGACAATTGAAGTAAAACATGGATGGTTAATCGGTTTCCGAACAAAACGGACATGCAATTTGATATGCGCCTTGGGAAAGGGATTCTGATATAATTTTTGGGTGCATTTTTAGAATATGGCCATGTATGATGGAACTTGGCTATGTACAATGGAAATGGGATTCTAAAATGATATGGAGATGAAGTTCTTTAATTTGGGTAAAATTGGATGGAACTTGGCTATTTCTTAAGGGATTTTATTGAAATTTGACAACGGATGGAAAATTGTCTATTTCTTAAACGATTTGATTAAAATTGCATATGCGTAATGCTAATGGGATTCTAAAATGATATTTGGACAAAATTCTGGAATATGGCATAGGATGGGATTCTAAAACCATTTTTAGATAAAATTCCAGAATATTAAGTAAGATGGAAATTGGCTATTACTTTACCAATTTTCGATCTGCTTCACAGCAAAAAGCAAAACAGCTGCCTGGTTTACAGAAACTTGAACGGTCAATAGCTTTCATGATATTCCCTGTTGATGTTTTTAATAATCTGGCAGCTGTTGATGTTTCTCATACTGAAATATTTATAATACGGAATTAGTGCGTTTTAGAATCGCATTTCCCTCATGCACTACATGATGAATTTCATCATAATTAGATAAGGAATAGCCTAGTTCTATCCTAACTGGCCATATCACAGAACTTTCTCTAAAATTAATTTTAGGGGCCCATTTCCATCGGAAATATCAAATTTCACTAAAATCGGTTCAATAATATATTCAATCCTGATAGATCGTATTTCAGAACTTCATCTAAAAATCATTTTGAAATCAAATTTCCAATGCGCATATAGAATTGCACTACAATCGGTAAGGAATAGCCAAGTTCCATCCTACTTGGCCATTTTCCCGAATATCATCTAAAACCCTCTTTAGAATCCCATCTCCAATGAACGTATCGAATTGCACCACAATCGATTAATGAATAGCCAAGTTGTATCCTAGTTGGCCGTTAAGAAACAGTTCTTCTACTTTTGAGACAAAAATGGGATCCCGGTATCTCGTTTTGAGAGACCCTAGTCTCCGCGCTTTTTCCTAAATTTCATGTAAAATTATGTCCACTTTAAGGTCCCTATGGAGGTCATTATTCCTGACATACCAAGGTGCATCAATGATGTTCCTTAATACCATATTCTGAAATCTTTGGATGATATTTACGTTGCTCTGTTTGGTACAACCCCAAAGCTGAATACCATAAGTCCAAATCAGTTTCAATATTTGTTTATAAAGTAGGAGCACGGTTGTATGTTAATAAAGAAGAGTTCCTTCCTATCAACCAATACGTACTTCTGTATATAAGTTTAAATTTTACACTTTTCTTCTTGACATGTGCTTTCAATCGTAGTTTAACATCCGTAGTCATTCCGAGTTACTTAGCTGTACTATTTCTCGAATTATGGTTATCGGAATATGTTCGAATCGTCGATTTGTAAAGTTGATGTGAACTGGTTTAGTTTTATTCGCCATCTTTTTGTCCATTTATGTATGTGAGTTATAGCTGATTGTTACTTCTGTGTTGACTCTTCGTTGCTTTCTCGTAGGTATAAAACAGGCCTTAAGCGTTTCTAAGGATAAATTAGCCTTTAATCGTGAGGTTTTAAAATTAAAAGCCACTTGAATTAATTTTTATTTATTTTTGAACAATTTAATTTTGTACAATTTTATTGTTTTATAAAGTTTGTCTTCATTGACCAAAGAGCGAAAATTAATTAATTTATTAACAAAAAAGCAAAAAAAAGAAAATTTTATTTTATTACACAATTGACATTTGAAAAGGTTTTTTAGTTTTTTATGGTTTACGAAATTATAGCAATTATTATATACATGCTATATTAAACGGTAATGATAATTAATAGGGTGTGTTTATTTTTTCATCTAATCCGAGTATAACAATTACATAAGTTAATGACTAAATTGAAAACTTGATAATTTTGAAGCTGACTATTCATCATTCTCGCCGCCTTGAAACCAACTAGGTTTCAAAAAGTGGTTCAGGAAGTGGACACACCTTAACAACAGCTCGCTTGCATTCCCCAGTGCTTGTTTTGACGGTTACTACTCGCACATATCCATCATTGCCAGCATGGGTTGTGACTATTCTTCCTAATTTCCATTGGATGGTCTCGAGTGGAAGCATCGTATGCAGCGATTAACAACCTTTCTTGCAATTTTTCTTCCCCCTATTGCCCAATATTTCTCCTTGATCATTGCTAAGAGTGCTTGTGGACCTGGATGTAAATAGGAGTAATGATAATGATTAAAAATTGTTAGTGTAGCCTTATGATTTAACGGCAATATTAGTGGAAACTTTGATGTGTATGGCAGCTCTGAGTTTTTCAGACGACCTCCAACTCGCAATAAACCATCTTTGTCAATGAACGGATTTAATGTTTTTAAATGACTGTTCTTTGAAGTGTTTTGCTGGTTTGACAAAGATATCAAGTCTGATTGGAAATGTTGATATTGGATGCTCTTTATGATTAGATTGTGGCCTTCGGCAATCTCTTCAACTACAAGTTCCCCAAATCTTCTTTCTTCTATTGGTTTTCGGCAATTGCTCGCGAATCGACAAACATAAGCCATACTTCGTTGCAAAGATTTAAATTGTTGAATATATTTGTGGTTTAGTAGAACAAAAAGGAAGACTTTCAGTTGTGAGAAGGCAAACAACCTTTAGTTGTTCTGGTAAAACTGGACATGGATCGGGTAGCGACTTTGGCCATTTGCATACAGGCTGACGAAGATAATCAGGTCCATTTAACCATAAACTGCAATTTATAAGCTGTGCAGGCATCAGTCCTCGCGATATAACATCGGCTGCATTGTTTTCACTGGCAACGTGATTCCATTCCTCGATATTAGATAACCGATGAATTTCTGCTATTCGATTGGCCACAAACGCCTTTGAATGTGAGCTTGGAGATTTTATCCAATGCCAAACGATCGAAGAATCGGTCCAATAAAACATTTTATTGACTTTAACGTTCAGCTGCGACTGCACCTTCGACATCAATTGAGCAGTAAGCAGCGCAGCACAGAGCTCTAGCCTTGGCAGTGTAACTTTACTCAGCGGAGCAACACGTGATTTTGCACAAAGCAAGGTAGTTGTGATATTATTGTGGTTGTTACATCGTATATATATCGCAGCTCCAAACGCCACTTCACTGGAGTCTCCGAAACCGTGAAGTTGTACATCAGTGGTGAGTTCGTAAGTTTCAATGAATCTTTTAACGCGGAAATTATTTAAATATGTAAGTTGGTTTCTAAAGTCACTCCATTTTGTATGCATTGATTGAGGTAACGACTCATCCCAATCTTGTTTTAATTTCCAGATTTGCTGAATAAAAATTTTTGCAACTAAAATTACGGGACCAGCCAATCCAAGAGGATCGAAAATACTAGCCGTTTCGGAGAGAACTAGACGCTTGGTTATTCTTTTTGGATTTGGTAATACCTTGACCATGTAGCAAAAATAATCTTTTTCGGGTTGCCAAAACATGCCTAGAGTTTTGATAACATTTTCGTTGTTAAGAACATGAAAACTTTCTTTATCAGCATCTGGAATATGTGATAAAAGTTCTACTGAGTTTGAACACCACTTTTTTAAATTCATCTCAGCTGTGGCAAGAAGCGAGACTACTTCTCTTTGAAGATACATTGCTTCATTGATAGAAATGCTACCGGTTAGCAGATCATCAAAATACATATCGCTTTGCACGACTTTGCTTGCGAGTGGATGCGACTTTGCTTCTTCGTTACAAAGTTGCAACAAACAACGCGTGGCTAAATATGGAGCTGACGCGGTGCCGTAAGTGACCGTAGTCAAACGGTAAGTTTGTAGTTCATCTTCGGGATTATCTCTCCAGAAGATGTATTGATAATGAGAATCGTTCTCACAAATATTTATTTGTCTATACATTTTACTGATGTCAGCGCTGAATGCAATTTTCCAGCGCCTAAATCTTAATAAGATGGAAACCAAACCGGACTGAACGACTGGTCCAACCATAAGTAATTCATTTAATGATTTATTGGAATCGGTTTTTGCTGAAGCGTCAAAAACGACGCGCAACTTGGTAGTTGAGCTTGATGGCTTCAGAACACAATGATGTGGGAGAAAATAATGGGAGTCTGGGATATTTAATTCAGATTCCAGTCTCATGTGGTTTAAACTTCGATAATCTTCAATGAACTGACTATATTGTGACTTTAATTCGGGATTTCCATAGACAGTCGTTTTTCTAAATTGAGAAATCGAATTAACGTACCTTGTCTGGAGTTACCTAAGAGTTTCGGCGAATGAAGGAAGGGCAACGCCACGGTAAACCGACCTGAGTCGGCTCTGGAAACATTTTCAAGAAAATGAGTTTCACAAATCTGCTCTTCATTTGTGAAACATGCAGCCTTGTTGTTTATTTGTTCCAGATTCCAAAACTGCTGCACAATATTATTTAACTTCGTCATTTCGTCTTGATTTGTGGTAACAATATTACAAAATCCCTTAGTATTTGATTTTGAACTTGTACTGCCAGAAACAACCCATCCCAAGACCGTGTTTTGAAGATCTGGTAACGATTCACCTAACTGTATCTGATCTACCGACAATAATTTACAATACAGTTCGGCTCCAATCAGTATATCTATTTATTGTGACTGATTAAAGTTTGGATCTGCTAATAAAACATTATGAGGAATCTTCCAATTACTGATGTTAACATTTAGTACTGGTTGTGGATCAGTAATTTTATTTAAAACATATGCCTTTAATAGGTGAGAAAATGGTTTTATGCAAGATTCAACAGTTACTAGCATAGTCAACGTACTTGCAGTTACGGAGTTAGATATACCGTAAATTTGAGTTGGTGAATGTTGAGATGGAAGCCCAAGCCTGTTCGCTAGTTTTTCTGTTATGAAACTGAAGTGTGAACATGAATCTAACAGTGCTCGTACAATAATGGGTTTATTTTTGCAGTCTAGAACCTTTACGCAAGCCGTCATTAAAAATACATAAGAAGATATGCCTTTAACTAAAAGAGTACTACCCGGAAATTGTGGTTCATTTAAATGTTTGGATGACGAAGGCAACATATTTTTAATTGATTGCGAGGTTGATTTCTGAACATTTGAACTAGTTGTAGATTCTTCAGTATGTAATAATGTGTGATGAATTTTGAAACAAATTCGACATTTGAATTTGGATTGACATTGGGAATTATTATGGTTAGAGGTTAAGCAGTTCGCACATAAATTGTATTTAGAGACAAGCAATAATCGCTCGGTAACAGGTTTTGAAAGAAAGACATCACATATATATACTCCATGTCCAGGCTTATCACAGATAATGCATTTTTCCGAATGTACAGCCACTAGTGAAGTATATTTCTGCTTATTCAGAGTAATATTTTTACTGAAAGGTTTTGAACCCGATTGATACTGATAGTTTTGTTTATTGATCTGATCATTATTTTCTAGGGCACGACATCGACGTTCTAGAAAGATTAGTAATTGATCTAAGGTCGGCATTTTATCCATTGAACATTCATCTTCCCATTTCATGCGAGTATCGTGATCCAGTTTAGACAGGATAAAAAATATAATCAGGTCATCCCATTGTAACGTGGGTCGGCCAAGTGATTTTAAGGATCTTAAATGAGTATTAACGATGTCTATAACATTTCGAATTTTTACAGCATTGCCACGTTCTATATTTTTTATTGAAAATATTTCAAAAATGTGCGGGCATTACAAATTAATTAACATTCTGATACCTATCTCGCAGTAATTTTAATGCTGTGTCATAATTTTCATTGCTAAGCTCTAATGCGGCAATAACACGCGCCGCATCCCCGCTTAATGCATTTCTTAAATATTGAAATTTAGTTACATTATTTAGAGATGGATTATTATGAATAAGACTAATAAAGGATTCATAAAATTCTAACCATTTAGTGTAATCGCCGGCAAATGAGTTTATCTCTATTTTAGGTAATTTAATATTTGATTTGAATTCTGGTTGCACCTGCGCGCCTCGTGTATCAGCTTCGATCGCATTAATCCTAACTTGCAACATTGGTCGAATTTTAAAATAAGTCTCTTCATAATTTGCTCTATCAGGGTTAGATGTTTCATCTTCAACTAAAGACTCGAGTTCTGATTGAACTGTAGCAAACGATTCAAACATCTTTATTAAACTATTCAGTCGAAGTGATAGCTCTGGCATTGTAGCATTTTTAGCTTTCACATCAACGAATTCCGCAACACGATTTTGCTGTTCCACCAATACTGTGCGTTTAGTTCTCAGTTTATTGACTTTTGCATCAGTCATTTTAGATTAACTGGTATTTTAATTTCAAATTTCTTGAATTATGTATATTGTATATTTTTTAATTAATAAGACCGTTTTAATTGAACGCTATATCATAAAAAATGAATTCACTTCACTGAACCGTTCAGATTGTCCGCATTAAAGACTATTATAATATAACGGGAAATATCAAATTCGAAATTGTGGCGTGACACACAGTGCACTCTTCACGAACTTTTTAACGGTATTTCAATGTAAAGTTTGAAAACACGTGTCACAAATTGCACAGCTCGATCTTTCGAATTTGAAATTCACAGAAATATAAATTTGAATTAAATAAAAATGAAATTAATGCTTAGTATATTTGAAATGATTCACCAAAACCCACTTATCACCAAAAATTATGTATATAAATTGTAATATATTGTAATAAATACTTCTCTACAATGAGGTAGCGTTGGAAGCCTTGTTGAAATGTTTTGTTGATTATGATACTGCGACTGTTTACGGGTTGTGATATGTTGTTCGGGACGTAGGATCCCACTTCTGACACCAATGTATAATCCTTAAGCGTTTCTAAGGATAAATTAGCCTTTAATCGTGAGGTTTTAAAATTAAAAGCCACTTGAATTAATTTTTATTTTTTTTTGAACAATTTAATTTTGTACAATTTTATTGTTTTATAAAGTTTGTCTTCATTGACCAAAGAGCGAAAATTAATTAATTTATTAACAAAAAAGCAAAAAAAAGAAAATTTTATTTTATTACACAATTGACATTTGAAAAGGTTTTTTAGTTTTTTATGGTTTACGAAATTATAGCAATTATTATATACATGCTATATTAACCGGTAATGATAATTAATAGGGTGTGTTTATTTTTTCATCTAATCCGAGTATAACAATTACATAAGTTAATGACTAAATTGAAAACTTGATAATTTTGAAGCTGACTATTCATCAACGTTCCTGTGGAACTCCTGCGTTGTATTCCTTCAATTTAGAAAGAAGAATTCCACTATTTTAGCAAATTCCATTAATGGAAGATTTCTTAACTTGTGGTTAAGTCCTTCTTGCCACACTCTCTCAAACGCTTGTACAACTTCTAGAAATATCGCAGCAGTAACCCAAGTGTCTTACGTCTCTTTTTATGTCCAGCAGGTGTTAGATGTTTGAATCTTTTTACGGCAGTAGAGATCGCCTGTAACTCAATATCGTATGCCCTATATTTTTGTTATGCCGGGAAAAATTTCACCGAGAACAATTGTAGTGGTTTCCACTCCGCAGAGGCGTCGACCACCATTGAAAGCTGTGCTGACGCTGACGGGTGGATCACCAGAGCTCCTTCGCTCAACTGCTTCTCAGTCATCACTCTTGTGTTACTTTTTCGACTGAATTTGAGGTATTCGTTCAGTAATGATTCATCCTGTAAAAGTTGACGATTCCCAAAAAGCGATGCAGATGGTTTATCGTTTGCGATAATAGAATCTCTCGATTTTCTCGATGCGGTCTGAAATCGGTTTTATCCTCTCTCTGTAAATTTCGTGGCCTAAAAAAATTTATCTTTTGCCAAATAGTCTTTTTCTCGTCTTTTTCGCATTCATTCAGCCGAGAGAAACTTTCGTCTAGATACTCTAAATGTTCTTCCATGGAGTTGGATGCTATGAGTAATATCGTCTAAGTAGCTGATACAGTAATTTAGCCGCTGAAAAATAAGATGTATGGAAATGCATCAGATCGCACGACCTCTACTCTACATTTTTCTTCGGCACCAGATGTAAAGGGCTGGCCCATGGGCTGTCGGCTATTTATTTGGTCACAATGTGATGGGTAACCTGATGTTTAGATCCTCTCTTCAATGCCGGTTTAGCCTATCACTCGTACGGTAAGTGCTGCTTCTGTCGTTCTTGTTGCCACTGAGAAGAGCGTTGTGATAGGGTCGATGAGGCGACCGTGCTGCATGTTCACGATGAGACCCATTTCCTTTCAAAAATCGGCGCCGATTAAGGGCATAGTGACTTCTGCTATTATAAAGGTCCAGTGGAACTGTCTGTGAACTCCAAAGACTAACCTGATCCTGCAGTTTCTGTATGTTTTTAATTTTGAACCGTTTGCCGCTTATAGGTAAAATTCTGTGTTGTGGAGGGATCGACTGTTGTTGTTCCCTGTATCAATGAGATAGTTAGTGTTTGTGGATTTATCTAAATTTTGAGGCGACTATTTTGATCGTGATTGTGGCTGCTGCTAGCCTGCTCCTTTGGTCCAGGTGTCGAATTCTGGGCTGGTCCGGCCAATGTCCATACTGACTTCGTGAGCGTCAATGGCTCTCGTCTTCGATCGCTTTCGATGGATTATTTTCATCCGGCCCAATCGTTTTTTCCTTCTATACCATATTTGCTTAATTTTTGGAGTAAAATTCTCCTAAAAATTGGGAGCGTATTTATCGGGCGCTGCTCTTCAGGTGACGTTGACTTCGGGGTTTATGGAATTGCAACAAATGTTGATATTTTCTATGAAGCCGGTACTACTCCTTCCTTCAGACTTCGATTAACTAAATCTGTAAAATGGTCAGAGAATAAGTGATTCTTCATCGCATCCAGCATGACCATGTTCTGGTGAATATGTCTGGTGTATTGTGTCACGCTGGACACAAATATCTCATTTAGCCCTTCCGAGTGTTTCGTTTAAAATTGGATACACTACTACATCGTATTTTTAGACTTGTAGTTGGATTTAAGCATTTTTCACAATTCCTTTGGTTTGTATTAATTATAAATGATTGTTTATACAAATTTCTAACTTTCCTGTAGCTTTCCCAAGTTTAATCTGAATTCATAATTTTCATAACACTCTAACTGCTCATTTTTCTTGCTTCAGTAATTTACATTTTTCTGAGAACCTTTTTTTTCAGTTAATTCATTATCCGCCTATTTAACTTGCCATCAGCATTTAGCTCACTCTGCGTTCTAAACTGCCGCAGTCGGCGCCACAATCTGTATTCATCTAATGACTTCTTTTATAACTTCACACTGAGTGCTGGTTGAATTATTTATCAATACATCCAAGGCTGGGCAGTAACGAATTACATGTATTTAAATTACGTAATTAAAATATAAATTACAATTAGTAATTTGTAATTTAATTACTCATTTTCCAAGTAACAGTATCTTGTATTTTAATTACTTAAATTCTAAGTAATTGTAATTTGTATTTTAATTACCTCAGTTTTTGAAATTTCTTATTTAAATTTTTACAAGGCTTAATCAAATCTGGTTCCAGAGCCATCAAGTTTTTTGAATAAAATAATTTTGTCAAATCAAATTTATCAATTTACAAATGTAAAGTAATTGTAATTTGTAGTTTATTTAATTACAAACTGCAATTCAAAGCAATTGTAACTTGTATTTTAATTGCTCAAGTAATTGTAATTTATATTTTAATTACTGAGTTTGCTGTAATTCGTAAAAGTATTTTAATTACTCAGTGTAATGAAATTTGCCCAGCCTTGAATACATCCAACAAGCTTTTGGTGGTTTGCGTGACTCTGGTGTATTCCAGAACTATTTTCGTTAATCTATAATCCTTAATTAGCCGATTTAATTTTAAATTGAAGAAATCGTTGCTTTTGGGATCAATATTAACAATTAAAGTCGCCAAATATAAGATTGGGTTAATTCTGATTGATAACATTTTCAAACCTCTCCTCTAAGTTATTTAAAGATATTACGTTTGTGGTTTAGAATGATCTATATACTGAAAAGACTTCCACCCCAAATACAGCTCATACTAACTACATTCGAAAACGACATTGAGCTAAATACACTGGCAATGCGGGCAGACAATCTGGTGGAAACGCTTACTCAATCGAACACCTCCCAGATCAGCAAAATTTCGACATACACTGTGCCAACAAATTTAAACACTAAAACTTCCTCCGGCACTGAAAAATCAGACACTGATAAAAGAATAGATAAATTAACAAACATGATTTCGGAACTATGTGTCGCGTTCAAAAATACACGGTCTCGATCAAACAGTAATTCAGGTTACAGTCAGAAACAGTGGTCTCGTTCGGCTTCGCGAAATAAAATGAATCCCAAATTTGAACAATGTTACTACCATTATAAGTATGGTAGTGATGCAAGAAAATGTGTTTACGGTTGCAAATATTACGACGCACCAAAAAATCCGGAACAGATGAAGGATTTTTAAGTTCCCATCAATAGGCAACGGCGGCCATTGATGGAAACAACATCAGTCGATTGCTCATTTTTGACACGCGTTCAAAATTAAACTTCTTAATTGACACGGGCGCCGACATTTTGGTACTACCAGTCACATTTTACAGAAACAACCTTTTGACAAATACAACAAATTTATTCGCAGCCAATGGGACACCGGTCAAAGCTTTCGGCAATAAATTATTGAAATTGAATTTATGTGGGAGTTCATTATAGCGGATGCGACCATTCCAATGATAGGCTCAGATTTTCTGAAGCATACCGGGTTGTTAGTTGACATCCAAGAACAGAGGATAATTGACCCATTAACCTCCTTGTTTGCCAAAGGTTCCATAACCAACGATGCAGAACAAGCTCTATCATTGTTGGACAAGTCACGGTTTCACCCTAAAATTCAAAATCTACTTTCCAAATTTCATAAAATTTCAAATGTCGCCTTAAGTAAGAATTTAGTGAAACATTCAGTAACACACCGTTTAGAGACAATAGGACCACCAACAGCTTGCAAAATGCGGAGACTAGCACCGGACAAATTAAAAATCGCAAAACAAGAATTCGAACAGTTAATGTCACAGGGCATTTCTCGTCCCAGTAGCAATGCTTGGTCGAGTCCATTACATTTAGTAATGAAAAAAAATGGTACCTGGAGACCATGTGGCGATTACAGGGCGTTGAACAATATCACGTTTCCAGACAGATATCCGATACCACACCTTCAAGACTTTTCGTATCAGCTTGAAGGGTGCACAATATTTACGTCCCTAGACCTTGTTCAAGCGTATCATCAAATTCCGATCGAACCTTCCGATATTCCAAAAACTGGTATTACGATACCTTTTGGATTATTCGAGTTCACTAAAATGACCTTTGGCCTTAGAAATGCAGCACAAACTTTTCAAAGATTGATGCGCATTCAATATTGTCAGGCCTCAATTTTTGCTTTGTCTATTTGGACGATGTCTTAATCGCTTCAAAATCTTTCGATGAACATTTGGAACATCTAAATGTTGTCTTACAAAAATTCTCGGAACATGGTTTGATCACTAATCCAGATAAATGTATTTTTGCTTTACACGAGACTACCTTCCTAGGACATACGGTTAATGAACAAGGCATTTCACCCACACAGGAAAGAATCGAAATAATAAAAAATTATGAACGTCCAACTACAGTTAATCATCTCAAAAGATTTTTGGGTATGATTAATTTTTACAGGCGTTTCATTCCTAACGCAGCTCTAGGCCAAATTTTATTGAACGACTTCTTCAAAGGTTACAAGAAAAACAATAAAACTCTGTGCTTGGCAACCACTTCGTTTCTTCTCAGTACGACTGAACGAAACACAACAACGGTACAGTGCTTATGACAGAGAGTTGCTTGCAGCTTATTCTGGCATCAAGCACTTCAAATATTTGTTAGAAGGTCGTGAGTTCACACTGTACACGGATCATAAACCGTTAATTTACGCGTTTAAATAAAATCGGGAAAAAGCATCACCGCGACAATTTCGACATCTTGATTTCATCGGCCAATTTACTACCGATATACAACACATCTCCGGCGTAAATAACGTCGTAGCAGATACCCTCTCACGTATTAATCAAATTTCATTTCCAGAAAGTATTGATCATACAGCAATTGCGGATGCTCAAACCAATGATGACGAATTACGAAAACTTCTGAATAATAATTCAAACACTTCACTCATTCTTAAGCAAATTCCCCTAAAATTCAACTCAAACAAAACTATTTGTTGTGATTTTTTAACCGGTATATCAAGACCTTTTATACCGCTAAGTTTTCGGAAAATTGTTTTTGAATCGTTACATAATTTATCACATCCGGGCATACGAGCTTCAGTGAAACTAATAACTAAAAATGTTATATGGCCCAACATCGCAAAATATTCAAGAATAATGGCTCAAAATTGTATATTATGTCAAAAATAAAAAGTCTCAAGGCATACACATTCACCTCTCGGTACATTTGTAGTTGCATCGCAACGCTTTTCTGGAATTCATCTAGACATCATTGGTCCATTACCAATTTCTGGAAACAACCGTTATTGTGTGACGTTAATAGATCGTTACACACATTGGGCTGAGGCGATTCCAGTTCCGGACATTAATACTGCTTCGGTCGCATTTGCGGTGTATTCAGTCTGGATAACCAGATACGGCGTTCCTGATTCCATCGTGACTGATCAGGGCGCACAGTTTGAATCTCTTTTATTTGACGAAAAGCTATTGGGATTTCTGCACAAGCGTACTACAAGCTACAACCCTAAGTGTAACAGAATGATAGAACGGTGGCATTGAACGTTAAAATCTGCACTAATGTGTCATGGTAGAACGGACTGGAGTAGCATACTTCCGCTGATTCTATTGGGATTACGGACTACATACAGTACGGGATTGAGGACCACACCAGCAGAGCTAGTCTACGGAAGTACTCTGTGAATGCCTGGACAATTTTTTGACCAAACCACAAACAACAAAGTTTTACAAACTGACTTTGTACAAAATTTAAAAAAACACTTTGACGAAATTAAACCGACTCCAGCTTCCAGACATTGCACCGAAAAAAGTTTTATTTCGAAAATTTAACGGATACAACTCACGTTTTTTCTACGAACAGACGCGGTACAGAAATCCATGGAGCCACCATACACTGGATCATACAAAGTAATAAACAGAAACGAAAAAACATTAACCATTGAAATTAACGGCAAACACAACAAGGTGTCAATCGATAGACTTAAACCATGTCATTCAGAAAACACTCTATAGAAAATACTAACGTTACTCAGGACGGCGAGACAACCTTGAACAGACAAGCCGACAACAAAAACACCACCACTCGCAAAGTTTCTTTCGACGTACCGGACAAAATTCCAACAACTAAAGAAACAACGAAGACGAGAACAGTACGTCTCATCAAACCCCCATCCAGGTTTAAGGACAATTAACGAATCAATACTTGACTTACGGATAATTGTTCGGAGCGTGAATTCTCACGAATTCACTGGAGGGGTAGTATTGTGGCGTCCTGATTTTTGGTGAACGGTTTGTTCGCGACAAAATATGTACAAAATTATAGAAGCTCAAGGAATTATGGAAGAGTGAAAACTGCTGGTTCTCGGTGTGCCTGGGAAATAAATGTTTTTCTGGACCAGAAAACTGATACCAGACACCTATATCCATAGTTTCACTTCATATTCAGCTCTTATCTTTTTCGGTACTAACAAGTGTCTTCAGTTTCTCCTTGGCATCCCATTAGTGGTATACTTTTAGGGTCAATCTTCATTGTTAGATATTCTCTAGTTTTCTTATTTTCTTGTGGTTGTTTCGGTTGTAACAAAACTAACTTAGTGGAATTGTTTTTGACTACTGCTGCAAAAGATGTTAGCAACTCATCTGAATAAGAAACGAGTTAGTCAAAAAAACAATGTGTGGAATCAATTTTCAATTAAAGCTAGAAAAACCATTGATGTGAATGATGTTTGAGCAAACTGTGTGGTCTTAAGTGTTGTCACAGATACACTATCACCAACAGGAGGGGACGATATTAAAGATTGTGTCACTGCAGAAAAGCGATAATTATATATTATCATGATTTACCGTATTTCATACAAAATATACCCTACAAACCGGGGTGTATATCATCATACATCAATAAAACTTTCCTATAATCTTACTCATCCAGATGTCACAACTTAAAGTAAAAATTGTTGCTTCCAATGGTTCTGACCGTCAATGAATGTTGATATACTTGAACTTCGCCAATATATAGCGCTAATACAATCAATTGGAAGGTATCACGCTCAATCATTCAACAGGATAAATTTCGTGGCATCATTTATAGTTCTCCTCGTTGCAAAAATAAAAATATTTTATGATTTAATTAATAATCCAAAACTATTTAAGAAATAAATAAATTTCATGTTTTTATTTTGGGAAGTAAGCCACAACAAAACGTTAATACTTAAAATAGAAAGTAAAATTTCTTAAATTCGGTTCTTGAGTTTTTTGTTGTTATTTTTTATTCCCTTTTGGCTGCTAAATTCTTGGCCGCTGTCAATGTATTTTTCATAAGCATTGCAACCGTCATTGGGCCAACACCACCAGGTACCGGTGTTATATGACCCGCAACATCTTTAACATTTTCGAAATCCACATCACCAACAATTTTTTTATTTCCATCCTTATCTACTATCCGAATAATACCGACATCTATTATACAAGCACCTGGCTTTATCATATCGGCGGTAATTAAGCCCGGTACACCTGTAGCTGAGATGACAATATCAGCCGCTAAACAAGATCGTTTAAGATCTTCGGGCGGTGTATATCGATGGCAAATGGTAACGGTTGCATCCATACCACCACCACCATGTCGTTCATCGGAATGCAACAGCATAGCAATTGGTAGGCCAACATTTTTTGATCGTCCAACGACTACAGCATTTTTACCATGTGTTGTGATACCAGTACGTTTGATAAGTTCACGAATACCGAGCGGTGTACAAGCCACTAACGATTGCATGTCTAAAAATAAACGTCCAACATTTATTTCATTAAATCCATCGACATCTTTTTCGGGACTGACCGTATTGCAAATCTGTTTATAATAATAAAAAATACAGACAATTAATACAACATTTGCGTTGGCTTATATCATTTAATTAATCTTACCGTCCGTTCATTTATATGGTCGGGAACCGGTAATTGTACCAGAATACCATCTACCGAATCGTCCTTATTTAATTCATTAATCATTGCAATTAATTCGTCTTGTGTGACTGTAATCGGTAGCTCACGATGATCTGATTGAATACCGATTTCTGCGGCGGCTGCAATTTTATTCCGTATATATGTTGTACTCGCCGGATCTGATCCAACCAAAATGGTGGTTAATTTGGGCGCCCTTTTACCCATCGCAATCCATTGCGTTATTTCTTCACGTAATTCATTACGAATATCCGCTGCTATTTGTTTTCCATCAATAATTTTGGCCATTTTCTTACGTTCCGCAGAACAACAAAATAAATTTGTAGTTTTGAATTTGCTGGAATAAAAGAGAAGGAGAGAGATAACATAGTAAATAGTTTAGTCGATAGTTTTATAGTACATTAATTAGTAACTAAGCAAAATTTGGCAAAAAAAAAAAAAAGTCGCGCACACAAAATTTAAAACACAGACCCACAAAATGCTCACCTGTATTCAGGCCCATATTTATGGTAATACCTCTTTACGCTACTTAAGTCTTTCATTTTGACTAAATTACTATTAGTTTGATTATTTAAATTTAATTTTACAATAAATACAGTTCGAAATAA
The DNA here is from genome assembly GCA_958295665.1 of Tipula vernalis. Classification (NCBI taxonomy): domain Eukaryota; kingdom Metazoa; phylum Arthropoda; class Insecta; order Diptera; family Tipulidae; genus Tipula; species Tipula vernalis. Next base: position 342,624,545 of record OY282559.1, read on the forward strand.
ATTGAAATTGCTATTAGTTATGATTTTCTTCATCGTGTTTGCATCTGTATATATATAGAAGAAGAAAAAATTACAAAAACAAAACCAAAAAGGGGAAAGGGTAAGACGCAACATCATTGTATGATGCAATTTTCTTATTTCCCGCATATACATACGCCAAAATCTATAAATATGGAAAAAAATATTTTTGTTCGAATATGCTGATAACGTCGCAGACTTGCCGCACACGTTATCTGTGTCTTGTTTTTGTCAATTTGTAATGTGTAACAAACAACCGACATAATATTGTTGTAGATATGGCAAGGTTGTAGAGCAAGGTGTTAATTTAAAACTTGTAAACTACTTTCACCCAAATATTCTGACTCAACATTAAAATTATGCAAAACAGACACACCTCCTAATAATTCTAAATATAAATTTACGTTATCGAAACATTCCTATTTTACTATGTACATTCATTGCAATGGCCTTTGATCTTCGACAATACTCATTTCTTGTTTTTCTCATGTTCTATTGATAACGACTCAGGAATAATATTTTGTTGACTTTATCATTGATGACGATTTTATATTGGTCAGCCGACAGACGTAAACAAAATAAAATATTGAAACTGATATTCACGTGGCTCACTGATTAGCGTATTGTACATCTAGCATGGAAACTATACGATAATAGAATTTTATGGGCCTTCATATGACGCTAGTTTCAATTCCGCAAAGCACTCAAACAATTTTTGTTTAGACTGTGTATGAAGGGCAGGATTATCGATTATGTCGTAGGTCCGACCCCATCATGCAACCAAAAACTGTAATTTCCTGAAGGGTACGGGGCGACGCAAGATATATAGAATACCAAGTAGTATTTTCAGCTACAAATACGGCGGAACGTGCAATCATCTATGATTTACTTATCTATGATAAGTTAAGACAAATTCATCCTTATGGCGGCATTTCCGAAGAGTCTCGTAGTAAGTGGGAAACAGAGAATTGATATCTTTGAAGGCCTGTTTTGTTAATTGAAAAACTTACTTTATCTGCTGCTTATCAAAAAAAGGAATGAAAGCAGGCGCTTTCGCATCTCTAGGTAGCCCTCGTGTAGCGTACATTAAAAAACGCTTATGTACTCTCTCTATACAATCTGAACACCTTATTCCAATAATGAACGAGCAAACGAGACATATAAAGTTTTAATCACGTAACGATCCCGAAAATGTTTGTACAAACCTTTTAACAAACCCAAGCACAGAATTCGCTTTAGACATGTAACCCTTAATTACCTAAATCCTTAAGCGTATTGACGCTTTTAATAATACAACCGTCAAAAAAGTAATCATAACTGCCGGGTGAGGGTAATCGGAGGATGTGGTCCGCATAAATTAGAATATCGAAGTGACTCAGATAATTTACCATATCATTTATGAAAAGAATAAAGAGCATGGGGCCCAAATGACTACCTTGAGGGACTCCTGAAGAAACATCAATCACTCTTAAAGTGAAACTACCAAATTTCACAATTTGATTTCTAAATTCCAGGGTCCTTTAGGTCTTAATCCAATCAATTGGCAAGGAGTTACAATCCAAGGAGCCAAGTTTCCGCCGCAGCAATTCGTGATCGATCTTGTCAAAGACCTTTCAGAAACCAGCGTAAACGAGAACAAAAATTAGTGCACCTCAAATACAATTTGTAAACAAAATTAAGTTTGTAACAGTTGACCTACCAGGGAAAAATCCATGCTGTTTGGGAGAAATGATTAACTTAACATGAAACCACAATTGCTCTTTTTCCGATTGGATCCGTTCTAGTACACATCGAAAGTATTCAAAAACAATTTTTGATTTATACATTACGTCGTTTACCTAAATTGAACGATGGTTTTGTTCGTGAACCCTATATAAATGGTATCGCGTTGGCTGATTACATGAAGATACAAATTATCTTACAATGGCTGATACAACGAAGATACAAATGATCAAACTAAACGACAAGAATTATCAGGTTTGGCGATACAAAATCGAACTTTTACTGATAAAGGAAGACTTGTGGTGAGTAATTACTGATGCAGCACCAGAAGATGCAATTCAATTAGCAGTTTGGAACACCGCTAATTGAATTGCATATTGGCCTTTCAATTGAGGACAACCAAATCATACACCAAAAGGAACATAGTGACGGCCAAAGCGATGTGGGAATCATTACGGGATTATCATCAAAAATCAACTTTATCCAATAAAGTGAGACTTTTAAGACGGTTATGTCGAATGAGGCTACATGAAGGCGGAAATACGCACACACATCTAAATGCCATGGACGAATGTATCGACGAATTACTTACTTTGGGTGAGCCATTAGCAGAGACTTTCGCAGTTTCATGGTACCTGTCAAGTTTATCGGAAAGCTACAGTGTTTTGATAACAGCTCTCGAATCACGTGCTGAGGCTGACTTGACGAAGAATATGGTGAAAAACAAATTGTTGGAAGAATATAAACGTCGGCAAGATATCGACGTACAGTTTGTACCTGGACTTAAAAAAAGAGTGTGTAGTGTAATTTACTGTCAGTTAGCAAACTAGCTAAAAGCGGTTGCACTATCACGTGTAAAGGAAGACAATGTGAAATCAACAAGAACGGAAAAACATTTGCTTATCCTTAAATCCACCAATGATGTCTACAAGTTGAATCAGCAAGCGCTCAATGTAATTCAACCAGGAAAATCGAAATGCATTCATGAATGGCATAAGGTACTTGGCCATCGCAATTTAATCGATATAAGGAAAATGGTGGAATTTGCAGCAAATATGAAAATAGCTAATTGCGACCATAATGATACGTGTGAAATCTGTCTTCAATGTAAGAAAACTAGAGTCATTTCCGCAAAAATCATTCACTAGGTCAGCGGGTAAATTATATCTAGTACACATCGACGTATGCGGACCATTACAAATACCAACACCAAGAGGTAATAAATATATACTGGCTCTCATTGATGATCATTCGAGATATTCCTGTATATATTTGTTAAAACAAAAATCTGACGTTTGCGGAAAGGTGATGGAATTTGTCGAAATGATGAAAACGCAATACGGCATGACACCTAAGTAATTAGGTCAGACAGAGGTGGTGAATATGTGGATGAACTGCGGAACTATCTAAAATCAAAAGGAATTAAATCCCAGTTTACAGTACCTAACACGCCGGAACAAAACGGAGTTGCCGAACGTAAAAGTCGGACCTTAATTGAAATGACACGGTGCAGGTTGACAAACTCAGGTTTGCATAAACAGTATTGGGGCGAAGTGGTGACTACGGCGAATCACATAATCAATCGTCTACCAACTAGAAGCTTAAAAACTACTCCGTATGAGTTTTTTTGGAGCACTTGTATATGCACGCGTCCCGAAAGAACAGCGTAAAATGTTGAATGACACAGCTGAAAAATTATTCTTCGTGGGTTATGAGCTCGGTATGAAAGGATATCGACTTTTGGATGTTAACACACACAAAATTAAGATTTGCCGTGATGTTAAATTTATTGAAACCGATATATATATATGTATAATCAAACTACCATTGACATCTCGAGCGACCATCAAACGAAATCAGCAGACAGCGATGAACACCAACTCAATGAAGAAGCATCTCAAAATGAAGATAATTTAGATCCAGAAGGGATAGAAGAGCAACCGACACGACGATCTACAAGACCAAATAAGGGTGTGCCACCAAAACGGTTAATAATGGAAATTAATAAGGTGACAAAAGAAATAAATTCGGATCCTGTTACATATGAAGAAGCAATAAACGGCCCAAATTCTTAAAATTGAATAACGGCTATGAATGAAGAGATGGACTCACTTCATAATTTTGGAACTTGGAAGATAACTAAATTACCACCAGGAGAAAATGCAATTGGTTCCAAATGGGTCTATAAGAAGAAAACCGATCAAGAAGGTAACGATTTAAAGCTCGTTTGGTAGCACAAGGTTTTTCACAAAAATTTGGTCGAGATTACGACGAAGTTTTTGCACCCGTAGCCAGCCCGACGACATTGAAGATTTTTTTGGCAGTAGCAGGAAAAAGGAAGATGGAAGTTAAACATTTTGACATTCTAACTGCATACTTAAATGGAGATCTATCGCATAACGTCTATACATGAAACAGCCGAAAGATACACGATGGATGACAGTACTCAAGTATGTAAACTTATTAAAAATGTATACGGTCTCAAACAGGGCGCAAAAGAATGGAACAAGAAGTTTGACACTGTTGTGAAGGAGAACAAGTACGTACAAAGTGATAAAGTACCTATGTTTGTACAAAAAGAAAACCGAACGAGATGTTATATATATATATATATATATATATATATATATATATATATATATATATATATATATATATATATATTATATATATATATATATATATATATATATATATATATATATATATATATATATATATATATATATCTAACCATGTCGAAGATATTGTTGTAGTCTCAACAAATATCAAACTAATTGATGTTTTTGAAATTTCTATGAATAATAATTTTATCATAAAAAATCTCGGAAATTTACAATCCTATCTTGGTATCCAATTCAACAGAGAAGAAAAAGGCATGTTCTATTTAAATCAAGAGAAATATATCTTAAACAAGCTTCGTGAATTCAATCTGGAGGATGCCAAGGGCTCGTCTGTGCCGATAAATGTCGGATATTTAAGCCAATCAATGAACCAGAAATCTATCGGAGTGCAATCGGATCTTTACTATACTTATCTACCAACAATAGGCCGGATATCTCCATTGCAACGTCAATATTGGCAAGACGTGTGAGTGACCCAAAACGATGCGACTGAAATGAGGTAAGGAGAGTTTTCAGATATTTGAACTATCAAATCCCTGAAGCTTAAATTGGGAAATGAAGAAAACAATTTTAGTTTCAAATGCTACATTGACGCCGATTGGGCCGGAGACCATATTGACAGGAAATCCAATTGTGGCTATTGTTTTATTTTCAATCGTGCTTTGATTTTCTGAAGCAGTGCGCGAACTAATCTGGATAGAACGCTTATTAAATGATGTGGACGAGACGATTGAAACTCCAATCAATATATTCGAAGACAATCAAGGATGCATAAAATTGCTTAACAATCAAATTTGTCATCAGCGTGTAAAACATATTGACATCAAATACAAATTCGTACATGACTACATAACTTCGAACAAGATAACAGCCATTTATTGTCCAACTGACAATATGATTGCGGATGTGCTGACGAGGCCACTAGATGGACCAAAGTTGGCTAAATACACCAGTGCAATTGGTTTAACTTAATGTAACTATAGTAGTTATAGTAATATTAAATTAGCATTTCTTGTTAATGTTTAATGTGAACGCAACCTAAAATTTGTCAAACATATTATGTAAAAATATGTAAGCCCACCTTAAATCTTTTTTGACATTCGTTGTAATAAAAACCACACCAAATCTAGCAGTCTATCTAGCACGTTATTTTTTTTTTTTTTTTTGATAATCGCACAAAAAGTAATTCTTAATCATCGGCTCAAATTAACAGTTTTGTGCTGTAAATTTGATTGCCTTGAGCTGTTTGAGAAGTTTTGAATTAATGCTCCTCAACGAGCAAGGCTGGGCAGTAACGAATTACATGTATTTGAATTACGTAATTAAAATACAAATTACAATTTGTAATTTGTATTTTAATTACTCATTCTCCAAGTAACAGTATCTTGTATTTTAATTACTTAAATTCTAAGTAATTGTAATTTGTATTTTAATTACCCCAGTTTTTGAAATTTCTTATTTAAATGTTTACAGGGCTTATTAAAATTTGGTTCCAGAGTCATCAGCATAAAACCTAATCTTCATAATCTTTTTCTAATGATACGTTTTTTCACTAAATGAATTTTGTCAAATCAAATTTATCAATTTACAATTGTAAAGTAATTGTAATTTGTATTTTAATTACAAATGACAATTCAAAGTAATTGTAACTTGTATTTTAATTACTCCACTCGAAAGTAATTGTAATTTGTATTTTAATTACTGAGTTTGCTGTAACTCGGAAAAGTATTTTAATTACTCAGTGTAATGTAATTTGCCCAGCCTTGTCAACGAGCCTTAAGATATCGCCCGGGGTTTAGATAAATAAAGGTTTTTAATGCATTCAATAATAATTATGACTGTTTTGATTACATATCAAGGGGGTTGTTTAGGAAACGGATGAGGCCAACATAATTTTATTATTGTTTTGAATTAGTAGTATGGCCCGAACTAGCATTACCGGTTATTTTACGAAAAATCGGTGGAATAGAATCGAATCCGGCACTCTGGTTAATTTCAAGGATTGAAAATTCGGATGAAAGAAAACGAAACGAGATGTTGCGCTGATTTTTCAGGATGTTTAACAGAACTAAATGAGGAAATAGATAAAACCAAAAAACCAAAAATAAAAGATGCAGATGAGAGAAAATTGAAAAGGAATGTTTCGGCGGCCATTTTGAAAAATAATCCCTATCTATTTATCTGTAAAATGAGCCCAATATAATAATTTACGGAGAAATAGTTTTTTTTCTATACCAATAAATACAACACCAAATGCATGAAGTATTTGACACTCTGTATCTTAGAAAACAACAAGAATAACATAAAATTATTTTCCATTAATGTTTTGTTTAGCTAGTGCTTCACATAAAAATGATAAAATTCAAACATGACTACCGGTACCACACATTATGACTCATGTAATACAAGTTATTATTAAATTGTAAAGTAATGGTTGCTCTAAAATGAATTTTAACGCAATTATGATGGTTTTTAAAGCAATATTTGCATTAAAAAATATTTTTAATAAAACTATTAAACATTTTACAGCAACCTGCACAAATTGAAAAATTATACCAACATAAAATTCGCTAAAATAACCGGACTTAAATGTACATATGAATAATAAATTCATCCACGTGTTTTGCTTTACTGATATAAAATTCGCTAAATCAAAGCGACTAAATGGCAAATAAAATAATTTGGTTTTCTGAATTCGAAAATGTATATTATGTTAAAGGTAAGATGTTCAGTTCTTAATTTATAATTGATTACCTTAGGCGACTATAAAATGAAGTAGCCCGACCCAGTTGATTGACGGTTCTTCTACAACTTGCTTTACATTCTAATGGAATCTTACAGTAATATTTAATGTAATTTCTGTATTACAAATTAATGCAAATTGTATTAAATCCTTTTTAATGCAAGCTTTGTATTATTTTGTAATATAGTCTTTCACTGGACCTATATGTAATGCAATTTACATTACATAAGCAATATTTTTTTAAGTGTGCATATAAAGAATATTTGTAATTAACAACATTAGGACGTAATTTATATTTGTTTAAGCTTTACATTTCCTATTTTTTAAATTGATCAACTCATTATTATATCAAGGTTCCTAGTTTTTACTTGAAGCTTTCATCCTAGGGATAAATCTCTCAATACCTGGATTAATATCGTTGATATTAACACAAGCATAAGCATTTAAGGAATTATAACCGGCCATATTAAAATTAAATAATTATATTAATTCCATGAGTTCACATTTTTTTCGACCAACTCGCAGCATTCAAATATAACTGAAATATTTAGCGGAGAGTGGAAAGTACTAAACGATCAAGTTAAATCCTCACACGCGGAAACTATCAATACGTTAGCATTACTATTCTTAACATTGTGTTTTAAACACAATGAAAATATTTCAGAGATGAAGTTTTTCATTTCGTCGTTAATGTTAATAGGGGTCAAATTGTGATGAACAAACCTCCATACAATATGTGGTATGTTAACTCTCTAGCAGGCAGTCCTGCCCTCCTCTTTTACCTTCGACATAGAGTTACACATTTATGTTTGTATATGTGTAAGTTCTCTATACTATAGTTTAGTTGTGTATATTGTAACGGTTATCTTTTGTATTATTCACACAGTAGAAGTCGAATTTTCTTGTCAAATTTATAACAAAATTATTTTCTATGCATTAGAATTTTAAAAAATAAATAAAAAATATTTGGAGTCGTTTGATTTTGTTCAAAAAATTATTGGTAAGTTGGAAAATTTGTATATTTTGTGATAGTGAAATTTGTTTAGTGATTCAAAAATATTAGCAGGCCTCTGTGCCCTATTATGTAAACACCGTCCAAAGGCGGACTTGCCGGTTGATCGATTTTTTTTTATATATACATGTTTGTTTATGTTTGACAATATTTCAAGTGGAATGAGTCTATCTTTGGTTGTTTTGTTTTTGTTTTCGCTATTTTGTCAACTGAATTGGATTGTTGCTTTTAGAAATGCCACGAAAAAGGAAACAGAAAGAGGTTAAGGTACGACCAACAGGTTTTCGTCGACCGTATAACCTTAGCTCTACGACTGATGAAGAAATTCAGAATATCTGGAATTCAATAAGCAATGCAACAAGCGACAGTGAAGCGGATGACGTGACTTTGATGACTATGACTCAATTGCTGATCCTGATTTTAATTTATCAGTTGAAGATTATTAAGAAATGGACCTTCAGGTGGCCTAGTTAGAGAGAAACACTTCAGCTGAAATTTTTACCGATAGCATAAATACCTCCCGTTTAATGTTCATCACAGACACCAGAAGAGAACAACATATACAACCAGTAGAAGTTGAGACACAGCCCTTTGAATTTTTATCACAGACACCAACAACAGAACAACATATACAACCACCAGAAGTTGAGCCACAGCCAGAGACCTCGTCGATGTAATCACATATAGCACAACAGCCACAAACACAACCGTTATCGAAGCTCCCGAAGAAACCTGCAAAGCGGCCCCATTCTCCTTTACCTGTGTTTGAAGAATGCGGTCCTAGCTTGGAACTAAATAATGGTGGGTTTGCTGGTAGTGCTGCAAACATTGACTTGAAGTCATCAGAATTTTCAAAGATAACTTGGAAAAAAAAAATCTTGTTCTTCATCGAAACGAAATTGTGTTCAGGGGTGACTCGAAACTTCCAGAGAGTTTTAACGATCTCAAAACGCCTTATTCCTGTTTTAATTATTTTTTTAATGATGAGTTGTTCGGAAAAATAGCAGAAGAAACCAACTTAAATGCTCTCCAACAGGACATTTAAACCAAATTTTCTGTAAATTATATTGGCATTAAAAAATATATCGGCATTTTGGTATATATGTCTGTTTACTGTTATCCAAGGTTGAAGCGTTATTGGGGGCAATATTCATTCGAGGCAATAAGGAATACAATGACGTCAAAGCGATTTTACGAAATACGGCGCTATCTTTGTTTCAACAACATCATTTTTAGAAAGCAAAATGGCGAAGACGGCTACAACCCGCTATTTAAAATTAGGCCAGTTGTTGATCATTTGAATCGCAGGTTTGATTCAATTCCAAAAAAAGGCACGATTATGCGTGGATAAACAAATGTGTGGTACTAAAATGAAATCCGGTTTCGTCAGTATATGCCAAACAAGCCGCATAAGTGGGGCTTAAAATTATTTGTTTTATGTGATTCGTACGGCTTTTCGTATAAGTTCGAAGTATATACTGGATCGGGAGATAATGTAGTGCTTCCAAATATACCAAATTTAGGGGCTTGTCACAGTCAACTACTGACTTTAAATATCATATCCTTTATTTTGATAATTTTTATACGTCGCTACCACTACTAGTGTATCTTCGAGGTCGAGGAATATATTCATTAGGCACAATTCGTGCCAGTCGCATAAACAACTGCAAACTTCCAAGTGACAGAGACAAGGAGCTTCAAAGAGAGCCTAGAGGGTACTCAGTGGAATATGTGGGACGTGCTTTTGGAGTTGATTTAACAGCTGTTTTTTTGGAAAAACTCAAAAAATGTAAGATTACCTTCAACTTATGTTGGAATAATTCCATTCAAATCTGCAGTCGAACCGCGACCAGTTAAAGCGACTAGATACGATCGTAAAAAAAAGATATATTTGAAGGTAGATTGCCCTAACATAATCAAGGAATATAATTATCTTACGGAAGGGGTAGATTTAATGGATGGGTTGCTTGGACGTTATCACATACGATTGAAGACGAGAAGTTATTCATTGCGACTATTTTATCATATAATTGATATGACAATAGTAAATGCTTACTCCACTGACACATTCACAAAGGATTCACTTCATTTGTACTTGCTGATTTTTAATCCAAAATTGCTGATGTATTGTGTCGTTTCCAACAACAACAGCAAAAAAGGCCGTTGGAAGGCCATCTCAAAGCACGCAAAAAACAATGACTGAATATGCTGCTTCTTCGAAGAAAGTATATGCTGCACACCGCGTGATATTCGATTGGATGGTGTTGGCCATTGGCCTGATATGTTAGACAGAACAAGCAAAAAACTGTATAAATTACCTGGTTGCAAATTCGAGATGCAAATGTTTTGCGTGAAATGCAAATTGAATCTATGTTTGTCGCCAGCCAAAAATTGATTCCAAATATTCCATAACGTTAAATACACTATCCCAAAAAAGTGTCCGTACACCACTCGGTTAAAGAGACATTGATAAAAAAAAAACAATTACAAATCACACAAAAAATTCAGTTTTATTTTTTTAAATCCCAAATTACATTTAACAACCTGAACATAATAATTATCATTATGTAAATTATTTTACTTTTACGTTTCATATAATTTACTATTTAAACATCCTAAAACGATCTCAAATAATTGTCCGTACACTTGCACTTTTGTAAAAATTAACACTAGCACATTAACAATTTATTATTTATTGTACTCCTATTTTCAACTAACGGTAAATTACGAATATTTTTTATGCGTAAAAGTTAATTAGTCGTACTTTTTTTAGGCGAATGAAATATTGTCCAATTAATTAAAAATGTGTGATTCTCGTACTAAAAATAGTGTACATATTAAAAATTTGATCATTAAATTGGAGAGTGAAGGTAAAACTTTATAGGGAATTTCCAAAATAACTAATCGCCCGCGAGTTTCAATTCCATATATCATCCAGAACTCCCATAAAAACAAATCGCTAGAGATGGTTGCTGGGCGTGGTCGCAACCGAAAGCTGAACAAACGTCAAATACATCTAATAGAGAAAAAAATAAAACAGAATCGAAAACTTAGTGCTCCAGCGATCGCTGTCAAAGTTTATCAACGCGAAAAAGGAGCGATAAAACCTTAGACAATACGCAATATTTTGCATAAACAAGAGCATCGTCGATGTGCGACACGCAAGAAATGTATTACCCTCGGACCAAAGTAAATTTAACGTTTTTGGCTCAGATGGGCGAGTTATGGTGTAGCGTAAACCTAACACTGAACTTGAGTAAAACGTGGTGGCAAAAGTGTAATGGTTTGCGGAGCTTTTAGCTGAAGGGGAAATTTGACCTACATTGAAAACATAATGAACTGATATAATTATTTGGATATTTCGAAGGATAATTTGTTAATAAGTGCTGAGAAAATGGGGCATGGACAAGATTTTCGCTCCGTACATGACAATTTCCCGAAGCATCAGCTTCCCCTGCCACCAGATCTCAACCCTATTGATAATTTATGGCATTATTTGGAGCAAAAGATCCGTGAACACTAAATTAGCGATAAGGAACAATTAAAACGTGTCATTGTGGAGGTATGGCCCAAAAATTCCCCCCGAAATAACTCGAAAGTTGGCTTTCTCAATGAAAAGAAGCTTGCAAAGTGTCATTGCATGAATAGGTTACACCAAAGGCAGTCATTGCATGAATGTCATTGCATGAATAGGCAACACCAAATATTAGGCCTAACTTTTTTACCAAATTCCCTCAACTTTTTTGTGTGTACGGGCAATTATTTGAGATTGCTTTAGGCGGTTTTAATAGTAAATCATATCAAACATAAAAGTAAATTAATTTATATCATGATTATTATTATTTTGAGGTTCTTAAATCTAATTTGAGTTTTAGAAAAATAAAAACTGAATTTTATGTTTGATTTGTAATTGTTTTTTTATCAATGTTTTCTTAACCGAGTGCTGTACACAATACATGTGTATTAATTTTTTATATGCTTATATGAATTATTTATTTATTTTTTTTTGTATAACTTTTACTAATAAAAATTTGAAAAATTAAGTTATAAATCTGTATTATTTCTCCCGTGTGACGGCCAACCCGCCTTTTGTCGACCTACCTCTGGCACTCGTAGTTTGTATTTGAAATAATTTTTCACTTCGTTTTCGATTTTTTTTACATTAAAATAACCCTTACTATAATTATCTCAGTCAAAAAAAAAATTGCCCGGCTAGAGGGCTAAAATCTCTAAAAATAAAAAGACGATCTTCGGCTGAACAAGTGGAACAATAGAACATTTTAGTGTCCGCAAACCTGTGATAGACTGCCATGCTTGAATAATAGGGTACAATTGTGACACAGATGATTATCGAATATGAATAGAATCGTTCACGAACAGCAATAATTTCTGCATCGCAATTAGCCAATGTTATCTGACTGGATGAATATTTATTAGAAATTGCGAATACAATACCACCATCCTTGTTATAATCTATACAAATCCCTCCGAAAAACAGCATAGAGCGACGGAAAATATTCCTTCGTTTTGACATGGACTGTTAACCACGACTCAACGATACAAATTGGCAAATACAGAGTTTTTGATTTGGCTTTAAATTATGCTAAGATTATTCGAGTCCATTCCAGTTTCTCAACATGACATTAAATTTACTGCTGCATGCTATTACAGAATTAATGATACATCGAGATTTTCGAGATTTTATGAGACTTTCGAGATTATTAAATGGTATCGATATTACTCATTTTCAGCTGTTGAATTAAGCATATAGCATTGAGTTACTTGACCTTACATAAATGTGTCAGCGGCGGCTCCACTATAAAGGCGAAATAAACAGTTGCCTTAGGCACGCTTAAATCTATGTTTTTCTAATAAAACAAATTTACAATAAAGAAGAATGGGAAGGACTTCGGATTCGGTGTGAAACCCTGTTCTGTGGATTCTTACGTTTACAGAGTTAAGTGGAATTGTTTTTCCAAAAAAAGCGCCGGTCTACGTCGGTCTTGTAAAAATATCATCGAGCCACCGCTGGATGAAATTCGAGATTTTGGGGTTTATAGATTAATCTAAAATAATATTATCTTAATTATTATTCTTAGTGATTTCTTAAGTTTTTAAGATTATCGTAGTATTCTAAAGTGTACTTCGAATACTACACCGTAGGAGTATATTTTTTGCTCATTACAATTGGTAAGGTAACTATTTGAACATTTGTTCAGTATCTCTTGAAAAATGCATTCCACAACCATTTTTTTGCACCGAATGTAAAATTTTGATTTATTTATCAAAATCAAATCGCTTTATTATTTTACACTTTGGTCATTGGGTTTGCGACACAATCACAAGCGAGAGCTTCTATAGTGCTATATAAATATTGCTAAAGCAACAGCCTCACTTGCAGACTCTAGTTTAAAGTATGTTTGTTTGTAGTAAAAAAACACAGATGTACCCTATACCTGGTTTGTGTTTTGTTTCTCCGGAATAAGCTCTAATTCAATAGTTTGCCTAAAACCCGGAAACTCGAGAAACTTTTTTCCGAGTACCTGGTTTCTCGGATAATTTAAACCGATTAATCGGATTTCGACTATTAGAGAATACGGGCCTTTTTCAAATTCATCGAAAAAAGTCGCCGGTGACTTTCTAGTAAAATACGTCATTTAGTCGAAAAGTTAAATTTGTTTATACCAAAGCCAACGGAGACTTTTTTCGGGTGAATTTCAAGAATACCGTTAGAGATTATTTCAACTTTCTAAACAATTAGCAGCTTACTACTTTTATTCGCCTTGGAAATTTATTTCAACTGTTCAAATCACCCCGCTTTCCAAGAAAAATGAAATGGGATTCCAAATTTTATAAGGAGAAAATTATTGATCAGATTATATTGTGGTCTGATGAAGAAATACCGTCCACCCGGAAGATAAAGTTCGCAGTGCAAATATAATGAATTTACGTTATTTATGTTTGAAAATGCAAAACGGTTGTAACCGGATGGTGACAAAGTGAGCGATACTAGGCTGAACGGAGAGCAAATCCGATTATAATATGGCGCCGAACAAGTGCAAAATATATTCAAATCATTTTGAAATTTCATTCAATCAGACAGGCTACTAATCACAGCAATTGAAGGTATTTGTAGTGGACGGTTGTAACTAATATGTGGCACACTAGAGCGGTTACACGAAATAAATGAAAGGCCTTCAAAAAGTTTGTGTAAGATAACCAGTTTTGCAAGGCTCCGGAAATTCCAGTCAAAAACAGTTAAGTCAAAAAACAAAAGACGTTTCAGTTCAGTCATAAAACGAAAGGTGCTTATGAAGTCGTTCGAAATCAAAAAATCCAGAAAAAATATTTTTGGATGAGAAGCGGTTCATTATTGAACCATTATCAAAATGACCGTATATTTGGTCAAAAACACCTCCCGGAGAAGCTCGAATTGCTGCGAAGTGTTGTCAGAAGCCAAAAACCAAAATTTTTTATGATCCGGGTTGGATTTGCTGCTGTGAGAAAGCTACTGCTCAAATTCATCAATTATCGACGTTAAACAATGGCTACCATATTGCCTGGAATTAAATCCTCTTGATTATTATGTTTGTAGTGCCACGTTACAAACGCCTGCGAAATACCATATACAAATTTGGAGTCATTATGTGCTGCCATTGTGAAGTAGTGATTTAACACCTCTACAAATGCTCCGATAACGTTTCTAGTAGTATTGATTTACATTTGCCAGACACATAGAAACACACAGATCCCAAAACCTGATCTGCGGGACAAAAAACAATCGATAAAATTAGCAGTTTTGAAGGTAAATGGTTCGCAATAGGGTCAGGATGTAAGTAAAAGGGTTTCATCATTATCTGATTGTAATCGGTGAAGTATTGGACCGATCACGAGGCTGAAGGGGTTTGTCTATTAGTAAGTAATACAATTTTTAAATACGCATAAATAAATTCGCAAAAATTTAGAAGCTAAATTTGAGGTAAAAGCTAAGAAAATTTATAAAATTGGATATTAAAAATGGAAGTATTTAGCAATTTTTAACACAGCATTTGACAGCTTGTCAAATTTGGCTTCAACAATTTGAATTTCCTTAAACTTTATCCAGATTAAGACGAAATTAGTTTCCATAAACTAAGTTAATTAACATTTTTAAAAGAAGTTACTCGTAGATCTTGAAAGCATCAATTTAGAACTTAGCTAAACTAATTTCGAATTAATTTGAATACAATACCGAAACAGGTGTATAAAAAAACCCGGCTCTAATTAACATATACGCCAAACCGTAAAATTCCAAGATTCTAATTAAAATTTAAAATTTTTGATATAAAATCGATAAGTGGGGTACACAATTTTCAGATTGGTTGATTACATCGAAAATTGGTAATTTAAAAATCTAAAAGAAGCTTCGGATAACTGTGAATTTTGTATAGAAAATATCTAATTTTTAAATATTTCATGTATTTCCAGAGTTTCTATGCAGCCGTAATAGTCAGCTCAAAAATTGCCTGGTCATTTAAATATTTAGTTCCAGAGTTTTCATAGCTACATCTAATTTAGTTCCTTATCCCTGAAAAACGCTGAGTGTTTTATAACATCAAAGTTTAACAATTCCAACCAATGTATTCGCCAATGGACAAACTTATATCTAATTTTTACGTAAGAATTTAAATCGTTTGAATCTGCAGGAATATTTTGGGTTGTTAGAACATTTTCTTAAATTGGCGGGAAAAGAATTCAGGTTGGTCGGATGCGGAACATTGACTAGCTTAGCAGGACATCTGAGTTCCTTAAGCACGGGTTTCCAAAATATTTAGCAGTAAATTCTATGGAAATAATTAAAATTTTTGGGGAGGATCTGCAATTCAATTTACTTTCGAATTTCGGGGACCGTAGTATGAAACAGTTTGAGAAGTGCTGCTCTAAGGTTTGAAACGAAGTTAAACTAACCTTTGAAAATTTCTTATATTTAAAAAATTTGCTTTTTGGAATATTGGTTGGTTTGTTCATTAAAGAAGAGCTTGTTTACCATAAATATCGTTAACGGTTTTGGATAAGAGGTACAAACAACAGTACAGCATTTCCTCATGTTTTATATTGTCGCTTGCATCTTGCTTGTCAAATTGATTTTGCATACAGGGACTCAATTGTGATAGAAAGAAGCGGAATTCGAATGGAGGTTCGGACTCGGTGGGTATATTTTCAGCGACTAAAAGAAAATTGACAAATTTTGCACACTGAACATCATTCAGATGGGGATAAAAAGCTCAATCAGCTCGCTAGAAAGACACTCTTTATCGCAACCATCATTATGCCGATCTTTAATAAATGGTTTAAGTAGGAGCTGGGAAATATTCCCGAGAAAAAAAATGGATCAATACCATCTTTATAACATATATTCCCGAGAGTTAAAATAATTAGTCAGCAAGGTCTATCTTGTGAACAAAGAACGATATAATGGCTTTACCACAAACGAAGAAGATCAAATTTTATAGTGGTTTAACTATAGCTTAAGCTGTGGCCTCTTTTCACATAGTAATTACCCGAGTGTTAATGCCGTACTTATTCTAAGAGTGGCGTGGCACTTTCAACATCGTGGGCTGAGGAAGACAATTAATTCGGTGCTCCGTCGTTCAAACTTGTTTCTTTTAATTTCAAAATTCACTCCTATATTAAAGCAGACTTACTGCATTGCGTCACATTTCTGCCCCTTCGGTATACGTTTAGTTGCTGCAGAATTTGAAACGTCAATATTTTCTATAACAAAACTATTTAACGCAGCCTCCTCAACATTGGGTTCGAACCGTGACGAATGAAATTTGCTGAGCAATAGAGATTTAAGGATTGGGTGTTGAGATTGATGTACATATATAGTAAATGCGTTATGGGGAACCGCCCTGGGTCACATTTCTGGTAAATTTTAGAAACTGCGGACCACTTTTCATGACGCATGTTTCTTGCAGTGTTGTACCGGCTTTTTACAACACGAAAACTTACGGTTTTACATTACAATTCTAACTACAAGGAAAACGTAAAAATGTAAATTAAGTAAAAAATTAACGAAATTTTGTCGATGATTGGAAAATATTCGTCCTATTTGAGTCGACGAAGTAGGAAGATTATTGCAAACTTTGCTAGCTTTATTTGTTTTTTTTATCTATGGCCACTTGTTTCAAGAAACGCAAACTTTATAATAGGTTTTCAAAGGCAGTACTATACTTGGGTGCAAAAAAATCGCACATTGCTCAATTTTCCACAAAAGTTCAAAAATATTAAAAAAATCCAATATTTGTTTAATTTTTTTTAATTCAGATTCAAAGTCTATTTCAATACCTATCCAGTGGTACCTTTTTTGTATTTATACGTGCCATCAAACTGATTTTTGGGGGTAAACATCTGAGGTATACGTTTATCGTGAATTTGTCAGCATAAAAATTAGTAGTGAAAATCGAATTAAAACATGGTAATCAGAAAAAATATTTTTATTAATAACGAGTATTCCCTCCTCTGGCCCGAATGACAGCTTCCATTCGATAAAGCATTGATTTCACCAAAGTTTTCACAAAATCTTCAGATATCGCCTCCCATTTCTCTACCATCGCCTGTTGCAGCTCCTGGAGACTCGTTGGAGCAACATCTCTGGCTCGAACCGTTCTTTTCAACTCGTCCCATATATGTTCGATGGGATTGAGGCCCGGGCTTCGAGCTGGCCACTCCATAACAGGCACATCCACCTCTTGAAGGTACTGGTATACTACACCAGCCGTATGCGGGCTCGCATTATCCTGCGTGAACAGAAAATGTTCACCAATAAACCCGGTAAAAGGTACGACGTACTCCTCGAGTACTTCCTCAATGTACCGTTGAGAAGTCATTCCTCTTGACCGACCGCCAGTATTGGCTCGGTTGATGAATACAAGATCTGTCTTCGCCTCTAGTGATATGCTTCCCCAGAACATGCACGATCCACCGCCATACGAGACACGTCTGTGTGCAGTCAGATTAACTTCTCGAAGTCGTCTTCTAACTGTCCACTGACTTACTTCGACTTCACGAACTTCTTGGAGCCACCATCTCAGTTGAACTGCATTTATAGGACGATTTCGTAACGAAGTTGTTACAAGAAAGCGCTCATCACGCTGTGCTGTAGCACGAGGTCGGCCAGATCCTTGTCGCCTTCTGAAGCTACCAGTTTCCTGATATCTCTGCCACACTCTACGAACGAAGAATCGGCAAAAATATAGTTGTCGAGCCACTTCACTTTGGTTCTGCCCCGCATCAATTAGTGCAACCACTTGTGCGGCTACCTCGTAATTAATAGAGGACCGTTCAGACTAAGCGTCGATATGCGAATGATGACAATTCCGAGCGAGATATTTCATGACATGCTATTGTATTGATCTTGTTGAATTATGTTTAGAATTTAATTCGAAAGCCTGCTGTATGCATTTGACAAAAAATCACTTTATTGGCATGGTACAATTACAAAAAAGGTACCACTGGATAGGTATTGAAATAGACTTTGAATCTGCATTAAAAAAAAATAAACAAATATTGGATTTTTTTGATATTTTTAAACTTTTGTGAAAAATTGAGCAATGTGCGATTTTTTTGCACCCAAGTGTTTAAGAGCGCACCACATACGAGCCGCAGTCACATTTTTAAATTCACTTAATACAAATACAATCGGTGATCAATTAACATTATGGATGTCGAAAAACTACTAAAAGATATTATCGGAATCTGATTATAGCGTAATGCAAACATGGTAAAACAAACACAATCAATGGAACATTACTTAAACGAATTGCGGACATCTAAGATCTTAGAGACACTTTTATTAGCATTACGCTATTCTCCAGGCATATTGATATATTTATATGGAAAGCTAACTCCATGTTTATATTCCTCCGCGTTTGGATGTTTGGTTTTTTTTTTTTTTTGGTTAAATAAGATCCTAGTTCCGTGTTCTTACAATCAATACCTTTCATATCAATAGAATTGAAGCGCACTGGCGTTACAATCATAATAAAACATATCAAGAAAAAATAGCGCTTCTTCCTCCCTATTATGAACGTTGTAAAAGTTATAAAATAGCCACATTTGAAAATTGAAAAATAACTTCAGCTTACCAGACCTGTTCGCAATATTTTGTTGCTTGTCAGCAAGATGACATTTCTTATCAAACCAATAATTTTTGGGTTTGATTTTCATTACACCTAGAGTCCAGGCAGCACTGACAAATGTCATTTTCGGAACCTCTCCAGTAGGCATAATTCACATTCACAATTGAAACGTTCCCAATATTTTCCTATGTCGTCCGAACTCCATACGAAAACTGTTATCGTAAATCGTAGCTTTATCAAATGATGGTCACTGCTTGTGAATTTGTTAGCCGATCAATAAGATTATGCACTTTGAGCGAGCCGAACCCGTTCTTTTGAAATTAACACATTTTCAATTTGGTTTCGAGAAGTTTGGCGTAGAGAAGACCATGTTTATGAGATCGTCAATACGGACCTATATTTTGACACAGGTCGGTCTAATTTTTGCCAACACTAGCAATGAAGTTGCTAAACACTAGTCTGAAACTTTCCGAATAATATTTAAGGAACGTGCGGAGATAGAAAATTGAACAGAATTCGTCTCCTACAACACTTGGACACTAGAGTTACTTTATGCTACTGGATACTTGTTTAAGATTTGTTAACGATACAAATAAGGTTAGTTGTTTTGTTATCATTCAGCCAATTATCATTAAACTGTAAACCAGTAATTATCAATTGTAATTATTTTTAAAACCGTTTAATCAACAATTACCACAAAACCAAACATACTTTGTGTTTGATATATTGATTGTTGATTGTATAGTTTAGAGTTGGTATAGAAAATTTGTAAATTACACCAGGAGAAAGTGCTGTGTTTCAGGTTTGAATTCTAAAACTTGATCATTTGAAAACATTTAATAGGTGAAATAAGAATTTCGAAATTACATTCAATTTAATAATTGTTTGCATATAAACACGTCATTATCATATAAACAAAATTAACTAGCCTCTACAGGGGTCAATAACCGATTAAAATTTTTTATATTCATAAAAAAAAAATTGTTAGATATTTTTCAATTAAGCGCCACAAACATAACCCAAGAGTTAGAAATTAATTAGTCTTAGAAATATATCTTATAAAAAACAAATGATATACACACCAAGATAATAAATTTTAAAAAAAACTGTTAGAATCTTGCTTAGTTGTTTTATACAAAACACACAATCACGCGGCCAGACAGAACACAATACGAATGTGTTTATATCACAAAAATTCAATTAAAACTAAAACGAAAACCAAATAAATATTTATATATCAGACTTGATATCATATACTATATGTGAGTCGGCACTGCACACAACTGGATGTATGAAAAACAAGCGCATTTGAAATTTTGAAATTTTCCACTAAGCGTTTTTATATCTGTGGGTATAATGAAAACGATGTGCATTCAATACATTTTTTGTTATTTTTTTCATGCTTATGCATTCTTCTGACTAGTCGACCTTTGTCAAGGTGACAACTTTTATTGATCTAACATTTTAACTATTTTACTTAGTTAGTTAATTTAAATAATTTGTTTCCATAGTGGATTCTTTATTATCATAAAGTAATTAATGATCAAAGTTGTGTTTGTCGAATCATCAAAAAAAAAACTAATTTTGACAGATGTGAAGTTCTGACCAAAAATAACAAATAACAAAAAGTACGTGTGAAAATTCTTATTAGAATAAACTGAGTGAAAAAAATAAAAACGTAACTATTACCCCAATTCCCATAGTCATGAAATTTTAAAAGTAAAATGGGACTTCCAATAATGTAGTATTTTGGTTCGCTTGCTTTTTATTTTCCTGCTGCTAAATTATCCATATTGAACTACTCCTCAGACACGTTAATTCGAGTATTCAATCAAATATTCCATTAAGATTGTTAAGCGAAAAGCAAACAACATTTCAATTAATTAATATCTGAAATAGCTTCAGTATAATTATATCAATAGCTTTTTTCAATTTCAGCCAGCCCGATTTAAATATATTTTCAGTGCCCAGATTTCATCGGAATCTTAATTAGTTTTTCATGATCATATTTTCTGATTTTGTACTTTGATTTTCTAAAACAATATTTTCTGTAAAAGGCTTACTAGCGAGGTTCGAAGTTTCCAATGTTTGCATTGTATTGGTTACAGGTTGCATGTTATTTTAAATTAATCGAGAGTTTCTATAATTTTTAAGATTTTCAAGACTACTAAAATATTCTTTGATTTTTGACTATCCGAGATTTTCGAGATTAACTGATATTTGCTCTTATCCCAGTGTTGATTGGTTTTCAATTTTTCGAGGCCTTCAAGATTACTTTTGAAAGTACTCGAAGGATTCGAGATTTTTCTAAAATCGTAGTATAGAGCAGAACATTGCTTTCAATCGAGTTCAAACTCTTTGCTTCGAAATGGGTGCAAATTTGCCCATATGGGATATCTTGAAAAATTCCCTTATCAATTCCCTCGCAAATCCCCGAGCAATTTTCACATACAAATTCCACATATAACCCTATTCTTGAAATCAATCGGAGTTTTTACCCATCACTTTCAAATCGTATGTTCCTTTGTTTATATGCGAACATGTTGTTTATTATGTGAAGACTATTGTAGTGTTTTTTTATTCGCTCCGGATAGCTGCTATCGAGAGCCGTCATATGAAAAGTGGCTCCGGATAGCGCTCCGTATAAATAGGTAGAACCAAATATTTTTTATATGAAGTTTTTGGTAAACAATTGAGTTAAAAATGATAGTTTGATGTTAAATAAGTTTAGTTTACCAATAAATAGCGCGTCAAATTTAAATTTAGGCGTATAAAAATGACGGCTCTCGATAGCAGCTATCGGGAGCGAATAAAAAAACGCGACATATGTAATTCCTGATTAGTTAATGAATTATCAACATAATATTTTAATTGAAAAATATCTCCAAATGCCTGCGGTTTGAACGAATAAGTCATTGTGTTCGGAAACAATGTGTTCGAGCAGGCTCAAGAAACTGTCTGTACAACTAATTTCCTTATCTTTAAAATAAGCAAAGAATTCAATTTGTCTAACATCCAATTTGACAAATCCCAAGTCCTATAAAGGGATTTCGCTGTTTCTTACTCGTACCCACTCGGACATTTTTCGTAGTATAGTTTTTCCGTAGTACGATTTTGACGGATATCCCTATAGGAAAATTTCCAGCAATTTCATGCACAGGTCTCCTCATTCACGATTACGTTACAAATAAAAAAACATTCACCTAACGTAAATATGGTAGAAACAATTATTAAAAAAGTTTAGTTGGGAAACAATCCAAAATAGCTTTACAAATTTTGAAAATAAATAAATAGAACTTGTTAACGCCTGACATTGATGACTGAAGTAACAACACAGTTCATATTTTTTATTATCGGCATTCATCGATTGTTCACAGCCATTTTTTGGTCCTTCGAGCCGGATGTTGGCAATAAGAACCGGATTTTTTACAATAAAATAATTAGAATCAATAAATTATAATAAAATAAGTAGAAATCAAGCCATCGATAGTAAAATCTGTTGATAAAACAAAATGAAAGGCGCATCAGGTGTGCAATAATCTTCAACAAGTTTCTTCGGAATTAAAATCGTCGACCAATCGTTTTTTCATCTTAGAAAGTATCGGTATAACAAATTGACAAATTCTAACATCACCATCGCAGCAGCTGCAGCATTATCAACGTCATTCGAGCAGAAGTAAAAAACAAATACATCATCATCGGATTTGTCTTCGAATCAAGATATTGCGCAGCGTTATTCATTTACAAATATACAGTCCACTCATCGACCAGGTGTGTACGTCTGTTCACAGTTCAAGGTCGCTGCCTTTATTCATCGACCGTAACGGGGAGTAAACAGTTACATAATACGCAAGGCAGCCATTTTCTGTGTACCCAGCCAAAAATCACCGCATTTATTCATCGATTGTAACCATTATACAGTAAATACTTACATCGTGCACAAAACATCCATTTTGGGTGTCATCTACTTCATATAAGCCACTGTCTTCAATAGAATCGTGCGACATTTATGTGTACACAGTACTGTAACATTATTGTTAAGAACTAATTGCGAAACAATAGTGCAAAGAGAAAACAACTCCTTTACTCTCAGTACTCGTGATTCATCAGCTAAGTAAATTGTTCATCGTTGTTCGAAATCAGTATACGCCGTTGCAGTCTCAATAAGTTTCTAATTAATGAAATTTTCCATATACAGCAGACAGTTTATTTAACAATCCACAAATCTAGTCGAAAATAAATCATTCATCGCTATTTACTTTCAATATAAGTAAACTGATTTTGGATTAATCGTCGAAATTTACCACATTCCGGAACTAACAGTTTATTCATCGTAGCTGACTCATCTTAGTGTCTTCGCCACTGGCACCATACGCTGTCACAGAATACGGATTTTACAACCATAGCGTGGATAGTCATCAGCCCACAAGCCAGTTCAGTACCACAACTACACAAAATTGGATTGTGTCGATTCATATAAGTGTGATTATATTATTTGGTTTATTAAATCAGTTACCTAAAGTTTTGTTAAATTGTCGGTTAAGTAATCAACTACGTTACATAGAAAGTTGAATTGTTCGAGTCAGTAGTGATTTGTTATTGTGCTATTTGTTGTTGTCGTAACCACTGAGTTTGTTGCAATATGTCGTCGTCGGATGAAAATGAAAAACTAGAGTTATTGAAACAACAACGAGCCGCATTTAAAGGACAATTAACATATTTTAAAAATCAATGTAGTACAGCAACAACCCTGGGTTCGTTTGAGTCGCTAGTACATCGCATACAGCTAGTGTATGATAAATATTATTCGATTCAGTCAAAGTTAGAATCTGTAGGCGATGCCAGTGTAGTTGATCGAGAGAATTTCGAGGACGATTATGGAAAGTTAGAAGCCATAATTCTAAATAAAATTCATAAACTTAAAAGATTCAAACAGTGCTGTCTCATTTCGAAATAGCTCCATGCGTGAAGCGTCAATGAGCTGAAACTTCCTTCATTCAGCGGAGCTGAATCGCGACTGTAAAATTCGTTTATTTGATAACGCACATTTGTTCAGGATCTGGCTATGCCTTAATTGGAAATCTTCCAGTGACTGCAGAGAATTACAAAACTGCTTGGAAGTCCATCTGTGATCGCTATAACAATGAAGTTTCGATCCAGAGGGTACATATTAAAGAGATCTATGATGTTAGAACACCGCAGGAAAACTCATCGAAATCGCTACAATTTTTCGTTGATCGTGTCGTCAAGCATTACAATTCATTGAAGTCATTGAAGATCAAAGTTGATGAATGGGATCTTATGCTAATCCATCATTTAACCCAAAGACTAGACAATTCTTCGCGAACAGATGTAATTAAAGGTTCAAAATCAAATAGTGTTCTAACTTTTAAAGAATTAATTCAAATTTTAAAAAATCGGGTACATTTACTCGAAGCATTACAAGCTAACTCTGCGCGCCAACCTCATCGACAACAGAAAGATCCTAGAAATCAGTCTTCGAACCCTAGCAGGTCAACCGTCTTAACAAGCAATTCTGATAGGTGTAGATATTGTTCGGGGTCTCATTTAATAGTTGATTGTCCAGTATTCAACGATGTGAAATTAACGCCGCAGATGCGGTTCCAGTTTATTTGACAGCATAGAATATGCTCCAATTGTCTGATTATGACACACAATGTCCGTGATTGTTCGAAACCACCATGTAAGCTGTGTTCATTGAAACATAATATCAGGCTTCATTTTAATCACTACAAAGGTTCGAATAACAAAGTTGGCCATTCCTCATGTCATACTAATTCAACTAATAGTTCCAACTTCAGCCAAACCAGAACAGAATCACATCATGTCATTCATCGCACAATCGAATTAACCAACAGCAGGGTGACGCAAATGGGCCCTTCGATCACGAAATTAAAAAGGCGGTAGTAATGATTGGTACAGCTCTTGTAAATGCCAGAACCGTAAACGGTGATCAAATACTGTGTAGAGCCTTGCTCGGTAGTGGGTCTCACATGAATTTTGTAACAAATGAGGCGTTGCTAATGATTTACCGTCGTTGCCGTTAAACGTCGACCTCGCATCTATTCCCGTCGACATAAAGCTTGCAGACCCTCATTTTAATGATCGAATTGATTTGCTGATCGCGGCTGAAGATTATAACCAATTATTTACGGGAGAGTCTGTTAAACTAATTATGAAGCTTCCTCCATTCTACAAAACAAACTTAAGATAGTGGTTTGTGACAAGGCAGAATTTATATCTTCGAGGCATCAAGAACCGCAATCATATGTCGGGCTATGCAATATTCAAACCTTCGAGTCCCAACTTAAATTGTTCTGGGAAATAGAAAATCCTCCTCGTGAGGAGAAGCTATATGTGAAGAGCACTATAGCAGAACCGTCAAGAGATTACCTTGTGGTAGATATTCGGTCTCACTTCCAGTTAAACCCAAAATAAATTAACTAGGATTTTCGAATCAATCCGCTCTTCAACAGTTCCTCGCACTCGAAAAACGTCTTCGAATCAGACATGACATTTATCAAGAATATAAAGAATTCATGTCAGAGTATCTCACATTAGGCCATATGATCCCAGTCATTAATGCAAACGAATCCAAAACATACCATTTACCACATCATTACGTTAAAAGCTAGTAGTATACCACCACTAAGCTGCGGGTGGTATTCAATGCATCGGCCAAAACTTTGTCACAAATTTCACTGAATGATTGCTTAATGGTTGGACCTACCATACAACAGAGTATGTTTACAATAATGCTTCGATTCCGCAAACATATATATGCATTTTGTGGTGATATTGCAAAAATGTACCGCCAAATTCGATTAAACGACGAGTAACAAGATTTACAACGAGTTTGGTGGCGCAACCATTCCTCAAATGGATTACAACTATTTAAATTATGTACTGTAACGTACGGCACGGCAAGTGCACCATTCTTGGCAACACGTATACTCAAACAGCTGTCCAAAAACGAATTCTATAAATATTCAGTGACGTCAAAAGTATTGGGCAGTGATTTTTACGTTGATGACGTTTTAACGGGTTGTCCAAAGCTTAGTGAAGCATTAAGCTTAAAGCAGGAATTAATTAGTTTGTTGAGCCTAGGTGGTTTTGAACTACGAAAATTTTGTTCAAATAACTCATTACTTTCGACGGAAGAAAACTCACAATCACAAATTTCGCTTGTGTTAGGTATCTCGTGGAATACAACTTCGGACAATTTTGAGATGCACTTCAAAAAGGAACATGTTGTCGGAAATTTGTAAATTGTAACTCTTCGATCCGTTGGGATTATGTGCAGCAATTATTATTTCTGCCAAATTGTTCATACAAGCATTGCGGACGCTTCAAGATATTGGTTGGGACGATCCGGTTCCTGATCAGATCACACACAAGTGGCTTAGTTACAAGACAGAGCTAAGAGAGTTGAAACAAATAACTTTACCAAGATGCATTTTAGTACCAAATGGTAAACGAGCTCAGTTACATGATTTCCTTTGGATGTGTATTCTATGTTCGATTTACCGACGAACCCGATCAGCATCACGTAAATTTATTATGCGGCAAGTCCAGAGTTGCACCACTTAAAAAACAAAGCATTCCTTGTTTGGAACTGTGTGCAGCTCTGCTGTTGGCTGAAATGAAAAACACTCTCGTGCATAGTCTTGAAATATCCTTCGATTCAATTTTTCTTTGGTCTGATTCCGAATTCACATTATTTCGCATTAAATCAGAACCACATAAGTATGCAACATTTGTAGCTAACCGGGTAGCAAAAATTCAAGACTATACTTCATCGAATAATTAGCATTACGTTAGTTCGTCTTCCAATCCTGCAGATTACATATCCAGGAGTCTTATGCCGTCCGAGTTCTTGAACACGACAATGTGGTGGTCAGATCCTGACTACTTGTCCAAAAATGAAACCGAGTGGCCCAAATCCACCATTCTTCAACTTAACTTAAACAACGTCAGTACTCACGGGAACCAAACCTTGGAATATTTTCGAAAGGTTTGATTCGCTCACTAAGTTGCTTCGTGTTGTAGCCTACATGCTTCGCTTTTATACCGGGGCTAAAACTAAACACAGATCATATCCCTCGGTTGAGCTCACCCCAAGTGAGATTACTCACGCTCAAACTATTTTGATAAAACTAGTGCAGTCTCACGAGTTTGGAGATGAAATAAAATGCATTGCTACACCTAATAAGCAAATTTCTCATCAGAGCTCGTTGAGATCTCTGTCACCGTTCCTAGATGCTGACGGTATACTAAGAGTCGGCGGACGTCTTCAAAATGCATCGATATCGTATAACGCGAAACATCAAATTCAACTTCCAGGGGCTATCCAAACTAATTGTTCGACATGAACACTTAAGGCTACTTCATGCAGGTCCACAAGCGTTATTGTATAACATCCGTTTGGTTTACTGGATCATCGTAGGCCAAAATTTATGCAGGACACTTGTGAATCGATGTATAAGATATTTTCATGAGCGTCCTCGTACGATAAACCAAGTAATGGGTAATTTCCAAACGGATCGGGTAACCAGATCGGAAAGACCATTTGTTATTGTAGGAGCCGATTTTTTCGGGCCCTTCCTCGTAAAATAGTCGGTCAGATCAAAATTGAATACTATGTATATTTGCCTGTTCATACGTTTCACCACAAAGGCTGTACATCTAGAAATAGTCATGAATCTATCAACTGATGCATTTTTTGCTTGTCTTCATCGGTTCGTCGCTCGTCGCGGACTATGCTCAAAAATCTATTCGGACAACGCTACCAATTTTATTGGAGCGCAGTCAGAACTTCGTGAACTTAGAGAATTTTTTCTGTCTGAACAATTTCAAAATGAAACAATCCGCTATTGCACCTCACATAACATCGAATGGCTCACTATTCCAAATAGGTCTCCCCATTTTGTAGGATTGTGGGAGTCAGCAATCAAGAGTGCAAAGCTTCACATGAAAAGAGAAATAGGAAAGTCGTCGACGTTGTCACTTGAAGAATTGTATACGTTGCTCGCACAGGTCGAGGCTTGTTTGAATTCGCGCCCACTAACTGCCATGTCTAGCGAATCCAGCAGATCTAACCGCATTATCTCCTGGTAATTTCATAATAGGTTCCCCTTTAACTTCAATAGCAGAATCTTCGCTTCTTGATTTACGGAATAATAGGCTGTCTAGATTTCAAATACTTCAACATCAACTACAGTCCATTTGGAAACGGTGACATGTGAAATACTTGGCTGACATCCAACTTCGTCATAAATGGCAGAAGGGCAACCACAGTTTCAAAATTGGTTCTTTGGTACTATTACACGAAGAAAACTTACCACCTACGAAATGGTGTTTGGGGCGTATAGCAGAGACTCATCCGGGTAAAGACGGGGTTGTTCGGGTAGTCAGCATAAAAACTACGCAGTCCGTATTAAAACTGGCAGTTAATTGAATCAGTGTTTTGCCACTTGATGAATAGTCAAACTAGCATTATCGAACAGTTCAATTTGTATGGGTAATGATTCAAAATTCCATATTTGGTAACCTTTAGTATAATCACAATTATAATGTAAGCCACAATTATTTTAAGTAATTAGAATTAGATTAAATATGTAATTATCATTATTATATTGCTGTAAAAAAAATAATAATAATAAATAAATTTTTTGTTGAAATTCATAGGATATCAATCAATTTTATAGGAGAGCAGATGTGAAAAAATGGTATGCTTCTAGTTACCCAGATCATGCAAATACTATAGTTAATGAATATCTTATTCAAATACATTTAAGGATCTTATCAATAATTATACAGAATTTTTAGAAAACAAATAATTTCGAAAATTGAAGTAAATGTGTGTTTAACAAAATTTGGTTTTTGTGAACTGTAGGTTGAAAACAGTATAAATTACAAAACAGGATTCTTTAAATCAGGTTTTTTCAAAAAGGTACGTTTTAAAACAAGAATTTTGTAAACATTATATTTCGATATGAACTATAGGCAATCACCCCAAGGTTTGCTTTCTAACTCACAGCGCCGCAGAAGTTGAAGCCCTCGAGACAGCTCATTACCACCATGTAGACGAGGATCCACTCATTCAATAAACGTTTTTTCAAATAGTGATGGCACACTCGCGGGTTATTGCCCTTTTAGTAAAATTTGGATTGGATTGAAAATAAATGGACATCCAACTTCGTTTCAAGTGGACACGGGAACTACTTGTTCAATTATTGGACTTGCAACTCATGCACTGATGGGATTTCCAAAATGTAATCCATCTTTAAAAATAGTAAGAGCGTACGAAGGAAACGTCATTCCAATTAAGGGTACTTTCAATGTCATAGTGTTGTATAATAAGTTGGAAAAACAGTTAGCTTTATTTGTCGTCGATTCCAATGATTGTGTTACCCTTAAGGGACTAGATTGGTTCAAAGAATTAAATTTTAGTATCAACCACAACCAAACTAATATATTCACAATTGATGTACAACCTGATAATAATTTAAAGTCCCAACTTATGGGCATTTGCAAAAATCACCACGAGTTATTTAATCCTGAAACCATTGGACACTGTACGTCATTTCAAGCGGATATAAATCTTAAACCGGACGCAATACCAAAGTATTTCAAAGCTCGAGTTCTACCATTTGCTATCCAAAACAAAGTAAAAGATGAATTATCAAGACTAGTAAAACACAATATTTTAAAACCGGTCAAGACCACACAATGGACAACACCTATTGTCCCGGCACCAAAACCAAATGGTGATATTCGCATATGTGCGGATTTCAAAATTTCGGTTAATTCACAAATTGAAGCAGACCGACATCCCATTCCCAGAATCGAAGAGTTATTCTATAAGCTACAATGTGGTGTTTACTTCACAAAAATTGATTTACAGGATGCATATTTACAAGTAGAGCTATCTGACAGATCATAGAAATTTATGGTAATTAATACTCCGTTCGGATTGTACGAATACCAACGGTTACCATTCGATATTTCAAGTGCTCCAGGTATTTTTCAAAGATTAATGGAACAACTAATTGTCGACATCGAGTTTTGTGCAGTTTATCTTTACGATGTCATAATATCTGGCAGAACAAACGCTGAACACATAAACAACCTGAAATTATTAATGAGCCGTTTGGAAGAAAATGGATTTCGATCCCAATTAAATAAATGTGAGTTCGCCAAATCTGATATAGAATACCTAGGACATATCGTCAGTAAAAACGGTATTCGATTATCTTCGCGTGGGTTAGAGGCTATAAAAAATTTACCGCGCCCTCAAAATGTAAAAGAAGTGGAATCATTTATAGGAAAAATTAATTATTATCTCAGAGGCAAGAATGTCCATTTTCAGTGGACAGAACTACAAGAGGAATCATTTAAAAAATAATGCAATAATGAATGAGGATCTACTGGCACAATTCCGGCCAGATTATCCGATCATCCTAGCCACGGATGCATCCGCCTATGGTATTGGAGCTGTTATTTCCCATCGATATCCAGACGGTTCAGAGTACCCGATCGCTTTCGCTTCGAAAACCCTAAACAAAACACAACAGCGATATTCACAAATTGAGAAGGAGGCCCTCTCAATATTTGAGTTGATGACGAACCACAAACCACTTATCTCCTTATTCCACCCAAACAAATAACTCCCGATACACTCTATTAATAGATTACAACGATGGGCTAATATTTTGATAGGATATGAGTACAAAATTATTTACAAACCAACACATCACAACGGAAATGCAGACGCACTCTCACGACTGCCTTGTGGTCCAGACACCTGGTTCGATGGTAGCGAACCGGCTTGTTATAGTGTGGGCGACGAGTATCAATCATTACTTGATGATTATCTAATAAATTCCGAGATTGTCGGAAAACAAATTAAATCTAATCGAATCCTCTCTAAAATAAATGAGTTTATATAAAATGGTTGGCCAAATAGGTTATCTTTATGCGACGAAATGTCCTATTCAGCGTATTTTAGATGCAAAGATAGTTAAAGCTATTTTAACTATATTATTTTATTACAGACAGGGCATCATACTCGTTTTGTCATTCCAGATACCATGCACAACAAGGTTCTAGCACTACTCCACGAAGAACATTGGGGCACAACCAGAATGAAGCAGTTAGCACGTCGCTACTGCTGGTGGCCATCGCTCGATCGCGATATTGACGAACTCGTAAAAAATTGCGAAAATTGCCAATTCAACGCCTGCGAAGAAAGAGTACACCAGTTGGCCAACTCCGAGTGGACCTTGGCAACGATTACACATTGATTACGCAGGGCCGTTCATGGGAAAAATGTGGTTAACCTTTGTTAATGCCTATACCAAATACCCATTCATCAGCCCTATGATAACTACTTCATCAAATGGCACTATTCGCGCTCTAAAACAAATATTTGCAATTGAGGGATTGCCAATCACCATTGTTAGAGACAACAGACCGCAATTCACTTCAAGTGAATTTCAAATGTTCTGTAAACAAAATTCAATCGAACATGTTAAGTCCGCTCCGTTCCACCCAGAATCAAATGGCGAAGCCGAACGATTCGTTCGCACCTTCAAAACCGCAATAAAAAAAAATTGCTTTGACAACACTGACTGTGACACTGCCTTAATAAAATTTTTGTCAACTTACAGAGCAACCCCTTTACCAGGTATGGATCAATCGCCAGCTGAGTTACTCCATGGATGCCAACCGAGGACATTGTTAACTACAATGCAACATTTAATATTCATAGCCAATCAATAGCGTCAATTTCACGATTAATTTTCGTGTAATTACCATTGTTAAATATGTGGAAGTTATTGTCGTTACATTTCGACGAATTTGAATAAACCTTGGAAATTACAAGATTTAAAATGACTATTTACGTTTATCAAACTAGTGAACTGGCTACTTCAAGTAAAATTTGACATACAAATTAAATGATAAGCTGTACCACTATCTGTAAAACTAGGCTGAATTGTACCATCATGCAAGGAGGGTAATCAAGTGATTCCAGAAAGATTATAATTGCCCAATAGAAAAAAATGACGAATTCGGATGACTGTTTTTAACATGACTAACATTATCAAAATATTGCTTATGTTGATCCACTTTAGTGTTCGATATGTATGGAACATTAATATAAATGGATTTATTCGAATTCGGTAGGTTAATTCCAATCCAGATCTTTTGACTAAATAACTTCCCAATCCAAAATACGAAAAAAGTGAATACTCATACTTAAAAATTAATCAAATGTAATAAGTCTACTGTGACATTAATCCCATTAATTTAGTAACTTCGAAAAGCTTAGGGAATTCATTTGGTATTGGCGATATTGCCATTACTTATTACTAGCTTTCGTCCGAAAGACGTTCAGTATGTGCTTAACCCTCATTAGTATGGGTCATTTTACTTATATTAACGTTCGCGGTGAGTCTCTCAGGCTCAAATGGTATTTTCACATTAAAATCAGATTATTCAGCATATAGCAATTCATTTAAAATACAAAAACAATTAAACAAATATTTAATTATACAGCTACTGCAAATCACGACTTTCTCTGAGTTTTCAGAACAAACATTTTTCGTACAGATCCCGCACATTGTTTATTCGTTCATCCAAGTTCTGGAGGATACATGTAGCAAGTACGTTTAAGTACAGGTTCAATATTCTGATTGTTACTACTAGATAAAACTTGTTGTACAACATCTTTGGTTAGTTTGAAAAAAAAAAAACGCGCGGAACTACGGCTTTAAATGTTTGGTATTAGCAAACCTTGCACTTTACCCTGCAAGAATATTTTACGGCGATTATTGGGTTCGGTAAGGATACAAATTTATCCAAACCACCTTATCTGCTACTCCAGTATGGTGATCTATTTTTTTTTTTTTTTTACAGAGAAAGAATGACACAGCTGGTCCAGACTATCGACTCTTTCTTTTGTACTGTTATAGTGCAAATGAATGTTCGATTTATTCCTATTGTCATTATCGGCATGCATTCATCAATGACAATAAAATTACGGCATGGTTTTTTTTGGAAGGTATCTCACGAAACTCAAGGTTTTTCCAAAACAAGAAATGTGCGGTTCTACGCTTCGCCGACGGTTTGGAAGGCAATGTTTTGGCAAGTATCTCAACTTCACCTTTTGTTTTTTTTTTATTGGGTGCCATGCTTCGCAGAGTTGAACGTTTCGTCGATAGGTGGTTCAATAACATTCTGAGCATATTCAAATGCATATGCTTCTTGTTCGTCATCACAGTTAGAGTCGCTTTCCAACACATCTTTTTCGCTATCAGATGTGTCAACACAATCCAAAATGTTATCCTGACTCTCATCATCACTTTCTTCTAAAGCAGCTTAAATGTCTTATTCCGTTTTCACACGCTTTCGGCTTGGCATACTGTTTAACATTACAAAACTTTACATTTTTATTTGAACAAATTACACACAAACTTACCTTGTCCTTCACTTGTTCAATTGCTTTTCGCTTTATAGGTACGTAAATTAGAACTCCAAGATAAATGAACGAGTACCAAATAACACTGAAACACTTAATAATATTTGATAAATGAACTTGTATAGATAATATAAGACAATGAGTCTATCAGGCTCATCGTGTGCTCCAAGGTTCAATGTTTGGGCCATTTTCAACCCATATTGATATGAGGCTTTGCATTTTGCTGATGCTTGCTCTAAAGTTATACCGATCCGATTCAGAAATTAAAGATTTGGGTGTTACAATTAATTGTCAATTTCGTTTAGAACCTACATTTTCAAAATTATTAATGAGGTATATAAATTTGTACGTTACGTAATGAGAATTGGCGAACTAACATAGAATATCTCACAGCTGTAACGAATTATATGCATAAAATTCATCAACTTAATGTAAGAGAGAGTTAAAAAGAAATTTACCACATGACAGTTATAGTAATGCACTTTGGCCAGACATCTTCTCTGGCAAAGCCAATGAAAGTTTGTATGAAGTGATAAATCTCATAGAGCTTAACCAGTATGATAAAATTTATAATCATAATAATCGACTTGTGGATTTAATCCTAAGTAATATTGGGCCGATTGATATGCTTAATGTGATTATTATTCACGAATGCATTATAATAATAATTACAGCTGTAATATTTTAGATATCTGTAATTTATTTGGAGATTTCTTTAAATCAGTTTACAATTTGCAATTGCACGATTTAAGAAATAACGATATACATTATACAATCAATGTAGCATTTTACCTATTTTATGTATTGCTGAAGCTCAACCGTTATTGTAGCTAACCTGAATTGAGACAAATAAAGGTCCTGGAGCTGATCATTTATCTCCTTATTTTCTAAGCAATGTAGCTCGAACCATCTGTGTACCACTCACGATATTATTCTGAACATTGAAAAATTGCCAGAATAGTTCCATTATTTGAAAATGGTGATAACACAGACATATCAGATTATAGACCAAATCTCAAAATTTTTAGCTGTATCAAATCGTTACAAAATTGGTTTCAACTGCAAAATGATCTTGATAAATTATTTATTTTGTGCAGCCAAAATGATATGAACCTCAATATCGACAAATACAGTGGCATTAAAATAAAACCGAGAAATATTAATCGAGATTTCAAGTATGATATCAACAATACATATATCAATGTTAAATCTAACGTTGTTGACTTGGGTATAACTATTGATGATAGGGTGGACTTTAAACTGCATATTCAAAATGTTGTGATGAAATGAGAATTTTTACGGGGCATCGGTCCCACCTTGTTATTTATGGGGCCTTTGTAATAAGCATTCTTGAATACTAAACTCCTATTTGGAATCCGAACTATTCAGTTCATAGTGCCACATTAGAGCGTGTTCAACTAAAATTTACAAGATATTAAAATTTGAAATTTAAACAAGAAAAGGAGCCTTATGAAACCAGACTGACCAAATATAATTTAGTATCGCTGAAAGTGAGGAGAATTCTGGCTGACGAAAATTCTTTGTATAAAATATTACATTGTATAATAGATGGTGAGTTAATACTGGGTGATACGTTTAATTTTAATAGCAACCCTTACACTAGAAGACGTCCTCTTACATTTAAGGTAATTACATATAGAACAAACTAAAGAAATAATTTGCCACTGATCCGGTTACAGTTACATCATAATTTGTATTTTAATGATCTAAACTTATTTGATGGTTCCTTGATCCCTTTTTATTGGTTATATTAATTGTTTATTTTTGTCAATAGTTAACATTTTGGTTTCCAATTTTTTAAAAGTTACATTCAATGCAATTTCAATTTTAATCTGATTTTCATTTGGTAACTGCAAAGTTGTGAAAAGAGGAGTCAAAAGCAATCAGAAATTGAAATTAAACAACAATCCTTCATGTTCATCCTTCGAGAATACCACTGTTCGTCTGTTAAAGGTGTAAAATACCATATACTCGCTATTCGAGCAATCTAATCTCGTTCTCGATAATGACGCCAAAAGTCTCGAGTCTCTTTAGAAGCAACTGTTACAGCTTTAAAATTTTTAAGCAGGATACTTAATGAAGAGAGGATATTCAATAACTCAAAAGCCCAAATTAACACACCAACTCAAGAGCGACTCAAAACACAAAAAAGCTTCCCGCTTATTTTAAAGATCGTAAAATACTTTTCTTCTTTTATATTTTATATATAGATAGAATACCCAGGCAGAAATACTTACCACCAAACCAAAACATAATGAATAATCCGTTTAAAAATAAACCAAAATAAAAAAGTACTAATAAATGACATAATCCACCAACATGTTTATATAGGCACACATTCACCAAATTCATAAAAGATAGCAGCACCATTAACTAAAAGAAACATTTAAGTAGTAATTCATGTTTCCTCACTAATTTTTTTATATTTTCATCTTTTTCATTTTTATCGATCTATCCTACTCTCTACACATACATTACACAATCACACTATCTGTCACACACAATATAACTCGGAACAAATTAAAAGGTTATCTCACGATATCGTAATGACATTTTTATGAACCATTTAATCACCCAAATTAATAATAAATTATGTAGTATTAATTACAAACCAAAATGACACCAAAGATATTTAAAAGCAAATAAAAAAACCTAATTGTATTTATATGAAATCAGTAACTAAATATTAAGATGACATTTAATTATGAGCTTTTTATTAATAACAACACAGCACAACACACCACTGTTCAATTTATACTGCTATGACAACAACACGATATATCCGAATTTTATCTTGTTTTCTCTAATTTTTTTGTTGCTGATTCGGTGTAATTGTTGTTGCCGGTTTTTTTTAATCAAACGAATTTTTCAATATAAAAAGTCTTGCGAGCGAATAGGAACACTAATAAATTGAAAGAGCGAGACAGTTTTATGCAATAAATTAAAAACACGTGGTTACTAAAACTGTCATAAGTAATGCTATACAATTAACACCGCAGGTATAAAAATGTGTAACAAGATTTTGTTTTTTGTTCATACCGCATCTTAACCATTGTCAAGGGCAGGTAGATAAAGGTAATAATGCATTTAAAATGTGGTAAGGTTTATCTGTTGGTAAGGTGAAAATGTAATAAAAAAAATAACTTGCTAAACTATAAACATCTTACCAAAAATTAATTTTAAATTTTTTAAATGAATTTACCTTAGCCACAGAATACCCAGAAGCGACATAACGCGTTTTTTATATGGGAAAACGTGGACTTTTATTTTTATTTATTACCTATATACAATCGGCAAGTAAACATAGAAAAACAAAAATTAACAATTATCTAAAGATAGAAATTTATACAACTCATTTCTAAACGAATTTCTTGGCGTAAACTGAATTAAAAAGCCGCGACATTCTCCAGACTGGTTCCGAAAGTGCCAAATTCCTAGAGACAGGATCAATATGTAGCAAACGACAAGAAGTCAGAATATCGTGAACGAAGATAGCAGACGTAACGTCTCGTCGGTGATCCAAACGTTGTAGTTTTAATAAACTACAACGATTGTTATAAGGTGGGAGAATATATTTATGCACTCGCTCACTTGGTAATCCCCGAAGGGCATACAAAACAAATTGCTTCTGAACACTTTCAATTCTATTTGAATGGCACCTATAAAATGGGGACCAGATCTGAGAAGCGTATTCAGTTAGTTTTCAGTGTGAGTGTTGTAAATTACTTGTTGATTGTTAACAATAGTACTGGATTTAGTGGACTGTAATTTTTCACACATTAGAATTGAAACAACCAATGTTAATGTCTAAATTTTTTATAATTCAAGTACACGAGAAGCATTCAAACACATTGAAAATATTTTTACTACTCCTACAAAGAAAATAATCATGCCGTAAAGTGGCGAATATGAGAACTAATTAAAAATAAAGAACTGAAGTTGATTTCATTGTTGGTAGATGACGTTATTTTTAACCCTTGATTGACAGTTGAGTTTTAATATTCATTTTCAACCCTTGGTTGGCGGTTGTGCGATTAACATTCCGGCCGGCATTAAAACTCCTGTTTCAACAGACTGCTTAGTACCTTCCTTCGGGAGTGGGCATACTCTAGAAATTGGTCGCTTAATAATACCAGCTTTGGTTTTAAGAGAAACCACTCTCACATTGTTATCGGCTCCAGTATGTAATTGTATGACGCGATCCATCATCCAGGACGTTGAGGTCATTCAGTTGAATGTTAGGCTTCTGAGAATTCCACTTGATTTGGGTTTGCAGTGAGCATGTTGATTTATTCAGTGGACTATCTGGTCCAAAACGATTGCTTCATTTGTTGAATTCGCTTCCAGCGGGAGAGACGATTCATCTGCATGTCTTAAATGTCCCGTTCAGCTATCGATGTAATCGGGGCGCCGATAATGAAATGTGCTGGTGTGAGTGGTGATAAGTCGTTGGGATCTTCTGACAAGGGAGTGAGTGGCCGGGAATTAAGGCAACCCTCGATTTGCGTGATTAGAGTAGATAATTCTTCAAATGACATTGGTTGATCTCTGGTGACTTTTTTGAGGTGGTGGAATGAATTTCCACATATAATATTTTCGGAATCGCAAAAATTTTGAATCAATTCATACGTTGTCTGTTTTGTAAAAAATGAGTGTAACTTATTAAGTTCTGTGACCAAACCTACAAAATTCATACCATTGTCGCTATGGATGATAGCTGGACGTCCGCGCCTTGCAACGAATCGATGGAGTCACTGACCGTTTCTAGGTGCATTGACACGATTGAGCCTATCACTCGGTAAATCACCCATAAGCTGATGAAGTAGTATTGGCTTTCTTTGGAAACAGGTTACGCACTGATGAACTATCCGTTTTGCTTCTGATTTTCCATGTATTGCCCAATATCTTTGTCGCATTTGTGCCAGAAGATTTTGAGGATCACAATGAAAATGGTTTTGATGTTCATGGCGGAAAATCAATGTTGTAAAATGATGACCTTTCGGAAGTAATATTTGATGACGTTGATCAAAATTCATGTGTACATTTTTGATGCGACCTCCCACGCGAAGAAAGCCATCCTTATCGAGAAATGGTGAAAGATTTTTTATTTGACTTTTATGATCCAGCGGCTTGTTGTTATTAATTGTTTGAATTTCATGATTAAATGTTTGCTGCTGTACAAGTTTAATTAGGCGTATGTGACTGTTTGACCGTTCAGTTTTGGTTAAGTATCGTGCACATGATGATCCAGGTTCATGCGTTTTGTTCTTCAGTTTCGAGATATATCGTAAGCAATATGCTGTCTGTTACACATACCAACTTTGTAAGTGAATTGCCAAATCTTTTAATTAACTCACAAGGTTGTTAAACGGTCGTGAATGTTTCGATTGATCTTTTCTCGATGACACTGATCGATGATAACTGAAAATCCTTGATTGGCCATTCAGATTGTGGAAATCTCAGATATTCGGGACCGTTCCACCAGAGCGTATTCGTATGAAGATCCTTTGGCATAACTCCCCGCGATGCTATTTCGGCTGGGTTTCTTGGATGTAAGTTCTTTTATTTCTGACACCCGGTTTGCAACGAACGTCTTTAGTAGATTACATGGAGTATGTATCCAAGCGAGCGTGCTCGTAGAATCCGTCCATAAATGGAAGGATTCAATGTTGAGCTTAAGCGAAGTTGTAAGCGTTGCAACAAGCCGCGGCAGTAACAGCGCTGCACATAACTCCAAACGTGGGATTGTTTGGGACTTGAGAGGTGTCACTCTGCTTTTACTGCATAAAAGACTGACTAATATTTCGTTGTTTTCATCAATACATCTTAAATAAACATACGCTCCGTATGCCTTTTCGCTAGCGTCTGAGAATCCGTGTATTTCGACATATGTTGGGTTAGAGGTCAGAACACATCGTGGAAGTTTAATGGATGCAGTGGTATTGAATTGATG
Organism: Tipula vernalis; assembly: GCA_958295665.1. Classification (NCBI taxonomy): domain Eukaryota; kingdom Metazoa; phylum Arthropoda; class Insecta; order Diptera; family Tipulidae; genus Tipula; species Tipula vernalis. The sequence continues at coordinate 342,664,264 of OY282559.1, forward strand.
TCTGTACTCCTTCCAAAAATTTTCGTCATCAGCTGATACCGCATCATCCCGGTCTAGAAGGAGTTGCCAAAGTTGTTGTATAGAAATTTTAGCTGTGACGATTATGGGAACTAGGAGACCCAAAGGATGGAATACGCTAGCCAGCTCAGATAGTACAATTTGCTTCGAGATTCTTTGGCACGAATTTCTTGTTATTGGCTGATTAAAAAACATAAAAACATCTTTGTCGGGATTCCAGATCAAACCTAATTCCGATTCTGGAATATTTTCCAACAGTTCTTTTGAATTTGAAGTGAATTTCTGTAGCTTCATACCAGGTGTTTGAAGCATTTCGCGTAGTTCTTGCTCTATCTTTATTGCTTCATTTACAGTATCTGAGCAAGTTATACAGTCATCGACATAGAAATCGCGGATAGCTGCTTTTGCTGCTGGAAACCTTTCTCCTTCGTCAATTGCAATCTGCCACCGTAGCTAACTCATATGTCGAATATGTATTGTTCATCTATATTGGGGGTTCACATGATTCTTTGTAGATAACGCTGATCCTGATCGATGAGAATTTGGCGGTACATCTTCTCGGTGTCCGCGGTAAATACCACCTTATATCTTATACTTGTGGAATCGAAGTATAATCGAAAATAATTCGTCTTGAGTTCGAGGCCCTACCATCAGGGTATCATTTAGTGAAATTCCTGTGGTTGAATTCGCCGATGCATCAAAAACAACGCGTAATTTCGTTGTTGTGCGTTTGGGTTTTATGATTTCATGATGACGAATGTAATAACTAGGTAGTTCTTTGAAGTTGGTTGTGTCATCTTCGACCTTATTCATGTGTTTGAGTGTAATGTATTCGCTCATAAATTCATCGTACATAAATTTGAAGGCATCATTATTTTGTAATCGCTTCTCAAAATATTTGAACCGCTGCAATGCGTATTGTTTCGAATCGCCCAGTTGTATAATATTAGGATGAAGTGGTAGTTGCACAATGTACCTCCCTTGTGAGTTACTTTTGTGTGTATCAACGATTGTGTTGCTCACAAGCTTTTTCTTCGGCTGTGAGGACGAAATTGACATATACTGATTCCAGTTGCCAGAACTGTTTGACGAGCTGCAGTAATTCAATTTCAGTTTCCTTTTGAAATCCGACTGTGGTTGTCATAATTGAATTGAAACTACTAAGTTTTCCACAAACAATGAATCCAAAATTTGAATTTTGAAACACAGGTTGCTCATCTGATATTTGTATCCGCTCGTCCAACAGAATATTAAAATAATAGCTCGGCTCCAATAAGGCATCTATGTATTTCCCTTGGTACATTGAATTCAGGATCGGCTAAAATAATACCATCTGAAATTGTAACGGTGCTTTTGGGTACGTATTTTGATGGAAGTTTCGCTGTTATATTCGGTATGATCAAAAAACGAACGTGTTGATTTAGACCGTTAATTGGAAGCTATATGCTTGATAAGGCATTCCCAGCTGATCAGCGAATGATTTTGCGAAAAAACAAGATTGGAATGCTGAGTCTAAAAGCACTCTGCACTTGACGTATTTACCATTATTATTCATTACTTGAATTATAGCTGTTGAGAGTATTACTTGTTCGGTCGTGGTGAAACAATTTGAAACTAACGTTTGGGTGTTACATTGACCGTTAATAGTTACTTGAGATGTTTGCGTTTATGTCGGTACATTCACTACCGCATTATCGGATTGATTTGTTGAATCACCAAACGTTGCGATGAAAGCATCTGGATTGTGCAACAAGGTGTTATGTCGTTTGCGGCATATTTTGCAGGACGAAGATCTGCATTGTGGGATTTGATGTCCGTTACGAAGACAATTTACACACAACGGAAGTTGTTTAATTTTTTGAAACCGTTCAGTTGGTGTCAGTTTAAGCAATTGCTCACATTGTTGAATGTAATGACTAGTCGATAGGCATACCTTGCATATAGTGCTAGGTTGGCTGGATGATATCATGAGGGTACGTGATGCTGAATTCGATATTGTGTTTTATGATGATTTACGTGTTTTATTTGTATTATTAACACGATTTTCGATCGTATGATCGGACTGTAATTTTTCACACGTTAGAATTGAAACAACCAATGTTAATGTCTAAATTTTTATGTAATTCAAGTACACTTAATTTAATTATTTTTACTGACGAGAAGCGTCCAAACACATTGAGAATATTTTTACTACTCCTACAAAGAAAATAATCATGCCGTAAAGTGTCAAATATGAGAACTAATAAAAAAAAAAAATTAAGAACTGAAGTTGATTTCATTGTTGGTAGATGACGTTATTTTTAACCCTTGATTGGCGGTTGTGCGATTAACAGTGAGCGAGTCGCAAAAGTCTTTACAATTGCGCTTAACCCTAGCATAATGTAAGCTTTTGTAATAATACAATCAATGTGTTTAGTAAAATTAGATCATTAGAAAAGGTTATGCCTAAGTCGGACATGAACTAAACAGTTTCAACAGCAACATTATATCAAAAATATTGCTGGAATATTGGCGAGTGCATCCAAGAAAATGACAAAATTCTATATTTACCCATATTCAGCAACAGTTAGTTATTAAACGACCATCTGCAAAAGTTATTCAAGTCACACAATCAAAAACATCATTTTACTTGGAGCAAATATTTTCATATCATGGTGCAAATTCAAAACACTCAACAACATCATTTACAAATAACGAGAATAAAAGCGCACCAATGTGGCTTCCTTGAGGAACTCCTAATGTAACACGAAATGAAGAAGATCTAAAATCGTTAAGCTTAACAAATTGGTAACGATCAGATAAGTTTGAATGCAACCTCTTAATAGGGATCAACTGACAATCTAGTTTGTCCAGCTTATCAAGAAGAATCGAATGGTCAATTTTAGCGAAAGCCTTTGAAAAATCGGGGTATACTACCATACATCTACTTTTTGCCTCTGTTCTAGTCTACTATATAAATGTACACAAAAAAAGATTAGTCGCAGTGGACATACCCAGATAAATCGTGTTTAAAAACCATAATTTCTGTACCATGAATTCGAATAGTTTTGGTATGATAGAAAGAATAGCGATTTCGCGATAGTTGCTGATTTAACTTTTTTTGCTAGATTTGAAAATCGGACGGATAAAAGATAATTTCCAGAGAACAGGAAAAATGCTAGTACGTAGACTATTATTATAGACAATAGTCAATTTAGGGGCTAGACTCTCTTCAAGTTGAGATAACCCATCATAAACTTCTGCTTCCGTAAACTTTAAAAAAAAAAATCAGAGCTAATGCAGTTAGTTAAAAGCTTGTTACATGATACCGCAGGTTCTTCATAGATAGACTCGAAAAAATTGGCAAACAAATTGAATACATCAGAGGGCTGACTGGCGAAAAAGTTCTGAAAAGCCATTGGGGTAGGAAATACAGCAACTTTCTTTTTACCATTTATGAAATTCCAGAATTTCTTTGGATAGAAAGTTAATTCATCTTCGATTTGCAAAATGTACTTATTGCAAGGGAACCAGTTTAAAGTTTTAAACTCCTTATAAGCAGTGTTAAAGCTAGGATAACGCTTAACACCGTTTAACTTATATAAATAATTCAACTTATTACGGTGTTTTTCAATACGAATTAGTTGCTTATTGTACCATGGCGATACCGAGGCTCGTTTCTCATTAATGGAACACATTCAATACCAGACTTGTGAAGTACACATAGTATTACAATTTTCTTGGCAAATGTATATCGTAATTAGAGCATGATATATGCTCCACGAGAGCTCCAAATACATATAGGCTAGTTGAAAAAACCAAATCAATGTTGTGCTAGCAAATAATCAGTGTCTGCTTGATCCTTTTTGGTCGAGGGAAGACGTCGTGAAAACTACATCAATATCAATCTAAGTAATATCAGGAAGATTGAAATCACCAGTAAAATTAATTGTTCACCAACACGAACAAATGACGCAATAGCAGAATCGATGAAATTAATAATTCCAAGATAATATTCCAGCATACGCTGCAACCACGAGGATAGAGGCACCGGCTACTTTAATACGTCTACAGCAATAACATCATAAGTTATATGGCTTCCTGTTGGCAGGTACCAAAATCATGTCGATAATTCTTGTGAACGCCGTAGTTAGGTGGAAAATATTCCTCTGTATTGAAACTTTTAGTAAGCCATGTTTCCGAGATAATAATCACATCGTAATACTTGTCAAGCACGCCAAGCAAGAATAATTTAGCTTTATCTCGAATGCTAGAGGCATTGTGGTAGTAAATACATGGGGCTAAAAATAGTTTGTCCGGTTTTGTTTGAAACTGCATCACTTAAATTGTGGGAGAGATGACTGGTACAACTGGTATCCAAAATTTCGCATTGCAGGTTATTACTTGGGACAAATTTACTACTTAGTAAGCTCTTATAATTTACTCTGTTGCCTTGTTGAGTGCAGCTGCAGTGTAGACAATCTTGTCCGAAAATGTTTATCATTAAACTCCCGAATGTATACATCTGTTGGCCAAGTATTAAGTCCTTAATACGTACAACAGCTTTTATGCCCAATTTGAAGCAAACAAACTCCAGAGATTCGATACTCCGTTGTTTAGGGACTACTTTGAATGCTTAATTTCATTTATTTACCGAAGTATCCGGATCAAATTTTGGAAACGTGTAACCTTACCATCAGTACTACGACCTTTACTGCAAAATTTTAATTTTCCGAAAATTGTCTTGTACCACAAATAGTTTTTGTGCCCAGATTTTGAAGATGTTTTTTAGCAACGCTAGGTACGACCACACTAGAACTCATTGATTACGGCGTCGCCACTTCAGAAAAGGTTCAAGTAGATGCTGAAGGATTTTGCATGGCTAATTGTATCACCGCAGAACAGCAGGCAATTCAGAACCAGGAATACCTTCTACGCTTTTCTCTTAAATTGCAGTCCATCAATAACTTGAGAAATGATTGATTTTTCATAAGGTCCCTGCAATCACAACAGACCCACATAATATTCGAGCATTTTCGAGTTTGGTTATATGCCATACGGTCTACTTCAGCACAACAGGTAAGATTTTCAGTGTTAAGTTGTCGTTCAGTGGTTGAAAATGTAAAATTAACATGTAACGGGAAGAGCAACAATTTCTTGGTCCAAGCAAGGTCCCTTCTGGTTTATTGTTCTGTACCTTGGCGTAGAGTGACCACCATATATTTTATACTTTCCTCAAATTACTATGTCCACAAAATAAACAAACAAATTTTTCTGTGCACTATTCAACCTGACTATCAATAGATGGACTGAAAAATATTTTATTATAAAAATTAAAGCGCTTTGTGTGAAAAGGGAACTCCCCATATACAAAGTACAAGAGTTGGTATCGTTATCCGAAATCAAAAAATCCCAAAACACAAAAAATGCCAAAAAAATCAAGTTTTTCAAATATTATTTTAATTCGTTTTCTACAATAGAGGATGGGGCTGCCGCCCCAAACCCGTACTTGGACGATTTTTTGAAATTCTAGCATTCGTAAGCCCTTGACGATCTGCAAAATTAAGCGAGGTGTTTTTGATACTGGAATTGCTTCTGATTTGTTCATTTAGAAAATGGTCAATTGGTAAAATCTCTAGGATCCGATCCACAGAATTTTAAGCGACGTGTTTTTGATACTGAAATAGCTTCTGGTTAATTCATTTAGAATTTGGCCAATTGGCAAAATCTCTAGGATCCGATTTACTGATTTTTTTTATAACATTATGGCGTTAAATGAAATTGTAAGCCCTTGACGATCAGCAAAAATAAACGAGGTCTTTCTGATGCTGAAACAACTTCTTGTTACTCTTTTATGTATGGGATCAATTGGCAAAACCTCTAGGATCAGATCCACATAATTTATGCTGAAGATAATTTGGTTGGGAACGATATAACATCAAACAAAGTTGTTAGCCCCTGACGATCCGCCAAAAATAAGGAAAGTATTTTTGATACTGGAACAGCTTCTAGATATTTCATTTAGAATGTGGCCAATTGTCAAAATCTCTTAGATCAGATCAACTGAATTTTTCATAACATTATGGCGTCAACCAAAATTGTAAGCCCCTGACAATCCGCAAAAACAAGCCAGGTTTTTTTATGTTAGAACAGCTTCCAGTTACTTTATTATGTATGTAGCCAATTGGCAAAAACTTTAGGATCAGATTCACAGAATTTTTTATTAAGCTAATTTTAGTTGTCAACGATATGACGCCAAACGAAGTTACATATAATCTACTGATCCGGAAAAATAAGAGAAATATTATTGATACTAGGATAGCTACTAGTTACTTTCTATTACTAATTTGGCGTAGTACTTTATGACATTTTTGTGTGCAACAGTTGTTTCCTTTTTCGCTTTGCTGCACGAATACTATTTTTGACATTAACTAAGTAAATATAACAGCTTCGAAAACGAACTCCACGCCATGGAACGCAAGTTTAGTAACGATAAACATTTTCGAGAAGCTTACGTTAAATATGTGACAGATTACAAAAACCTGGGACACATGGAACCAATTGCTGATAATGAAATGTCTTCCGAATTCAAATACTATCTTCCACATCATGGCGTAACAAAGCAAAGCAGCTGAACGACTGAATTACGTGTGGGTTTCGATGCCTCCTGTACATCGAATCGGGGCACATCATTGAATGACTACTTGATGGTTGGCCCAAACATTCAATCCAGTCTTGTATCTATTCTGCAACGTTTCAGATGTCATAAGTTTGTGTTCTCAGCCGATGTCGAAAAAATGTACAGGCAAGTCCTGGTTGAAAGATCTGATGCAAATTATCAACGCATCGTATGGCGAACTACCGAATCTCAACCAGTCAAGCATTACAGGCTGCTCACTGTCACTTGTCACACAGCTTCAGCTGCATTTCCCACCATAAGGGCCCAAACATCTAAAACTATCTTGCGGGACTTCTACGTGGATGATCTAATGACTGGGAACGTTTTGAGCTCTGCTGGTTTTAAATTGCGTAAATGGACTTCCAATGATCCAAAATTATTGGAAACTATTCAAGAAGTGAAACTGGTGATCATTTACTTCATTAACTTTGGTTTAAACCCAAAATTAACCAAAAGAAACCTACTAACGGAAATGTCTCAAATTTTTGACCCGCTCGGTTGGCTTTCACCAGCCGTTGTAAGTGTCAAAATTCGTTTCAAATGGCTCTGGTTGCATACACTAGACTAGGACGATGAGTTGCCTGCAGAAATTTCATCGAAATGGATATCAAATTCAGCATATTAAAATCCCGAGATGGATTTTTACAGGCGGTAGTAATATTGAATTACACGGATTCGCTGACGTTTCAGAAAGTGCCACCGTTAGAGTAGTTTGCTGCCGTGTAGTAGCTCAAGATGAAACTGTAACTACTCTGGTCGCGACCAAAACGAAATTTGCACCCATAAAGACCATCTCCTTGCCTACCTAGTTGGGAACTATTTGCCGCCGTCCTAATAACAAGACTATTAAAATTAATCAAAGAAACCGGCCGATTCAACAATAGTCTTAGCGTGGCTATCTGAGCATCCAAGCAAGTGGAAAACATTTATAGGTAATAGGGCCACAGTAGTATTAAACAAAACTGCTAGAATTCAATGGCGAATCGTGGTGGTCCAGACCAATTTGGCTTTAAAAACCAGAGTACGCGTGCTCTAAACCACCTATGATTCGAAAGGTACAAAGGAGAATCTAGTTATCAAATAACAAAAGCATCGAGCTTACTTCTCCACCATTAAACTCACAGCTCTTGATCAAAAGCAAGTCGCTACTATACTGATCCAATGACTTCAAAGTATATCATTCCAGTCTAAAATGCGTAACGTAGGTTTCGAGTTGCCTTTGGATAAAGATAGCAAACTTTCTTCGTTGACGCCATTTATACACGATGATTGATTATTACGTGTAGGCGGCCGAATAGAAAATTCACTGGCCGCTTTTGACACAAAGCACCTCATATATCTAGTTTAAATTCATTTTTATAATAAATTTTTACTTTTATTTCAGATGTGACATAAAATTACAAACATTCGGATTTTTCTCATCATCCGCCCGTTGTATATCATAAAAATAGCGCTGAATAAAGGTCCACACGACGATACATTGTTTCGGATATGAAATATTAAAAACATGATAGAGTTTGAAACAAATATCGAGCGCTTTCAAAAATGTTTGAAATTTATAAAAAACTCCATCGTACACAACATAAAATTCCTTCAACTCATCATAATCTTCACCGACCACCCCGATCAATGGTAATATGTCTGGACTACTTCGCATTATTGTACTTTCACGTAAAATTTCGAGTTTTTCTTCAATCTCTTCGCGACAATCACCTTGAATGATAAATGTTCCTTGGCTGTCCAAAATAGAATATTGGCAAATTTGTGATTTAGATTCGGATACTTTGATTGAAATTCGGACCGGTTTTAATATGGCGTGAATGGCTAAAACCAGCATACAGTGTGCAGAATCTATAGGCAAAAAAGAAAAATGTTTAATCTTGTTCGTAAAAAATACGATTCGCAGTTATACTAAAAACGTAATCTCACTTGGATCTGTATTATCCGACAATTTGCTTAAAATGTGTAATGTGCGTTTATCTTTAATGTGTTGGCGATAATACGGTAACGCTTTATCGGCAAACAAACCCCATTTATCGAACAGTACATTTTCTTTGTCCGGGTACAGGAATTTAAAATCCAGATCGACTAATCCACTGCCAAACGTCTGTTTGTAATGAGGCCATTGGGCAAACAATGCAATCGGATTTGTATAATATTTCATATCTTTTGCTCGAACATCTTGCGTTATCATCCAATGATGTTCCACCTCACTTAGCGGCTTGATATGATGTTTCAACCAAGTCATACTTTCACTTTCCGCCTCTGACATTTCCGTTATATTCGTCGACGTTACTTCAGTTGCTTCGACGATGGGACGTTTTATAAATTTACTTTTGATTAGTCCAGTCACCCGTAAACGATGCGCTACATTTCCAGCTTTATCATATAATTTACCGCGAGCATTTTTACGACCAACACGTGGCACATAGTAATAGTCTTTGTCCTCGTTTGGAAATAGTTTTATAATTGATTCGGCATAATAATCAACATCACTCGATGTCATGCGTTGCACTAAATTCGAGTAATGCGATACAATACAATCGACTAGCAATTTTTTACGAAGATCATCTAATATTTTATGTTCACGGTAATAGTCGATTATACTTTGACCCTTGGGATTTGATTGGAGCAAATGTTCTAATGGGATAGCCTCCCTATTTTGACTATCAGTCATTGATAGGTTATTGGGTTCGGGTGTGGCTCGTCGCACATTAAATAGTTCTTGCAGCAATTGTTGTTGCTCCTTGGGAGGAGGGGGTGGTGTAGCAAGTGTCATGATTGCACGCCGGTGCGATTGTGGTGTACGTGCCTGATTATGGTTTGATGAGTGACCGCTATTAAAATAAAATGGTTCGTAGCCCTGTTTATAAAAAAGAAATACATAAAATATTTAATATTGTCTCGATTTCTGAGGTAAACACAAATTTTTAGCATACCTGCTGAACTCGCCATTTTTCTAAATTTCTGCGCAACCGAAACCGTTCACCAATTCTCCCGTTTGGTATTAAATCCTTTAATTCGTCTAAGTTTATGTGGCGCAAGTCTTCAAGTATTACACCGCTATCTGGAAATAATAACAAATGTTAACATTAAACTTTTAAGCGCGATCGATAGTCGATCGGTTTTTTAAACGGTGTCCTCATTAAGTTATCATATAGAAGTGGCAAAACCAGTGGAAAAGGTTCCTACAGCAGTTTTGCGCTATGTTAAAAAAAACTCTAACTATTGGGATTACCTTTGTACTGGGCACAAAGTGCAAATCGCAAAGCCGAAACAAACAAGAAAACAGTACTCCAAAACAACAGATAAAAGGGTTCCACGTTATGATTTTGGTCGTAAAATGAGACTTGCATTTTGTGATTTTCGTGTAAGGTACAGTTATTTAAACTGATTAATCATAATTATCAGGTATCGATTATACCAGCACTAAACAAATTTACTGATGTACTTAAATAATAGAATGTTCATGAGAACCGCGACACCCAATTCTCACTTTCCGGCCAAAATCCTTGCTTAGGACGTTTAGTTTGTCATATTCCTAATTAATTCAATATATTCAAGCTTTGAATAAAAATTTTATTGTATTAAAATGGTTTAGAAATATTTAGCAGTATTTAACCTATTTTAACATCAAAAAGGTGCGAGGCTATAGGCTCTATGACAAAAAATGAAAAAAATGTGGCTTTTTAGTGAAGTGGGTCGGGTAAACTTTACCAGAGAACCGTTGTTTTCGAGATGTATTTTAAACGACCCGTCTCGCCTGTCTCGAGTGTTCAGCCGGTTTTGTCTGGGAATTTGCGATTGCGCATTTTTGTCTACCTTTATTTGATAAAAATTATAATAGGTTTACAACATTTATTTGGATATCGTTTCCGAGTGAATAGCATCCTATACAAAATAAATACAAAGGTATGTTAAGCAGCTAACATGAATTAAGACGTCATTTGAAGTCAAATTTCTTTAGCCTATGAGGCTAGCCTCATACGACCTAGCCAATATCGTTGAAATATTGGATTTAAGGTCAGAATCTGTAATCAGAACACGCATGTGGCAGAGCATTTACCTAGAACAGAGGGATGCCTTTTATAAACAAAAGTCTGACACGTTTAAAGAAAAGCCAAATAGTATATTACCGAATATTTCGTTAAGATTATGTGTAGGCTGTTTATTGGGTAAACATACTGTATAGAGAAAAAACGTTCAAGTCGCCTTTCAAGTTGCCGTGAGTGTTCGATCCTTTAGTACAGAATGTTACGGTGTATAAAATAAAAGAAATCCAACGTGCTAAGTTCTGTGGAAAGGATTTTTTTGCCCTGTGCAGCTTCAAAAAAAAGATCCTTTCAGTTATTCCCATTTGTTATGAATTTTATGAAATAAAACTATTATGAAACCAACTTTAGAATAAATGTGAGGCCATTTTAAAAAAGGGATTTGGATGCAGCGTAATCGTTTAGTTTATTTGCGAATATTATATAATCTGAGTGGTATAATCACAGTGTTTCGGGAAATAAATTTAGTTTCTCATCATAAATGAAAAGAAGTTTAGGGTAATAACAGTATTTATCGAATCATTGCAAATCTACGCTTTTCTTTTAATTTTCATGCTAATGTCTTTGACGGTAGAGACTACCTCTTTGCCGGATGACTGTATGGATTCTGATCAAGAGGTGTTTGAAAATTTTAGTTTGACAATTTTGTTCAACATTCAACCGTTCCATATTTTCTGTAGCCATTTGGTGTAACAGTAGTGCCAAGAGGCAATTTTTTGATTCATACTAGTTCCAAAGTTGATTTAAACAAAAAAAAAAAAAGATAAATTGTTACAAAATCTCCGCAAATGCCACATGACACCGTACTGGGAATGGGAACCTTATTTGACCATATTGTTTTCTTCTTTTTCTTAAGTTTTATGCAAACATTTTGGGAACACATCTAAATAAATTCAGAAAAATTATAACCTATTTTTTAACCGCTTCAACAACTTTCCATAATCGGTGTGCGTAATTTGAAATATTTCTGTAAACCATTTAAATAGTAATATACCAACTAAAATGTGTTTTTTGGAACGGTTGAACAATTATCTTAATCCGTAAAATATAAAGGGCTGAAACGTCACGAGGTGATCAGAACTTCGGTCTGTATTACGTGCGTTCGTGAGATTAAATCAAGTCAACTTAAACTAACTCCCGAATCAATCAATCCCTAACTAAACACCTTAATCCCTTACTCAATCTCCAACTGAACCCCTTAGTCCCTTTACAATCTAATCTCAATATCCAACTCAATTGGTTTCCAGCATAATCTCCAACGAAATCACAAAATCAACTCCTTACTCTACCCTAAATTTGGTCACCAATTCAACTCCAAATCAACTTTCAACTAAACACTACCACACAATCTCCAACTTCCCCCAACTCCAACTTTGTAATGACGTTCACGGTTGTTGTCGTCCCTCCTCCTTCATAATTATATTTTTATATCCGATAAACTACGTCGTTCATCCTTGTGATGACAGTGTAAGGTCCTTCCCATGCTGGTTGCAGCTTCGGTGATAATCCCTTTTTCCGTTGCGGGTTGTGAAGCCATACTAATTGCCCTTCCTGGAAGCCCTGATTATTTGCTCATATGTCATATCGAGCCTTCATCCGGTTACTTGACATCTGTATTTTTCCCTGTACAAATTGATGAATCTCATTAAGTTCCTCTTTCATCCTGTCTACGTAATCTTGTCCACATAAAGCCGCTGATGGTACAGCCCCAAACTTTAGATCTCCAGGTAATCGTAGGTTATCCCCAAATAACGTTTTAGCTGGTGTCATTCCGGTTGTGTCATGTATTGCTGATCGATAGGCCATCAGAAACATCAGTATATGCCGATCCCAGTTGCGTTGGTTTTTCTCAACGACCTTTACTAGATATTCCTGGAATGTACCATTGAATCTTTCCACCATACCATCAGACTGTGGATGCAAAGGCGTTGTTCTTGTTTTATTTATATTGAGCATCTGGCATATTTCTTGAAATACCACCGATTCAAAATTCCTTCCTTGATCGGTATGAATCTCCATCGGCACTCCAAATCTGCTAATCCAGTTGTTTACCACGGCATCAGCTATTGTTGTCGTCTCCTGATTGGGAATGGGGTACACCTCCAGCCATTTGCTGAAATAATCCATTATTACTAACACATATTTGTTGCCGCTCTCGGTGGTGGGAAATGGCCTCGCTACATCCATTGCAATTTTTTCGAATGGTGCTCCAACGTTATATTTTCATGGTTCCACGACTTTTGCGTGCGGGTCCGTTCACCGCCGCACATTGGTCACATTTCTGGCACTATTCTATCACTGATTGCCTACATCCTGACCAGTAGAATCGTTGACGTATCTTTGCTAGTGTTTTTTTAATTCCTAGGTGGCCCCCACATGCTCCTCCATGATACTCGTTCAGGATTTTCGCAATCCGGCACTTTGGTATCACCAGCAACAGTTGCTTCACTTTGCCATCCGTGCTTTTCCACAATCGTTTTCACCCATTCTCAAGATGGAGGCTATCCCGTTGAGCCCAATAAGCCTTGACAATGGGAGTTTTGTCCGCGAAGTCGCTCCAAGTTGGCCGGTGTTCCTTTTCTTTCCATTCCATTATAACTGATAAATCTTTATCAACCAATTGTTCTTTCCCGATCATTTCGTCAGTCCACTCTTCATCAGGCAGCACTTGCGTAAGCCTAACATCGATGATGCCTTCCTTTGCTTCAACGTGACCACAATCTTTACATTCTACTGTACATGGTCGTCTTGATAACGCGTCGGCATTCCCTTGTGCACTTCCCTTCCGATGTTTGATTTGGAAATCGTAGCTTTGAAGACGTTTGATCCAGCGTGCTGTTTGTCCCTATGGATTCTTGAATTGTAACAGCCACCGTAAAGCACCGTGGTTCGTCCGTAAATGGAATTTTTGGCCCTAAAGGTACTTATGGAAATGCTTAACGCATTCCACTATAGCCAACAATTCTTTCCGTGTCACGCAGTAATTACGATCGGGTTTCGATAATGTTTTGGAGAGGTACGCAATAACTCGTTCTTGGCCATTGGGTTCCTGTGATAACACACCTCCTATACCGTCATTACTTGCATCGGTGTCCAAAATAAATTTCACGTTGGGTATAGGGTACGCGAGGATTGGCGCAACACATAACCGTTTCCTTAGTTCCACGAATGCTTTTTCCTGGTCATCCTTCCATTCGAATGCCTTGTTCTTCCTGGTCAACTCGTGTAAACTCTTGGCAATGTTGGCGAATCCTCGCACGAAGCGTCCATAATAGGTGCACAATCCCAGAAAGCTTCGTAATTCATGTAAATTTTTAGGTCTTGGCCAGTTTTTTACCGCTGCGATCTTTTTTCGTCGGTTTGAATTCCATTAGTCGTTACCAGATGACCCAAATATTTGACTTCCGTTCTGAACAGGTTACACCTCTTGGGGCTTAACTTTAAACCGGCGGCCTGGATCCGATCCAAAACTTTCGCCAACTTCCTTATATGCTCGTCAAAATCCCTCCTCATGACGATGATGTCGTCCAGATATATTAGGAAAGTCTTCCAATGTAATCCCTTTAACATGGGCTCCATTAATCGTTGAAAACTCGCAGGGTATTACATAATCCAACTGGCATAACATTAAATTGCCAAAGCCCCTTACCCACACTGAACGCTGTTTTCTCGCGATTTTCCTCATGGACTTCCACTTGCCAATACCCGCTTTGTAGATCTAATGTCGAAAATATTGGAGCACCCGATAACGTGTCTAACGTATCATCGATCCTTGGCAGTGGGTAGCTATCTTTTTTCGTCACAGCATTGAGTTTTCGGTAATCAACGCAGAATCTCACGCTACCGTCCTTCTTCTCGACCAATACTACCGGTGAGCTCCATGAGCTGTTAGATGATTTGATTACTCCTGCCGTCTGCATTTCTGTTACCATCCGGTTGACTTCTTGTTGTTTTGCCAATGGTAATCTCCTGAGTGGTTGACGAATTGGCATCTCTCCTCCCGTATCAATTCGGTGCTTTACCAATGAAGTCCTTCCGTTATTATCCGGTGTACTGCAGAATATGGACGTGTACCGTTTGAGTAGTTGATATGCAGAATCTTTTTGTGCCTCGGTAAGATCTTCGGTCCATTTCTGCATAAGTTGTTCCACCATTTCTTTCTGTCCTTGCATGTTGGCTTTTTCAATCGGACTTTTCTGTTCACACTTTACTATAGTCGAAACCTTGTTACATTTGCTGATTACTGTTCCTTTCTTGATGGTTTTCGTCTTATTCGAGAGATTTAAAGTCCTAATTAGTACTCTATCGGTCGTTTTCCTTGACCCAGAACCTTCCTCCAAACTTCCCCACACGATCGTTTCCGAGTTCGGTGGCAGCTTCTCCCGATGATCAATAATAATTCGCCTGGTAGTTGCTACGGCACTGCTAGATTGAAGTGGCAACTCGATGTTATCGTAAATTAAAACTCCTCGTCCAACATCCACCATTTGCCCTCATGAAGTCCATTCCCATAATGATTTCATCCACAATATCATCAATCAGTACTTCGTGTTGGAAAAGAGTTCTTCCGATCTTTATTTTCACAATATTTTTGCCTTTTATTATTGAACTATCTCCAGTTGCTGTTTTTAACTTCAATCCATTAGCTGGTGGTATACCTCCATCGATCAGATCTTTACGGACAATCGTGCGATTTGCTCCCGTATCCAGGGTGATGATGCAATCCGTGCCATCAATGTCGCCTTTGATTGTTAAGCTGTCACCGCCTCTTGCTTCTTTCGAAAGGCGGATGGAGATTATGGGGCAATCGGTCGTGAAAGTCAGCTTCTGCCCCTTTAAGCTGACTCTTTGTAGTTTAACGGCTCCGTCATCATTTGGTTTTCTTGCCTGGCCACTGCCTGCTCCCTGCTTGGTCGTTGCTGCATAGGAGATGGTGATCTTCCCCTTTTTCTTCTTATTTCCCAGCAGTCCCGAGAGATGTGACCGATTTTACCACAAGCCCAACATCTGATTTTGACGCTTCCGTCTCCGGTATCTTGGTGTTAACCGTTCTGTGTTTATTCTGGTGTCGATTTCTACTCGGCGTATTTTCATTGACGGTTTGGTGATGGCTGATGCAGTTTCATTTGTCAACGCACAAGCGATGGTTTCCGCAAAGGTTGCTTTAGGTGACAACATCACCGCCCTGCGTGTTTCTGGATCTCGAATCCCGCCAATGAATGCATCAATTTTTAACCTTTCCATATAATCGGCCGACGTACTGGTATGTGCTAGATGTACTAATCGCTCGATTGCCGATACAAATACCTGCAGCGATTCTCCTCCCTTTTGGCAGCGGCTTTCAGTTCCATTCGATAAAATTCCCGCCTATGGCCACTGCCGTACTTCCGATCTAGCGCCTTCATAATTTCGAAATAACTGTTGCGATCTTTTTCTGGAATTGTTTGTAAGGCCTCCGCAGCTTCACCTCTAAGGGCCACTATTAACGCTGCGACAAGATGTTCATCATTCCAACGGTTTTGATTAGCTGCCGTTTCAAATTGAAATTTGAAAATGCCGAAAGATGTTGTTCCGTCAAATGTTGGTGGCTTTAATTTAATCGATTGAACGGTCTGAACCACTTGCGTCGTAGTTTCACTTCCCTTGACATCATGTAGTTCTTTCTCGAGACGTTGAAATTTTTCTTCAACCTGCTGAACTTTAGTTTCTAATTTTTGTTCAACCTGTTGAATCTCCGTCTCAAATTCCGTTTGCAGTTTCTTTATTTCGCCTTGTACATTTGTAGACAGTTCTAAAATTTTCTCGCCCATTTTCTTTTGACTTTCGGCCATTTCTCGGTTTCACTGCTTGGACGCGATAGTGTAGAAATTAAAAAGGAATTAAAAAGTGATTTAAAAAGTGTTTTTGTGCGAAATAAAATTTATAAGTGTATAGTAAAATTGTGTGAATAATTTATATAAAGTGATATTGTGAATTAAAATTAAACAAATTTTGTTGTAATAATTTTCGTGTGAAAATAAATAAATTCGTTGTTCAAAAATTTAATTGATTTTGTTTTATTCACAATACAGTGATACGAAGCTTGAGTGACAAGGCAAAAACGTAACAATATATTTCGTAGCTTATATAATTCCTCGGCTCACTGTTAGAGAAGCAGGTAAGATTTCACGGTTTCTATAAGGACCAAGGGTCAAAAATGTGGAAATTAAACGTCACTTTTCCAAACCAATTAGCTAAATGTGGCTTTTTCAGGAATTGAAGAAAGAGGATTATTTGGATGAGTTTATTAATAAATTTTCAGAATCTCTTTATTGGTTCGAAAAATTGGAGGGGCCCAAACGCATTTCGGAGTTTGGCTCTCCTGCTGTTCTGCAATTAATATAAATTTCGTTGGGTTTGTACTTTTCCTTGTACAATTTCCATTGTAAATAACATTTTTAAATTTTCTTGCCTTGTTCCTGAAGTTTCTGTTGTTTTCTCAGCAGAATTTTTGGCGTTATTTTACTTAACGTAGACATCACGAAAATCAGGTAAGGAATCTATATTTTGAAATTTTTTGAATGTAGGATTGTGCATCTATAGTTTTTAGGAGGGCAAAGCTAAATTTCCTCGGAAAATTACCTGATTTTCCGGGAAAATTTTCACTTTTTTTATTTTATTTTATTTTTTTTTTCAAAATAAGGTACACATTTGAAAAAATATTGCTTATGTAATCCAAATTGCATTACATATAGGTCCAGTGCAAGGCTGTATTACAAAATGATACAAAGCTTGCATTAGAAATTAGTTTGATACAAATTGATTTGTAATACAGCAATTACATTAAATTTTATTGCAACATTCCATTAGAATATAAAACAAATTGTAGAAGAACCGTCAATCAACTGCATTAAAATTTATCAAAGACTGCATTAACATTAAATTTTAAAGCAAGTTGCATTAAAAGTTCCGTAATTTTAGCGAATTTTTTAGTTTTTCCGGGGTTGTTCTTTGTTTTTGGTGCCTTTAGGTTGAGGGTCGAAATCTCAGAAAGCAGTTTACTTAAAAAAATTAAAAAAACTTTTATATTCATCTCATCTTTCAATGGGTGGGCTAGCCTAGTCCACTTTATGGTCGCCCAAGGTAATAACTTATAAATTAAGAACTGAAAAGCTTACGTTAAAACATAACAGATATTTTCGAATCCGGAAAACTAAATTATTAAAGATTTATTAAGCTTCTTATATATCATGTAGTCGGTTTGAGTTAGTGGATTTTATACCAGTAATGCAAACCTCGTGCTTGATCTTATTATTCATATATACATTTAAGTACGCTTGTTTTAGCGAATTTTATGTTAGTTATATTAAAAATATTTTTAATGCAAATACTGCTTTAGAAATCCTCATAATTGCATTAAAATTCATTTTAACGCAATTAAACTTTACAATTTAATAATAACTTGCATTACATAAGTCGTAATGCAAGGCTTGCATTAAAAATTAAAGTTATTTTTTCAACTGACGTTAGGATTTTGTATTAATTAATAATAATTGCTTCGTCAACCTTGCAGAGGCAGATCAAAGAGTTTTTTTCGCCCGTATCGCTTCTTCTGGTAGTACCACAAATGTTAAATAAAGTCACTTTTATAAATATAACAATTTTTTAATGTAATTTTAATTCGTTGTATACCTTAGAGGATTGGGGTTGGCGCCCCTAAACCCCCGCTCAATAAATGGAAAAATTGCAAAATTTTCTTGAAAAAATCGAAAAATTTTCCCACGAAAAATTCATAATATCAAAATGTTTATAAAAATTGCACATTTTTACGTATTTTGAATAACACACAGTTTTTTTAACAAAAAAGTGAAAATTTTCCAGGAAAATGAAGTAATTTTCCGAGGTAATTTTCCGGGGAAATTTGGCCTCTTCCTCTTAAAAACTATAGATGCACAATTCTACATTCAAAAATTTTCAAAATATATACTCCAAACCTGATTTTCTCGATGTATACGTAAAGTAAACTTTAGCCTCTCGATGTATACGTAAAGTAAACTTTAGCAAAAAAAAAAATATTGGAACGTGAAATTATTTTTGTTTGAACCACACATTCGTCTTGAGGCTTCATTCCTTTCAGGGTTCCTTAAAATGAAGTTTGTTTTGCCTTCTGCATCCGTTTGATAAAACTCATTAAATGAATGCATTCGTTTAACTTCACTTATAAGTTGGCAGCTTCTTATAGTTTTTGCTGAAACTGCTTTATTGTTGTTTGAAGTGTGTGCTCCACCAGCATGCCGTAGTTTCTTTCTGTTATGTGTATTTTGCTGTCTTTACGAGTTCGCGGTCGAGTAACAGCAGTTTCTTCTACTTCTTCGACATGTTCAATATCTCGGTAAGCTTTTTGTTCCGAGACATTTTCAGGTACACAGGTTTAATTCCAAATTATATTCCAATTCACACAATTGATCATTTATGACGATATAAGTTTTAACAATCATGTTAGTTATAAATTTTTATTGCATATAAAAAACTAAATTATCCTGTTTTTCTAAAATGAAAACCAATTATTTTTAAGATTTATTTGCAGTCAGTATGAAACGAAACCATAAAATTCTATTTCAATATAACTGTACAGTAAATAATTATGCTAAAAAAATTAGTACTATAAAGTACTAAAACTAGAACTTTACAATATGTTTACAGTGTAATAAAGCTCTATATTACCAGTATACAACTATGAAGTTCTATTTAACTTCACTTGTATGTTTCATTGAGTAGTTGTAAATTTTACAATCAAAGTTCTATAATCACAGAACATTTTGTTAGAAAGAGCGGTAAGAAATACTAATAAAACTTTATACCCGAAAATGTTGTTTAAAACCCTTTAATCCTTAAACGACTTTAATACTGATATGTATTAGAAAAATCTGTTAAAGGTAAGTTACCTCAGGTAACATAAAACCCATACCTAAAGAAGTTCGGTATATCGATATTTCGGCTACCACTGGTAAGAGCGCATTTAAGAAAATAAACTCGATGTGGAGAAATAAGAAATGAATAAATGTACATAAAACGACCGAAACCAGTTTACTCAAATAATGCACCCCATCTAAAATAGTAGTACATTAATCAAAGACATTAACTAGCTGACGATTTATTTTTAACACAACAATGGTAAAAATATACTTACTAAAAAATTCATCATACAACTTTGATAATCCCCAGGTAAATAGTAAATTCCGTAATAAATCATCTTCATCTGTATACGTAAGAATATCTAAATCTTCTATCGACATTTCATTTTTTAATTCTTCCATAATTCCACGTTTTCGTGTTAATCTATGTTGAAATGTATGTACTTGTATGTACTAATATTAAGTTTTTGTTGTATTTGATTTCTACTCAAATAAAAAATAAAAAAAAAACTGTACGATAGTAATTAAAAGTTACGGTATTTTAAATTAAAATTTAAAATGTACGAAACCAAATACAAAATTACTCAATCGATATACGAAACACAATAAAAAAAATGTAACTGTATGTGTACACTTTACTCTTTATGGTCGCACACACAATTAAACATCACTTGAAAATTATTTTTAATTGTTTAAGATTTCAACTATTTCTTGGATTATTATTTCACAATTACTAGTTCAATGTTTTTTTTTTTTTAAATTAAGCAATAAAATTGTTTATTTATTAATTACATTATACACAAAGAATAATATTATTTTATTTTACATACATATAGCAATGCTAAATTATGTTTTGACGTTTGCTTGTTAAATGAAAAATTTAACTTTGTTTTGTTTGAAACAAAATGTAAAAATAAAAGTTGAGAAATTTTAATTTAACTTTGTGAATGTGAGAAAAAGAGAGTGCTTGAACAAATACCACCAGTGGAATATAATGTGTAGGGGAAATAATAATGTGCATGTATTATATAAAGATACAGTTGAACTACCGCTTTTATTTTGTATATAAAAACGTTATATTTTTGTACAAAATATTCAACTTTGAACTGTTAACTATAGTGGCTTTTATTGTACCTTAGTATAGTACATTTGTTTTATTAGTTTCTTTTTTACAACCTTGGCTTAAAGCAAACTCAAGCCTGTGTTAGGTAGAATGAATATAAGGAACGGCAAATGGCGGTGTTGTATTTAAATGTGATAAATTTAAGAAAACATAAAAATTTGTTTAAATTAAAATTATTCCGCGAAAGATAAACTTCTTAAAGTACCTATACACAAAAAAAATATATTGTTACGTTTTTGCCTTGTCAATTAAGGTTCGTGTCACTGGATTGTGAATAATACAAAATCAATTTAATTTATCACCAACGAATTTATTTAGTTAACGCAAGAATTATTACATAACAGTTTATTAATAAAAATTCACAAAATCACTTTATAATAAATTATTCTCAAATTTTACTATACACTTATAATTTTTATTTCCACTAAAACACTTTTTAAATCACTTTTTAATTCCTTTTTTAATCTTCACACTATCGCTTACCAAATACTACTGTTCCAATTCGGTTTCGTTCGCCTTTTTATATACACAAACCAAACTTCTAGAAAGCTCATGACTTTTCCAGTTAGAACAGCGTAGAAACATTTAGAACAATTTTATCATGGAATCTAATCATCTAAATTCCATTTTAGTACAGTTAAACATTGAGTCATTAATTTTAACTTATTCTATTACACACTAGGTGTCACCGTTACAATATTTTACTACTGTAGAGTAATAAATAGTGTATAACATGGTATTCTAAATGTAAATTAATGGTTTTTGCTCTTTAGAAATTTCTTAATAGTATAATGTATGTAGGTATATAATTAGCCGCACGTAAGCTAAATAATTTACCAGCATTGTGTTCTAATTGAAAATACTGGGAAACTGCATGTTTATTATTTAATTAGGTTTTTGTAATAAAATCATAGGCTATATTCTTATTTGTTAGTACCTACATATTACTTTTTTTTAAATACTATAATTAAAAACTATGTACATCTTCATGTGTTTGGAATTTGTAATAATTTTCTTTAAACTTAAGTAGAATCCAAATATATCGATGAATCTACATTTGGTGACTGACTCACCGGTATTTGAATGAGTTTAATATTTTTATCATCTGACGAAGAACTCATTTCTTCCGATAAATCGAACACATGTTCGTGTTGAAGGTTTTGATTTTCGTCATGCGATTCTTATTTCACGATGTTTCTCAATTGCAACACCGCACCTTTCAAAGGTTTTTTTAATTATCTTAGCTGACAATGATTTTATCGCCTTCTTAATGAATTCAACTTACATCAATGCAATCCATCTTCAGACAAAACACTCTAGAGGCTGATTTTATACAAAGTTTCTAATGATTTTTGGAAAATCACGATAGTGAATTATTTCCTAAAACATTCCTAAATTTTAAAAACATTTTAGTGTATTAGTAAACCAATCAATTAATGGTAATCAATAATGGTTTATTGAAACACACAAATGAAAAATTGAATATAAATCAGAGATAATAATACACTGTTAAATTATACATAGTATTAAGTGCAAAACCATGACTGGAAATAAAACTATGAACAAAAGGTAAACCATGGTCCATTCTTGACTTTGCAATTAGTGGAGACCTTCTTTTGGAGCTAAAAGGGTTAGATATGACGAAAATCACCCCAAGCCTAAATTGAACGGCTAACGTTCAATATTTGAATTTACTAAACCATCTTCGGTACCTTATCCGGGAATAAAACTGCTAATAAAATATAGGCTATGGTCCATTCTTACCTTATGCAAATATTGGGGACATTCTCTTGGAGCTAAGATGGTTAGATAAGACGAGAATCACCGCAAGATTAAATTGAACGGCTAACGTTTAAATGTTTAAATTTACTAAACCATCTTCGGTAGTTTTGTTCGGAAATGAAACTAAGAACAAAATATAGATCATGGCCCATTCTTACCTTATGACGGTTAGATCGGAATTCTCCA
The DNA here is from genome assembly GCA_958295665.1 of Tipula vernalis. Classification (NCBI taxonomy): domain Eukaryota; kingdom Metazoa; phylum Arthropoda; class Insecta; order Diptera; family Tipulidae; genus Tipula; species Tipula vernalis. The sequence continues at coordinate 342,686,977 of OY282559.1, forward strand.
AGATGGTATTTTGAAGAAATTTCTGTACTGTTTCAACCCTAGGTTATATTCACCGTCATTAGGGGAATGTACTACCTTGATCAACAAGTTCTCGGAATAACCACCGTGTGGCGCTCCCATCGTTCCGATTTGAGTTCTGTTTTTTTGTTAAGTTGGTACATCTGTTGTTGATATTCCCTCTAAATCTTAGCGTCATAGCTTGACATTTGCAAAAGTTACGTAGTCAAGAGTACATCTATCTCTGTGTGTGTTGGCGATTATTTACAATTTTAGACATGATTTGCGAGGCTGAATCCGATCCCACATTCATCAAAAGGATCATTACTGGAGACGAGACGTGGGTTTATGAGTACGACACGCAATCCAGACATCAGGCAAGTGAATGGCGTTCACCAAAAAAAAAAACACGTCGTTTTCAGTCAAAAAAGAAGGCAATGCTCACGGTTTTCATGGATTAAAACGGTGTAGTGCATCATGCATTTTTGCCAGAAGGCCACACCGTAAACAAAGAGTATTATTTGGGCGTTATGAGACGTTTGCGTGAAGCAATTCGTTGAAAGAGACCAGAATTGTGGGCAGAAAACTCGTGGATTTTGCACCATTATAACGCACCGTCGCACAGTGCCATCATTATTCGTAATTTTTTGACGAAAAATGCAACAAATACCATCCAACAGCCACCGAATTCACCTGATTTCGCTCCCTGTGACTTCTTTCTGTTCAATCGAGTTAAAAAACCATTACGGGCAACGCGTTTCAGCAGCCGAGAGGAAATAATGGAAAAATCGCCAACACACACAGAGTAGATGTACTCTTGACTACGTAACTTTTGCAAATGTCAAGCTATGATGCTAAGATTTAGAGGGAATATCAACAACAGATGTACCAACTTAACAAAAAAACAGAACTCAAATCGGAACGATGGGAGCGCCACACGGTGGTTATTCCGAGAACTTGTTGATCAAGGTAGTATTTCAGGCCGGTACTTATTTTGTGATTCCATTTCAATACAGAAAATTATTAGTGGGCCACAATTATAACTGTCTCTTTGAGTGAGAAAACTATATTTGGGTTTTGACCAAAATTTTTTTTCGGTGCAATTTATTTGATTTCTAAATTCGTCTATATAATTTTGCGTTTTTTTAATTAAGTACGATTGCATTTTCCCGGGACATAATCTTATTTGCATAAGTCAAGAATGGACCATGACCTACATTTTGTTCTTAGCTTAATTTTCGGACAAACTACCGAATATGGTTTAGTACATTTAAATATTGAACGTTAGTCGTTCAATTTAAACTTGCGGTGATTATCATCATATCTAACCATCATAGCTCCAAGAAAATATCCCCAATATTTGCATAAGTCAAGAATGGACCATGCTCTATATTTTATTAGCAGTTGCATTTCCGGACAAACATTGAACGTTAGTCGTTCAATTTAAACTTTGGGTGATTATCTTCAGATCTAACCATCTTAGCTCCAAGAGAATGTCCCCAATATTTGCATAAGTCAAGAATGGACCATGGTCTATATTTTATTAGTAGTTTCGTTTCCGGACAAACTACCGAAGATGGTTTAGTAAATTTAAATATGGAACATTAGCCATTTAATGTTAACTTTGAGTGATTTTTGTCATATCTAACCCTCATAGAACTCAACTACCGAAGATGGTTTAGATCAAACATTGGGCGTTAGCCATTCAATTTAAACTTGCGGTAGTTATCGTCATATCTAACAATCTTAGCTCCAAGAGAATGTCCCCAATATTTGACAAGGTATACCGAAGATGGTTTAATAAATTTAAATATTTAAGTTTTGCCGTTATTGTAAACTTTGGGTGATTTTTGTCACATCTAACCCTCATAGCTCCAAGAGAATGTCTGTAATACACTGCGCCAATTAAAAAACGGAACAGAAATTTTCTTCGAAAAAATACCCAGATTCGAATGCTTGTATCTTGATGAAATAACACCTTTCAAAAAAAATGTTTGTTTCTAGTTGAAGTAAATTTTGTTTTCTTTTCAATACTGGAAACAGTTTTATTTTATTTTGTTTTATTATGACACTTTTTTGAATAAAACAAAAGGCGTCTAAAAAAAAAAAAAATTCCTGCTGTTTGAAACTGTAAACGAACTTGCTCGATATTTCATTCAAGAATCCAAATCGGCCATTTTATAGAGAATTAGAAACCTTGCATAATGATACTAGGAACATTTCAATGCGGCCACTTCTTGTCGAGTTATTAAAGTTTTAGAGAAAATGTGTCAAAAAGCGTTTACATGTTAACAAGTACATTTTTTTTATCTTGTAAACTAAGCACTCAGTGCTCAAGAAATAAGAAGTAATGTACCTATACAAAACCAGACATACAACATTCGAGGTCAACAACATATGATTCTATTTCATCGTATCGGAATATGGCTACATGAAGTCGATATAACATGCCTATGACTATCTTTACAAATCAAACTCGCGGAACATCTCTGTGAATTTACCAATCTCCAATAAAGTGGGCCTCAAAAATTTCTGCATTTCATATCAAAAATTACCAACATTCGAGATCAACAACAAATGGTCCTATTCCATCGTATTGGAATATGGATATATGTAGTCGATTAAGATGTCTATGCCTTATTAATCATAAACGCCGAACCAGCGGAACATCTCTGTGAATTGTCCAATCTCTAATACAGCGAACCTCAAAAATTTCTGCATATCGCATCAAAAATTAACCAACATTCGAGGTCAACAACACATGATTCTATTTCATCGTATTGGAATATGGCTACATGTAGTCGATATAAGATGCCTATAACTAATTATCTTTATAAAATCTCTGTGAATTGGCCAATCTTCAATACAGTGAACCCCAAAGATTTCTGCATATCGTATCAAAAATTACCAATATTCGAGATCACCATCAAATGGTCCTATTTGATCGGTTTGGAATATGGTTATATGTATTCGATATAGGATACCTATGCCTTAATATTTATAAACGTCGAACCCGCGGAACATCTCTGTGAATTGGCCAGTCTTCAATAAAGTGAACATCAATAATTTCTGCATATCGTATCAAAAATTACCAACATTCCAGATCAACAACAAATGGTCCTATTTCTTCGTATCGGAATATAGAATGCCTATGCCTTAGTCGATATAGAATGCCTATGCCTTATTATTCATAAACGTCCAACCCACGGAACATTTCTGTGAATTGGTCAATTTTCAATACAGTGAACCTCAAAAATTTCTGCATATCGTATCAAAAATTGCCAATTTTCGAGATCAACATCAAATGGTCCTATTTCATCGGTTTGGAATATGGTTAAATGTATTCAATATAGAATAATCTAATTATCAATATAGAATAATCTAATTATCTTTATAAGTCGAACCCGCGGAACCTCTCTGTAATTTGGCCAATCTTCAATACAGCGAATTTCAAAAATTTCTTCATATCGTATCAAAAATTACCAACATTCCAGATCAACAGCAAATGGTCCTATTTCATCGTATTGGAATATGGCTATATGTAGTCGATATAGGATGCCTATGCCTTATTATTCATAAACGTCGAACACGCGGAACATCTCTGTGAATTGTCCAATCTCCAATACAGCGGGCCTCAAAAATTTCTGCATATCGTATCAAAAGTTACCAACATTCGAGGTCAACAACATATGATTCTGTTTCATCGTATTGGAATATGGCTACATGAAGTCGATATAAGATGCCTATAACTAATTATCTTTATAAGTCAAACCCGCGGAACATCTCTGTGAATTGGCCAATTTTCAATACAGTGAACCTCAAAAATTTCTGTATATCGTATGAAAATTACCGACATTGAATGTGAACAACAAATGTCCCTTTTTCATCTTATTGAAACGATGTAGCTGTACTGTCCAAAGATGATGCCTATATATCCTTAAATATCGTTTTATACCGAACCCGCGAAAAATTTTTATGATTTTGCCTTGGCTTATCAAACAAGAATAATAGTCTTTTTGTTGCTGATTTTGAAATTGCGGTAAATTTGTACGCGATTTGGATTTAGTGAGTAATTTTTTTTGTTATAAACCGTCCTCCTTAAGCTTATTAAGGCACCCTACGATATAGCTAACCTCCATATCTCAGAAATTTTTTTTCAATTTTCAGACTCAGTAAAAAACGATTTTTATCGAATGTATATGTTATGTTGATATCAAAAATCATTTATTTAAGTCAAAAGTATTAATTCATATATTATGTTATAGTTGTTCCTGGTTTTTGGCAGGAATTTCTTTTAAATTGCTTTTACCGACTATTTCACTAATATTAATAAGTTTTTTTGTTGATTAAACAAATTTTGTATACATATACGTTTTGTTGATTTTGTTGTTTTGTCTAAAACGTCACACCCATCTTAACCGATTTTCGCAAAATTTTTTTTTGACAGCTTAGTATTTTATCTTACAAGGACACCTTTATCATTAAAATCCATACAATACTTTTCAAATTAAAGCAATCGTAGCAAAATGCGATGTTTCGAGGAAAACAATTGGCGTGCTGCAATCTCCTGGATAATACTACGTTGATCGACATTTGTCGTTAGTCACGTATCAGACGTTGACCTGAATAAATTTCTACCATTTTCGGAAAAAACTACAGAAGTTGTGACTTTATTGCAAGAAGGATGCAATCCATGACAAGTCGCTCGTCAGCAAAATATGAGCCAATCTGCTGTCTCAAGAGTATCCAGAAGGTGCCAGGAAACTGGTACCTTAAATCGGAGACCATATACCAGCCGGTATCGGTGTACATCTGAGAGGGAAGATCGATTTATCGTCCCAAGGGAGAATCGAGTTCAGAATATGTCCCCATGGTAGTGATAGGAGAGACCGGGTCTACCGGCGTCCAGGAGAGCGATCTTCGCAATGCTGTTTTGCTGTAACAGTCTCGTACGGCGGCTGGTTGTGCATGGTGTGGCGGCTGTTTGTACACTCTCTTGGTTCATATAAGGGAAGATTTTATATTGATGCATTACAATGTTCTCATGGCTGAGGTTGAACTCGAGACGATGAGGTGGCCAGCCCTTAGTCCAGACATGAATCCAATTGAGCATTTATGGGACAAACTAAAATGGAGGGTCCGTTAAATTTAAATATCCCCAATATTTTTTTCCATAATCATCAATTTTGGTTGTGTTTTTATTCAAAATTCATTATAAAAAAAGTACTAAACTACTTTTTATGAAAATACTGTCATGTTAAAGTAAGAATATCACGCTTTCAAAAAAATAATGTCTTGTGAAAATCGAATAAGCCGTTTTAACAAAATTCGCCTTTCTGTGTGTACCGGATGGTCTATATTTCTATAAAAGCGTGCAATTAGTGTACTATAGACTACAGTTTACATGAAGGAGATAACATTGTATTTGATCATTTTAACTTGGTATGGGAAGAGAAGAGTCCATCTTAAGTATTTCGATACTCGAAGTCCATCTTAAGTATTTCGAAAATATCCAGGATACGGTATACCTCTCATATTATAATACATCTTTAGAACTTTCAACACATAAATGTGTTTCAATGGAACAACGGAGCTTTCCAATAAAAGTAGCCATTATGGGAAACATTTTGATTTGAAGAACATTGATCTAAGGGTCTTTTGGGCTATAACTAAAGATCTCAAAGTAGCGTAATACTTACTATCCCAATAGCAAATGCCAAAACGCAATTTTAAGTTAATTAATGCGTGATATAATAATTTAAGAATCGCCAACAGATAATATATGATCGAAGGAGACATATTTTCCTAAAGGAAGCATGAAGGTTTTTTTTTCTAAATCATCTAAGTGGCACTTCCCGTTGGGCGACAATTAACATTTAAACCTAAATTGCGTTGAGATCAGAACGCACGTGATACATTCAAAATTAAATGGATATTATATAGTTTAAATGTCATTTTTTCCATCGGGTGTTCGATGCCAACTTGATGAAAGACCCAACGGCTTCAGGACTGTTGCTCATCTCTTAACGAGATGGCAGATCACTTCAACATCCACAGTTTATGGGTGCCAGGACATTTCATAAGTACAGGAAATATAAACGCCGATGAACTGGCTCGACGCGGTACAATGGACCACTTCTCAGAAAGCAGCAAGGATATTGAAATGCCTCTTGCGGTACGCAAACTGCTGCTTCAGAAAGAAGCTAGCAACCTGACGAATGACAAATGGTCAAGTATCACTTCTTGTGTAATAACTCGGCAGGTCTGGGCAAAGTTGGACTTGGCGAGATCCAAACAGCTGATCTCACTTCAGCGAAGTCAGATCAGTGTGGTTGTTGGAGTGATTACGGGGCAGTGTCTCATAGAAAGTCAGGCGAGTAGACTTGGTGTCTTCTCACGTGACTACTGTCGTTGTTGCGAGGACGAAGAGGAGGAAGAGACAATACTTCATCTTCTTTGCACCTGCCCTCGTCTGGCACGAAACAGACTAAAGTTTCTAGGGGCACCCCTCTTCAAAGACCTGACGGACCTCTGTAGGATGGACGTCTGGAGTATCCAGCGCTTTGTTAACAGCTCAAAATGGTTCCAATGAGTTGGAGGAAATAATTATTGTTGTATGCCTATTGACCATTTTTTGTGTCTATGCCTGGTCCTAGTGGACCGCCACCCAAACCTAACCTAACCTAACCTAAGTCTGGTGGGCGGTTGTAGTTTGACTTGATTTGGTATAACTGACTTCGATACTAGACTTGTTGGACTTCCAGTATCGACAAGCGGTAAGACGTCTCTCAAAATATTTGAATCGAATTTATATTTCAATTACTCTCATTATGACCGGTATGATTACGAATCTATCTTTTCCCTGTGGCTTGATTCAATTAATGGAGTGGTACTCTGGTCGTGTGCAATTGTAATATTTAAATTTGTCCTGTTTTTCATTTGGTTTATTTGATATTTAAAAATGTTGTACGGTCTTTGCTTGTTGGAACTGATGTTAGTTGAGGCGTTCAGCCTTTGGATGTTGCTTGTTGGGAATGATGTTTGTTGAGATGATGATAGTGATTTATATCCGGTGTACAATTGTGAAAAAGCCGCATTTCATTTACATTTTTAAATTTGCTTAGAGCTAGCATTTTGGATATTTTTTGATCCGGAATTCTATTTATTATAAGCTTCATTCAAACTTCATATCGTAAAAATACTCTACAAACGATTTCGATTATAATTTCTTACGTCACGAAATTTGCTCGTACACATCCATCTCGTCAGTATATATAATCACCAAACTGTGTTATAAAAGTGTCGACCAAATCATTTAAATTGAAAAAGTCCGATGAATTAATTTACCAGCAGTGTGCAGTTCTCCCCAATCGTTGCGCCTGAAACACATCATGCTTCCTTATTTTTATTTATTGTGTTTTTATTTGCAACAATAACACAAAACTGAAACTGTATATGGTATCTATCAACCAGAATTCTTCAGAAAAACATTTGAGACGAATCCAAATATGAAGGCTTTAAATTAAGATATAATCTATAATTGTACATCATTGTTACGAATTATAATTGTTTACTAATTATATTCCTAGACACATTTTAACAAAAAATAGTGTAAGATATCCGACTCACTTAGTAAAATTTATGTTTACCAACCAGGCATTTATAATTGAGTGCAGTATTTATTTGTGTTAAACAATTCCAATATAATTTTCTGTAGCCAACTTAAACGAAATTGGTAAGATAAAGCTTTAGAAATGATACAGTTATTCAATTTTGAATTTAATGACCTCCACATTTTGTAGAGAAAATAGATTTTCCAATCAGATGAAAAGATGTACATTTTTTTTAGATGCCATGTTAACCCCTCTCTAAATATTACATTTATGAGTAGCTCCGTAAGATTTTATTTATTCCTACTCCAAATTAATTTGTCCTAAAATAAAAAAAAATACAAAAGACTGCACATGCACTCTTTGTTTACAGGTATTTGTAGTGTGATATATGTTTGTCCCATTCTATACGAAAAATGGTTAACCCCACTACTTGAATTTTTTCAGAAATTTGTGAAGAAATGCGTTAAGGAAAATTTTTAACAAACCAAAACATCGGCTCTCTTATAAGAGATATATACTTTTACAATCAACGTTGCAGCAAAACTTATTTTTTGCATTCATATTTTCAACCTTCATAAAAGAGTTTATTAGATTAACCCTTTTTAATTTCACCGTTTTGGTAAATTACATGTCTTACTAATTCATAAATTCTTGTTCTTATAAGTTTATGTTTAAAAAAGGGGTAATTTTTATATTTTGAAATCTATTAGAGAGACAATTAAGAAAGAGATACGCATCAAGGAAGATACACCGCTCTAACATGTAATTAAGTTTAAGGGGTGGGGATAGAATTATACTCACTGCCACGAAAGAACGAGTTAATCTAATCATAATACGAGAAAAGAGTAAAAACTAATCCTTTAGTGGCTTATTTTATTTTGGAGTGGGGGATTAATATGAATAAGCTATAATTTTCAGCAATATTGAACCTGCTCTAAATTTGAATTATGTTTTAGTTTTGAAAGTGGGGATGAAATAACTCTACACAAACGAATTTTATATTTGAAAGTGTTTTCTTGATAAAATGCAAAATATAAAATAAAGCTTAATAAAAGGAGTAGGGATGTAAAACATGATGTTGGTGTTTTGGAGTGGGAACTAACCATCTCTACACAAAATGGCAATACATAGAATATTCATTTTATCAAAAGAGCTCAACTCTATTTTTGGTTTCACGGAATTTTACTTGTAACACTTTTTAATTTGTCCTACACATTTTCTCCTCAAAATGGAAGGGATGGAAATATGTCGTATTTTAAATGCAAAACTGTTATTAGTTGGCTGTTAAACAGAAAACACAATTGAATTTAAAGTGAGGTCTCCTAAGTTCTAAAACGAAGTACGGACACAATTTTACAAAAATACAGTTAAGCTGTCTGTGCCGTGCTATGAATAGTGTGGATGATTAACTTAAGAAATTTGAAAATTATCTGTATTATTAAGTAGTTGCTTACTTAAGTCCATAAATATTTCATAGCTGGACTTAAAACTTCAACTTTAATTAAAACTTCGGGTATAAGGATTCTTATTTTTGTAAATTTAGTTCATCTCAAAATTTTTCATCTGGAAATTATTTTGATGCTTTTATTTTCAATATTCAAACTTTTAAGCATTAAGCCCTCTTTTGTGTATTTTCTCTCCCAGTTCGGACAAATCTAAATTATAGTGTGATCTAACTTTTGTGATACATTTTTTATTAAACCATTTCTTAGACTGGAAATTTTTTCCGGAAACGTTCCGTTACACTTTAGTACTTATGCTTACAATTTTCTTTTGAAAATAGTATCTCGTGTTTTCAAAGTGAAAAGGCTAAAAATGAATTAGTGCAGGACGAATAAAACATCTTTTTGATATTTTAGAAAAGTGAAATGCTATAAACAAAGAACTAAGAAAAAATATATTTTGGGTTCGCTCGATTCTTTAAATTACTCATCACCTGTCAATTTGAATATCTCTTAATCAATCGGAGCGTCCACAGGACAATCGAAGCATACTAGAAAAACTCAGTAAAAAATTATACGGAGAAGTCAAATCTCTAAATTTGGCGAGAGATACAAAATCCCGAGAGTAAAAATCCCGAGGTTACAAAATACCAAGGATTTCAAAAAATCCCGAGAGTACAATATCCCGAGGATACAAAATCCCGAGGATACATAATACCGAGGGTACAAAATCCCGAGAGTACAAAATCCTGAGGGTAGAAAATCCTGAGAATCCGCAGGGTACAAGTCTATGAAAATTCCAAAATTTAGTTGTTGCACAATTGGTGCAATTTTCCCTTGATTTAAAGATGTGTACACCCAAAAATCGAACATCGAAAATAGTGATGGTTACAACGAGATCGTAACGACGATATTTCGCATTTTACAACCCCGCTTACTTAAAATCGCGCCCGAAAAATCCCAATTTTTATTTCCCATTTTCTCATAATCCTGCTTTAAAAACCCCGGTTCCGCAAAAATAAAAATCCCGGTTTTGATTTTTATTTTACTTTAAATTAAAATTTTCTTTCAACAGAAGGAACTGTCCTCGGGATTTCCTCGGGATTACGGAATTTTGTACCGCTCGGGATTTTGTACCGTCGGGTTTTTGTACCGTCGGGATTGTGCACCCTCGGGAATATGTACCTTCCGATTACTGGATTTTGTACCCTCGGAGAGGATTTCCGCATTGCTGAATAAATGTTCTGGTAATGATTTTTTCAAAATACTAAAAGACCACGGGCATCCAGATCTTCCAAGCAGTAGCCGAACGCTACTAAAAACTACGCCTAAGGTTGACATCATTGAGATGGGAAGTGGACAATATTGGTGTAATGCCATTAAATCTAATATTGAAACTTCATTATCTAATATTAACGATTCGGTGACAATCAACCTACTCGTAATAATCAACGCAGATAGAATATACCCTTTTTAAAGCTCTCTGTGGCAATTTTGGCCAATTTATTTCGCGTTCGAAATATGCCTCTTTTAAAGCCAACAGCTGCAGCAGTTTTTTATGGCATTGGCAAACCACATTTAGATCGAATCTTCTTTAGCCAGTTTTTAATGAACTGAACGAAATTTTAACATCTGAATTTGAAGTGTAAATGATGGAATTTTAAGTTTAAAGGATTCAAATTGAAGTGTAAAACCTCTACTGTGATTCTTTTGATTCGCAATTTAACCTTCTCCGAAGAATTGGTTGGCACAAAAGGTATCTTCTATATATAATTCTTCGAAAAAAGTTTGCTTATAAGTGCCATAGCATCATATTTTTCGTTTCGTGGTTTTGTTTATAATAGAATACAAGATTATTTCTTTGTTTGGGAATTTTTTTTCATTTTAATGTAGCGTTCCAGAATCGAAATTCGAAGAATGCAATCTAGAGAACGTCACGAAAAGCCAATATACAAGAAAATACAAATGCTAAGCGTAATCGACGTAACCCTTCAAATTATTCAGATTTTCCGAAATAATTATAATGAAAATAATGGTATCTGCACTAGAATAAATGGTTGAATGCAGTTCACATTGTAACGCAAAGATTTGGGATTCCGGAAAACTAAGCACTAGATGTGTTAAAAAGTGTTTAATGTGCTGCCTGCGAGGCAAGCTAGAGTTGTCGTTATTTCCGCCGGCACCTACTTATTTAGAAAACCTTTTGAATGGTACAGGCAATCTTTCAAGTGTCTACTTTGCAAATACTAGAGCATTAAATTCATCACTCGTGTTTTAAATGGAGCATAGCTCACCATAAAATTGACCGAGCAACATTATTAAAAATACACATATGTGATGCTAATAATGAGTTATAAAATCGTCATAGTAATATGCCATTTCTAAATCGTTAGTTATTGTCCGAGTTAACAATTTAAAATTGCGCTCGAAATGGTTGCAAATCGTAATCTGAATTTTAATATTCGTTTACCGGAAAATCATTCGATTGGCCGAAGATGCCATAATATTCCTGCACCCAGCCAAATAGTTGTTTAAATGTCCAGTGATATGGTAATCAGACTTACTCTCCAAGGGTTATTATTTTAAATACAACACTATTACTATTTCCCACTGGTGCTTTAGGTTACCATTCGCAAATAGATTATCATACTCCAATCGCTAATTTTCTGCATAATGACTAATGTATATGAATGCGGTCTCGCATTGTTTAAAATTATCTGATTTCGAAAGGAGGATTTACTAAGGAGGTTTATAGGTTCATATTTAGAACCTGCAGACTGTTAGTGCCCGAAAAAAATCTCAACTAATGTAGTGGAAGATAGTTTCTTTACCGGTAGAAACCCTTTACCATTTATCGGTAAACTTTGCGATTTTCCATTTACCTGAAGTTTTTACCAGTAATTAAAATTAATCAAAATATTGCTTAAATCTCAAAAATGTCGAATTTTCAAAGTATCTTGTATATTCTAGAAAGTTTTCAACCGTCCGTATATAAGTAAAACCGAAGGAAATCCTATATACGCGATAATCACTGCCATGTGAAATGTAAATAACCTGAACATTCTTGAATAATTTCGAATATCCTACTAAATCGGGAAATATCGAAATTTTGGCATAATCTCGTGAAATGAAGCTCAGAATATTACCATACAAAATTCGAATAAATTCATTAATCTTGAATAATAATAAAATTGACGAAAAACTTAAGAAATTATAATTAACCACGGAATAATCTCGATTACCCCAGAAAAATTCGAATAATTTTTGTATTATATGAATCTCGATTGATCTCGAACAATTTCAAAAATACGGGAAAGTCTGGATATTAATGGCAAATTTCGGTAAGCCTGTTAGTAAACCTAAGAACATCACTGAAAATTAGTGAAATTACCGAAATATTTGTCAAGTAACTTAATGTTACTAATCCTAAAGCAAAACGATACTATGCTCGAATAATCTCGAAAATCTCGAATAACTTGACTGTTTCGAAACACAAAAACACCAATTAAGCTTCCAACATTATACTCCAATAATCTCGAGAATCGCACTATTGACAAATCGCCTTACCAAATATTATCCATTGAAAAATTATCATTGCAAGTTTCATGTGGGGAGCTCGGGAAAATTCGTTTGAAAGAAAAGCCCATATAAAATTAAAAAATTTCAATTATCAATTTAACCTTTAAATTGTCATGTCTGGAAAGTATTTCAATTAGTCTGCCTAGCCAACAATTATACCTTAAAAAATTATCATTGCAAGTTTCATGTGGTGAGCTCGGGAAAATTCGTTTGAATGAAAAGCCCGTATAAAATTAAAAAAATTTGTATAAATTCAACCTTTAAATTGTCATGTCTGGAAAGTATTTCAATTAGTGTGCCTTACCAACAATTATCCCGTGAAAAATTATCAGGGCAAGTTTCATATGGGGAGCCCGGAAAAGCTCGTTTGAATGAAAAGCCCATATAAAATTAAAAAATTTGTATCAATTCAACCTTTAAAGTGTCATATGTGGAAAATATTTTATTTAATGTCCCTTACCAACAATTATCCCTAGAAAAAAGAAATAATTTTTCTAGGTATAATTATTGGTAAGGCACTCTAATTACAATACTTTCCGGACATGGCACTTTAAAGGTTGAATTTATACAAATTTTTTAATTTTACATGTGCTTTTCATTCAAACGAATTTTCCCGGGCTCCACACATGAAACTTGCCCTGATATTTTTTCCAGAAATATTTGTTGGCTAGGCACATTAATTGAAATGCTTTGGCTAGGCACACTAATTGAAATACTTTCCAGACATAACACTTTAATGGTTGAATTTATACAATTTTTTTAATTTTATATGTATGTGCTTTTCATTCAAACGAATTTTCCCGGGCTCCCTAAATGAAACTTGCCCTGATAATTATTCTAGGAATCTTTGTTGGATAGGCACATTAATTGAAATACTTTCCAGATATGACACTTTAAACAATTTTTTTAATTTTATATGGGCTTTTCATTCAATAGAAAAATTTAAATTTTTAAATTTTTTTTAAATTTTATATTAAGCTTTTCTGATGAAATTTTTAGTATATTTCCTATGGTAAATAGTGACAAACCAAAATGAGTCTTTATTCAGCCGTAAATTCACTTCATGAAAATACCAGTTTCTAGGTTGTTTTGTAATTTTTTCATTTTATTTAAAATATGTTTCGGCTGAAATATGTCGGCTGGTAACTTTCGGCTGATATATCCAAGACACTACCTGCATTGCCGACATTATTTAACAAGGTTTGTAAGAGGCTTTCGATAATAACGATACATTTTAAGTAGAGTAAAGTGAATTTTGGATGCCGTATTCTAAAGAGTCTGCGCAACCATTTTAATGGATTGAATCTAAAATTTTTATTTGTTCATCAAGTATGTATCAAGTTGATCGGTCATAGATTTCACAAAAAACACTATAAATCTAAAAAGTAATGTCATTGTTGAAGCACAAATGTAAAGCAAATTTAAAAAATCTTGGTTTTTGATAACTACAATATTTTAAATCTCGATGATTATGAATTAAATAATTAATTTTTTTTTTTTTTTAATTTAACACAAAGTGACAATCACAAAACAAAAGAGGAATATGAAAGTCTAAACATTTTTAAAACGAAGTTTTGACCGAAGCGGTAGAAACAACTTCATTTTCTGTAGGGTAATATTCTCACTTGCAAGCATACCTCAAATTGTTTTTTTCCTTCATATAAACAGAGAATATGTATAAGTTTCTGCATGTGGTAGCAAGATATTTGATAATGAAAACGAAAAAGGTATGTTGCCTAAAATTTGTTGGCAAGTATTAAAATTGAAAATTAGAATCAGAAAAATAGAAGAGGCAATGAGGTTGCCATTTGATTATATGTACATATATCACTCCACGATTGTTTAAATCGTAAATTTTTTATTTTGTATTAAAAAATCTTACGTACGTGTTAAGCAGGAAATAAATGAAATAAGGTCATTTTGGTATTTTGACAAATATCACAAATTTGAGATGAATTGACTTTGGAAGGGGAAAATAGAATTCATCCAATCATCAATAAAAACATGTGCAATGCGCAGAAAACGGGCGCAGTTAAAATTCATTCGCAAAGAGCACGACCATAGTATATTTTCTATATATCCGTATCCTTCAAATATGCCCCTTAAAATATTTCCGAACAATCATCAGTCCTTAATGCATATAACAAAAATGTTTTCAAACAAATCATATCCTGGGAGAATAGTTTCCAAACATCCACCACCAACACATTTACACAACCAAACGAGAAAAATTCGTTAGTTCGTGCGCATGAGGGGAATACATTTTGGGCTTCCAATATGAGATTTGACACAGCAAATCATAAGTATTTATTTACATCGTAAGAGAGTAATCAGGATTAGTAAAACTCAAAACGTTCAAAATTCAAATAAAGAAAAATAAAAACAGGACTAAATTTTAGGAATACAATAAAAAAAAATCGTAACACGAAAATTGCATAAATTTGTTATCAACTTTTATTTTGATTACAGCATTTTTTGCTATACATAACATTACTGTTATTCTTATTATCATTAATATATCCTAGTTTGTGCTGTTGTTGTTATTATTATTTTTATTAGCATTACATAATATTATTATATTCACGATATTTTTGTATTAAATTGAAAATGATTTTTCTACTTTGTATACATGATGTACTCGGGTATTTATGTAGCTGGATGGAAAATTAGATTTTAACCGATAGAGAGTAGAATATCAGATCACAAGGAATGAAAACAAAATTTGAATGCAAGTAGATTGTTGTTAGTGTGTTGGATGGGTAATTTCAATAATCAAGGGTAATAACAACAATGCGAGTGAGTTCATGTATACAAAAACAACATGCACCGTACCGTATGTAGCGCATCGCAAAATAATTTCAACATTTAATTTAAATGTTAAACATAAATAAATGAAAATATTTTGAATGCATTATCTACTGTTACGGTGTAGTGTACATATTGTAAAATGTTGTTGCCCCTTTAGCATACTTTTTGTGCAATTTAATATTGTTATGAATTTTGTTGCTATAACCGGGCGGGTATGCTAGCTAAAATGTGCAACGAGAATAATATGGCTTAGGTATTTTTTTGAAAATCGGTTAACAATAATGTGTTCAATTTTTCGATTTTTAGGAAAATCTAATATTCTAAAATTGACCAGACAGAAAAGAAAATTGTTTTAAGTGAAAATAATTTGTCAATTTCGACGCCAATTTGTCTCTTAAAGTCAATTACTTTGAGTGCCTATTTGGCCCAATTTCTATTTTGTGTCAAAAATTCAAAAACCAAAATGGCACAATGATTAGGGTCTGCCTTAAGAAATTTTTGTTTTTATTTTGGATTTTCATTAATTAGGAGGATCTAAATGTTTTTATTGAATGAACATTATAATTAAAGAACATCCCAATTAGTTCAGTTCGTAAATGTTTGAAGCAAGGTTTATTACAATTGTATCTTGACTTAAGGGATTATTTCAGAACAGGAAAATGTATATGATACTTTTCGTAATCACAAAAATGCCAAATAGCCATCCAAAATAGTCATCGAATTGCTTAATAAGGCCCTTGCATTTGCTTAAATTATTTAATGACCATCGTGTGTTACCTTAAATCCGAACGACCTTTAATCAGATAGTTCGATTATAGGCCGATTTTATAGTCCGAAAACCGGCTGATTAAAGGCCGAATATAAATTATTCCATTTTATTTGCCAGCGAATTTTACATTTTCCGGAAATGGAATTTCCCATTTTCTATTTGTTGGAAACTGTACTTTCAGATATAGACCTAAGAATCGGCCTATAAATAGATCTGCCGATTGATATATTAATCGGGCAATATTCGACCAATATTTGGCCTTAAAACAGCCTATAGTCGGCATACTGTCGATATCTAATATATAAAAATGTCGTGTCACGGTGTTTGTGGTCGCACTACTCCGAAACGGATCGACTGATTTTTATGAAATTGTTTATGTAAATTTGGTAGGTGATTAGGGTGTCCCCCCTATCCTGAAATTTTTTTTATATTTCTATTTTTTGACAAACATTTTTTTCGTATTTTTTTTTTTTTGATTTGGCATCAAAAAATACCTATAACCCCAAATTTTCACCCTCTTACCCCCACCCTCCAATTTTTCAATCGCGATTTTAGTATTTTTGTATGAACAATATCCAAATAATTTAACCGTCGTTGTTGAATGACAGTAGGCGCTACGTCCGCCTCATCGAACATTCATCCACATATGCGCAAGTCATTCACGAAAAGCGTCGCATCGTTTTGACTTTTCATTCTGCATTTGGTACGTATCACAATGCAGTGCGTGCAAAATTTTGTTCGATTTATCTTAATTTATAAGAAATATATATGTATGTACGTGTTTTATGAGTGTACAAAGGTTGGTAAAATAACAATTTGTCTATTTGTGTGTGTGTGTATTATAGTGAACAATGCCAGCAAGACACAAAGGGGCCCATTTGGGCCGTCGAACGAATAAAGTAACAAACATGTGAAAGAATAGAGCAGGAAGAACAGACGAACAAATCCAACAAGATAACGAAAATGTGCGTGTGAGCATGTCGCAATTGCGTGCATCTCAATCACAAGAGGCAAGAGCTGAACGAAATACAACGACAATTGGAACGGAGACAAGCGCGCCGGTTCGTAGTTAACACATGCAGATCAAATGACCGACATCGAGCATTTACATCCGCTTCGTTCCTTCGCGTCGCATTCGAGTATGAGCCAGATATTGAATATTCCGCTCATCCGAAAGTGCTGATTGGTGATATGGACAAAGAATGTCTCCATTGTCATGCGCTCAAATTCAAACATGAGTCGGCCGAGATGTGTTCATTCGCATATTAAATTCATGCTTCCAAATGACTTCGTTCGGAGCAATAGAAATAGTTCACAATAGTACGGCAAACGGTCAAAAATTTAATTCATCGTTCAAAATCAAAGGCCAAGTATACCACAAAGTAGGCTCATTGCCGCCAATGCCAAACGAACCACATCAATTTTTATAAATCTACTGCATGGGCGGTGAGGACAATAATCGTGTGGATGCATGTTGCATCTACAATAACCTCATTTCGCCTAATGCCAGGCGCATCGTCGGCGAACTGGATGCCCTATTGAATGAGCACAATGAACTATTGAAAATCTTCAAATCACACATGCACGAATTGCAAAGTGACAATAACGCTATTGTCATCAATCCTGATAAAACACCAGCTAGAGAGCACGAGCGTAGATTCAATGCGCCTGTTGTTGACGACGTTGCTGGAATCATGGTTGGCGACCGCCTTCGTTATCCGCTAATTTTCTGGAAGGGACAAGACGGATATTGCATAAACATTAAACAGCGAGATCTCGCCACAGGTAATTCATTCATTAGGAATATCATTACTCATTTTGAATTAATATTTATGAATATGTTGTTACAGGAGCCGAAACAAACAAGAAAGTGACCTCGATGGATTTTTATGCGTATCGTATGATGATTCGACCACAATCAACAGAAGCTGCGTGCGGAAGAATACATTCATTTGCGAGACGCTATAATGAGTGACGCCGACATTGCCGAAATTCGTAACTCTGTCATTCTACTCGTACCATCATCAGGCAGTCCACGTCATATGCAAGAATACATACAGGATGCTATGACTTTCGTACGCGAGTACGGACGACTCTGTTTATTTATCACGTTTACATGTAATCCAAAGTGGCAGGAGATTACATATTTACTATTGCCAGGCCAAAATGTAATACATCGTCATGACATTATAGCACGTGTGTACAAACAAAAATTGATGCCTTTAATGAGCTTCATTACAAAATTAACGTATTCGGTCCCACACGTTGCTGGATGTATTCGGTTGGATGGCAAAAGCGAGGATTACCTCATGCACACATTTAGATTTGGTTAGCGGGCAAAATACGCCCTGGGGGCCTATTATGAAATTTTTCGATTTCGGATTTTTACGATATCGAAAAAATCCGCCCTATTATGAAACAAAAAAGGAAATTCGCATCGGATATTTTCGAACGCGCATGGCAAAATTTGACTGCTATTTAGTTGGCGGGTTTTGCAAAATTTATGGTATTTTGTGCTTTTGTGGAAAATACGTTTTTTGGAAGGAGATCGATACATCTACTGATCAACTACTGTTCGATCGCCTTGCATGACAGATGGAAAATGTACAAAGCGTTTTCCTAAAGATTTCACCAACGACACGATCACAAATGTTGACGGATATCCAATATATCGTCGAAGAAATACTGATAATGGCGGACAATCATTTACACTAAATATCAACAACGCAGGCATTGACATTGACAATCGTTGAGTGGTACCATATTCGCCTCTGCTGAGCAAAACATTCAATGCTCATATTAATGTTGAGTTCCGCAATTCGGTGAAGAGTATCAAATACATTTGCAAGTATGTGAATAGAGGCAGTGATATGGCTGTGTTTCAAATTACAAATACCGATGTGAATGCTTCTCGATTGAATGACAACGGCGAAATAATGCGCTACCAAATTGGCCGATACATCAGCTCCAATGAAGCTGTCTGGCGTATCTTTGGTTTCCAAATTGATGAACGGGACTCAGCAGTTATACATTTAGCCGTACATCTTGAAAACGGCCAGCGCGTATTTTTCAACAACGAGACATCAATTGAGCGTGTCATAAATCCACCAAAAACTACACTCATTTTCGGTGCCTTTGCACGAACACTATTCTATTCTGAAGTACCACGCTATTTCACAATGAAACAAACAAAAAAATTGATGCCCCGCGAGCAAGGCACACCAATTAATGCTTGCCCCGGCCTATTCAAATCAAACACTTTGGGCCGAGTATATACAGTCACTCCAAGGCAGATTGAGTGCTTCCATCTGCGATTGTTGTTGGTTAATGTCACCGGCCCATTGTCATTTCAAGATATACGCAAAGTGAACCAACATATAAAGATGCATGCCTTGCACTCGGCTTGCTCGAAGACGACAATCACAGGGGCGATATGCTTGCTGAAGCAGCATTGGGCTGTATACATCAACACAAATTCGTCTACTTTTTGCTATAATGTTGACTACATGTGGGATAAGCAGAAAGGTTCAATGACTGACGATATATTGCATCGAATTCTTACACGGTGCAACGATCTAACGATTACATTATCAGCGACGCTATGTACAATGAAGCATTGATTGTTATCGAGGATCTTTGCGTTTTGTGCATCTGATTTAATGTACACTGAAATGAATCGTGAACTACAGTATGATACTGCAGAAATGGCAGCGATTATTACTCGCAATGTCCCACCTCCCACTACTGATTCATGAACAAAAAATCATTTACGACCGCATTATACTGGCAGTTTCAGCGGGACAAGGTGGAATATTTTTTTTCGATGCACCCGGTGGAACTGGCAAAACATTTCTAATTTCACTAATTCTCGCCGAAATACGATCAAATAATGGCATTGCATTGGCCGTTGCATCATCTGGCATTTGTAATGTCTTACATTACCTATTTAGTTTAACCAATGAAACACTTTAAGTATTGTAATCCACTTAACTTGTAGGTATTTAAAAAAACTATATATTTCACTGTAATGTAGAAATAGGAATTTGTATTTCTGTTTTTGTTTTTTTTGTGTAGCAGACACAACTGATAACAAACAATGTTTACTAAATATTTTTTACAAGAAAATTTATTACGCTAATAATTTTCACCACGGTATTATGTTCGGAGGAAAGAAAAAAACAATTATTAAATTTTTTATTTTAATTTTGACTTAATGTCCACCAAACAAGAACGCACGAATTAATGTGTCCGAAACGAAGTTTTGGAACGATGAACAAAAGTAAATGAATTATTTGGTTTTTCGTTTATTTGCAATACACTGTAAAAGTTAAAATGAATTGAAGAAGGGCAGTGATCGATGTTCGAGCGGTTGCGGTTGTAATATGAATGTATGATACGAGTGAGCGCTGATATATGTGATTCTGTGGCGGTAAACAAATGTATGTACTTGATGAGTGAGCCGCTACACATTGCAGCAACTTTATTGGATGGAGGCAGAACAGATACAGCAGTCGTTGCCAAGTGACTTGGTATTATACAAATCGATCGATTCAGTTTGCGATGCCAACGGAACTGTAAATTATTCAACAGAGTTTTTGAACTCACTGGATTTGCCAGGCATGCCAGGCATGCAAAATTATCGAAGCCACCATTCCGAGCCGACAATGTTTTGCTTCCACGAATTCCAATGATTCCCACAGACGTGCCAATTGAATTCAAACGCGTTTAATTTCCTATTAGATTGGCATTCGCAATGACAATCAATAAGTCGCAAGGGCGAACGATGTTTGTTTGCGGCTCATATTTGGGCACACCATGTTTTTACACGGAAAATTATATGTGGCATGTTCTTGCGTGGGCAAATCATCGAGCTTATTTGTGTTGGCTAAAGGCGGACTGACAATTGCTCTTCGAAATTTATATTTATTTTTTTTATTTCATTTTCCTGGTTGGTGTTTTTTTGTTTTTATCGGCGGTCCTCGTCTACAATGCTCCATTCCTCTTTCTGTCATAGATCCCATCTCCACACACTTACAATTCATTCATTATTTTTTATTTAACAACCAAAATATTCACCAGAAATAATTTATATGGCAGAACAACGTATGCCGGGTCAGATAGTTATAAATATAAATTGGAAAGGTGAATTTCTGGAAAAGTGAAAATCAAAAATTGCATTGAAAGATATTCGCCCACGATTATATGCCGACTGTAGGCTGAGTTTAGGCCGAATATAGCCAATTATATCTACGCCTATGGACTATGTTCAGCCTTCAATCGGCCTATATATATTCGGCAAATTTTTTTTTCGAAATTTTCCTATAACCGGCGTATAGTCGGCCGATCGAAAACGGCCGAATTTAAACATTAATTGGATTATAATTGGGATAAAATCCGATCAATAATTCAATAAACTAACCAGCACTTTAATTTGGAATATCCGTAACAATATCATCAACATACCTATAGAAGAAAATAGGTTTAACAGAAGAAGTTTTCAACACTTCAGTCTCAATATACTCCATTTATAAGTTGGACCAACAGTTGGACTGACTGCTGAGCCCATCGAAATTATAGCTACAATTACAATTACAATAACAAATACAACCATATCATATAAAATACTTGGTCGCTTGATTCTATTCCGAGCCGTTTGAAGTCCTTTTATCCTTCCTCAAATAGAAAACTTATGATAATTTAAACCAATGTTAAATTCCATTGGCAATGTCATATGTGCCTTTGTCCATGTGTATCTGTATTTCGTATTTCCTTCCCGCCTGTACTTCCGCTACACTTGATCGTCCATGTTAGGGTAATGGTTCAGAGCAGGTATCCAGTGATTTATGGCCACGTGCTCAAGTAGCTGATAAAGTATTGGTGCTACTTCGTCTTATAGGATACGGATGGATCTTTGAAAAGCGAGCATGCGTTGTACTTCCCATTACAGAGGGGGCCCTTGATTTTTGATATTTTCGTCTTTTGGTTGAAATATTATCAAAACCAAAGTCGAATTTCTGCTGGGCATTAGACTTTTGGATATAGGACGGAGAGATTGATTTATGGTTACAACTTTTTACCGCAGAGTAGAAGCTTTACAGAATGCGTAGTATAATTTTTAAAACAGGTCAACAATTTTATTCATTGCTCGAGTTCTATTTGCAGATTTCTATAGTTAATATGAGTTTTAAAAGTAAGCTTAGAGTCCAAATGGACAATTGGGATTGCCAATTGAGGTTGTGACTGTTTAAACTTATCGGTCTGTTAGGAAGTTTGCAAGACGCTCTACATCGCCTAAAATAAATTGCCTCACACTTTGACAGATTTAAGATAAGTTTCCACCTGTCAAGGTACGAGCTGATTGTTCCCAAATATTGCTTCAGACGAGCAATTACAGCGTGTCCTAGTTCGTGGGATGTATTAATTGTCAGCAAAAAGAGCGATGTTGCAAAAACTTGACTTCGGGATATCATTAACAAAAACATTAAACAGAAGCGGACTTAAGACAGCTCCATTACATAATTGAATAAAGAATTTTCGATTCTGAAGAAATGAAATTAGAATTTTGAGTAGGTATGTATATAGGAATGCCAATAATTTACAATTTGTACACTAGACCTCTAGTCCAAACCGTGTCAAAAGTTTTTCATTTTTATTTCATCAACAATTCTGTGAATTGTGGAATGCTGTTGACGAAACCCAAACTGATCCTGGATGATAATAATATTATTATCAAGAATATCTCAAACGGTCCTTTATAATGTATTCGAAAACTTTTCCCAAGGTACGTTATAGACTTATGGATCTTTAGCTGCTTTGTAGTGACGGATCCTTACCATTCTTGCCAAAAAGGCACAGTTTCAGCGGTTTTCCAGTACACTGGAAAATATGCAATTTTAAGGCAGCTGTTGAAAACATTCTTAATGAAAAGTTTGATAGAGTTTGGTAAATATTTCAATAGAATATTGGGTAAAACATCAATTCCTGGAGCTTTTAATGGGAGCAAAGTTTTTAACAACCAGTCGATTTCATGTCTTGTAATAGCCTTCACAAGTTAGTTTCGAGCAATTCATTATAAGCAGCGTTTACTAAGTTCTTAACAGAAGAACTACTGTTTAAATGTGAACAATGTGTGCTCTCGAAATGAGTGGTTAGAGCCTCAGCTTTCTCTTCATTAGAAAATATAGCACTATCATTAATTTTTAAAAAAAGGATCGGATTGGGTGTATTGCGAAAATATTTATAAGTTTTCCAAAATCGGTTAGAGCAGTGTTCTATCTTTTCAAGCTTCATTTCAGATCTTTTATCATATAACCAGTTTTATGATTCAATAGATTAGATAACATTTTGAAATAAGGGTTTCTGTATACCACTCTTTCGGGGGGGGGGGGGGGGGGCGGGGGGATACTACATTTTTTAATGGTATGGCTTCCAGTCTAGCTTGTGAAATAACATTAGTCAACATTTCTACAGCTTCATCGATTTTGGCTACATTTTCAAATACGGAGCAGTCATTGGATTTATCGAAGCGAACATCTAAATAGTTCCTATAACTTGTTTGCCAGTTGGAATTATATAATCAAAGTATTTCAATGGCTCTGCTAGCTCAATTACGGAGCTGGATAATTCACAAATAACTGGATAATGGTCGGAATTTAACTCATGGGAAGTGTGAACTGTTTGAATATTTGCAGAATTTGATATGAAAATATCTAGATAACTTGTACCACCAATAATGAAAGGAGTTGTAGAGTACAACAACGACGAGGGAACGGAGATTGTTCAACGAAACGACGAGACAGAGATTGACGAAAGGAAAGAGACAGTAGACAATGAAATTTGCGAAAGAAATAGTGGAGAAGAGTGGTGGTAGTACGATAACGAACGTGAACGTAGAACAAGTAAAATATTATAATGCAATAAAACGTGAATTAGTTAAAAAAAAAAAAAAACGTAAAGTGTTTCTATAATTCTCTGATAAAACTTTATTGTTTTAAGTAACGGTAATGTGTGATTTTAGGTTGTCGTGTAAAAAATAAATAATAATAAGTTGCTGGAATTTTCCATAATCTAACGTATTTCATTCGGTAGGCGCGGTTTAACCGCCAACGGTAATGTAAATGCATCGGTCATAAAAAAATCCGGTGTATTTTTCCATAGTTTTTGTTCGCACATAACGGCATGTGGAAGATTTGATGCAGGAGTGTATTAAGGTTTAGAAATTATTATTTGAAAAATTGTAATTTCGGAAAACATTGAATAAAAGTCTAAGAACAAAAGTGTTGAACGTATTGTGAATGAAAAGTGTTAAATAACGTAATATAAATTAAAATGAGTTTCGCTAGTTTGAGTAAAATGGCGTTAGTTGCGGCTTGTGAAGAACGTTCATTGAATACAAGGGGTACTAAGCAAGATTTACTCGGTCGATTAAACGAGTTTGAGAATAACGAAGCAACGGAAAACGTGGATTCGAGGTCTGTCGATAGCCAAGAATTAAAAATCGACACCTGTATAAACGAAACAACTATAGAAAATAGACCGAAATCGCCTGAACATGATGGCGATATAAATGCCGAACTTGCGTTGTTTGAACGAGAATTACTTGAACGTGAAAACCTGCTACGGTATCGTGAAAAAATTCGGCCAGGAAGTGGTAACGTTCGTTTATCTCCTCAGGATGTAACGGACATTTTACCAGAATTCGATCCATCAAAGGCGAATGTGCTAAAATCGGAACAATTTCTTTCGAAAATTGAATCGCTCCAACGTATATACGAAATAGATCAACGACTTATATTATTAGTTATTGGAACCAAACTGAAAGGTGCGGCAAATGTATGGTTCAAGTCTATTGAAAACCACAGTTTAACTTGGACCGAATTTGCAGTTGAGTTGAAAGATAATTTCAAACCGAAAATAAATGATGTAGATATTCAGAAGACGCGATCAAAATTTAATCGAATATTTTTACGAAATGTGTGCGATTGGCAAACGCAAAGTATCTAATGAAGCTTTGATAAGATACATTATTCAAGGCATAAACGAGTATGTGTTGGACACGGTATTGCGAACAACAGTGATAGTTGACTTGGACCAATTACGAGATAAAATTGATTGGTATGTGAGCACCCAGGGGACACGTGATTATCGAATAAAATCAGAAACAGTAACGAGTAATACGATGAAATCGAATAAACGGAATAATGTTGCCACCGTATCTAAACCAACATTAACCAGTGCTAGTGGTAGTAAACTACATATGACGCGGAATAATGTTCAATGCTATAATTGACTTGAAATGGGTCGCATATCGTTGAATTGTTCAAAACCATCCAGACGTGAAGTGTTGATCGGCCAAACTGACAGTGGTAGCCAACGCACGATGATACGCGATAGCAACGCTAAAGAATTGAATGTGAATCGAATTGCCTGCAACATAGGAATGAATGGATTCGCTGGGGGGAAATTCAACCGCGCGTGAGAAATTTTTCGCTGAAATTGCAATAGACACCGTAACAGCAATGATTGACGTATTAATAGTAAACGATGATTTTCTGAAAACTCCGATGTTAGTAGGTCAAAATTATATTGATCAGGAACACGTTACGATGATAAAAAGAAAAAATAATTTATTTTTTGAATTGTATCAAAAGCTGCCTCTTGATAGCAATATGCCTGATTCAGAAGATAAATTGATTAATGTCGTCGAAATAAATAAGAGTGATGAGATGAGTGAAAATGAACGAGATAAATTAGAGATATTGGTATAAATGAAATGAAGATGTGTTTTGCGAGCAGTCTAGCGGATATCGGTAAAACAAGTTTAGTGGCGATGGAGATAAAACTGGTAAAGCCGTATCGTCTATCTTATCACAGCGGATTAAGGTTAAACAAATGATCGACGAGCTGCTACAAAATAATATAGTACGACCGTCAAGCTCTGCGTATGCCGAGTCCGATTGTGCTAGTCAAAAAGAAAACCGGCGAGGAACGAATGTGCATCGACTATCGGCGCGTAAACGCCATAACTGCGAAAGATCGATTTCCATTACCAGTTATGGAGGATCTACTTCAACGTTTGTCGGGAGCCAACTACTTCACCGTCTTGGATTTGGCATCGGGGTATTACCAAGTACCAATGTCTCCCGATTCGATACCGATAACTGCCTTTGTTACTCCTGATGGGCATTACGAGTTTCTCAGCAATTTTCCAGAAAATGATGAATAAGGTAGTTGACGAGGTGGACGGAGAAAAGTTGTTTATTTAGATGACATAATAATCCCAAGTAAGACTATCGCGGATGGAATGGGAAAATTGGAACGATTTTTAATTGTAATGAAACGTCATGGTCTCACGCTAAATCAAAAGAAGTATCATTTCTTTAAACGTGAGGTAGATTTTCTGGCTTATGAGGTTTCAGGTTTGGGAATAAAACCTGGAAAATTGAAAACCTATGCTATTGCCAATTTTCCACAACTGCAGGATAAAACTCAGGTACGACAATTTATGGGATTAGCGGGGTTTTTCCGGAAATTTATGAAAAACTTTAATATCGTTGCGAACCGCTGTAATGACATATTTCTCATATAGTAAACAAACAAACGCATTCCAATCGTTTGTAAATGGAAATATAAATAGTATATTATTTGTTAGTGTAATTAGTGATAGTAAAATATGAATCGGCAATGTTGAAATATAATCATACATTTCATTTCAATAAGCGCGTGTACAAAGAAGTTATTGTTGTAATAAAATTAAACGCGTGCAAATACAATTGTTAGTGTAATAAATTATAAATGCGCTGATTGAATATTTTAATATTGAATATAAATTTTGTCAATTAAACAAATTAATAAGTAAAGTAAATTTCAATCAGAGAATAAATTACACATTAAATTTAAGTATATAAACTGTAAAATTTTGTAAACAAAAAAAGAATAAATTTGGATCTAGTTGAGTGATCAACTAAATTAATTAGTTTGTTCTTAAAACAAGGAGCCACCCCGCTGAAACCAAGTTGCAATTAACTTTGCAATATAAGGTGGGTAAATGGCGAGGGCCAAAAGGGCGCTTTAGTCGACGCAAGTAATTGCGTTAAGAAGCGTAGGCCACTCTTCACCCTTGGCACTTCTTCACATAATAATAATTAATTAATCAACTACAAATAGTCAATATCAAATTTAAATAAATATATCATTTAATGGCGATCATGCCAATCATTTCATTATAATAATATATATAATATTTCACCGCTAACACAACTAACTTCGGAAAAAGTACCGTTTTTATGGGCGGATGAACACACGAATGCCTTCGAATATATAAAATCTTAACTGGGAAGCCGCGAGACGTTAGCAATCTATGAGGATCGAAAGGGATGGGTGGGATTTTGTTTCATGTTGATAAGTATAACAAGAAACGACCCGCAGCCTATTTTAGTAGACAGACCACTGAATGTGAGCAGGTTTTCGGATCTATTTATTTGGTAAGCCTTTTAAGTTAGCAAGAGATTGTGCTTCATTACAAACATGCTCAACAAAGAAAGACCTGATACCAAGAATTGCTAGATGGTGGCTGAAACTGGCGGATTACGATTTCACAATGGAATATCGACCTGGAATGCAAATAAAGCACGTGGATGCGCTAAGTCGGAATACGAACAGAGCAGAAGAGCAGATGGATCCAGCAAGCCTAGAGGTATATCAAATAACGAATAGGGAAACGGATTGGCTTGTAGGTATGCAGCGGTTAGACGAGGATATCCGACAAATAATTAATACCCTAAGGCGACCAGCGTTTCAGAGGAACTTTTGGTTTCCAAGAATGAGACACTATTTAAAAAAATATATGGCTGCTTGTATAAAATGCGGATATACCAAAGCAATATCGGGTCAAAACGAAGAGGAACTTCATCCGATTGATAACATACCTGTACCATTCTA
The DNA here is from genome assembly GCA_958295665.1 of Tipula vernalis. Taxonomy (NCBI): domain Eukaryota; kingdom Metazoa; phylum Arthropoda; class Insecta; order Diptera; family Tipulidae; genus Tipula; species Tipula vernalis. The sequence goes on from OY282559.1 coordinate 342,715,125, forward strand.
CACGATACACATCGATCATCTTGGGTCATTCCCAAAGAGTAAGAAAGGTAATGCATATGGGATAGTAGCTGTAGACGCATTCACAAAATATGTCCACATTAAGGCGTTCAAAACTACTTCGGCTGAATAATTGGACGGTTCATTTTGGAGTACCCACCAGAATTATAAGTGACCGAGGAACAGAATATACAAGTAAGCTATTCCAAAACTATTGTCAAGATAACAATATTAGGCATGTGTTGAACGCAATAGCGACGCCGAGGGCGAACGGTCAATGTGAACGATACAACCGTACGATTTTGTCTATGCTAAGAGCTACGATTCGCGAGGAAGAAAACAAATGGGATTCAAATTCAACAACGGGAATGTCACCGCAGTCTTTGTTGTTGACTTATAATCCCCGAAGCACGTTGAAGAACAAATTGATGCTCGCATTAACTGACGAGAAATAAAGAATACTTCGATAGCAAACATAGGAAACCAAGGAGTTATAAAGAAGGTGATATGGCTTTTATCAAATGGGAGCATGGACGTGCCACTGGTACATCCAGGAAACTATTACCTAAATTTCGAGGGCTATATTTCGTAAACAAAATTCCTGGTGTCGACTCGAGGATTTGGAAGATGACGATGTAGACGCTGATGAGGACATCAGTAGTCAGGATGGACGAGCTGTAGAGTACGGTACTGACGAGAAAAACGGCGAGACAGAGATTGACGAAAGGAAAGAGACATTGGACAATGAAATTGACGAAAGGAATAATGGAGAAGAGTGGTGGTAGTACGATAACGAACGTGAACGTAGAACAAGCAAAATATTATAATGCAATAAAACGTGAATCAGTTAAAAAAAAAAAAAAAAAAAAACCTAAAGTGTTTCTATAATTCTCTGATAAAACTTTATTGTTTTTATTTTAGAGTGGTATCTCGGGTAAATCGAATTAAATCGCTTCGAAAATTAGGATCACTTGCATTTGGGCAGTAACAACAATATATCTTTAGAAACCCGTTCAAATATTTAAGCGCCACTCCAATAGATTCAATACATTTAGAGTTTAAATTTGATAGAACAAAATGTTTTAGGGACTTCTTAATTATAGTATTACAACTCCACCCCACCTAGTATTAATAATCATTGAAACTAACTGTGATATTAGGATCCAGATGAGTTTTTGTCACCTTGTTTCTTTTCTTTGATGCTTCTGGCATTCCACGTCCATAATACAATTTTATGGCAGACCGACATATTTCGAAGCAATTTCTGCAACAATTTTCAATTGCTCGAATTTGTTATTACAATTTTGTATCTTAGTAATTATTTCACTAAAAATATTTAAGAGTTCATTAGAATTAAATAAATTTGACAAATTATTAGTTCGTAAGTCTACTGATATAAAATTTACAGCATCTCGATAGTTCATTTGTGATGCTGAATTTCGTTGAGATAAATTACCTTAAATTTATTTTTGGCTGACAAATTATTTTATTTTTAAGCGAGATATTTTGTCGAATGTTTAGATAATCATTTCTAGCTGGATATTTAACATCGGTAGCAGAATGATTGTTTCCGCAATTAACACAACAATGTTCGGGTATAGTTCATATTTAATTGGACAATCTTTATAACTGTGTTCCAAGGAACAATATCCACATTTTACTTTCATATGACAATTGCTCGCACTATGTTAATATTGCACTCGCTTAAACACTTCTCATTTACATATAATGTGTGCAATGTGGTTTATGACTTTAAGCTTATTTAGATTAACTGTTCCATATTTAAAAGTTACTACATAAACAGCGTCATCGCGTAAAATAAATTGCATATAATTGCAATAATTTGCAGTAATGTTGTTTAATAATATTTGATGCCGATTCGTGTATATTGTAGATGATAATTGGCAATACGGTTATGACGCACTATTGATTCAATAGTACTGTGGTTAATTCTTGTAAAAATTGGATACGACACTTTTTATTAATATTTCCACTCACTGCTTCGGTATTATCAACAGGATTACTTAAATTTTGATTACTCAAGATCGAATATCTGTTTGCACTCAACGATAAAATCGGAGAAACCATTGTGGAATTATTTATCACTCTTTCATTTAAATTATCATTAACCGACATTTTTAGACACTTTCTTTTACTGATCATTGTGAACCCACTTGGATTACCTCCAAATGAATCACAAGATCTGTTTAGATTATTGTCCGTTGTTTTAACAATATTTGTATTGAATATCACAGTAGCAATCCAACAAATTGGATTGACACATTTTTTTGGCAACATGCAACGTGTCGTCGATGAGAGCAGAAGAACGTGAGAGAGCATGACGATCTGCTCGCTAAAATCAGCCCATGATATGATCGTTTCTGTAAGCGTTATGATGGTAATAGGAAAACCTTTTTGTAGAATTTTGATTTGTAAGCGGGTCTCATAGATATTAGTAACATCAATGACGAGCCTTCAGGCATATACAGGAACTGCTAGAGCATTTAGAATTTTTAAAATCCACAATCCCTACGGAAATTTTCCACCTTGATATTTCACGGCCAAATCATATCCCACAGAACATTTATTTTAAATTCATATTCCAGTCTAATTGGCTTTATTCTAAGAAATACAAGACAGATTCCTCTATTCGCTATAGTTGGCCATATTCCACAACTTACTGAAAAACTCGCTTTAATATTTATTGAAGCTTTGATCCTTAAAATTATCGTAATGAAATAAAATGTCACTATTATCGGGGGAATCGGGATCAAGTTTTACAAAATACCGGGATCGGCTCTTTAGGTAAAATTTATAAATATAATTTTGTCTTTTAAAGGATGCCTTTTAAAAAACACAGAATGTCGTCATCGAATGGTCAGATGGAAACACCAGTTTTTTTTAATTGCCAGAAACAGGCAAAATACATTCGGATTCAGCTGAAGTTAGTTGAATCGTTTGATAATGTTCCAGTGATTATAAATTTCTATCTCATCTATTATAGGAGTGTGTTTTGATTGATCAAGTTTTACTTTCTGTATAAATAATTCATTGCTTAGTAGTGATTGCCTTTGCCAACCTAACATAACTTTAAAGGAATAATCAAATACTGATTACCAAACCCAAAGTGTTCTAACACCATTTGTACAGGACATTCAAAACAATTTTTAGAAAAAAGATTTTTCAATGCAAAAGTGACCGCGATAAAGATCAAACTTCAAATATTAGTACACCTCAATAAACCAAAAAAAACTTCAAACAACGATCGACTTTGGAAACGCTACAAATCAAACCAAGTACAAATTCAATCAATTCATACCATGCATTTATCGGCAAACCTTATGATTTGTTCTTTCAAGCTCTATTCCTATTTAAATGTGAAACGCCCTAGTACAGATTAGTTTTGAAAAACTACAAAGCAATGGCAAATCGCTTTTAAATTATTGTGATTACCTCACCCCTGAAATATTTTGTTTCAAAAACACTTGCATATTTAGCGATTCTCAATGGTTTCGAAAATTTTACGATGCAAGGATTCTTTGTAAGGCTTAAAAATGTCCAAGGCCAAGTATTCCATAAAGTGAGAATTTGAATAACAATCGTTTTGTTCAAAGCTTTAACAGATTTTTTCCAGGGGTTTTCAAATTTAAAGCAATTAGTATTACTAGGGAATATATGTGGTGCTCATTAACAAATATCCACCACTAAATATTGTGCAAAAAAGAGTTTTTGTTAAATCTTGGGATTTTAATCAAAATTCCCGGGAATCGGGATCATAAAAAATTACAAATTTCCCGGGATTTCGCTCCCGGGAATTCACGGGAAGGACCCACTAGCCACTATCATATTTGGTTTTTGGTTTTCGTCAAAAATTCACTACAAATCCACAAAGAACCGGATTTAAATTTTTCTTTTCCTTTTAAAATTCAGAATCTTTATTGCAGTTATTGACAGCAGCATGACTGTCAGCAGTACAACTAAACGATGCAATAACTATCCCTTCAGAATCGATTTTGATACGAAGTGGAATGATTGCAGGGTTGTCGGCAGGAATAATTTTCCAGCCAATAATTTATCGATGCGTAAAATCAGCCAGCTGCATATCCGACTCGAAAATCAATGTAGCTCTCGAGAGCAGTGAAGCGACCATTTATCAGATTAATAAAACCTTCAAAATTGACTTGGCTAGGTGCCATGTGCAAAATATAATTTCTTCCATATAAAGTATTCCAAGATTTTGTGATCTCGTTGATTTCTTATTTATATAAAAAAAAAGGTTCACGTCTACTTATACTATAAAGCTTCTGTCTTAAATCTCAAAATCAAAAATCAATATACTAAGCTACACAAAACATTTAAATTATTTTAATTAAATTCATTATATAAAGGCGGATCAATTCCAACCACAAACCAAATACAAAAATACCCAAATTCCACCAATTTCATGTTTTTTTTTTGGAATATTTCATTCCATTCCACCCGATTCCGACACCATTTTCGACTGTATAAAGGAAAATTATAAGCACAATTTCAAAATGTGAAAGTTCAAAAAAGCAAAATCAAAAACTTTTTTTGTTTGTTTGTGTGTCGATGAGTGTGTGTGTCTGATGTTTTTTTTTTTTTTTTTTTTTTTTTTTTCAATTTTGTTGGGCACCAAAATAATCACAGTGCTTTTTGCTTTCTTTTTATGTAGGATTCTCCTCATGTTATGTTACGTGTTTTCCGTAAATGTAGATGGTGTTATATATGTGTGTGTGTGTGTGTGTTTTCATGTTTTGATACACTTCAACAAACTATCGTGTTTTGAAGTATTTTAGTAAAATTATGAAACAAATATACGATCCTATATCAATCCCGCCTGTACTTTTATATAAATATTTGGTTTGAGTGTACCTCTGAACTCTTGGTGAACGTGTACTTGTTTTTCATTTGATGTTATTATTGGTGTTGTTGTTTTTATTGGAATTTTCAACCAAACCGTTCTTGTCTTTGTGTATACATATAATATGTATATACATTCACTCGTTTATAAATAAATAAACGGAAGGCAATAATACTTACATTAAGTACATGGGAACATAACCAAAGAGTGTGTTTGTGGAAAATCAAAATAAAATAAAATTGTTCAAAGCATTTTCTAGATTGATTGCATTGATAACTCTCTTTGTCATGTAAATTAAGTTCATTATGTGTTTTATGTGTATATAAGTATGAATAGTTGTCGGTTTTCGAACAAGGCGATAAAATAACGAAAATTGGGGTTTTCATAATTTTTATTGTTCAAAAATTCTCTTGTACATTTCCAACAACAACAACAACAAGGATATGATTCCATAGAATTTTATTTTATATAAATTTTGTTCGTGCGCTGTCATTATACGTTAGACATACAGTCTGTAATTAATATTTTTCAACAAAACGATGAAAACTAATTTTTCACAAACATGTTCTTGTGCCTTACTGTATATAAACGAATTTTATATTATAATGTATATAAATATTTGTCATTGGCAAATAATGATTAAAAATCAATATTTAATTATTAGATATAATATGGTATATACGAGTAGATTTTTTGCCGATAAAAATTTATTTGTTCCGAATTTATTTGAACATTCAATTTACCTATATACGGCTATGCGGTAATTCAAATAATTTTATTGAGTGTGTTGATATTACAGATGCGACTGTGATGCTCAAATTTATAATTGTGTTTCATCCAACAAAAAAAATGTATTTATATCCAAAAGGAAAACGGAAAATTTAGGTTGAAATAATAAACGACATATTAAATATTTTATTGATATAACGCCATTAAATAAATAATGGTGGATAAATATTTTTCTTTTGTTTACTTCTGGTATTTGTTTAACGCAGTTAAATCTTAATTTACTATTAGGTGGTACATAAATATATACTCTAATTTTTTACTGGCGGTTACAAGTAAACAGAAATTGGCAAACTAGTTTTAATTTGGTTAATTAAATTTAACCTGGAAATGCAAAGCTTTAAGAGCTTCTAAATTTTGAACAAACTAAGATCAAATTTACTTAAATAAATGTAATTTGGTTTCGGAAGATTTTAGCATTTTTCTTAAATATACAAAACGATACGTTGTTGTTGTCAAATCCTTAAATTTTTTTTTTTTATACACCTTTATTGATATGGCTACTACATTCTTAAACATTATTAATTCATTAGTAAGGTTGACATTAGTACTTATGAGATAAGCATGAACTTGTGTGGGTCTGCTGGACCAATGTCCAGTTCCCTTGAGATATAATATTCATACGGTTAGCTCATGAGGCTTGATTCGTTTGAGCCGCCTTACTTCGTTTGTACTGTCTAGTAGTTGTACGGCCTCAACGTTGTTGTGGGTAAGAAGTCTCTTCTCATGTTTAATGGCACATTCGCGGATGACTTCGTCTATCAATTGTATTTTTAGATCATTGTGTATTCCCCTGTTAGTCACAAATCGGTAAGCGTTGGTGACCATTCGAAGAAATTTATTTTGAATACGTTGTATAATGTCTCTATTGGATTTATGAGTACAACCCCATAGCTGCGCACCATACATCCATATTAGTTTGAAGATAGTCTGGTAGACTAGTCTTTTGCAATACAGGTTCATTTTGGAATGATGCCCAATTAACCAGTACATTTGACGTTGTTTTAATCGTATCTGTTCAGCTTTTTGTCTCACTCACGTTTCCAGTTGAGCCTTGAATCTAAATGCAGACCAAGGTATTTTGCCGATTCAGCCTGCGGCACTTGTACTCCATTGAGGTATATGTGTAGACTGTTATTTTTGTGTTGGAGCGTAACTGTCACATGGGTTGATTTGAGCTGATTAAGGACGATTTTCCAGTCAATTGTCCATTTAGAAACGTTATTCATTGCTCGTTGAAGATTTTCCACTGCCCTTGGTTGTGATTCGTCTACTAACATAATTACAGTGTCGTCAGCGAACGTGCCGACGGTTTTATTCGTTGTAGGTATGTCCGCAGTGTAGAGAAGGTAGAGGAGGGGTCCCAATACGCTTCCCTGCGGAACTCCCGCTAGCATTGGATAAAAGTCAGAACATGTTTCTTCATGGATGACTCTGAATTGGCGATCAGAGAGGTATGATTCAATCTGCTGCCAATAGTTTTGTGGTAGCATTTTGCTCATCTTGAATGTCAATCCCGCGTGCCAAACCCTATCAAAGGCCTGAGATACATCCAGAAATACGGCGGGGTAATATTTCTTTTCTTCTAACGCTTGCTCTATTACCGTGGTTATTCGATGGACTTGATCTATTGTGGAGTGGTTATTCCTGAATCCAAATTGAAAATCAGGAACGTTTACCATTGGCCTTAGACGTTTTAGTAGTAGTTTTTCAAACATCTTTGATAAGGTCGGAAGCAGAGTGGAAGTGTAATTGGTCTGTATGATGTTACTTCTTCATCTGGTTTACCTGGTTTCTTCAACATAATTATTTGGGCCGTTTTAAAGTATTTAGGTACATACTTCAATCTCATACAGGCATTAAATAAGTATGTGATAATGATGATTGCTTTGCGTGGAAGTTCCTTGAATAGACCCTAGGCCCGGTGATATTTCATCAATTCCTGGTGCCTTTTTTTGGCTAAGACTTTTGTCGATTTTTTCAGCAATTTCCATTGGCGTAACCCTTTTAAAATTCTGATTTGGTTGATAGACAGGTGTTACGTCAATGTTGGATTGAATGTCATGGGGTTGAAACACTGTTGCTAGGTGTTGAGCAAAGAGCTTTTTCTTTGTCTTGTCGAACCCAATTGCCTTGAGCATTTCTTATAGGTGGTACTCGAACTACAGGTCGTTTAAATTTTCTGGTTGCTTTCCATAACGAGTAGTCCTTATCCATTTCTGGACCTAGCCCGCTTAAGTAGTTGTCGAAGCAATCCTGTTTGAAGCTTTTGATTAGCCTATTGACTTTGTTACTTATTCGATTGAAGGTGGTTTTGTCAGCGGGATTTCTGGTGAGATGCCATATTCTCCTTGCCTTTTTCCTTCCCTTGATTTTTTTCCTGATTTCAGCCGGGTATTTGACTTCAATCTCCGCTTTGTCCTTTAATTCTGGAGTAGCTAGACTGGCGGCCATACGAGTGTATTCAATGAAATTGTTTGTTTGTTGTTTCAATTCTTCATTACTTTTAATACTAACTTTTAATTCAACTAGCTCTTCCAGTTTTTCTCTGAAGAGATCCCAGTCCGTGAATCTATTAGAAAGGTTTTGCTTTTTATTTTTCTTGATGACTATATCGCTTACTGACAACAGTACAGGAATTTGATCAGATGTTAAGTCGTTAATTCCTTCGAATCTAGTGTAACTGGGTGAATTACCTTTTATGATGAAGAAATCTAGCAGATCTGGTATTTTTCCTGCATCCGTTGGCCAATACGTTGACCCCCTTGGAGACAGATATTCACATTTGTTTTCATGAATGGCATTGAACAAAGCATTTCCTTTCCCAGGAGAAATTAGCCTGGAACCCCAAGCTGTATGTTTTATATTATAACCCCCTCCAATAATAAATCGTGGACCTTGATTATTAAAGACGTTATTAAATTGTAACTTCGTTGGTGTATGCCGTGGGGAACAGTATGCTGCCGCAATATTTAGATCTGCGCCGTTATATTGGATTGAGATAACAGTTGCTTGCATGTAGCTTTCTCGAATATCCCCCTTGTTGATTATGTTTGATATTATTTTTAATTAGTACAGCTGAACCACCTCTGGCTCTTTTACTAGGATGGGTTGTCCAGTAGGAATTAAATCACTTTATTCTGAAAAAGCTGTTGTTGGAGAAGTGCTTTTCTGAAATAAGTGCGTAATATCTATGTTGTTTGTATGGAGAAATATTTCCAGTTCTTGGGCTCGTTGGTTGAGCCCATTAGCGTTCCCAGTAACAATGCGTAGGAACGAGTTAATCATTTGTGTGTATGCTGACTTTTTTTTGCTAGGCGGATAGAAATTAGTTTCTAGTTTTGCCATCCTTTCTGTTAAGTGACCAAGTGTCTGTTGAATTTGACTAAGCTTTTTAATAATTTCAAAGTTATTAGACTCGTTATTAACTACTGTGTGTTTGTTGTTTTGGTTTGATTCATCAGCAGATAATTTGATGATTTGCGCATATGATAATCCAACTGTGGATGTTGTGATTGTTGTTTGTGGTTTAGCAGCTTTGGTTTGTAATCGCTGTACTACTCTTGTTCTATTTTCTGTTGGCTTTTAATTTTGTTCTGATATACACAGCATTTGGATTGCAGGCATTTTGGTAATTACATTTAATAAATTTTTCAGCCAACCAACTGCAGTGTTTCCTGATTAATACCAATATCATAAAAACCAACGCAGCTTTGTTATGTTCGTAACACGGATTTTCTGCACAGTAAAATTCTTCATTTGTGATGCTTATATTATTTATACAAACTCCTAAAATATATTCCTTTAAGTTTCTAAGCCTTCCGAAATCGCTATCTTCACAATAATTTTTGTTGATTATTAAAAATTCCGAGGGACTTTCTAAAACTTCGGGGTTCTTGATGAAAGTGCTCTTGCATCTGGAGCATTTTATTTTTTTATTAATTTTTGAAGCTATATATCCTATAAAATATCGCATTGAAGGCTCTTGGAGGGGAACATCAAGATTAAAAAAAATATCTGATCTGTCCTAGATATATTAGAAAATGGTGTCAGGATTTTTGTTGTGGTTATTCTTGCAATATTGTGGTTAAACTCGTGCAAAGATAAATTTCGATTGTTGCCGTTAGCCGATCGAACCTGAGCAAATAAATTTTCGATAGGGTCCTGGTTAAATCTTGAGGTAACATTGTAGTGAATTCTAATATTCTCTGATAAAATTTGTTTGGATACTTCTTGTACGCCTTTAATAGTTTGTATTAATCCTTTAAGATAATAAACGGTTTTTCCTTTAACAACAGACATTTGTTTAATGTAGTCTGTCATATACATATACAAGAAATTAGTCGACTTCATTGCCTACTGTATATGCGCATCTATATTTGTTTTTATTAAATTTGCTTTTAGGGTTGAGACAATCGAACAGCCTATGTCGAATTTTTCAATAAATTTATATGTAGTGACATTTTGTTTAATTGTACAGCGGTTTTAATAGCAGCAGCAAACACTTCTACTAAAAATTTGAGTAGCTAAATGAACCTCATTGATAATATATTTGTAAAATACAACGGCCGCGGTAAGATAGAAAATACCTCTCATATGAAATTTAATAAAACTTCTCAACTACATGGTTAATTATAATAATATTCGAAGTAAAAAATGAAAAATACCTATTTTTAAATAGATGGCGTAGGGATGACGAGTAGCGTTGGGTTATCATTTGTATTACAGCTTTCACTCACATCAAGATTGTCGCTTTTATCAGTCGATTTTGTAGAATTTGCAAAACCATGCAATTCTTCACATTCGCTTTTACTTTACTTATGTATTTAAATCTGTCCGCTTGCCACTGGTGGGGGCTATGACAACAGGTTTATTTCACTTGTTGCACGATTTAAACTAAACCAAAAACTGTTTCCTGCCTGCCATCGGTCGTGTTTATATACAAGAAGCTTGATACTGCTCTCTGTCATCATCATCATAATCATCTTCATTCTTGTGTATTCTGTTTATGACCCATAATCACATCTGGAAATATCGTTTATGGCTGGTCATAATCATCATCATTCATTATTGTCGACGGGTCGTGTGTGTATGTAGATAGATCATTATGCATTTGTGCGTTGGTGTACAAACATGTTTCGATGTCCACAATAAATAATTTTAATATAAACATCGGGTATTCGACAAGCATCGAACCATAGACCTTTATGTTCGTACTACGCTTCAACCGTCTGAGCTATCGTTGTTCATAATGTGAACTCGTTATATGATGGGCATAATCGTCACAATATGTTGTTATTGTCAAAATCGTAAGTGTTGTTGCTGTCAGATCTATTAAAATTTTAATTAGCTGTGATTATCGATGTCAAATTTCATTCTCGTACAATTTTTAGAAATAGGTTTGTTTATAATATAATTTAGTATTTGGTGCAAAGCTTGATGAGCTTTAATGTTAAGAACAAGCTAAAAACAGGCAACGATCAAATTATCTTTAATAACACATTAAACAATTTAGCTTCAGATTCTTAAATTTTTCGTAAATACACATTTTACGTCACAAGTTTAATTACACCAATTTGATATGTTGTTGTTGTCAACATTTTAAAAAGACGTTCTTGCTGTCAAATTTATTCAAATTTCAATGAAATGTCATTTTCGTCTTCAAATTGTATTCTTGTAAAATGTTTAGTCAAAGATTAGCTTATTCGAAAGAGTATAGGGGACCCAAGGTGGGTTCTGGGGATTGAAATTTCACTTGCCTTATGCAGTGGCGTAACTACAAATCCCGGCTCCCGGGATTGTTGGGTGCTAAACATAATTATTGTACTTATGAGCAAGTAAAGCTTTTAGATAAAAACTTATTTCGTCCTTCTATCGGGCCTCGCACTATTTAAAAGTATCTGCTCATGACTAGACGAAAGAAAACGTGATTCATTTCAAGGTCCTCAAATAAAACGAAACAACTAGCTGTGGCGTTTTCTACATATATCGATGAAGCATTACAAATTTTGAATATAATTGAGAAATATCACGAATATCGAAATAATCTCAAAAAATTTCAAAATTTACATATCTTGAATATTCTTGAAAGTTCTCAAATATCGAATTATTCGTAAATAGGTACAAGGAAAGAAAATCCTCACCATGTAAAACGTAAAACACCTGTACATTCTTGAATAATTTCGAATAGCCTAAAGGGATATTGCGATTCAGCTTTATACATGTAACTCTACACAAGTCCTCAACGTACTCAACAACATTGTCATACAAAATTCGAATAAATTTGAAAAACTGTAATAATCTCGATTAATCCTAGAAATGTCGAAAAACTTAAGAAATCTAGAAAACGCGGAACAATCACAGAAAAATTCGAATAATCTCTTGATTATGTGAATCTCGATTGATCTCGAACAATTTTAATAATAACGAAACATCTGGATATTAATGAATAATTTCGGAAAGCTTGTCAAAATTTAGAAAATCCCCGAAAATTTCGAAATATTCCGAAAATTCGTGTCAATATAACTTAATGTTACTAATACTACTAAGCAAGTTAAGGCTAAGCTCAACAAAACGATATGCAATAAGAATGGAACCCTTAAATAGTATCGGATAATTTGTTAAATATAAAACAAACATATTCTTAGAATAGAGTCTAAGTTTGTTAAATAACAACGAACTACACTCGAATAATCTCGAAACATCTCGAATAACCTGACAGTTTCGAAACAAAGAATCACCAACTAAGGCTCAACCATCAAAACCTCATTTCCATGTTAAACTCCAATAATCTCGAGAAATTTTTAAAAGGACCAAAAGATAAAATCCGAGACAATGTATCCCGCCAAAAACAACCGAAAAAAGCACTAATAAAATTATAATTGACTGTAGAGGCTAACTGACGATTGAAGAAAGTTTCAACAATTTGTTCTTGATTTTTATGAACATCAAAATGGTACTTCACAATCTGCTTAGCAGTATCTTAGCTTCCTTTTACAAATCAATTTCAACTTTTTCTGATCAAAACTTGATTTGAAAAAGTTTCAATTGGTTTTGTGCTAATAATTTGATATATAAAACGTTAAATTTGAAATGCAAAAAGGGTAAACTTGGAGTACAAAACGTATATTATACAAATAAATTAAACCAAACACTAAAATTGTTATCCTATGATGGCGAAAGCTTTGATTTCAAACGAGTTTAGCAAATTTGATTCTAAATCTATGTAGAATATTCCAGAATCTAAAGGCATTTTTATTTCTATGGAGTCAGATTACAGAGAAGGAATTGTTGGGCTTGACGAGCACCTTATCTTAAAAATTTTCTAGAAATATCCCGTTTTATAAATTTTAAATGGTCGTCTACTTTAAGCTTAATCTGAGCTACAATTTATCTAGTCTTGACTTTGAACTAATATTCAAACGCTCGATAAATCTCGTGGGCCCAGCTACAGCTGCTGCGGATACCTAGTTACGTCACTGGTAGAGATTCGTATTGTCTCACTATTGTATTAGAATCGAGTGAGATACAGTATCAAAATCTTTTTTAAAGTCAGTATAAACACAATTAACTTGATCCCCCATTTCAATATTGCTAAATACAAAATTTGTAAAATCTAATAGATTTAAAGTAATAGAAAGTTTAGAAAAACCCATGCTGAGAGGGACTAACTCAATATTTAACATCACTGAAAATTAAACACTATACCAACTATTCGAAGATTTGACTAAACCTATTTAAATTTGAAATCTGCTTTTAATTTTGGATATCACTTGCAACGTGCTTTTAGAAGACTGGAACTAAATAAGCTTTCTTTCAGAACAGAAGAAAATAAATAAAATTTAGTGGTTTAATTAGCTAAGGTTTTAGACGAAAAATGAAACAATTAGACAAGTTATCAGAACCAGCACCTTTTTTAATATCCGATGAAATAAAAAATTTAAGAAGTTCGTCGTATGGAAGTTCTATCCATAAACTAGAAATTCCGTACCAAGCGGTAATCGGTAATGCTTATTTACCTTGACTTCAGACGATTATAGCTGGCCAACACGTTATGTAAGTTTTATAGTTCTTCATATGGATGTTCTATCCATCATCTACAAATTTCGTACTAAATGGTGTATGGTAATGCATATCTAGCATGACTTCAGTCGACTCTAAACGACAAACTGCAAATACGTTTTTTTTATAGTTCGTCATGTAGACTTTGGTAAGTTGGATTTTAAGTAATTTGGTTTCAGATCATTCAAAGGTTAATTACTCAAATGTGATATGTTTTTGTTGTCAAAATCTTTAATGAGGCGCTGCTGCTATAAAACCTATTCAATTTCAAATATTTGTGATTTTCAACGTCAAATTTCATTTTAGTAAAATGTTTAATCAATGATTGGCTTATGATATAATTCTCATTTAAGTAACTGGTATAGAGCTTTATGAGCTTTTAAGTTTAAAACAAGCTAATAACGATTAAATTAAATGAAATAACACTTTACTTAATTTGGTTTCAGATTCTAGTATTTTTCTTAAACACACATTATACATGAAACGTTTAATTATACCAATATGATTATGTTGTTGTTTTCAAAATCTTAAATGAAAAGTTGTTGCTCTCAAATGTAATAAAATTTGAAATGTAATAAACATTGAATTTCATTTTTAAATAATCGTTTTAGTAATAAAAAATTGTACAATGCTTTATGAGCTTTTAAACTTAGAAATGGGTGAAAACAAACAACGAATAAATTATGTTAACACTAATAGTGTCTCAGACTCATTTGTAATTTTAAGGAGGAAAATGCACAACTAAAGCTTTTTTGTTTTATATTATACTTTATTATTAACAATGCTACAAAATTTAGTATGGGAATTGGTCGGTCGAATTATATTAAGACCCAGTGGGTGTCGTCTGTAAGTAGTTGCATTAATCTGTTTGTTAGTGATGTAGATGCAAAGAACTGAGAGACCTGTATCTATTTCTATTTGGTACAACCAATTCTTGTTCTAAATTTATAAGAAATATTTTGGTAATCATCATTTATCATTTGCTAATTGGCTTACTGTAGCATTAAAATTACTATTATTTTCATTTATATTTTTTATAGTATGGCAAGAGGTTCTTGATTAAGTTTATTTTTTTGAAGAAAATAAATGTCAGCCAAAAAACGACAAAATAAAATATTGGCTCGATTTTGTTCTGGATCAAGCTTTGAATTTTGAAAACCGAAAACATTTCATTCATTAGGCTTTCTCGCTTGAAAAGTAAATCCTCTAGAACTTTCAATATGTCGATCTCTACTAAAACATGTGAAATCCTTTATTCACCACTCTTTGTACTAATTCGAAACTATGCTAAACCTACTCCTATATGACGTTGCAAAGACTATTTGTTGTTGAACTATCGCAAATCTACCAAATTTTCACTCGAAATTTGTCAAGTTTACATGAAATGTAGTGCTGGCAAGAACCCTTTCTCGAAATTGTTACATTCGTATATCAATAGTACGGATATTTCATGACTTTTCGAACTGATCAGTCTTCTGAATCGTCCTATTGATTTTGTGTTCTAATGGCTTTTTGGCCTTTTATTTGGAATTCGACCTGATAATCTTTTCGTTTAATCAATCAGATAATCAATCTATTATAAAATATAAAACCCTCAGGAAACCTCTGAGTGCCGGTTATGTATCTCTCATTTTTCGAGCTACGAGTTTTGAGAGTTCAATTTACAAAGCCGCGTTACGAGTGCTGGAAATTTCTTGTAAAATCGCGCTTTGTCGTAATTTAGTAAAATTCTATATATTCGTTTAATATGTAGCAGTTCAATCATTCACTCAATCATAAATGCAACCAACTATTCATTTTACTCATACATTTTATTTATAAATTTCGTTTCTCATCTCACCACCAACAATCATTTCAAACAACCATCCGCACAAAATCCAACTGAAATATTTATCAGTTATACTTCCCTGCTTAACTTTATATCTGGATACGTCAATGTCGTCCGTTAGTCAGTACCAGTATTGTTTAGCTTGAAATGATCGAAATGTTCTCTTTGTCTTTCTCGCTCGAGTATCGGATAAATTCAATTGCATGTACGGTACAATCGAACATTGTACCATCATCAGTCGATTTCTAAATTTTCATATACTCGGTTTGTTATTTTTTAAAACATAAAATACGTAGTGGTGAAAATCAAGTTAAAAATATTTGTGTTATGTAAAATCAAAAAGTGAATATTGTGAAATATAAAAATAATTTAAATTCATAAAATTGTAATTGCCAATTTCTAATAAAAAATAATTTATAAGTTCATATTGTGAGTGTGTGTTATTGAAAATTAGTGTTAGTGCGCTCATCGATATTTGTATTCTTATAACGGGATAAACATATCAAATATACCCCGTTATAAATACTTACATAATAATAGACACACCACCAGACGTCCTAATTTTCGGATTTGGTGGTTTAACATTTTTTTCAATAAAGTTTAATTTACCTACATTGGAATGAATTGTCTTAATAGGGATTATTCGAGATGTTGCTGACTTGCAGGTATGTGATATTTTCGATATTTTATGTGATTCTTCGAGCTTTATAATTTAGTTTGGAGTGAATTTTATATTTATTTATTTATATATATCATGTATAGCCTACAGTGATAACAATCAGCTATACAAACATGTTAAAAAAAAAAAAAAAACACAAAAGGAATAAAATATAGATAGAAAACGCCGACTATTTAGTTTTTATAAAAATTTAAATAAAGCTATCTTAAACGACTCTCTGGACATATTGAAATCGAAAACACCATACACTGAATTAAAATCTCGCGAAGCTCTCAAAAGTGGTTCCAAAAGGCCGTAATTTGTTGATACCCGGTTGACGAGTAACAGTCCATCACGTGGACGCATTTGACGTTCTGGAGCGTAAAGATTTAAGCGCGAAAGCAGCTCGGTACATTCGATTCGAGAACTGAAAATATCGCAAATGAATTAAGCGTAGCATTGCGTTAGAATCTTAAAATTACATATTTTCAGATTTTTGAATTAATCTACAGATTTTCATCAAATTTGATTAACTTTAAGTTGCGTTTGATTCCCTTTAAGTTGCCTGCCATCGAAGTTATTCGAAAATCGAAAGATTTTTCGATTATTCGAGTTTACTTTGGAGTGTTCGATTCAGCGTAGTATTCTGTTTTGTGATCTAGATTTCCAAATTTAAATAGCGTTGAGTGGCGTTTTATAGCCAAATTATAACCATTATATTATTCAATATTTTCAAGATTATTTGAGGTTTTGCGAAGGGTGGTCCTTAGTGGTTTCTCGTTTTTTCAAGATTATTATAAAATACCAATTTTATTCGAGTTTTCTGGGAATATTCGAAATTCTTTGTGAATATCTGAGCTACAGTATTCTAGAAATGTTAGCCTATTTGACCATTTCGAGATTATTCGATTATTTCCAAATTGGGCGGGTTTCTCGATATTCCTTGAAATTTACAAGAGTTTGAGCTGCGTCTTGTTACAATATAGCACTGAGCGATATACTGATAAAATTGGAAGATGTTGAGTTACAAAGATGACATTTTTTTGTGCATATTTCAAATTTGCCAGGGTTGCTTCTTCTCGAGATTATTGTTGAAGAATTGTTGCGATTTGTGAGATTAGACGTTCGGTAAATTATCGAGATTATTGCAGATTATCCAAACTATTCGACTGTTTTCAAGGGCTCATCCCGAAAAAATATTATAATTAAAATAAAACACGAAAAAAACCAGTTTAATCCAAATGAAAATTAATAAATTTCTATAAGAGTAAAGCCATTCAACATATTCTACAAATTTTCATAGGTATACTAATTTAAGTTCTGTTGGTAGTGTATTCAATTTACTATGAAGAAACCTTAGTTATATATATACTGCCAATACCAGGTATACCTAATGCTTAATGATTTTTTATTTGGGGCCATGATGCTAGCTAGCTAAGAGTTTGTCAGCATCCCAGGTTCAAATCATGAAAATAAACATATGATTTTTAAAAATTTGTGTTTTTATTGTTTCGCATGTGATATATAGAGCAACCTTAAATTATAAACAGCCAATACTAGCTAAAACTTAAATTCTGTGTGGCGATATTAGAGATAAATACCGCTAACGGTACATACCACCAGATAGGTCTTGGATATGCTAAGGAACCAGGAATAGGTCAAATTCATATCATGGAGATAAGACACATAATTTTGAGTACAAATAAAACGCCTTTTCGTACACTGGACGCAGTTGAAACTTAAATTCTGTGTGGCGATACTAGAGATAAATACCACTAACGGTATATACCACCAGATAGGTCTTAGATATGCTAAGGAATCATAAGGAGACGTATAATTTTCAAAAATGTCTTAAAATCATCAATTGAATTTATTAAAACGAATAAATTCAAAGAGATTTTGTAAATGATTCGACACAGTTTGGTAACTTGAAATCATCATTTGAATTATCTTCTTATCTCCATGATATGCATATGGCCTATTCATGGTTCCTTAGTATATCCGAGACCTATCTGGTGGTTTTTACCGTTAGTGGTGTTTATCTCTAGTATCACCATAGAGAATTATAGTTTCAGCTGGAGTCAGTGTACGAAAAGGCGTTTTATTTGTACTCAAAATTATATGTCTTATCTCCATCATATGGAGATGGGTTATTCATGGTTCCTTAGCATTATCTCTAGTATCGCCAACAAAATTTATGTGTCAGCTAGTATTTGCTGTTTATAATTTAAGGTTTCTCAAACAAAAACACAAATTTTTAAAAATCATATGTTTATTTCCATTATTTGAACCTGTGATGCTGACTAACTATTAGCCTAGCATCATGGCCTATCCTCCCAAATAAAAAATCATTAAGCATTATATCTGGTATTGGCAGTATATAAGTTAACGAAACGATGTTTCGGAGAGTTAAAAAAATGTAATTTATTATACTTTTACGTACAAAATTACTCTAACTTAAAACTAACAATTTGTCTTTTTTATATAAAAATAAAATGTTAACGTCAGCTTTCTTATATTGACGTTGTATATAAAGAATTTGGAACGTTGATTTGTTGAAACACGTTCCGTTGACACAGCATTTGTGGTATATGGCATGTTACTACATAAAAAATAGGTTTCAAATTATGTCTGGGAATTTGGTTGATGCACCATTTCTGGTATATAGCATATTGCTAACTCTTCCCCCTTTAAAGATCCACGGCCCGTGGGTCATGTATTTAAGGTAACCGTATATGGACCTCTGGTAAACAGCTGAAAATCCCTTGTTGTTGAGCTGTTTTCTGATGCCGTATTTTGTCACTGAGAGAAAAATACATTCTCATTGATAAAAATACAATCACAGTCAAAAAAATACTATTAATGATCAACCGATCGCAAATTCTGATAATACAATAGAATTTTCTGTTAAATTTGATTCATCATATAATATCATATTGACAAACTTTTATAAAGTATCAGGCACACATTTTGTTACATCAATCATATAGATAGAACATTTCTTCACATAAATTTTTATTTATAAGCTTTATTTAGTATATAACAAATACTATTAAATTTTACATTTTTTCCCTAATTACAAATACATAATTTAAAACTTTTCTTTACAATAATCAATTAAACTCCTCTTAAATACTTTTAAACTAGTTTCATTTTTTAAGTTACTTGGTAGCTTATTAAATAGTGACAAACCATTACAAAATATCATGTTTTTGGTTTTCTCATTGTTATACTTTTTTATTCTAAAATCATATCTGTTCCTTAGCCCATAATCATGAACATCACTACCAAAAACTAACTTATCATAGAAATATTTAGGTAATATCTTTTGCTTCATCTTAAAAATGAAGATTAATATATTCATTTTTATTCTTTGTTCAACACTTAACCAATTTAGAGTTTGCAGCATCAAATTGATTGACGTATATTTATTTACTTTAAGGATACACCGCATTCCCTTATTTTGTAATTTCTGTAGTCTATTCATCATTTCTATATTACACATAAATAAAATTGAACTACAATATTCAAAATGTGGTTTAATTATAACATTATATGTATATATTAATTGCAGTATTCATTGAAATATTTTTACGAATATTATACAGAAAATGAATTTTTTTGGCTATTTTTTTACAAACGTAGTCCAAATTATTTTTAAAATCCAATTTATCATCGATAATTATACCTAAATATTTTATTTCATTAACTGTTTCAATGACTTGATTATTTATATGTATAACACTATCTTCATTACTATTGATAAACATGCATTTCGTCTTCGCTATATTTAATTTCATTTTATTCATCTTACACCGTACATCTATTTTTTCCAAATCCTTGTTGATTTTTATTGTAGCCTCCTGAACGGTTTTTTCCACTACATATAAAAGCGCATCATCCGCAAAAAGGAAGATAGTAGACCATTCAACTGATTTGTAAATGTCATTTATGTACAACAAAAACAACACAACACCTAATATTGTTCCCTGAGGTACTCCTATTGAAACATCTATCGGAGTGGACACTACTTCATTTATTTTTGTTCTCTGCGTTCTTCCATTTAAATATGACTGAAACCATTGAAGTTCTATATTTTCAATCCCCAACTCTCTCAGTTTTAAAAGAAGAATGCTCCTATCAATTGTTTCAAATGCTCGTTTAAAATCCAAAAAGACTGCTACCACAATTTTTTTATCATGCACAGCTTCTTTCCAATTTGCTACCACCATATTCAATAGAGTTTCACAGCTGAGGTTACGCCGAAAACCAGATTGAAAATCATATATTATCTGGTTATCCTCCAAAAATTGTCTGAATTGCGTATACACTGTCATTTCAAGAACTTTAGCTTCAGTTAATATCATGTTAATTGGCCGAAATTCCTCACATTTAATTGTATTAGATACTTTTTCTATAGGAACCACTGTCGATTGCTTCCATATATTTGGGAATACTCCAGTCACCAAAGAATTGTTTATAATCGATTGCAAATTTCCGCCTATTAAGTCAAAACTATCTCTAATCATATTTCTACTCACAAAGTTAATGTCTTTCTTGTTGTTCATTAACACTATAATATTTAACAATTCACCGCAGCTTATCTGTTTGAAAACAAAACGATTTTCTCGTCTTACAATTTGATTTATATAAGGTACATATGAAATAATCGCATTTATAGAGTTAATACTATTAACAAAATATTCATTAAAATTCTCAGCTATTGCTAATTCATCACTTGTTAAATTATTCTCAAATATTACCTCTCTAATACTACTATGAGATTTCTTCAAAACCAGAGTTTTTAAATTTTTCCACATTTGTTTTTGATCATTTGAATTCTTAATTTTGTTTTTAATATAATGTCTTTTTGCATAATCTAGTTTATTTTTATATAAATTTCTACTTAATCTATAATTATTCCAATCATCATCAGAACCCACAGTGCACGCTATTTCATAAAACCTAATTTTATTTTGTTTCTGTGTTCTTAGTTCCTCTGTATACCATGGACACATTTGATTTGTAAAAGTTGTATTCACTATGAATTGTTTAACAACATCATGCAAATTATTACTAAACTTTTCCGCCTTAAAATTACAATCCTTATAATATATTGTCATGATATCGTTCTTACATAATGCACTACAAAATTTATTTATATCATATTTTAAAATCTTAAAATTGTTACTGTTATTGCTATTATTATTACTTAAATCACTACCATTACTTATTATTATTTCTATAGTTTCATGATCACTAATTTTAAAGGCTTTTTTAATCTCACACCTCATATTACGATTATCATTTACAATCACATAATCAATTATTGATCTTGATGTCTTCCAAATTCTTGTATAATCTTTGACGATCTGCTTTAGTCCACAATCTTGAATTATTTCCTTAATGGCTTTTTTATCAGTTTCATTTGTGTTCCAATCAACATTCATATCTCCACAAATACATATTTTACTATAATTATCACCAATTTCACTCATATAACTATTAAGATTATGCAAGAATTCTGCATTCTTATTTAAATATCTTGGCGCTCTGTAAAATACCACCAGGAACAGCACTGAATTAAAGCATTTTAGTGTAACAGCTAGCCACCAAAAGTCTAAAGTTAAGATATATTTTTGGATCACTTCAACCTTCCAATACTCCTTTACGTATATACAAACGCCACCCGTATGTCTTGATGAGGAATCAGCTCTCACTAATTTATAATTGTCTATTTTTACCAGATCATCATTGTCGATATCTGTTAGATGAGTTCCACTAACGCATATTATTTCAAAGTTCTGATTAATAATTAAAGCTTCAAGTCCACTTAAATTATTAGTCAAACCTTGTATATTTAGATACAATACTGAATATTTCTTTAGTTGCTAATAGATTGTTCTATTTTTTAATTGTTTTAGTTTTCTTAAATAAACTGGACATGTAACACTTTTGGTTTCGTGATGAATATCAATATCCGTTAAACCTAAATTGGTTTTTGCTCTTTTACAATTCAAACACACGGTAGCGTCTAATTTACACTGAGAAGTAATATGATCATTTTCACCACACTTGTAGCAACAGGCTCCCGCTTTACAGTTTTTAGCATTATGATTGTAACCTAGACACTTCAAACATCTCAGGACCCTACTATGTTCATAAACCACACACCTATCCCACTCTATATTTAATTTACCAAGGCTCATGATATTTTTATATGCTTCACTATCTACTTCTATAATTGCATTATATGACCCCTTTTTTTTGAACGATTCGTACACTTTATGGCACTGCAATTCAGTAAAAGAAAAATTGTTTTGTGCCTTTATTGCCTTAACAACATTATCCTTGGTTATATTGTCACTCATACCTACTATCAGGATATTCGGATTTTTTAACTTGGGCGCGTTTATAACATAATCATTTCCAATTTTTTCCTCTAGTTCCGCCTGTATTTTGTTCACAGAGTCCTTATTCAAACAGTTTATAATTACACCATCATTATTACGTAATTCTCGTATATTATTGATTTCCACCGATAGGTTTGCAGGCTGTATCGCTTTTTTTACCTCTTCTTTTGTCACTGCACTAACTTGGTTTTTTAAATTTTCTTTTGGTGTAATATATACTGGTAATTTTAAAATATCCGCAAATGACACTTTAGCTGTATTTTTTCCCACGGGATTTTCAGCATACGGCATTGCATGACCTTTGACTACATCATTTAACTGTTTTACACAATCATCTATTTTATTTCCTATCATATTACTTATGACCGCATTATTGCTATCAATGTATTTTATTATCCGCTCCGTTACTCCTTCATCAAGTTTCATTATTGTATCACTTAAATTTTTATTTACAACCACATTATTATCATCAAGTTTCTTATCCATTATTCTTACAGACTCATCAATTTTTTCAATTCCGTCTAAAACCACCTCATAATGTTTTTTAATAATTACAAATTTACCAAGACAATCTGTACACACATAGTTAATGCAAGCATTTTTAATTATTAATTCCACATCATACTCTGATAGTTGGACACACTTTCGATGATACCGCCTATTACAGAAACCGCTACAGGCAACATCTAAAGCTTCCTTTCGTCTTCCACAATCCACTCTCGCACATTCCATTTTTATGGATTTTTATTGAATTTTCCCGTTGAACATGAAACCATTCGAATATAAATCCTAATGTACTAAAACTATTTCTTGTTATTATTTTCTTTCTTTTTTTTAATTTATCACCATTTATACACAAGATTAAATATTTTATTATTTAAATTATTTAAAAAATTAATTAATGTAACTAAATTTGAACGGGCAAGACAAAACACGTGTTGCCTGTTCAACGATTGACACACATTTTAAATAGAATGTTAAGTCACACAGATATAATATTTACCATCCAGAAAGAATGTTGCTACACATAGATAGAATGCTCTTCCAATAGGTGGAAGCTTTCTTTACACAAACAGAATGTTTTTTCATACAGACCGAAGGTTTTTCGCACTGATAGAATGTTGCATCACATATCGCACGTGACAAAGAATAGTGACACAACTCAAAATTTCAGATTTTTCAGGAGAGCAAAAGAAAAAACGCTAATTTCGATTTTACTACACTACTCTCTATGGGCGTCAAAAAAGAAAGATCGGAAAATTAAGCCGTATCTCGTTATGTACAATAAATATGAAAACGTCACTATGTCTGGTTATGAAATCGATCATTGCGCATCTTTTCATCGAATTATCTCAAAAACTCAATTTTTTGAGTTGTGTCACTTTTCTATGTCATGTGCGATATATAAAATGGTTCTTCTATAGATAGAATCTTTCTCTTACAAATAGATTGTTTCCTCATTGAGATAGAATGTTTTCTCGCATAGATAGAATTTTTTTGTACAATGTTCACATAGATAGAATATATTTTTCATATGGATGGTTATTGGCTTTATGGAATTGATTAGTTTGATGGTAATCCTACAATTAATAATTTAGACCAGCAATAGGATTGTAATGCATTTTTGAACTTTTCGCAAAATTAAATAAATAAAACTCACGAGCAATTTAATTTATATTTCTTTATTTCAAAGATCACAAACAAAATTATTAAATTATTATCACAAATTCCAGGTGACTATATAAAAAATAAACAAATAATCCACTGACTAATTGAACTAAATTAAAAATGAAAAAATAAAAATAAAAGTTTTGTTAGTTACATTAAAAATAAATTACTATACATCACTAAGTTTAATTTGTATCTGATAGTTTTTTAATTATAAGATTGTTATTGGGATGGGCTTTATCAAAATCGATTTCAATACCGTAAAAATATTTTTGCAAGAAATTCCAAACTAAAATAGATGCTGCAGAATATTGTAAGTTGAACGTCATAAATATTTTAAAACAGGTGTCTACTGCCCGCAAATACACTCGCTTCGCGTCGTGTCCCAAACTCCCCTTCTCCCAAAATAAAAGCCTATTTTACCTATTTCATTACCCTTGCAATATCGTATGATGTTTTTTACTTTCACCAGGTGAATGATGTTTTTCTCTAGTATGCCGAATTCTTTTGAATGTCTCTGCGATTTAAAATATTTGTTGTATAATTTACACATCATTTTCTTTCCGGCTTGCTTCACGTAATACGTTCCGTAATCAAAATTTCATTTAAACAAAATAACACCCTAAGACGATCCTCAAGTAACATTTTTATTTGTCCATTGGTTCTCACATTACTGTGACAACTAATTTCCCCGCCTTTTTGTTGTAGCGAACCGTATACCACAGCAGCATTACAACGTATCACATAGCTATTTTGGCGAAAATAATTGTTTTCCATAGCTTTGTGAAAGCGGTATAAGGAGTTGTGGTTGTTGTTCACAACTTTTAATTGAGCGTGAAACGGTTGTAAAATATTTTGGAAGTAGGTATTTGAATATCGTCACATCCTGTAGAACACGCTGTCACAGCTCTCTGTCAACTATTTGAAAACTAATAATTGTGGTCAAAAAAAGAACTACACAACATAATCTACAACTTCTGCGCAAGTAAAATGGTAATAACAAAAGTTATTACAACCATTATAATAATAATCAGTTGTACTCATATTACAAAAATACAATATGTGTAACTAAACACAATATGACACTATAAACATAAAATATATGATGGAGAAAAATTTTACATTATTCTGATTGATATTTATGCAATTCTAATTTTCGATAAATATCGCACATATAAGCGAATGAAATAATGGGAAATACATTTTTACTGTAAAATGAGGATTTCTAGGTCGAAAAATGAAGCATCGCTCCAAATTTTTTGATTCCTGAGAAAAATTAAATTATGGTTAAAAATATTTAAAAAAAATAATTGATATTCAGATTAGATCATTGAACTACATTTTTTATTTTAATACGATTAATTTCAAAATGGAGTCGCATATTAGCTTTATAAATATGGCGTAATGCAAGTAAGGCACTACGATAACCGTTGTACAACCAGTACAACCAATTTTGTTAAATGGATTTGTACACGACTAGTATAACGAAAAAAACTTGTGAAGTTGTTATGAAGCAAACTTTCTGCATCCTGTAGTTGTGCTCAGAACCGATCTGACAATATTTATTTGTGTTAGGGTTTTGAAACAGATAGTTTTATTGACAATAAATGACATAGTTTTACTATCGTGATTCCATTCGCCCACTACAACACATTTTGGGCATCTGCATCCTGTAGTTGTGCTCAGAACCGATCTGACAATATTTATTTGTGTTAGGGTTTTGAAACAGATAGTTTTATTGACAATAAATGACATAGTTTTACTATCGTGATTCCATTCGCCCACTACAACACATTTTGGGCATCCATGTTTACCATTCAAATTTACAACACCTTTTAAAAACGCCCTCGCTGGTGAATCACAAACAAAACATCCGATGTTAATTTTCACGAGACAAAACATCTGATGTTAATTTTCACCAGTATTCAATAGCAATTTTAACTCATCCAAGAAAGGCCTATTTACAACCAGTTAATTTGTAAAGATCAAATTCAAAATATTCGGTTAAATAATTAAATATCACATTACCTTAAGAAATCTTCTACAGATTGAGGCTTCCCTACCCCACTCCAGATCCCAACTACCATTGGGCTGTATGTTGGCGTTTCTTAAATATTAAATAATACTGGCCAAAATTCTTCTCTGGAGCTTTTGTAAATTGGTAGGCCGCAAATATTAAAATTTAGAGATATACGAGTATCTAATGCTTTATCAATATCATGCAAAATGTATTTAAGGCAAACTTCAAGACCATGGTGCCAATAAATACCATGACCAATAGTTCTCAATTTTATAGATTTTGGTGTCTCGAGTAACGTTCGTGCAGCGGATGGCACATATACCGCCGTCCGCTTCTTTATTATTTTTAGCAATTCATTGATTGCTGTATGTCTAATATTGTGTGTTGTAGCCAAAATCCTTAAATCCTCTGTAAAATCAGTGTCATTCTCGTATTTTGATCTTCATTTTCACTGTCCGAGAAATTGTCCAAATCTTCATTAATGAGTTCATCTTCCACATTACAATCTCTATCGTCGAAGTCGTTCTGGCTGTTAGAAGGAATTGCTGCATTCGTCTGGTTACTCCCTGATGGATAATCTTGGGTTTGAAATTGATTATTCGCAGACGTCGAGTTTTCACCTGAACCATTTTCTATAAATCTGAACTTTAATCGATTCCTTATCACCAACCGTCTATATGAACCACTTTTTTATATTTTTTCCATTCGGAAATGTCCAATTTAGGTCTTCTATACATTTTTATTTAAATACGCACATATAAATAAATACAGAACTTGAAAATAAAATTCAAATGAGAAGTGAACAAAATGGCTTTAGTGCTCAATACATAAATGTGAAATATATATAGCTAAACAACAACTAAAGGATTAGCAAAACGGAACAAAAATTCAGATCACAACTTCTGATTTGAAAAGGGAAAGCGAATCTGAAATGGTGATGGTATTCAGCTGTAACAACTACTTGACAACAAATTTTGTGAACTGTTTTTTTCGGTTCTTTATTAGTGATTAAAGAAGTTGTCACGTGCATGTGCTAACCATCTTTGCAAACCAATTAGTACTGGATCTCAAATGGTAATAATATTTGTTGTGTAATGCATGTCCAACCAATTTTGCGAGCAAATTAGCTGGATGTATGAATCAGTGGTGTATTTTATTAGAAACAAGTATTTTACAACTACAATTTTCTGTCGAAAATTTTAATAAGTTTGACAACCATTCAACAAGCAATTACTGGTTGTGAAAACATTCTCACAACCTGAAATTAGTTGTGCACAACTAATAGTTATACGATGCTACTTGGGTCAGTTGTAAGTATTGCAAGAGTTTCATATAAAGGAACTTTATCTTCGGTTTTATTAGCTAAAAAATATCCAGATTTATGTTTAATTCCTTTATATTCAACTTCAGTATAAGCCATAATGTTATCTGATGAAAATAAATTCGTTATTTTCTCGTTTGAATGGCCTACTATTTATATGTCTCTGGATCGGTTGCTGGAAATAAATCACCAATAATGAGAGGCAAAAAGAATACAAAACATTTCATTTCACTTGCGCTCATATGTAAATGGTTTCTGTCAATATGATACATTTTGATTCGTTTAGATAAATTGCCAATATTGATTTCACCATAAAGAGCGAATCTCATTAAAAATCGAATCCGCCGATATTCCACGTCTATCATTACATTCTGATGTCAAGTAATGTTGATAATTTTCTGCATTACTTAAGGAACCAGGTAACCAGGTAATTCCTCGCATGTGTTTTGTGTTGAAATGCCAGCAACATAACAAAATCGACAGAAAAAATTTATAGAAAAAGATTTTGCAAACTCTAAGGTGATATTTGCACCTAAATTATCACCAATAATTAGACAAAGCACAAAATAAACTTTTCTCTAACCATTTTCAGTAAAAATATTAACTCATTCATTTTATATTTGTTTTAATTCTAATATAAGCCGCCTTACACTTAAATTTATACCATAATGCTTCATATCTGACGATTTTAATAAACCTGTGCAGGAGATATAGTATAATACATATAGTAATTGGGAACATTTTCTATCTGGAAATCCATGGCTTATTCCAGTATTTTTTTCTGTATGGGATCTTAAAGGATTATTTATTTCAAAATCATCCAAATATAAAAATAGGAATACACGTTTTATTTGGAAACAGTTCTAAGCCGCATTGCCAAAGATTACCTTCAATAAAATTAGAAATTCCGTTCACGCTTTTGTATGAGTTGCGTAAGATTATACCATACCTTAAAGTGATGTTTTAATTGTAATACATATATCAAAAAAAAATGTCTTCCATTTAAAGCAAATCATTTGAAAGCGATAATTACTTTGTTGAGGTCTAAAGTTAAGGGCAACGTCACTACTTCAAGAATTTTAACAATTATTTATTATATTTTGCCACGAATTAGTTTTTCCAAAACAAAATTAAAGCACTAATTTACCTTATAGTTTATGAATTATTTGTAGCAATTTAATTTAATTTTAAACACCAAACATTGATTTTATGCACCGAATATGTATATTAAACAGAAAACTTAAACTGCACCATAACCTTCGCTTGCGAACACATCGATTTACTGTGATTAAGTTACAGAAAACACATTAATTATTATTATATTGGGGAACTGCAGGGCAGATGAACTTGCTAGGCATGGTACGACTCTCCAGCTGCAACCGGAAAGGGCAAGTCTGGGGAGGCCTATCACAGCGCTGAGACAAGCACTTGGGAAGCAGGCGCTATCCTCAGCGGGGGAAAGGTGGTCTAACGCCCTCACCTGTAGAGTTGCAAGACAAGTTTGGCCAAAGCTGGACTTGGGGCGCACTAGGGCATTAATATCCTTACGAAGACGTGAATTAAGAACGGTCGTAGGAATTCTCACGGGACACTGCCTTTTTGGAGAACATGCAAGAAGGCTGGGCCTGGATGCTAATGACTTCTGCAGAAGCTGCTTGGACGAAGAGGAGGAAGAGACGTTGGTCCACTTCCTTTGCTCGTGTCCAGCATTGGCTCTCAGAAGGCACAAACACTTAGATAAGTTCAGGATGGACTGCCTCTCGGATCTCGAAAACATTAAAGTGCGGGACGTCTTACGCTACATAAGTAGCTCGAAATGGTTCCAATAGGGGTAAAAGGGGATACATCCTGTGGTATCACAATGGACCGTCACCGGTCTAAGTGTGCGTAAGCAGCCACTCCAACCTAACCTAACCTAACCTATTATTATATTGTGTAATGCAGTATTTCTCGAATTTTGCTTCGCATTATTTTCGGTTGCTATATTTAATAGACTTTCTTCGCATCAATAACGTCAGAGCACCCTGTATTTTATAGAGCCATAATCAAAAAATCTGAGCTTTTATAAGGGAATTAGAAACGAGGAAAAAACGAAACTTTTCATAGTAAAACACACAAAACATATGGGAAATCACTTTTTTTCCTAAGACAAATTTTTAAATGAAAAAATTACAAATTCTTAATTATGATTTCTGAAATACTTTCATAAATGTTTGAATTTCAACACACATGAATATCGTTTAAGTAAATAGTTTTCATTTTCTTGTAATAATTGATTTAATTAAATCAAAATATTAAAAAAATTTCATAACAACAGCATTCTGGTCAAATTGAAATTAAAGCTTACTACGATTCGTTTGGTCATTAAGTCAATCTACATTACATAGATGGCAGTGATGGCCGTAAAAACTTGGAAAAATCGTACCAAAAATTACCACCTGGGGAAATTTCAAGTGCAAAAATTGTAGGAAAAGCAAAACAAATTCACAAAATATAGGAACGTGTAATAATTTTGTGATTAAATAATTTTTTTTCGTATTTTTCTGTGACCATTTTAGACATCTTACGTACACTAGTAAAACTAAAGATAAATTTAGCAAGTATTATTTTAATTTGTCAGAGCCAACTTTGATGTATTTTTAAAAATGAAAGTTCGAAAAAATATATTTTAGGCATAATTTAATTTTAATATTTCTGAAATTAATATTTACTTAATACCAATATAGCCTATTTGTGTATTGTTCTTAAAGATATGTAGAAAACTTTTATATAAACATTTTATGACATTTTTGCTTTTTTCATTGAAAAACTTGAAGCTAAAAAACACCATTTTTACTATCGATTCCTATGGAAAGCAGTGAAAAGTTATACCACTAAAAAAGCTTCTAAAAAATACGTCATTAAGATTATGGCTCTATACTCTAGAAGGCTCTGATAACGTTCGCTACCACATTGATAGTAAAGTTGTGAAATAGATGATCATTTCTATTCAAAATACTATAATATTGAATGAAAAGTTCTATCATATGGAAAAATTTTACTATCATCATTTGATAGTAGATTTGTTAAAAAAATCGACAGTTGGTAATTGTAAATCGATCATCATTTAATAGCTTTCCTTCACATCAATAATGTGCATTATCATTTGATAGCAAATATTAGATATAAGAAAGGTATTATATTAATATAATGTTTTGAGAATTTTCATGTTTTTTTTATTTTACAACAACAATTGTGCTTAAATTAATAATTTGTTTTTCTCTACATTTTATTGCTTTATTACCTGTTTTCCAATTTAAGAAGGATCAAACTGCCGCAGCTCATTTTACCGTTTACGCCGTAGTAGTGAAATCTAGCACGTACGGCTATAGACCAGTTTTTGTTTAAACTATCTGCACATTGCATTGCTTCATACCAGCCTATAGCGCTGACATAAAAGGTGGGTCGGCCTATGGATTCTGCACTCTCAACAAGGGGTCATAGTTGTGATCATCTTCATCGCCAATCGTAAACAGATGATGAAAAATCTCTTTCCCATGCTACCCCTATAGGGATTCCAACCCGGTACCCCCCCGATCCAACCGCCACAGCTTTAACCACAGCGTTGGTTGGTCGGTAAATACCTTCCTGTTCTTTGTTTCCACCTGTTAAAAAAAATATATATGTATATACATACAACCTAAACAAAAATTATGAAACGGCATTAATGTGTATCAATAAGAAGGAAGAGGTAAATGGAAAATAACTTTGAAGTGACAGTCTATCATTCTGAAAAATATTACTACTAACAATTGATAATATCTTTGTTAATAAAACAGACCATTGATAATCTGAAATCATTCAAAGCTACCAACACTATCTTATTGATAGCAAAATTTATAAAGTTGATGAACATATTTATTAAAAATAATTTTGAAACAAAAGTCTTACCTTATTGAATGATATTACTATCAATAATTAATAGCACATTTATTAATATAACCGACATCGGATAATCAGAAATCATTTATCATTTAATAGATTTCCTTCATATCAATTGAGTAGATTATTATATTGATAGTAAATTTATGAACTGGACGATCATATTTATCAAAAATAATTTCGAATGAAATGTTGTATCGTTTTAAAAAATAATTCTATCAACAATTGATAGTACATTTGTTAATGTAGATCATAGGTAGTCTATAACCAGAAGTTATATCCATCATAGTTATGAATTGCTATCATATTCATAAATAACTTTTATTGAAAAAATAATCTTTTCAATTCAACAGTACGATGCTATAGGTAAAATTACAACTTCATTTTATTAAAGCGACAGTAAAATTTCTCTCAGTGGTAGTAATGATTTATTCTTGTGATTAAAAAAAAAACCGAAATAACCGTTAAGATCAAAATTATGATTCCAAAGTCTATGAGTCCTGATTTCTCGTGGTTTGTGAATAATTCCTGTAGTTTCTCTACGTTATTGAGGTGCAGATTATGAAGGTGTTCCGGATTTAGTTTCATACCTCTTTCTGTTATATTTGATTGAAGCACTGATGGTAATATCTGCGATGTGCGCGTTTCTTGGTTAGTATGAATCTCATATTGTTGATTGATATGGTCTCATCGTTGTATTGTACTAAAAAAATTACCCTCAAGATGTTTATATGTGTTGTTGCCCTAGATCTCCCCGTTAAAGTTGTTCAGGTAAATTGTGTGGTCGTTTAGTGTCTCAATTATTTGATTTTTGTTGAATTGGTAATCATAATTTGCATGCGTACCCCTTATTAGTTGACTGACACAATGATCGTCGTTTATTTCCTCCAGGCAGTTCTTCTCGCAAATTATAGTTTCGTAGAACATGTTGCATTTCTGCGTTATCCCGAATAATTGGTGTTGATTTAAAATAAGTTCCTTGTACTCTAAGTGAACTTTCTTATTTTGTTTTGTTGTTGATCTAATAAGAACAAGGTTATAGTCCTGTTTGCTTGTTTTCGGTACGAATATTACATATGATATTATGGAACCTTTTACAAGCATCGTAGGCTCTGTGTATTCAATCGCCTCTATCTCATTTTCATACGGGATGGTTTCGATTTCTGCAATGAATCGCCCGATTTCCATCTTGTTCATTAGGTTTGTGTTGATTATCTTACTTTTTGCCAATTGTGCAGCTCTAATTATTTCCTTTATTTCTTCTTTGATGATTCCAAGTTTATTGACCAGAATTTGCTGTGTTCTCCCATCCACATCTTCATGCAATGAGACGATAATTTGATTGTATTCGCTCAGGATTTTATTTACCGTTTTCATCAGGACGGTGTTGATTTGGTATGTTCGTTATTATTATTGATGATCTTGTTCTGACTATTAATAATCTGGTCCCAATCGGTGGCATCTGGTGTTCCCGCTAACCATTTCCATGCCGTTCCAGCTCCAATCCAGTTGATCGATCGTTTAACCCGTGTATTTTGACCCTTTAGTTCTGAAATTAGTTGGGTGATTTGTTCAACTTGATGAGGTATCTGATCTTTAAGAATGTTTCTTTGATCGATGTGATTAATTTCAGGTAAGATTCTTTCAATTATATCTTCGTAAATGGGTAGATTGATGACATGAACGATCTTGAAATCTTGAATTTTCCATTGATGATTCGTCCGGATCCTTGCTTAATTGTTACCAGCGGATTGTTGTGCTCATAGATTTTTAATGGTGTTGTTATGGTCCAAACACTGGATCTACAAGATGAAAGAGATGGTATTATATTAGTGTTGTCTTGATCTGCTCTATGAATCGTCCCATCTGTTAGCATATTCATATCTTCAGGGTCAGTCTGTGTGACTTCTGGATGAAAATGTATGATTCCTTTTTAGCGTTGAACGTTAATGATTGTAGAATTTTGATTTTAATACGAGTATTTTCCGAAGATTGTAAGAGAATTCAATCCAGTTTCGAACTGATGAGCTTATGATTATGAAAAAATCAATCTTCTCTTCAGGCCGCGGCGACTGGACTGATTATACCACAATTTACATTCTATATATACAGAATGTGCTGTGCATTTAAGTATTAGCGAATCATAACTAATACAGATGAACTCTCTTACAATTTTTCTTCTTCACAATATTCACACAGCTCTATTTCTGTGTACGCTAATGGCCTGATGTGAAGATTGATTTTTTCATAATTATAAGCTCATCAGTTCGAAACTGGATTGAATTCTCTTACAATCTTCGGAAAATACTCGCATTAAAATTTCATTTATTGGGGCTGTCTACCGAACACCAAAAAAAAAAATGGCATAAACTTTGTAGCTGTATGAGGAGTTGTGTTGTACAAGCAAACCTTGAATACGCTCTACATTGATCCCACGACATCGGATCTTGATCTATAAATGATCGGATATACTCAACGAGTGTTTTTTGGGACCTTTCTAGGCTTCCATTAGATTGCGGATGGTACGCGGATGTATTTATTTTATGTATTTTTAACACGTTACAAATTTTAGTAAATACTTCTCCCATGAAATTTGCATCTTGGTCGGTAAGTATAGATTTTGGGCAACCGAAAACATAAATTAAATTTTTGACAAAAGCTTCTGCTACAGTATCGGCCTTTTGATCTATGATAGGGACGGTTAAACAATATTTAGATAAATCATCTTGCATTGTCAAAAGGTATTTATTACCTAAGTGTGTAGGGAGAAAAGGCCCTACTATATCTAAAAATATTTTATCAAATGTAGCTTCAGAAGTCGTAGTGATGACCATAGGCATTTTCAAAGATTAAGATGATTGTTTTTTTTGGCAAGATGGACAAAGTTTTATGTATTTTTCTATTTTAGCTAGCATATTTCTAAAATAAATGAATTGCTTTAATCTTTTATAGGTTCTCTGTATTCCTTGATGTCCACCAAGGGGACTCGAATGATATTCTGATATCGCTCTATTAATATCAGGTTCGTTATCTAAAACTGTAACTGGTTTAAGAAAATTAGATCGAAGAATTTAAGTGATTTTTAAATATGGATGTGTGAGGATCAGTTAAAGATGAACTATTACCAGTGGAATTTGTATTTTTTTGATTTTCGGGGTTAATTTTACTTTGTGATTTAGTGGTTACAAAAATATCACAGACTTCCGGTTCACTACTTTGGCTTTCTGAATTTTCTAGACATATTCGACTTAATGACTCATCATTTTTGTTTGCTTTTCCAGGTTTATGTTTTACTATAAAATTATACTCTTCGAGTTCCAGTCGCCACCGAATTAATTTGGATGACGGATTGGATTAACTTCGTAAGAATTTTAATGGCTCATGATCAGTAACAACATCGAATTCTCGACCGTATAAATATGGGCGAAAATTTTGAATCGACTAAACTACGGAAAGAAGTTCCTATTGAATAGTGGAATAATTCAATTCCGGATTCCTTAGCGTTCTACTGGCGTATGCTACTGGCAAATCATCTCGCACGTTAATTTAAATGTTTTTTCGAAATTAGGATATTTTAATATTGGTTCATTTACTAAACTGTTTTTAAGTTTACTGAAAGCTTCGTCGCATAGATCATTCCATATAAATTTTGAATTTTTGTTCAAAAGCATGGTGCAACGGTTTAGCAATTTCTGCAAAATTAGGAATAAAAGAGCGATAATAACCGCATAGGCCTAAGAATTATTTAATTTCGGTTATATTATTTGGCCTAGGGTAATTATTAACGGCGTTTACTTTGTTGTAGTTTATTTTGGTTTAATAAAACAATTTTTATAGACGGTTTTAATTTTAAGTATTATAATATAATAATTATTTATTTATTAAATTTTAGTTTACAAATTTTAAATCGTAAGTTGAATATTGTTATTTGATGTTTTCAACTTGTATTCCACTCTTTTTCTGCTTTAATAATTTATTTTTGGTTTTAATTACACCTCGGTTTACGGGTGTATTTTATGTACAATATATTATAAGACTCATACAAGTTGAATAGATAATAGATACATTTATATAATAATAAGTATATAATTAGGCGTTGGAAAGTCGCCGGTGCGCCTTTGAGACCAAATGGCATCCTGGTGAAATGGTAGTGGCCAAGGTTGGTACTAAACGATGTTTTTTCTTTGTCGGCCTCATCCATGGGGACCTGGTGATAACCAGTGGCTAGATCTATTGTAGTAAAATACATTGATCTGCCCAGCTGGTCCAGGATCTCCGTGATGTTAGGCAAAGGAAACACGTCTCTAACAGTGACCTCATTCAGTCTCCTGCAATCTACCACCACACGCCATTTTTTCTCAAGATCTGGTGATTTTTTAGGAACGATTAGCAAAGGGGAGTTCCAAGGACTCTTGGAATTTTCAATAACGTTGTTTTTTAACATATCGGAAACCTGCTTGTTAATTTCCGCTTTCGTTGATTCTGGAAGGCGATAAGGTTTGATGTAAATTGGATTTGTCCCTGGTAAAATGGGTATTTTGTGACTTGTAGAATTAGTGGATAATAAAGTGTCGCTGGGTAAATAGGGACAATGGAATTTCTCTCTTCATTATTTAATGTTTCAAGATTAAGCTCATTTTCTAAAATTGATGTTCGATTCGTGACACTTGAATTAATTTTTAAATTTAGGATCAAAATATCATAATTCTCAATTGTGTCAATTTATGAAATTTGATAGATTCACTGAATTCTCATTTGTGTTAATCAAACAAACTAGCGAATTATATAAAGGAGAAATTATTGAATTAGCTATGAATATGCCAGGTGATAATTTCTCATTCAGATATACTGACGTTTCTTGTAGATTAGGTATAAATATTTTAGCTATTTTCTCGCATCGTGGTGGGATTTATACGTGATTAAATGGTAAGATGTCAACCAAGACATATTGTTTATTAATTAAAATTGATAATTTATTGGTTGAGAAATCAAGTTTACACTTATGTTTAGTAAGGAAATCCTTTCCTAGTATCCCAGCACATAAAATTGAAAAATTGTTATTGACAATGTGAAAAGTATGATTGAGTTTATGTATACCGAACGATATTGTTGCTTCAACTGCGGCTAGAGTAGATATCGCTGACTCAGAGATTCCTTGAATGTAATACGTGATCTCAGGGTAACAACAATTATCCATTTTAATGAAGTTTTTCTTTAATATACTGATATCAGCTCCGGTATCTACTATTAAACATTGGTCAGTGTCTTGTAGTAAATCGATATTTAAATAAACATATTTTCGATTGAATTCTTCTTCAGGATTAGATAATAATGACGACAGTATGATGGGAGATGCAGTTTCGTTGACTTTAGAACACTCTACTTCAAATTTTGTACCCGCGCAGGAGTGTTCATCTACGCCGCTTGAATGGAGTTTCCCGGATTGTTCACTTCCTTACGATCTTCGAAATTTTGACTTCTTGAATTTGCATTTGGATAGTGCAACGTTAAAATTCCTGTTAGGCATATTTGGACGACTACGATTTTGGGAATTAGGGCGTGATATGAGCAATTCTTCTTCACATGCCTTAGTAATGGCTTTTTCAGATCTGTAAACTCTCAGGCTTTTACATATAAGCGAATGGGCTCCAAAAGCCCTTCTTGAAAAGCTCTGATAGCAGTTTTTAAATTTAGTTTTATAACAAACTCTTTACAGTTCGTACCTAGTGTATCTATACAAACATCATTTAGGCTCGACACTAAATTTTCAATGCGATCTGCAAAACATCTGACGAATTCATTTTTTTGTTGCTTAGCCGTAGTTAGCTCTAGCTCAATTTGTTCGAATGTACGGGTCTCACTAAACCGGAATTTTAATACTGCTTTAAGCGAATTCCAATCTTGAAAAGAACCGAATTTAATAACATCATATGCCCTATTGATTAGCTTGGTATTTAAAACTTTTAGGAATTTGGGAATTTCGATTTTTTTTAGTGAATGTGCTAACATGTCACAGCATGCTAAAAACCGATGCAATTGCTTAGAGTTGCCGTTGAATTCGGGTATGAATTTAAGTGCGAGATTTATATCTAAATCGTCACCCATTTTGTTGGTAAAATGTGATATTTGTTTATTAAAAATGTTAGAATTTAATTTACGCTTTAAGAGCTGTGAGAAAAGTCTCTTCTGTTTTGGGTGAAGTAACCCAACCAAATGATTTTTGGAAAATCGAATTTTCCGAGATTTCCCACAGGAAACTTGAACTGAATTTTTTTCCTGCGATATAGCTATTGACAAATCACTTCATAGCAATTCATCTCCAGACAAAACACTCTAGAGGATACTGTTAAAGTTAGCCGAAAGTTGCCAGCCGAAAGTGAAAAGTCGATAACGCAGATGGTGTTAGTCCAGCCGAAAGTAAAAAAAATGATAATGCAGATTGTCTAATCCCAGCCGAAAGTTTCCAGCCGAAAGTACAAAGTCGATAATGCAGATTATGATATTAACATTCCAGCCGAAAATAAAACATTTAGTAGTTATCAGCCAAAAGTAAATAGGATACATGGATTTAAATAAAAAATTTTGTAAATAAATTTACGTGTAAAACTTTGCTTCGTAGAAAATATCGGAAAATCAGAAGAATATACAAAACTTGTATAAAATCAGCCTCTAAAGTGTTATGTCTGGAGATAGATTGCATTGATGTGACTTGCCATTAGCTATCGCAGGAAACAAATTCAGTTCAAGTTTCCCGTGGGAAATCTCGGAAAATTCGATTTTCCAAAAATGATTAGAAAATTTGTATAAAATCAGCCTCTAGAGTGTTATGTCTGGAGATGGATTGCATTGATGTGACTTGTCAATAGCTATTGCAGAAAAAAAAATCAGTTCAAGTTTCCCGTGGGAAATCTCGGAAAATTCAAAAAAGTTTCCAGCCGAAAGTAAGAAATGGATGAATAAAATCAGCCTCTAGAGTGTTATGTCTGGAGATGGATTGCATTGATGTGACATGTCATAAGCTATCGCAGGAAACAAATTCAGTTCAAGTTTCCCGTGGGAAATCTCGGAAAATTCGATTCTCCAAAAATTATTAGAAAATTTGTATAAAATCAGCCTCTAGAGTGTTATGTCTGGAGATGGATTGCATTGATGTGGCTTGTCAATAGCTATCGTAGGAAAAAAATTCAGTTCAAGTTTCCCGTGGGAAATCTCGGAAAATTTGATTTTCCAAAAATTATTAGAAAATTTGTATGAAATCAACCACTAGAGTGTTATGTCTGGAGATGGACTGCATTGATGTAACTTGTTAATAGCTATGGCAGGAAGAAAATTCAGTTCAAGTTTCCCGTGGGAAATCTCGGAAAATTCAAAAAAGTTTCCAGCCGAAAGTAAGAAATGGATGAATAAAATCAGCCTCTAGAGTGTTATGTCTGGAGATGGATTGCATTGATGTGACATGTCATTAGCTATTGCAGAAAAACATTCAGTTCAAGTTTCCCGTGGGAAATCTCGGAAAATTTGATTCTCCAAAAATTATTAGAAAATTTGTATAAAATCAGCTTCTAGAGTGTTATGTCTGGAGATGAATTGCATTGATGTGACTTGTCAATAGCTATTGCAAGAAAAAAAATCAGTTCAAGTTTCCCGTGGGAAATCTCGGAAAATTCGATTTTCCAAAAATTATTAGAAAATTTGTATAAAATCAGCCTCTAGAGTGTTATGTCTGGAGATGGACTGCATTGATCTGATTTGTCGGTAGCTATCGTAGGAAAAAAATTTAGTTCAAGTTTCCCGTGGGAAATCTCGGAAAATTTGATTCTCCAAAAATTATTAGAAAATTTGTATAAAATCAGCCTCTAGAGTGTTATGTCTGGAGATGGACTGCATTGATCTGATTTGTCGATGGCTATCGCAGGAAAAAAATTCAGTTCGAGTTTCCTGTGGGAAATCTCGGAAAATTCGATTTTCCAAAAATTATTATAAAATTTGTATACAATCAGCCTCTAGAGTGTTATGTCTGGAGTT
The DNA here is from genome assembly GCA_958295665.1 of Tipula vernalis. NCBI lineage: Eukaryota > Metazoa > Arthropoda > Insecta > Diptera > Tipulidae > Tipula > Tipula vernalis. The sequence goes on from OY282559.1 coordinate 342,754,705, forward strand.
GGACTGCCTAGATCTGATTTTTCAATAGCTATCGTAGGAAAAATAATTTAGTTCAAGTTTCCCGTGGGAAATCTCGGAAAATTCGATTTTCCAAAAATTATTAGAAAATTTGTATAAAATCAGCCTCTAGAGTGTTATGTCTGGAGTTGGACTACATTGATCTAATTTTTTAATAGCTATCGCAGGAAAAAAATTCAGTTACAGTTTTTCGTGGGAAATCTCGGAAAATTCGATTTTCCAAAAATTATTAGAAAATTGTATAAAATCAGCCTTTAGAGTGTTATGTCTGGAGATGGACTGCATTAATCTAAATTGTCAATAACTATCGTAAAAAAAAAATTCAGTTCAAGTTTCCCGTGGGAAATCTCGGAAAATTCGATTTTCCAAAAATGATTAGAAAATTTGTATAAAATCAGCCTCTAGAGTGTTATGTCTGGAGATGAATTGCATTGATGTGACTTGTCAATAGCTATTGCAGGAAAAAAATTCAGTTCAATTTTCAAGTGGGAAATCTCGGAAAATTCAAAAACGTTTCCAGCCGAAAGTAAGAAATGGATAAAAAAAATCATCCTCTAGAGTGTTATGTCTGGAGATGAATTGCATTGATGTGACTTGTCAATAGCTATCGCAGGAAAAAAATTCAGTTCAAGTTTCCCGTGGGAAGTCTCGGAAAATTCGATTTTCCAAAAATTATTAAAAAATTTGTATGAAATCAACCACTAGAGTGTTATGTCTGGAGATGGATTGCATTGATGTGATTTGTCAATAGCTATCGCAGGAAAAAAATTCAGTTCAAGTTTTCCGTGGGAAATCTCGGAAAATTCGATTTTCCAAAAATGATTAAAAAATTTGTATAAAACCAGCCTCTAGAGTGTTATGCCTGGAGATGGATTTTCTAATAATTTTTGGAGAATCAAATTTTCCGAGATTTTCCACGGGAAACTTGAACTGAATTTTTTTCCTGCGATAGCTATTGACAAGTTTCATCTATGCAATCCATTTCCAGACATAACACTCTAGAGGATGATTTTTTTTATCTATTTCTTACTTTCGGCTGGAAACGTTTTTGAATTTTCAGAGATTTCCCACTTGAAAATTGAACTGAATTTTTTTCCTACAATAGCTATTGACAAGTCACATCAATGCAATTCATCTCCAGACATAACACTCTAGAGGCTGATTTTATACAAATTTTCTAATAATTTTTGGAAAATCGAATTTTCCGAGATTTCCCACGGGAAACTTGAACTGATTTTTTTTCTTGCAATAGCTATTGACAAGTCACATCAATGCAATTCATCTCCAGACATAACACTCTAGAGGCTGATTTATTTTCGGCTGGAATGTCAATAACATAATCTGCATTATCGACTTTTCACTTTCGGCTGGAAACTTTCGGCTAACTTTAACAGGGTCTCTAGAGGCTGATTTATTTTCGGCTGGAAAGTCAATAACATAATCTGCATTATCGAGTTTTCACTTTCGGCTGGAAACTTTTGGCTAACTTTAACAGGGTTTGATTGTATATACTTGAGTTTAATATTTCGTTCATAACAACAAAAAATAAGTTGAGCTCAAAAAATCGTGAGTTATAATGGTATGATCAATATAATATACTCACAGCGAAATAATAACTGCTCAGCTGTGTAAATCCGTGAATATAATTAAATTGAGGAATACTGCTCCGTAAAGTACCACTTGATGATTATGATGATTATAAATCGTATATATATTACGATGGATCGTTGATGAATATAATTTCGAATTTATGACTTCGATTATTATATGACTGGCTGATGCATTTGATAATGAAAATGATGAGATGATCAATCGATGGTTATTGTTTCTAGATGCGATAATTTCGCACGATGTTTATCATTTGAATTATTATTTATGGCTTAATGATGATTTTGATGATTAGTAGCCACGTTGAGTCGATGATGAATAAATATGATGATTTTATTAAATGATGAGATGATCCGCTATACGATGATTATAATTTCATACCAGGGGCCGAATTCCGGTTCGATGACAAATGAGAACGAGAAATGATTTAAATTTTTTTTTTCGACTAGTCAGTTCTCAGACTCATCAAATTTCCGATTGCCGCATTGCAGATGAGTTTCAATTATAGTAAAATATTATAGCATGAGCTATTTGGTTTACTGGGGTATTTTGTGACTTTGTTTTGTCAAAATTTTTCAACAAATGTATTTATTTTTTAGGCTGATGTTGATATTGTGGTGCTTTTTATATAAATATATAAACCAAAAATATATGAAAAAATAATAAAATTAATAAAACTATGTTCTAGTTATTGTTTAATATAAATTTTATTGTTTGGTGAAATTTTAAATTGTTTTGTGATAAGTCTTGGAAACAACATACAAAAAATTGTTCTGTCGTATGTGGGTCCCTTTCGGTCCAATTAATCTCTTTTTGGGAAGTTTGACACACAATACAAAAATTTTAAGTTCCTACCTAATGTATACGAAAAATTTATAAATAAAAATAACAGAATTAACAAAAATCTTGCGTTTTTATTACCAACCCGAAAATTGTGTTTCGTGATTTAAATTTTACAATAGTTTCGTGTACAATTTGAACTGCATGTATTTAGTCTATCAACAGCTGGGGAGCTATTGGGGCAAATTGGAGAAATTTATTATCTTTTGTGATTGTATCTTGGAATAAGAACAACATACAACCAATTGTTGTCGTATGTGAGTCCCTTTCACCCGTATGTGAGTCCCTTTCATACATGTGAGTCCCTTTCATACTTTTAATACATTTAATCTTTTTTTGATAAGTTCACAACACAACAAAATAATTTTAGGCTTCGAAATTTAAATTATGGGCTCTAAAAATTAAAAATTAGAAAGATTTTTGACTGATTGTGCATTAAAATTATGTTATCATCTGAATCATGTACTTCTCATAGAAAAATATTTCATGGGATTTTTTTGACCGGAATTCGGCCCCAACATCCATAAATCGCTGATTACAATTTCGATGATTGGTATTTTTAGATCAACAATTCCACTTGGCGACAATAATTTGGATTAATTTATAATTTAAAGATGATTTTGATGATTATAGTCCCGTATACGATGGATTATGATATTGATGATTATGCTATCAATGATTATAATTTCGAATGATTCCAATTTCGATGATTATAATTTCAGTGATTATTAATTCGATGGTTAATATGTCGTTTTTTTTATATGATGACTCGATGATAAATGATGATGATTATTCAGTCTCAGTGATGATCACGATTTGATGATTTTATTACCGATGTTTTATACTGCACTTGACTTGCCTTAGGTTAACGAAAATAATTTCGATGTTCAAACGGTCGATAAATTACTTGATCTATTTATACTATTTTGTTATGCGAACAAAACATAATTCGACTTGAATAGGAAGATCATTACACAGCTCACACACAGAACACAGTAATTGACAAACTTTCTATTATTGGATGATATGTTTTAGTTATTTACCGATGCAACGTACCGTACCTCATGCTGACCAACCCCACATCTGACACCAACAATTTCTGTTATGGTCACCAGAATGATACGCACGTATGTTGTATTCCAACGGAATTAAATAACATAACACAAACTAAGATATTAGATATATTTGGATAATTCAATTAATTACACTTATATTTATTTTAACATTTAGATAATTATTAAATAATTTATTATTATTTTTTATTTTAATTGTGCTTTTAGTTTAGCAATTGGTAATGGCGTCTTTCATCTTATTAGTTTTAGTTGTTGGGCTTTTGATCTTCGCCGAATGTCGATCACTGTCTGACTTTTTATTTTTTTAAATCGTATTTTTGGTACAACTCGGCCTTACTACTTTGTTTTATTTTATTTTAGTACTACAAATTTTGTTAAGTAAATTTTGCCCTAAATACAAAATATTACTAAGCAATTTATTATTACATACAAGTTTCCGGGATAGCTACATTTTATCCGAGAAACGAACCAAAACTTCGGGCTGATATTTCGGGCTAACTATAACGACTTGCCCAAACCACGTCATTTCCTTTTATATTATATTTTTCCTTGAATGCTCCATTAAAATTGATTTTTCTGCATTTAAACAGCGGCTATACATACAAGTTTTGATTGTGACGGGATAGTGTGATGAATGGAAATAAATCGAAAATTTAAGTTACCCAAAAATTGGTAGTTGCGTGGGACACGTAAGGAAAGAGATCAAAAGAAAAATTATGGTTCAAAAAGTTGATGATGAAATTGGACAAATATTCTTGCTATGCGCGTTTATTTTCTATTGAGCAGTTTGGATTTCTTTATCCATAAATTGAATGCGTTGCATTCATAGACCAGGTGCCAGGTGATTGGAGTACAAAATAAAAATCCATAAAATGATAGATACACCCTTGCATTGAATTTTCATGCTACCAGTAATCTGCAAAAACACTAAAATGCTGGACTTTTCCCATACAATGTTTACCTCCTTCATCACATATTGAGTCTAAGAGACTCATCGCAAGCTTTTATGCTTGTTTTTTTAAAATGGAGCGGTTAGGCCTATATTCGCTACAAGTAAAAAAAATTGTTAATATTTGATTCTAGATCTTATAAACGAATTATTAGAATACATAAAGCTCAATTTTCATAAAAAATATTTTTCGGGATATTTTTCAGCTAATAAAATTAAAATGAGTCTGCGTGACTCAACCTTTGCTGAGGGTTAAGTACATAAGTCTGTAAGTAATTCGGCTTTAGATGTAAGCATTTTTTTTACAACCGGTTTTCAAAATGTGAATAACCATTTGGATAATGGGATGTTATATATGCGAGTAGAATAGAAGGATTGTTCTCTGGTTTATCTTGCTTCTTATTATTTTTTATTGCATCTCATTTCAGATAAAACAATATTTAGATGAAGTCCCTTCAGTGCTTGATAAGGATTGATTTGATTTGTAAAATTATTTTTTTCAAGTTTACATTGTTGGAAAAACGATGTACATATTATTGAACCTTTTTCTTTGTTCATCAAGGTTAAGATTCCGGTTCTAATATTTTAAGGATTTTGAATTTTTTCTTGTATAGTATACTATAAAAAATATTGGGATTAGTGCCTCTCGTTGCATTATATTATCCTAATATCGACTGCTCTAATATTTTTTATTTTTATTTTATTTTATGCTATATGCTCGAGGTAGGATATGCACCCAACATTTTTTGCTTTGCCTAGAGAGAACAACAAAAACAAATCACAGGCATGTTATCATTTTTATCTGTCTGAAAAACAGAAACTAAAAAAAAAAAAATGTTTGAACAAAACAAAAACCAAATTTCCATTTTAAACATTTTTGTTACATAATATTTTGTATTTTGGATTTATTTTTTTTTTTTTTTGGCATAAACAGGAGATTAGTTTTTAATTATGTTGACTATTCAGATTACCAATCAATAGACTAAGCACTATTACACAAACAATATTCAAATGGTATAATATTTCATTATCAGATAGAAATTTGCTGCTGATAAACCAAAATTAATTTTGTTGAGTGTTGGAAAATATATCGGATTTTCTACTAACCTTTAACTTTTTCTTGTTGGTGCATCTTTTCCTATGAATTACATAACGTCTTAAAAGCGATAGCACTTTCTCCGTAAATAAATCCAACTTTAAGATTAATAAAATTATCACTGTAATTATGTATTTTTCTATGCTATATTTATTCGGTACATACACAGGGAAAAATACTCGTAAATAGGATGGTTTTATGGAGAATGAAAATGTTTCACAATAATGTTCTGTTTTCTTTTTTAATGAAGCAAGTTTAATCGATTAAGTTGTAATTTTGTTTTTGGGATGCTAGGCGATGGGTGAGTAATGGAATTTTCTCATTAATTTTTTGTTTTATACTCATTTAACGTGGTGTGAAATGACTATAAATAAATATAATAATTAAAGTTAAGCAAATAGCACTTTAAAACACTGGTCGGAGATTTTTTAGTGCTGCTGGGTGGAAATGAATATTAGTAATTTTACGGGAAATTATTAATAAGTATTCTATCTACAATTTCAAGAGATAATAACGATCAGAAATGCATGAAAATAGATCTTCGGTTGCTAGCACTCTAAGCGCTGCACGACCTTTTGGTACAGCAACAAACACTGGGGTCTATCTGAAAAACAAGGTATGATAGTTGGCATTTCACGAGTTACCTCTTTCTCACCGCGATGCGGGTTGCTTATGAACGACAACGATGTTTTTATTGCTGTTGAATTGCGTTAAGCTGTCCAAGGAATTTACTAAAGTTTTCGTAACCTTGAATTCCACCTACCTCGAAAATATACGCTCCATTTGTTGGTATAAATTGAATTTACCTGTGAATAGAATGATGTACGCTGCTAACAAAGAAAGAACCCTCTAGGAATTCAAAACCGATGTCTAATTCCAGTACACTTCCTAATTTGGCCTACATTTACGGAATAGCAGATGCAAATATTTAGGAACTATTTAGGAAACAGATGGGATAAAGGTTATCTAACGATACATAAGAAGAGCAAATGGCCAGTAGTAAGACAGATTTACCAAGAACCTGTTAATGAGGTAGGATTGTTATATTTCCTGGATGGCGGAATCGATTTAAAAATTGCGGATTGTGCGTTTAAGATTGGCGAACAACATCAAAATATATGCAAGCTTTTGTGGAAAATTTAAAATCCCGCCATGTGATTGATGACAAAGTTTTGGAAACGAAGAGCAAATTGCTTCAATTAGCAAAATATAAGGAGCTGCCTTATTTTTTTTTGGAGCTTTCTATAAAATATATAAAATCCCAATGAATTATGAAAACAATCGTCGGATCAAGTTTCTGCTTATTTTCTGGAAATTTCTCTATTCGACAAGTCTTCAGTTAACTTTTTACTTCTTCTCATCTTTATACAAAATAGTTCACACATTTATTAATGTGGAAGTGGCCCAATTCTGGTTATTGATATAAACCTAATTGGATGATGTCCATTATGTGTAAAAATTAAAGGAAGAAAGGATTAAGTATACTTTGAGCCAAACCTTTAGCTATAAAGTTTAATTGTGACACTAAGTCAAGCTGGGCTCTACGTGCGACATTGGAATTGTGATTTTATTTTGGTTTTCGATTCATTTGATCGGCAGATGTTAGATGCAAGGCTAACAACTGAGACTTGGATTGGAGGTTAAAACCGGGCAGTAGTACTTGATACTCGTTCAAATATGTTTAGTGTTTGGCTGAACATTTTTGACATCCTTAGAGCTTGCACCGCTCCGATGTAAGAGAACCATCAAGCAGATTACGTGAACATTTTTACTACTACATTTAGTGAAAGATAGTTAAAGTTCCGGAACTATCTGAATTGTATTGGGGCGATGAGATCGGCTCAGCATTGTTGCTTGATGAAGCGAGAGATGAGGTTGAATTCGCAACGATGGTTGGTGAAACTAGAGATGACGCAAGATCCCTTTGACGATATTATTTCCGATTATGATAAGGCTTCTTAGGTTGAGCAATGCAGGTTGTTGAGTTTTCCGTTTTAAAATTCTAATGCCATCAAAGTTTTGGGACCGTTTGAGTAGAAAGCAAACAGGACATCCAAGCCGATCGAATCTAACCGTTGATTCGTGTGGTTGAATGCTTTAAATGTTTCATAAAATGGGATTTAATATTTAAAATATAAGGGACCGAAACCGAACGAGGTGATCAGAATAACGATTCGGAAAGCTAAACGCTTACTCCTCACCTAAAATCAACTCAATCATTTCCAACTAAAACTACAACGCAATCTTCAAAGCAACCACCAAATCAATCACCAGTACAATCTCTACTCGGTTTCAACTAAACCCCAAATCAACTTTAACTCAACCTTGAACTCAGCTCTTAATTCCTACTTCAAGCCCTACCCTCAATGTTCAACTCAAACTCTAAATCGACACGGTTTGTATACCACACGCGTTTATGAACTCAATTTAATCAATCATCCAGCTCAATGCGTGGCTCATTTCCCAAATAAATTATAACCCGAGCAACTCGGTCAACACTTTACTCGACCACAACTTAAAATCAAAACCAAACCTCAATGCAACTTCAACCCAACCCCAGCCCAAACCGAACCCCAACCCCAACTTAACCCATACCAAACCCAACCCAATCCCAACCCAACTCCAACCCAACCCCAATCCAACCCCAGCCCAACCCCAAATAAACATCAAACCAACCCGAACTTAAGCCTAGTTCAACCTCAACCCAACCAAAACCAAATCAAACCTAACCCCAAGTCATCCAAACCCCAACTCAACCTTAAATCAACAACAATCTAACTGTTCAATGACTGAAGAGCAGTGTTATAATTATAATTTTGTCGTCAAATAATTGAAATTTCATTGTAAACAGAACAAAGTGATAATTATAATTTTATTATCAAATAATTGACATTTCTTCGTAAATGTCAAACCTAAGTCGGATTCTAATAATCAATTTGTAAGTAGAATTCGAATTAAAAAAGTATAAATTTAAATTTTTCGAACACAAAATATAAATTTTTAGTAAGTATAAATTTTTCGAAAACAAAATGTTCAATACACCAACATGAGATGTCGTTCAGCGCATAGTTCGAATTGTACGTAAAAATTCGGCAAAGGTTTTCCTTGTTAAAAAAAAATTGTTTAATTACTTTTGTGAAGTCGTGGCGTAACGTCAAAAAATAAATAAAATTTTGTTAAAATTAATTAAAAGGTTTAAACATGTTCATTAAAATTAAAAAGTGAACAATTGTTTTTTATTCATTTATTCAACTTGGGAAAATAAGTGCAGCGCAATAACGCAGCACCCCAACATTTTGGTCCTTCGAGCCGGATCGCGGGGCATATTCATTCCATCAATTCAATTTGGCAGTATTTTCTACACATATAAGCACGTGTACAGATAAGTTTGCATTTGTGCTGAATCGACACAATATAATTGGGAAAGCAGAATTTTCTACACCTAATTTTGGAGCGTGTACGGATAAGTATCCATTTTGTCAAAATTAACTCAGCATAATCCGGACGTACTTTCTACACTACAATTATTTCAAGTGTACAGATAAGTTGCCATTTGCCCTGTATAACATAACCTAATTTGGAAGAAGAACTTTCTACGCATATATTTTCGGAGCGTAAACGGACAAGTATAGCCATCTGGCCGAAATTCAACATTATTTTGCGCAGTACTTTCTACACATATATTTTTGGAAATCACGTGTACAGATAAGTAGCCATTTTTTATTTAATACGCAAAAGAAAGCTTAAAATTTGAATATCGTTCGAAATTATATTTAATTATTCATTAAAACCTATGGTGAACACAAACACCACCTCATATAAGGTTAGCTTCATATAATCATGTTGCTGCATGTGCATTAAGAACTTAAGTGTTTAAAATTCAACACGATGCGTTTCTCACAATTACCACGTATTCATGCAAATTGTGCAATCCTTCACAGTGCACCATTAATATAATTACATGTTTTCGGACATTATTGAGTCACGTTAATAGTTTCTTGCAATCACCGGGTGCTCATGCGAATTGTCTATTTATAACAGTGTACCATTAATACAATCAAGTGCTTCCAGATAATATTGAACCACGTTAACAATTTCGAAGTGTTTTTTTTTTTACAATAACCGTGTGTTCATGCAAATCGAATAATCTTTAACAGTGAACCATTAAAATAATTAGGGGTTCTCAAACATTATTGAACCACGTCAAATATCTAAGGCTTTCTTTACGATATCATCGTGTCCATGTAAATCATTGTCCGGTTAATTAACAGTGAATATAATATTATAAAAGAGGATCAAACTACCACGTGTGTTTTCGAATTTGAGCTTATTTAAAACATCATAAAGCTAACTCTTAAGGATTAAAGACGTGAAACTATATATAATATTATAGGAAGACCAACATGCCTGACACTATTACTCTAGCGGCTTTGAAGAAGCAACGATAAGCGGCTGTGATACTACGACACATCACCGTAACCGAAGGTAATTACATTGGGGCACTCAGTAAATTAAAGGATAGATATGACCGCAAGAAACACATTATCAATACATTTATTCGTACATTTGTCGAGCAGCCATCTATCCATCACATAAAGCGCAACATGGATACATCGGATGAAGTAATTCGCCGACTTAAAGCACTCGGGGAAACAGCTGAGACTAGAGATCCATGGCTGATCTATATAATTCTACAAAAGTTAGATGACAAAACAAAGTCGCTCTGGGCTGAACAATCGGCAAATCAAGTTAATCCCGGATTCGCTGAGATTCTAAAATTCTTAGGTAGACGCATAGATACTCTCGAATCATTAATTCCCACACCCAAACGAGCAATTCCAAAATCCGAGTTAAAAATTCATGTGACATCTGACGGTTCAGAAGAGTCATTGAAGGGAACGCAGTGATCAAATCATTTGCCACCTTACCGTGTTCCATGTGTAAAAAAAAGGTCACTGGATATTTCAGTGCAACGAAATTAATTCATGGGACGTAAAAGGGCGCAACGAATACATTAAACAGACAAAAAGATGTTCTAATTGTCTCAGCAAAAATGCAAAAAGAAGCACAACACGCTGCTGCATCAAGATGATGAAACCCAAGATGATACACCAATCACACGGCCTTCTACACAGAAAAAAAAACGGAGTTCTCCTGACACCGAATCGGTGTCAAATAATATCCCACCGATCGGATACAAGTTTCTTTTATCCCAGTGGAGTTTTTATTTTGATCGTGATTTACTTTTTTCGGATGAAATTATTTACTATAAAAAAACACAAATTACTTTTGAAGGATACCACCTATTCACATCCAACAGATAAAAAAACTCACGAATAAAATAGAATATTTTTGTAAATGTTTAGATAAATGTATTTACGAGATAAGGATAAAACAAATATATTTTTATAGTGCAAAATTTCACAGATACATATAAGTAATTATTACACACTCTTCGGATTTAAAAAAATCATTGAAACGGGTAGAATGAAACAAACGTTTTGGAGTGTTTATTAAAATTCAGTTTTTTTTAAATTTATTTTTAAATAGTTTATATACCTAATATAATTAAATAATATCAAATTTCGGAACAATAAATTTATTTGAATGTTTTGGATGAAATGTAAATTCAAATGAAGGCTTAAATTCTAAATCATATAATTTTATAGCATTTATTTCATTTTTCAATTTGGTTTCATATGAATTTAAATTATAATTAAAGCAAATTGTTTGAAGTAAACGGTGAAATATATATATTTCACCTTTATTTTCAATCATGTGTTGTATTAAACCAAAAATTGGTAGACCCGAATTCATTGGATCTCTTTTGATAATACAAATAATAAATTTGTTTTTATATACAAATCCATACTTAATTTCTTTAAGAATTTTAACTTCATCAGCAGTATTAAAATTTAACTTAGTTTTAATGTTTTCCAAATTTATATTTAAAATGTGAAATGTAATACGTTTTTCTATTTTGATTTCTAACTTAATATCAAATTTACTATTGTCGTAATTTATGTAATTTATTTGTTGATGTTTGGAAGCTAAAAGTTTAGTAATATTTTTCAAATTACGACTTGCTCTCGCAATTGCTTTAAATTTGGCATGCTTTCCCTCGTATCGCATAGTCCACATATTAATTAATGCGCCCATATTTTGAATAATATAATAGTAATGTAAAATTAAGTGATGTTTTGGAATAACGTTGCAACCGGGAAATTTGTTTATAAATTCAGTATGATGTTCTACAATTAGCTTTTGGAGTCTTTCAGTTGATTCATGATTTAATTCAATTGAAAATACTATATTCAATATTTTAATGAGAAGCAAAATTACATTAAATTTGCCGAAAAATTCGGTATCAGCGTTTTCAATTAAATCGTGAATTAATATCGGAAAATATCTAAGTAAACACCAAAACTGTGATGCCGTTTGTTTCAAATTTTTCGTATTGCTATCTAAATTTATTAATGAAGGAATGTTCGAACGATTAAGATATCCAAAATTTGCAGATTTAATTCTATTATTAAAATTTTCTAAGGAAATCAATTTTCTTTGTTTTGTTAAATATAAAAGAAATAATTTAAGTTCGTATTGTCCAACGCCCTCCAAGATATCGTGCATTATGTCAACGCTGTGGGATTCGAAGGTATTAAAATATGCCAGTTCATTTAGAGGACACAGTTTCTGTAACCCAAATTCTCGACCGGGGACATAAAGATTGTAATCTTTCCTTGTTCGAATTAATTCGGGTTCAATAAGTAATGATTGTGCTATATCTTTTGAGTGTGTTCTACAAAATCGACAAAAATAGTTAGATTTAAATGATTCCTGTAATCCATATAAAGCATTCGCCGATAGGTTGTCGTGACTTAAGGAGAAAATTGTACCCTTAATATTTACTAGTGATCCTTTATACTCTATATTAATACCTTCTGTTTCCAGCATTTTAATGTCACTAATAATGGGGTCCAGAATCTCTTTATACCCATATTCCTTTACGTCTGCATGATGACAAAGTGCAATTAAATGAATATTTTTTAACAAACTATTATTATGATACCCCAGATTTAAGATGGTTAAATAAAATGCTAGAATTTTGTGAACACCTGTCTTACTGCCTAACGGATTAACTACTTCAAATTCATCGCAGTATATTTGTAAATGGAAACAAGGATCAGATGCAAACAGTTTGTTTTGCTTAAAATAATTACCTTGCGAGTAATGAAATTCATTGCTGCAAATGGGGTCACTTTCTAATATTTTGCTAGTAAAATATTCATTTTTTGACAGGAAACTAAGCGTTTCGACAATCGATACATAAGAAAAAGTATTAGTCACAGGACGTTGATCATATATATTCTGGTCTTTATTCCATATTTTGTCGGTTCTTACACCTATGGCGATTTCTCTTGGGGCAGGAACTTTCGAAAACAAATCTTTTTTTCTTAAATAAGTGGTTTTTTGAAATTGAAACGGATTTCTTAGGATATTTAGTTCTGCTTGTATATCATTAATAATATCGTTGTTCTTAGTCATCAAAATTTTTTTACGAATACTCAATTCAACTGACTGCGTAAAATTCGAAAATGATTCTAATATAGAGTTGATTTGATTATAATTTAAATTTAACTGTAATAATTTTCCTAAGAGTTCCTGATCAGCTTTCGATAAACCATCGTCAATTTTAGTAGACTCCAAAATATTTGGTTGATTGGGCCTATCGATCGGGTTCGAATTATCAGTATGAATAACATTATTCTCCGTAGAATAATTATGTTTGCCAACTAAATGTTTGGTAAGGTCACTATAAGTTTGGAAACGAGCATCACACTTTTGATCTCCACATTTTAAATTATCCTGTTTTATATTTATAAGAGCATGCATAAGTCGTAAATGTCTTATATATAGTTTATGGTCTTTAAAAGACTTTGAACATGGTTTTATTTTGCAAAATAACATCCTATTTATTGCAAAATATTTAAGATACTATAGACTCGTATTATTAAAAATAAAACATGTATACACTACGACCTCGTTTCACGTTACTTCAATTTGCGTAATTTTTAATTTGTCGTTCAATTCAATTGACTTAATTCACGATATGTTTATAAATTTAAATATAAATAGAGAAATCAACAATATAAATGTTGTGTGCATACAATATTTTGGATGCGTTGTTTTAATTTAAATCATAATTTTTTGAAACCCAGATGCAAAGCGAGGTCTTAGTATATTACAAAATATGTTATATAAAAAAATAGAAATTTCAATTTAAATTGTATAAAATAGCAAAACAAAAGTATGTGATATATAAAAAGAATTATAGTTCTAAGCGGTTTTTAAATTCCTTTAATCTCGGCGTCAACGACGAGTGTCCCATTTGTAGTACAGCCTCTTGAATAAATATATAAAAACTTTGCATATCCTCAGGATATTTGCAATTAAAAACAAAGTAGCATTTGAAAAGGGACATAAATTTTTCAATGCTGCGTGAATCGGCTTGCAGAGGAATCTCTTTTCCATCAATTTTGATGCTGGCCGTTGTTAGAATTTTCCGAGATGGTCCTCGAAGAATAAGATGAGGAAAGTCCAAACTATGCTGGGTAAAAGAACCTGTCTAAAAAAATATATTTTTGTTAATTTCGGTGGTCAAAGTTTGTCAAAATTATGTAATTATTACCTTTTCAAAAATAAAAAATTGGTAAATAGATGGATTATTCTTTTTACCATATGTTCTGCAAAATTTTGTTAACAAAATTAGAGCTGTTATATCACTATCAAACTCTGAAAATAAAAAAAATAAAAATTATTGAAAAGGTTGTTTAGTGCTAAATTGGTGAAAAATTACGAAAAAGTCAATTTAACAATAATAGATTGATTTAGCACTTGGTCGAGCACACAATTCTTATAATTACTCGTTACGTATAACCGTTACAATCAATTTAAATGAATGGTTGCGAAGGTTGGTTCTTCCGAAGAGCATAATTTATTTTGTAAAGTTTTGTAATTTATCACCAATAAACTTTAAATAATTTTAAGATAAACTTACTATCATCTTCTTCAGTACATTCATCGTAAATTTTTATGTTTTTTGATTCTGCCAGTTTTATAGTATTTTTTTTGATTTTATTCCATTTATCGATGCAAAATGAAACATTTGTAAATCGTAGATTAAAATCCTGATCGACCTATGAATAAAATAAAGGTAAAATATTATATTTAAAAAATATTGATATTTTGCAAATTAGATAAATGGGCAAAAATATGAAAATTAAAAAAAATAAATAATTAATACCAATCCTTGAGTATCCCAAAATCGGGGGTACTCATTTATCGAAAATGGTTATTTACGCAAATTCACCGTTTTTGCCATTATTATAAAAATGTTAATATGATCATTTTTGGGGCAAGCCTGGTGAAGCCACTTTTTGTGCTTATCGTTATCATCTTCATCATTTTCCGAAACATCATCATCATTTTCAAGTATTTCCGCCGATTGTGATTTTCGTGAAGAATTATTCAGTGAACGATTAATTGTTCGTAAGCGAAATGCAAAAAATCCAGTACGGTTTGCCGGATTGTAGAAGATTTCCTTTGATTTAAACAAAATTTAATATAAGACACGGTTTCTATGAATTAACACATATTTTTCAAACTCATTAAATTTTGAATGAAAAATATATGCTTGCTGATTTTAAGTGATTAAACCAGTATTTTATATTCTGCATAATTCCGATTAATTCTTTATACTTACAAACCGGTCTGGATTTTGGTCCTCACATAGTTTAGGAAAAAGTAACGCTGTGGCTTGGGCCCATAAGGTTTTATTTTCAGCTGAAGGATAAGAGCCATGTATTTCTACTAAATGGCTTACGATTATATTGACTAGCTTTACACGATGTTTTTTGTCTAATATTGGCGTGTTGTTATAATTATTTATTATTTGTTGACCTTCGAAATGACCTTTTAGAAAACATTCTAGTTCCTTAAAATTCAAGGAACCATAAAATAATAGATAAATAAATAAAACTGTTACTAAATATTCGAATAATACATGCCCAATTCTGTTTTCTAAAATTTAATGTTGTTATGTTATTGTTGATTTTACAAAATAATTCCATATAGAAAGCAGTAAATAATCAATTTAACATGAATTTTATCATTCTAGAATTGGTTTCAGTACCAGAGCCGCTATATTTTATAGAGTAATGGGAAATAATTAATACATACATATGTATAAGAGAATTATAAATGAGGAAAATCAAAATTTCCATAAAAATCATACGGAAAATCACAATTTTTAACTTTGATTTTTAAATGACAACATAACAAATTCTTAATTATCAATTAACTAAATCAATTAATTTTATTTCTTTGTCATTCAAAGTCGTGAAGCCAAGTACATCGGTTTTTATATTAACTATTCTAACACGTAGAAACTAGGCAGTAAAATAAGATTTATCATTAATTCTCTATTAGTTAGGTGGATCTGATACTATTTATATTATATAAATAATTAAATTAAAACTTAGGAAGTTTGTTGTATAATATATCCAAATTAATATCTATATTTATACCTCTTTTAGTACTTCTTTTTGTAGCTTTATCTTTTTTGGTAATGAACCGATAAAACAGTCCTGTTTAAAAACAGGAGCAGCTTCATAATTATCATCCGTTTGTGTAAATACCTCTTCGAAAAATGTTAAGAACTGATCAGTTTGTGTTGAAACGTCTTTAAGCTTATCTATATTCATATAATTTAAATAACATTTAAGCATACATGGTATGTATTTAATAAAAATAGTATTTATGTTAGTTTACATTACGTTGAAAAATCTTTACAATGAAAGGTCGATCGTAGGTTAATTGCATATCTTTCAAATATATATCAAAAACAATTTGATTTAATTCAATATTGGTTTCCGTAAATAAACATAGGTCATAATTTTCCACCGAAATATTGAATGCATGTGATGCTGAAGATGATAAGATAAGATAATCTATTATAAGTGAATCAGCTGAAATTGCTACATGCTACAACGACTAATATACACACACAAACACACACGCACACTAACACACACATATACACACAGAAAAAAAATAATATTTTCAAAAACTGAATTCCACTATGTTCGAATTTAAATTACGGATA
This sequence comes from Tipula vernalis, assembly GCA_958295665.1. Classification (NCBI taxonomy): domain Eukaryota; kingdom Metazoa; phylum Arthropoda; class Insecta; order Diptera; family Tipulidae; genus Tipula; species Tipula vernalis. The sequence goes on from OY282559.1 coordinate 342,771,453, forward strand.
CACTCAATCCAACCACAATCACAACACATAGAACGTTAATTCAGGTACACACAAATTTATAATGGATACAATTTTTAAATTTACAAGTTTATATAACACGGATTCAACAAAGCCACCCTCATTCCAGACACACAGTACATTAATGATCATACACACAGATTTCTAATTGATAAAATATTAAAATTGAACTCCTCTTAACATTAATTTACTGTATGCACGGATACGCTAAACTGACCGGCAATCCCGATATAAAGTATGTTAGTCACACACCAAAATTATTACCCTTGAAGACAACACACAGTACGTTATTTCAAAAAACACAAAATTCACAAACACTAATGGATAAAATTATTTTTACCCCACGTACGTAACACTAATATAATAAATTAAAATAATTAAACAGAAAAAATAATTACTCACCTTCACGCAAAATATCAACAATTAACTTGGTCGGGGTAACAACATATTTTTGCTGACCGTTATAAATTATATTAAATAATCTTTGTCCTTCCATTTTTTATAAACTGTAAATTTTATATAAATATTCTTATATTATCATTATACACTTTGGATCACTATAAGATTAATTTGTTTCACGATAACATTAAGTTTTTTCAATATAACATTAAGAAATTTATTTAATTAACCATATCGCGAAAGTTAATTATTATCTGTCTAGCAGGTGTGAATAGTCGAAAGAAACTAACGATAAAGATTTTCATATAATGGTAAATTTTTTTTTTTAAAAACATCTTTATTGATATGGCTACTACAATCTTAAACATTATTAATTCATTAGTAAGGTTGACATTAGTACTTATGAGATAAGCATAAACTTGTGTGGGTCTGCTGGACCAGTATCCAGTTCCCTTAAAGGGATGGTAAATGATTTGCACAAAAAAAAAAAATGAATTTCGGACGAGAAGAAATTAACCGAATCATACCTTAGTCAAAGAAAACTCAAAACGGTGTGAATATTTAACTCCGATATAACCGAAATTAATTGTGGGAAGAACCCTTTTATACATTTTTCATAAAAATGTTTAGAACTATTACTAACGAAGAGTAAGAACTATTACTTTTACACCAAACGGTGTAAAAAGTATATTGTTTAATCCTGTCGAATGTTTTAAAAATAGTACCCTTCCTTCCAGAGTTAATTTGACGTAATTGGATAGAATGTAAAGTATTTTTTCGGATTAAATTTGATTCACACCGCGATTTTTTTTACTGTGTATTTCAAAGGATATGCAAGTGCTTCATTCGCAAAACGCAACCATATCCACAATCTTCCCGACGGCAATTGTGAATGTCGTAGATGATGCGGGAAGAATAATACCCTGCAGAGCATTACTAGATTCTGGTTCGCAGGCCAGTTTCATCACGGAAAGTTGTGTACAACGTCTTCGGTTGAAAAAGCGTAACGCGCGCATTCCCATCACTGGAATAGGCCAATCGAGGTCAGTGATATCTATGGGTCTAGCCATCATAAACATTAGACCGGAAGCTTTTCCGGAATTCTCCATCGAAACGCTGGTAATACCCAAAATCACAGGTCATTTATCTCCTCGAAATCAGCTATTAAATCTAAAAAGTTCGCCAAAATTCAAACTAGCCGATCCACAATTTAACAAACGAAGTAACATCGATGTTCTTATTGGAGCCGACTACTTCTTTGATCTTCTCCAAGATGGTCAAATCAAAACCAGCCCAAATGAACCCATCCTTCAGAACACTGTTTTCGGCTGGGTAGTTTCTGGACAAGCTCAACATTCTACGGAAAATGAACCAATTACTATGCTGGCTATAACTACAAAGGAAGCGTCAGAAAAGGGTTTCTATCTACCGCATCATGGCATGCTTTAAACAACAAATACCACGAGCAGAATGAGAGTCGTATTTGATGCATCCGCAAAATCCACTACAGGGATTTCTCTCAACGATTGCTTAGCAACTGGTCCCACTGTAAAATCAAGCTTATATGCAATCCTTCTTCGATTCAGGGAACATAAGATAACGTTTTCCTCCGACGTGGAGAAAATGTACCGTCAGGTTCGTTTGTCTCTTGACGACACACATTATCAAAAAGTAATCTGGCGATCCAATCCTTCAGAGCCAATCCGTCACTTTCGTCTGTTGACGGTCACATATGATCTATTTTCCGCTTCATTTTTGGCTACTAGAGCAATCAAGCAAGTGTCCGAAGACAACAAGATTTCATCACCACAAGCCGCCAGAGTGATAACTAACGACATATACGTAGATGATCTAATGTCGGGTGCTGATGACGAAGATTCAGCGCTCCAATTGAAGAACAAGGTTGATGAGATATTAAAAAGGTATGGCTTTCATCTTAAAAAGTGGAAATCCAATTGCCAAAAGGTACAAGGTAGCATGCCGCACGAACCACAAGAAGTTAAACACAAGGAAATCCATGATCATTCAGTACAATCCATCGAATCAGTAAAGATCCTGGGTGTCAATTGGACTCCAGAAACCGACTGCTTTATATTCTTTGTACTAATTTTACGAAAAGGAACGTCTTATCCGAAGCCAGCCGGTTATTCGATCCCTTGGGATGGCTAGCTTCTGTGGTGATAACATTCAAAATATTTATGCAAATGCTGTGGGCAGACAGTTTGGATTGGGATAATCTGCTTTCGCACAATAAATGTGTTCTATGGTCAAAATTACGAGAAAATTTGAAAACAATTAATACCATTTCTATTCCCAGATATATACAAACGTCTAAAGGTTCCAAGATCGACATACACGGCTTCTTCGATGCGAGTCAATATGCCTATGCAGCTCTCGTATTTTTTCGAATAGAGGACACAAAGGTTCACTAATTTACGCATACTTGCGGCTTATTTCGGCAAAAACTAAGGTAGCGCCCATGAAGCAACAGACTAATCCTCGTCTCGAGTTATGCGCAGCGGTCTTGCTAACCAACTTAATCAAAAATGGTAAATTAGAATCAAATTCGAATATACGAAATATGCAATATTTACCTGGACAGATTCTAAAATACAGAACCCCCTCCATCTTTCGATGGAGTACCTTCATAGGAAATCGCACTGCTGTAATTCTCTCCAGTTTATCTCGAAAAAATTGGAGACACGTCCTCTCTGCTGAGAATCCAGCCGATTGCGCCTCCCGTGGGCTGTCGCCAAGTGAACTTCGTACACACAAGCTCTGGTGGAACGAACCAGACGGGCTTCAGTTATCTGCGAAATCATGGCCAATTCAGCAAAAGGATTACGGCCACCGCGATGAAAAGGCAAGCAAATCAAGTATATTCACTCTTACGTGCACAGAGTCGATTGCGTGGTATGACGAATTGCTTAGCCGTTATTCTACATTCTGTAAACTACGAAGAATCATGTATTATATTCTAAGATTTGTTGGCAACTTAGCTCAACCTCAAGAATGTAGGAAGGACGGCATATATCTACGGCGAGAGTTTGTCAACGAGAACAACTTCAGTACTATAAAGATGAGCTAACAGCATTACAATTCAATAACGAAGTCAGAAAGAGCAACACGATTAAGTTATTGGACCCATTTATTGATGATGAAGGGCTCCTCAGAGTGGGAGGAAGATTGCAAAACAGTTTAGCCCCTTATTCAACCAAACACCCGATTGTAATGCATTCCAAGTCTAGAATTGCAGCATTAATTCTTCGTGATGCCCACTCAGTAAATCAACATGCTAGACCATCCCTCTTGCTATCCATTACACGTGAAGAGTATTGTATACCCAATGGCAAAAATAAGGCGAAAGAAATGATCAAAAAATGTGCCACCTGCGTTAAATTCAAAGCACAATGTGGTCAACAATTAATGGGCAGTTTGTTGCGTTCCCGGGTTGAACAATAACGTCCGTTTTTAAAAACCGGCGTAGACTACGCAGGGCCTATATCAATTCACCCTACCAAGGGACGAGGACAAAAAACGTATAAGGCTTATGTATGCCTATTCATACGTTTGAGTGTAAAAGCTGTCCACTTAGAAATGGTTGGCGATTTATCCAGCGATGCATTCCTGGGGGCGTTGAAATGTTTACCGCACGGAGAGGAGTGCGTCTTAAGCTTTTTAGCGACAGCGGCACCAATTTCATCGGTTCGGCCAGCAAATTGCAGCGGGATTTCAACAAACTTATTAAATTATCAAATAATATATCTGATTAATTTTCCAGGAACCGAATCACCTGGAATTTTATTCCACCTCATTTTCCGCATTTCGGAGGCCTTTGGAAGGCGGCGATAAAATCAACCAAATTTCACCTTAAAATGGTAAAAGGGAAACACATTTGAACCATAGAGGAAATGTATACTCTCCTGGCTGAAGTAGAGGGGATCCTAAACTCCCGGCCGTTTTGTATCATCAACGACGATGAAGTTGATCCATTAACTCCATCGCACTTCCTGATAGGGCATCCACAAACGAAAATTCCAGAAACGAACATACCCTATCTATAAATGTCACATCTAACTCGTTGGCAAGTAGTTCAACAGATGAGCCAACACTTCTGGAGTTTCAACCCCAACCCAATCAAAACCTCACCCTCAATTCAACCTCAAACCCAAGGCCCAACTGAAAATATACATATGGACATGAGCTCAACTCGTTCTAACTTCAAACATTTTTAAATCGATCTTCAACTCTAGCTCCACAGAAACTTAACGCCCAATCCAATTCTTAAATCAGCACGGTCCAAAAGCTGCATGCTTACATGAACTCACCACGTTACTAACCCAACGTTCAATACCACAACCAACTCAAACTTCAACTTAACGCCAAATTCAACTAACAACTCAATCCTCAAATCAACCCAACAGTCTTACTGCAAAAATTATGATTGTTCTACAATTATGGTTTGAGTATACAAAAAGATTATTGAGATCAAGTTGGATGATTAGTTAGTTAAATGCGGGTCAAGTGAAGATTAAAAGTATGATTTAAAAAATGATTTTGTAAAGTATGAGTATGCTGAAAAAACTACAAAAAACTGCTTTATGGCTGTTTTCGTAAATTTGATTATTAAACGTTAAATTAAAAGTAGTTTGCAACAGAAATAATATTTGTTGCCCGATTCTCCCATTATTCGATTAATTTGGTCACGATTCATGGAGCGTCGATTTTTAAGTGGTTGTGTCCCTTCTTTCGTCTTTCTGGCCTTCCAAATAATTTAAATTCGTAAAGATTTGCAAGAGTAGCAGAACTGTGTACCATAAGTAAGTGACGAAAAGTGGGGAATTGGATAGGTCTCGACGTTAGGAGCGACGTTTCAAAAAATGTTTATGATACTTTGTAGGAAAAGTTCGAGTAAGTTCGCTTAAGTTTTTTGCCTAATGTTTAAATTGGTTGTAGGATATTAATCTATTGAGTTATATGCTTATCATTGTATTTTTGGCATGTTAATACATGCCTCTAAATTTGCTTGATTATGCAATATTTTTTTTAAGTTTTGGCCATTCATTGTGAGATATTTGTTATTTTTGGAATGATACAACTGTAAATGGCATCCACATACCAACAACATATTTATTCCAGTCGTTTCATATTTTGAAAACAACAAATTTTAATAGAATATTCTAGAGACTAACTAACAAGACGTATAAAGCACAAGTATGGTCACGTACAATATACATTTTATGGACTTAAATCCACAACAATAAATTATATTTTGTTGCAATGAGTTTATTGTACACCCTAAGAGTTACATTTTCATCATCAGCAGAATTACATTTTCAAAGCTTTTAATATATCAGTTTGACCAAAATAACAAAACTGTACAATAAAACAAAAATAGTTTTGTACTATATATTTCGTTTAATCCCGTTATAATCCAATTAAGCAATACAAAAAAACTAAAAAATAAATAACAAACCACTTAAACTAATTTAAAAAAATATTTTTTTTATGTTTTCTAGATTTTGAAATCGCCATAGAGCTTTTGAGTTGAAACAATTTAACATTATTACTTAAGTAAATTTGTATGAACATACTCGTATTTTCTACACAGGATGTGACATGTGAAAAATGTTTACCTTCACCGAAATTAAAGGAAATAGGTTAATTAATAAATAGTTCAACCGGACGCTCTATACAAAATCGGATATGGATTAATTAACAAAACGTATCACGAACAAAATACTTCCGTTTTGAATCAAACTTTTTGTTACAATATTTACCGAAAACCGCACAAAAAATTTGCTTTTGAATGCAGAGGACAAAAAAAAAAAAGTTCAAGTCTAGAACTTGGTATCTTAATTTAAAAGCTTTTTGTCTAAACTTTTGTATAACAGTATAAAGTGAGAGAGTTGGGTCACAAACAAAAAGAAAATTTAGAACTTCATATAAAACACAAAAACTATCAACTTTTGTTTGTTCAACAAAACAACAAATAAAAAGTTTTGTTCCCGTAAATTTTCCGAACATTTTCCTTTCTACATATACATTTTCCTTCGTTTTCATTAAATTCGTTTCAATTTTCACGATGAAATTGAAAAAAAAAACTTTTAAAACATTTTTAATTGAATTAGAAAAAATTAAATTTTGAGACATATAAAAAATCCAGAGTAACACAACACAAACCATATAGTTGTAAATTGAAAATTAGATTGTTGAGCCAGAGCAAACAAAAAACTGTTTTGATCGATATTTTCTATTCTTCCGAGTGTGTGTGTGTGTGTGCTTTCTACCTTCTGCAGCAGCAAGTAATTTCTTATCGAGAAAAAAGTTTTTTTTTAATACAGTAGATTTTAATTTTCGACAAAAAGGAAAATGAAAATTGGGAAATTGTATTCTTATCGTTTGTAAATAAAGTTAATTTATTGTTTTGTCTTACTTAATTTTCTTTTATTCTATTTGAAAAGCATTTTATAGTTTATTGTTTCCTGTAAATATACCTCTATCAGGTGTTTACTGTTAATCGTATTACCATCTTATATGTAATAATACTCGTACCATATAGTGTTTTTCAAGAGAAATGAATAAATTTAATAATCTTGTAATTCGTTTATCGTATCCAAACCAACTAAATGGATTACAATTAAAGTAGATTATTTTAAGTGTTAATTGTGCTGCTAAGATTTATTTTTGTTTGAAAAATAGACCAACCTTTTGAGGAATTTCCTTCTTATGTTTAAGTATAAAGACAAATAACTTCGACGATTTGGATAATAAAAACGATCTGATCCCAGGTTCTTGCTTTAGTGTCGAGACCCAGTTTGCTGAATGTTTAACAGTTTGTAAGGGAAAAACAAGAGTGTTAGTTTAAATACTGCGCTTTGGTCAAATAAAGCATAAAATTAAGATTGCTACGGTCTTTTAAATTTTTCCAAATTCTTCCTACTTCCCTGCATTAGGCATACATAAAATCTGAGGATTGACTTTTGGCAGTCCTGAAGTCACAGAGATGAACTAATTGTTCGAATATTACATTAGTTGACATTATTTGTTTGATGAAAACGTCATACAATGTTAGGATGAGTAACCAAATCAAATTGTTTAGCAGGTTACAAGATGCAACATTTATAATTTGACAAAATTCTAATTGGAAACCGACATGAATTTGGTTTCCAATTGGAAGTCTGTAATGGGCAAAAATAGGGGAAACCAGTTTCCACTTTTTTGTTTGCTGCAGTGATCATAAAAAAGATTTTTATGACGAGATCATGTTTTGTAAAATTTATTTTTATTATTCTTATTTGGGCTTTTGTGAAATATTGTTAAAAAAAAGATAATAAATTTATATTTGAATTTAAAAAGCTAAAAATTAATCAAAGAGATAATACATAGTGAAGAAGTAGCGCTGTGAAGAGTAGCAAATGCAAAGGAACTACAAGTGAAGCGGCTAACCCATAACTTGTTAGTAATCCAACGGCGCTAATAACGGATTGATAAGACACCGGTGCAAACGCTTTGGATCTTTCTAGAATTTGATGCTATTATAACGAAAGTGATTTGCATTCTAACATCTTTTCCATGGTCCTTCGAGCCGGATAGCTAGATATTGATTGAGAAAGCTGAAGCCAGATACCCCTGGATAATCTATCTTTTAGTGCAAAAGTTGGACGATGAAACGTGTAGCCTATGGGCAACAAGCAAATACTGAATACGAGTTTCCAACTGTCCAAAAATTCTGCAATTTCCTTGTCGATAGAACTGATGCTGATGTTTCGACCTACACGTTCCGCCATACAACAGAAATCGACAAAGAGCTTGGCTGCAGCTGTTGAGCATAGATTAAACGAGTGTGATACATTTAAGGCAATGCCAGTGGAGGATCGCAGAAAGCTAATAGGCGACAATAAGAGATGCTTTAATTGTTTGAATACAAATCATGCGGTATTTCACTGTAGAGTGAAGGTGAGGTGTCTTTATTGCTTTCGCAAGCATGATTCATTGTTATATTTAGATGACCAGACAGCACTTACGGCCGCAACTCATTTGACACAGCCATGTGAGAATAATACAGCCCAAGTCCACCATTCTCAGCTCCAGCACGAGGCATCCAAGAGTCAAACCATTTTGCCAACTGCATTAATACACGTAGTTGATGATCGGGGTACAACTAGATCATGTCGTGCTTTGTTAGATACTGGTTCACAAGCATCATTTGTGACCGAGGCGTTGGTACAAAACCTTGGCTTAAAACGAAGTAATGGAAGAATGCTTGTATATGGAATCGGGCAGATGTCAGTGGGAAAGTCGAATAGAGAAACAACTCCCGAAGTAACATCCAGGTTTAACTCCAAGAGAATATCAATAAAGGTACTTATCCTTCCTACGATTGCGTCATTAACGCCTAGTACCCATTTTAACGTCAACATATTGCAAAATTTGCCTGAACTAAATTTTGCTGATCCACGATTTGATAAACCGCAACCCATAGATATATTGTTAGGGGCCAACATAGTTTTCAACATTTTTCTGGATGGCATTATATATTTGGGTGACAATTTAATTGCGCAAAATACTCAATTCGGTTGAGTTCAATCGACACGCAAAGCAACATTTGTACTTATGCGACATCTTTAAACATTGACAAAACACTACACAAATTTTGGGAGCTCGAAGAATATCCCAAGTCCGGCATAAAGTTCTACACTGCTGAAGAAGATAAATACGAAGAGTGGTTTAAAGCTACTACGAAACGAGCAGCCGATGGAAAATTCATAACGAAGCTTCCGTTCAAAGACGAAAGGATATCATTTGGATCAACCTATCACTTGGCACTTTCAAGATTGTTAGCAATGGAGAAAATATTTAAAAGGGACCCTAACTTTCATTATGCTTATAAGCAGTTCGGAAGAGTATGCAGAATTGGGCCACATGGAGCAAATTCAGTTGGACAGAGAGCAGCTTGAAAGGGAGTATATTTTACCTCATACCGTCCTCGACGCCTCAGCTAAAATTAACCTATGCCTTTCATTGAATGACAATCTGATGGTTGGTCCAGTCATACAAACCAGTCTCCTAAAAATAATTTTAAGATTCAGGCAACACCGATTTGTCCTGGTGGGCCAGACATCAAAAAGATGTATCGACAAGTATGGATGGAAAACGAGGTTACTGGACATCAAATGATTCTTTGGAGAGACGAAAAACAGCAAATATATATTGAAAACCATTACGTATGCGACGGCTTCCGCCTCATTCATGGCAACCAGATGCCTGGAAGAATTGCCTCAAGAATACCTGCACATAACCCCAGATGCGTCGCGAGCTATAGAATATGATATTTACGTCGACGATTTGATGACCGGAGCGGACACTCTAACCGAACTGAAGTCGTTGAAAGATGAAATATTGCAAGGCGGCGGTTTCAAACTGAGGAAAATGACGTCCAATGACCGAACAATACGGGATATTTTAAAGTCAACTGATGAGCATATCAAGAAGTTCACAGAGTTTTCCGAAACCATCAAGTTTCTAGGCATAGGATGGAAAGCAGAACTAGATGATTTCGTGTGCACAATTTTCGACCCCCTGGGATTGTTGTCACCTATCATCATACGAATAAAAATATTATTTGAAAACCAATGGCTAAGGAAAATAGATTGGGATGAAAGCTTGCCCCCAGATATACATTCGTCATCTAGAATAGATGACAGATAGAATTTATAATGAATCCTTTGATAAATAAGTACGCCAATTTTCACAAATTGGAAAGAGTTCTTGCCTATGTAATTCGTTTTAGCAAAAATTTGCACCAAAGCAATGCTCGATTGTGCGGACCACTCGCAACATTAGAAATCGAAAGCGCTAATGAAAAGATCTGCAAATTTACACAGAGCAAAGATTTTACTGAAGAAAATGCTTCTCTTTTAAAAAATAAGCCCATTCCCACCTCAAGACTACAGAAATCACTCTTACCTTATAATTCCAAACACCCCATCATCCTCTCATACAAATCTCCAGTTGCAACCGCAATTACCTATGATGTACACAATCAATATTAACATCAGGATATCAACTTACTAACGAGCTTAGTCCGAGAAAAATTTTCGATAGTAAGAGACAAAGATGTGGCTAAGAAGGTGTTTAAGCGATGTACGAAATGTTTCCGGCAAAATTCTTCAATGGCGCGACAAAAAATGGCAAAGCTACCAGAAGAACGAGTTCAGTCGGCTTCGATGTTAGGGTGATGATGGAGCCTCTCCTGGTGTTTTTGTGCACATTTTTTTATTTCACTTGCGACTGTGTCTATTCCGAGTTCTCTATGAAGGTCACTATTACGAGTGTACCAAGAGGTATTTACAATTCCTCTGAGAATTTTTCTGAGAGATTCTCTATCGAAAACCAATCTTTTGATGACTGCCTCAATAGCAAGCTTAAATATGAATTTGGGCGAGGGGAGGGAAGGAGATGGAGACGGAGGGGTCAAGCAGATGAGAATGCAAATTACTAATTACTATTATGCTAAAACTCGCGAGGTGATCAAAACTTCGGTCCAATCAACTCAATCAAACCTCCAACTCAACTCCCAAATTAATCCCTAACTGAACCCTTTAATCTCATCTCTCTTAATCAATCTATACTGCTCGACTTTCAACTCAAGCGAATCGCAATCACCAAATCAATCCTGAATCGAACTTCTAACTCAACCATATCAATTTATACCCAAATCAACTTACATCAGGGCTTAACTAACTTCAAACCCAACCCCTAGTTTTAATCACTCATTCCTCTGCTCAACTTCAAACTCAACGGCCAACGCAATCCCGAAATCATCTCGATAAGAAAACTTCATGTGTGTATGAGTTCAGCTCAATCCAACTCAATCTAACCTCCAACTAAACCTTCAACTCTACCTAAAATTAATCCCTAACAACTGATTGGGTATCTAACTCAGCTTACTCAAAAACACAACCCTCAATACCCAAGCCAATCCTCAAATCAACTCTATACGAAAAATTATATGCGTAAATGAACTCCACTTAGAACATCTCAAGTTTATATTCTGTGAAAAAGTACCGGGAATTGTTAATTTAAAATGCCCGCGCAGATTTATTAATTTTTCCTTAAATTGCTAAAACTGTCTTTCATTATAATGCCAAATTTGAGTGTGATCTGTCGACCAGTTTATTTACGGCAGTTGGTTAAGTCAGTCGACCTTTTTAGTACACGGTGATTTTTAAAATGAACGAAACTATTGAGCAAAGAGTTTGCCTTAAATTATGGGAAAAAAACTCGTACATTTTACACGACGATAATGCGCCATCACACCGAGCTACAATAAATACCATCGACCAACCACCACATTCGCCTGATTTAGCAACAGGTGAATTTTTCCTCTACTCTGTGGAACCCGTTTTGACCTCCATCGAAGCCATAGAACAAAATTCGGCGCTCTATGATTGAAAAAACGCTGGCATACATATGTGTATATCCTCAAATGGGGAATACTTTGAGGGCGACAAAATAACTTTTTATGTTTGAACTTAAAATTTGTGTTTTGTTTAACAAGTCCCGGTGCTTTTTTGACAGAATGTATGTACATCCATCTCAAATGACCCCAAATCGGCCAGCTGCCAATTTAACAGCGATCACAGCCACAACTCTCCTCAAATAAATCCCCAACTGAACCCCTCACTCAACTCAATTCCAAACTCAACCCGCAACTCAAACCCAAATTCAACGAGCAATCACATTCGTACGTAAACTCAACTGGAAACAACTCAACCCTGAACACAACCCCAAATAAATTACCAACTGATACACTGTCTGAACCGCCACTCAAACCCAACTCAACTCTAACTCGATACCAAATGTAAGTTCCTCACTAAATAAACCAACCTAATCACAATCTGGGTTTTTTTCAATTGGGTCTTTACCCCATTAAGTCTAATTTTTCACTGCCTTTTTTTCTATTTCTCAAACAGCCAATTTTTTATTTTTTTTCCTAGCTAATTTGATTCCCAATTTGCCTGTGAATCCCTTACATATGCTCTCAAGACCGAAAGAATTGACTGGTTGACACGTTCAGACGCATTAGCCTGCGGACAATACCGTGGCATCAATGAATGTTTTACATTGTATTTCTTCAATAGGGTTTGAAACACTTTGGACATGAATTGGGCACCATTGTCCGACACCACATGTTCGGGTACCGAGTAAGACAAGAACACTTCATTATCCAAAAATGTAACTACCTCCGTAGCCACCGCTTTTCTAAATGGTTTAAGAAAGATACATTTTGAATACTGATCCAAAACAATAAATAAATATGAATTTCCTTTTTTGGATGTTGGATAGGGCTCAAGAAAGTCAATAAATATCCGTTGGATCGGCCTCATAACTAGCCGCTGTTTATCCATTTCAGTTCTAGATATATAGTTAACTGGTTTAGTTTCATTACATACCGTACACTTATTTACGAATTCTTTGGCCTCCACTGCCATCTTTGGCCAATAGAAATACCGCTGAATTCGTTCGAGCATTTTGGCATAACTGAAATGCGCTGACGTTGGCGTGTTATGGGCTTGTTTCAGAATGTTAAACGTTAAAGGTTGAGGTACGTATAATTTTCATTTAGGTAGATCCATAGGTGAACAGGATAATTCTTCATTTGTAGTATTGACCAGAATTTTCCCGTTCGAAACAAAAAATTTGGGAAATTGTAAACAATTATTTTGAATTTTGATAATTAACTCTAGATATTCCTGGGATTTGAACGAAATGGAATCAAGATTTACGTCGAAACCACTCTCATGAAGCACCATTATTCCATAAACATTCGGGACAAGGCATCAGGCACCACCATTTGTGATCCACTACGATGCTGCATTATGAAGTCGAAAGCCTGCAACTTCAAACTTGATCGCGCCAACCTGCCTGTAATTTCTTTTTGACTCATAAGCCATTTAAGGCTGGTGTGATCAGTCACTATTACGAATGGATACCCCTCAATATATGCCCGACACTTTTTAACACTTAACACAGTCGCGCGAAGCACTCTAATTCTGTGATGGTATAGTTTCGCTGTGCGGCGTTTAGCTTCTGCGACATATATGCTATTGGGTGGTCCTCACGATCCTCTCCTTTTTGAAGTAGCACGCTTCCGACTCCAGTAGTACTAGCATCGCACTGGATCACAAAAGTTTTATTGAAATCTGGATGGACCAGTACAGGTGCGTTCATCAGCGTCGATTTGACATTTTCAAAAGCTACCTGTGCCTTTTCGTTCCAAACAAATTTTTTATCCTTTTTTGTTAAATCTGTCAGTGGCGCGACTAGAGAATACCCTAGATAATTAATGTGTTTGAGCAACAAATGGCTTTTTTCGGCGTTGACTGTCAAACCGGCCTTAGCCAAATTCTTACCTACCATTGACAATAATTCTAGATGCTCATCAAAAGTTTTGGAGGCAATCAAAAGATCGTCAAGATGCGATCTTGAAGTGCATAGGGTATCTCACCTGGTCCATTAACCGGCACATGGTTTGTGGCGCGTTGCAGAGACCAAACGGCATCACTGTGAATTGGTACAATGGACGTCCAGCGACGGTAAATGCTGTTTTATCTCGGGACTCTTTGTCTAACGGTATTTGCCAAAAGGCATCCTTCAGGTCCAAACTCGAAATAAATTTGGTCTCCTCCAATCGACTGAAGAGCCCGTCGATTATTGGCAGCGGATACGCATCCCTTTTCGTTACCTCGTGTACACGTCTTGCATCTAAGCAGAGCCGGGCTTTGCCGTTTGGCTTCAGAACTAATGTCACAAGTGAACTCCATGCACTATTTGACTCTTCAATTACTCCCAATGTCAACATGCGTTCCAGTTCCTCATCCATAGTAGTCTGTTTAATTGGAGATACTGGATGGTACCTTTGTTTGATGGGCATAGCTCCCTGGACATCAATATGATGTGATAATACCGCTGTTTTTCCTAACCCTTATTTATTAAAAGAAGGCAACGCTTCAATAATGGAATTAAGTCGAGTTTGTTGTTCACATGATAATACATGAGAATTTTTAGTTCCGCAATCTTCTTTACTTAGTTCGGCTATTGGCATAGGCATTATATTGAACATTTTCCAAAAATCTATTCCTATAAAGTGATTGTTTCAATTCCGCAATTAAATAAATTCGCATTAATTTCTCGATTTCCCTAAAAGAGCTCCTGGCGCATATATGTATAACCAAAAATTCGCTCCGAATTGCCACTCGCGGTCCTGATATGAGATGCACTATTGAATACCTGAACATGCGGATTTTTTACAAAAAGTTCGCACCCCTTCACTAGAGCGGTTATAGATGCTCCACTATCCATCAGTCCGGTACACCCAATTCCATTAATTTTGACTTTTGCGAATGGTCTTTCATTTATTTCATCACAGAAAACTGATTCTGAAATATCTCCCTTTACCTCTTTTCGCTTCGCCCAATACTTTTTAGTGCGGTTAACAGCAGGTGACGATTTATTTCTCATCTTTCGTGATGGCACAGATGAAACACCATCCGACAATTTTGAATAATAGTTAACTTGAATTTTGTTCTGTATTTTGTTTAAACATGATGGTTGTGATTTTGATTCTGGTCTTTGTAACCCATCATCTTGTTGCTTATATTTGTTGCTGAATTTGGTTGCTGCTCGTGTTTCCGAGGAATACTTATAGCAGCCCATTGGTTCCCCGGCTGATCGTTTCCCGATACACATTTGGAACAATTGGTTTTGCCACGCCTTCCTTACCACATCCATAACAAACAATATACAGACGAAGAGGTTTGTTGCACCGATCAAATTTATGGCCTATATCCAAACAATTCCAACAAACTTGATAATCTGAATTCATAATTGTCTCTAAATTAGAACTGTATGCATCAATTTGGTAATGTGACTTTTGAAGATTTTGTACAGGATTGCAATTTGGTTGATAAGCTGAATTTTGATGCCGTTGATTCCAATGGTTTTCATCACTAAAATAAGTGGACATGGCCTGCCATTGGGAATTTGGTGGAACCGACCTGAGATTATAATTTGGTTGCGGCTCACCCCCACCGAAAATTTCATTAATGTGTTTGCTTACATTTCTCGGTGTTAAATCACAAATTTTATGATTGCGTTTCCAGGTGTCCTCCAAAGCAACGCATTGTCTTACCAAGTTACTGATATTATCAATATCTTGGTCCGCCAAATGATTTTGCAGGTCGGTCCGCATATTAAATCTTGATATTCGTAGAATTTCTGTGTCTGCTATTGGAGACCGAAATTGCAAAGTCAGTACCAAAATTTCGTTATAGAATTCAATAAACGATTCGTTTGGTTTTTGTTTCCTAGAATCGATTAATCGTCTAATGTCATAATCTGTCCGCCGGTCCTGAAACCTTTCGGTTAATGCATGTTTCAGCTGAGCGAACGCTATACCTTTCAGTAACACGCTAAATTCATTCCGTAAATTATTTTCGTTTACCTGGTATGTTCGGGCCAAATGTTCTACTTTGAACAGGAACCGTTCAATCGATATTCAGGTGGTAGATCCATCGAAATAAATTTTTCATTTGGAAAGTTGATGTTGTACATTATTATATCCGGCAGACGAATTGAGCATAGGTGCGAGTATTAGTAAGGCCTGTGAATAATCTCGTTGTTTTTGAAAATTATAAAATTGTGAATTTTGGTTCACCTTTCGATAAGTGACATTCAAAACGTTAGGAACATCTGCTGTAATTTGCTCATCATTTGGTGTTAGCGTTCGAACCTTATCTACACAATTTACCTTTTGAAATTGTACATTTAAATTTTCTAGGGATGTTGTCGTTTGATGCCTACTATGTGTTTGGGAATTACTCGCTCCAGCTTGGGTTGCCTCCGAATTAGATATGGTAATATTTTTACCTTTATCGTTGCTATGGAGCATTGTACTGGTTGAATATAATTCATTGTCAGAATCTCACTTCATCCTCAGAAGAAGACATGTCTTCGGAATCAATGGGAATGTTTTCCTCGACATTGTTGATGGAATCGTCCAACACCCCAGCGTATATCAAAACATTCCTGACATTAGTCATTAAAATTTTGGCCTTATCCAGCAATTTTAAACATCCTGCTTTATACCTCTAGTTGGGATTGACTAGCCGTAAAGTCAATTTCTTTACTATCTTTGGCCTTTAATTTAATAAACCACCGCACTAAATCACTCAACTTAACTGTGCACTTTCGTAATTCACGATCTGGGTTTTTTGCCGCTTGATTATGTACCTTTTGAGGCTGCAATACTGGATTTAGGATCTCCTCCTCTAATAATATTTTTAGAGATTTTAACTTTTCTCTCGGACTACCGGTTACCTGTCGAACCTCACATTCTACAAGAAATTCGTCCGGTTTTAACGCACTAATTTCTAAACCTTCCATATAAGTTTTTATTGCTTTACTGAACTGACCACACCTGATTAATATTAAAAAAAATTATATAACACTTATGTAAAATTGTACACTAATAATACCGCTATCCTAAACCAGCAAGACTAAAATTGCTGCTGTTATTACTATTGTAATAAATTCAAAAAAAAATATTGTATCTGAATGAGCATGAATGTGTTGCAAAACCACGAGTCACACTGAACTCCCAAACTATAAAAATATTGGCTAGCATTGGTTTTAGCTGTCTCAGTCAAAGTGGCGCCATTTATTTCTTGGTGTGGAAATATTAATAACTAAAAATCGCTGTTTATTTAATTAAAAAAACATTAAATCTTCCTTTTCCAAAATTTGCAAACATAATACACAATTGAATTAACATTAGTAAATTCCTATTTTAATTTAAAAACAAATTAAATCATCCTTTTCCAAAATTTGCCATCGTCGCCTGTCAAGTGAGACAGCTAAAACCAATCCGTGCCAAAATATTAAACGGAAACTACTAAATAAAATGTTTGTACTGGAATTAGACACCTCGAAGATACATTTATGTATATGAATGGCAATGTCAGTATAATTATTCAACTCGATTAAGGATTTAAAACTGTAGACACCATTCACATAGAATAATTCATCCTCTGAATTGACCACAAACCCTCAGAAGTTCACGCCTTAAAATCGATTCGCAATTGCGAAGAATAGGACTCTGAAAATCTATGCCTAAAAGCAAATACCTCTTATTTTCACCATTAAGAATTCGTTACTTAAACTAAATCAATCCTACCAATTGGTTTATACCAATTGGGCGCCATGTTCTTCATCCCACGTTAGGATTGATTAAGTTTAAGTAACCAATATTTCCTTTAATGTTTGCTTTTAGGTCTAGATTTTCAGAGTCCTCATGGTACCATCTTAAAGGATACAAGTATCTGGTAAAACCCTTATCCGCATCATCATAGAACAATGAAATGGAATTCACCTCTCTTCATATACTTTTAACTCTTCGTGAACTTTGATTCGATTCTATTGTATCAACGGAAGGGAAATCTGGAAAGCACTTTGCGAAACTGGCATACCGCAGAAAATAATTTTACTAATCCAACAAATATAGAGGGATGCCGGACACAAAGTTCAATACAAGGGAAAGCAAAGTGACAGATGCTAAGACTCACGAGGAGTAAAACAAGGATGTTTACTCTACTATCCCCTCTAGTATGTCTGATAGTACTAGACAGTGTAATGTGTACTCACAAACAAATATGCTGGCATACAGCAGAAAATACAGAAGCTATCAGACCTTGCACATGAAGTCCGTCTCAGAAGTAAGCCATGAGACTGAACACGAATTTCAGTGCACCAACTACCATCAACAATAGAAAAATTAATCAGAGCATCAACAAACCACGAAACACTGGCATCAACTTGCTTCATAAAATTTGGAATGCGTAACACAATATTAGAACAAATAATTTTAGCACTTATAACTTTTAGTACACAAATAAAAATTAAGTTTTAAGAACAATCAATAAATTTTATTTGAGTACTAAATATTTTATGTATGTATGATTACCAATATGTACTAATTTTAAATATGTGAATCTAAATTTATAATGCCCTTAGAGCAATTTCTAGGCCCGCTAAAGGTTAGAATCAATAATCCGGAACAATAATTCATTCAATAATAGCTAGTCGTGCTAGAAATAGTTTTTTCTGAAGATACATCTAATTTAAATAAACAATATATTTCTGCTTTTAGTACATATTATATTATTTAGTACAAAGCTAAAATTTATATTTTGAATGCACCTAATGGTATAATCAATTTCTCTTATAAGAACACAGTAGCTTTGAACGCTGCCACTGTTCTAAAACCTTTTGCAAAGTACCACTCTTAAGATAGTCGGGAAGGAATAACTTGCCGTCTGTGGGTTCAGAACCAGGAACTAAGGTATGCGAAGTAGAAAATTATGTAGGGAAAACTGCTGCAACTAAGGTTACCATTGTCACATAAATCCGGGTAAACGCTTAAGGGGTCCAATTTGTAAATAAATTGGTTATTCGGCGCGCTCCATTTCCGCCCTCAGAGAGAGAGAGAGAGAGAAGGAAAGGCATTTGAAGGGCCGGGTAGCAGCAGTCTTGGTTAGGGCCAAGACCTGTTTGGTTTTAACAAAACCTAACAGCCTTACCGAGAAGGCCACAAACCGTAGGTTCTAAGGCCGACAACATCCAAGTTAAGCATAAATTTGGTTTTCCGTTTCGAAAAGGGATTTATAACTATCCACCGTTTCTAGATGGTTTAATTTTTTCAAAAGCGGCGCTTTCGAATAGCTCCTTATTCTCCCCATCGTATGCACGAGGAAGCCAAATAAGGAAAGGTTCGCAAATTATTGCGCTTCTACCAAGATTTATCAACTACTAGTGTTAGTACACCAGTTTGGTGTTAGGTTAAATACAAATTACAATACAAATTAAACCTAGAAACTATAATTGATCAAAAACTCATCTGGCAAATTGTAGTGTCTGATTCTGAGTGTGTTAACTCTTGAATGTTGTGGGGTCAACATCTCTGGAGATTTAAAATTAAATTTCTTTTGTTTTTTTTTTTTGTTACGTATTTAATAAAAAATAAAAATTATTGATTATTAAGTATTTAAAACTGTAATCAAAACAGTACAACTTACAACCCAACCAGATGACAACAAATGTTATCTCCGTTAAATTTAAATCCGCCGCAATGAGAAACCAAATTTTGAAGGCCAAACATAAAAATAAAGAAAAACTCACTACTTAAGTTTATGGCGATGTATACGGTATGCAGAAAATATACACTGTCTCAAAAAATTGTCCGTACACCCTTCGGTTAAAGAAAAATTGATGAAAAAAACTATTACAAAACCAACAAAAAATTCAGTTTTTATTTTTTTAAACTCAAATTACATTTAACAACTTGAAAATAATAATTATCATGAAGCAAATTAATTTACTTTTACGTTTCATATGATTAACTATTTAAACATCCTAAAACGATCTCAAATAATTGTCCGTACACTTGCACTTTTGTGAAAATTAACACTAGCACAATAATAATTTATTATTTGTTGTACTCCTATTTTTAACTAACCGTAAATTACGAACTTTTTTTTTGCGTAAAAGTTAATTAGTCGTACTTTTTTCACGGGGGATTAAATATTGTCCAGGTAATTAAAAATTTGTTATTCTCGTACCAAAAATCGTATAGAAATTAAAAAAATTGATCATTAAATTGGAGAGTGAAGGTAAAAGTTTACAGCAATTTCCAAAATAACTAATTGCCCGCGACCTTCGATTCAATATATCATCCAGAACCCCCAAAAAACCAAATCACTAGAGATGGTTGTTGAGCGTGGTCGCAACCGAAAGCAGAACACACCTCAAATACATCTAAAAGAGAAGGCAATAAAACAAAATCGAAAGCTTAGCGCTCCAACAATCGCTGCCAAAGTTTATCAACGCAAAAAAGGAGCGATGGAACCTCGACAATACGCAATATTTTGCATAAACAAGAGTATCGGTGATGTGCGACACTCAAGAAATGAATTTATCGACAAAAAAAAAATTAAAAAGCGCTTGGAATATGCATTGGGATATGTCAGTGAGCCCGAAGAGTTCTGTGAAAATGTTATTCCCTCAGACGGAAGGAAATCTAACATTTTTGGTTCAGATGGGCGAGTTATGGTGTGGCGGAAACCCAACACTGAACCTAAGTAAAACATGGTGGCGGAAGTATAATGCTTTGAAGAGCTTTTAGCTGAAGGGGTGTAGGGCAATTTGACCTTCATAATGAACCGGTTTAATTAATTGGATATTTTGAAGGGTAATTTGTTAATAAGTACTGAGAAAATGGGACTTGGCAAGATTTTCGCTCCGCACATGACAATGACCCGAAGCATTCGTCAAAGCTGATAAAGGAATGGTTATTGTAAAATGTAAAGTCAATACTTCCTCATCCTCCCCAGCCACCAGATCACAACACTATTGATAATTTATGCCATTATTTGGAGCGAAAGATCCGTGAACACAAAATTAGCGGCAAGGAACAGTTAAAACGGCTCATTATGGAGGAATGGGCCAAAAATTCCCCCCGAAATAACTCGGAAGTTGGCTTTCTCAATAAAAAGAAGGTGGCAAAGTGTAATTTCATAAATAGGTTACAAAACGAAATATTAGACCTAACTTTTTTACCAAATTCCCTCAACTTCTTTGTGTGTACGGACAATTATTTGAGATCGTTTTAGGAGTTTAAATAGTAAATCTTATCAAATGTGAAAGTAATTTAATTTATATCATGATTATTATTTTTTTCAGGTTCTTAAATGTAATTTGAGTTTTAAAAAAATTAAAACTGAATTTTTTGTTTGATTTATAATTGTTTTATTTATCAATCTTTTCTTAACCGAGTGCTGTACGGACAATTTTTTGATACAGCGTACATCAACGAAATCCTTTCCTTATATACTCGTTAGCTACTTAATGCGGCACGAAAAGTTAAAGTTGCTAAGCGTTTTAAATATTTGTCGGCTAGGGATTCAACAGTACTAATGCGAAGGGTCGAGGGCGAAGCAGTTATTAAAATAATAAGAAACTAAGATTTATTAAATCTGTAATTTAATTTCTGAAAAAGTTTTTAAATGATCTCTAATACTAATGTTTACAAGTTAAATTGTGATAATTCAAACAACGCTTCTTCTTTGACTTCTTCTCTTGGTATTGTTGAGTCTAACGACAGCTTAGCTAATTTCATTATACTGCTTCAAAACATTCGCAGCATGCGTAGTAACTTTAACTCTTTAGTGGCACATATAAATGCATCAAATAATCTACCAGATTTAATTTTTCTTACAGAAACATCGATTTACGATACCGAATCAAGTGATTATTCTCTGCCAAAGTACAATCTCTTTGTTTGCTGTAACAACTCATATGGCTCAGGTGGTGTAGCTGTGTTTGCTAAAAGTGATTATTCTTGTACATCAGCTAGTTTTAATCTCTTAAGTGCCGATATAATAAAACTGGAGGTAACCATGTATAATGATAGTTTTCACGAATACTATATGATCTCCAAAAAAAGTTCGGTAAAAATTTACTTGTGTTAGGTGACATAAACTTGGATATATTAAAAAAGTGTTCGGACACAAATAATTATTTGTTTCTGTTAGCCTCTCATGGGTTGAAATTGAAACCGTATGTCAATGAGCCTACTCGTATTTCAGGGAGCACAATAACGTGTATTGATCATGTATTCATTCGCCTCCATAGAAATAACAATTCAACAGTTGATTGTTCAATTCTCGATTATAACATTACTGATCATTGTATGATCAATATTAAAATATCACTGAATATACCTGAAGTCAAATCTGACGGTACATATATTCTATTTATTATTCGTAAAACCATTGACTTTACAAAACTCACTAAATTGCTTAAGTTTGAATTTTGGGAATCGGTCTACGACAATTTTGTTAAAATATTTTCGCAACATTTTAGGATGTGTGCGAGCGAAACCAACGTAAACAACAAACAGCTCAAACGGTTACAACCATGGGTGTCTATTATACGATACGTAAAAAACTTAAGAAACATCCTTCGAATGTTAAACTTGGAAAATTGTATCAAAAAGTATGCTCTGAAGTCAAGAATGATATTAAATTTACGCGTGAAAATTATTATGCTAGTGAACTTCATAAATGTTCCGGTAACATAAAGGGTGAGTGGGCAACAGTTAATAAAATTTTGAATAAAACCACTAAATCGAACACGATTGTTGAACTTGACATGGATGACGGTATAATTCATAGTTTCTTCTTTGAATCTTTCACTGCAATAGAAGTTTATAAAATGATTCAATTTCTTGATAATAAACACTCATGTACTTCTGATAATATTAGTAATAGTCTAATTAAGCAGAATGCTTATTTCATTGTTGATGTTTTAACATATTTATTTAATTTAAGTGTTAATTCTGGCATTTTTCCAGCTAGTTTAAAGGTTGCCGAAATTATTCCGATATTTAAGAAAGGGAACCGAAAATTTATGTCCAATTATAGGCCGATTTCTTAATTACTTCCCACGATTGCAAAATTATTTGAAAAACTCATGAAAAAAACGAATATTATCGTTTTTAAATAAAAATAATTTTTTTAGCAATTGTCAGTTCGGGTTTAGAGAGGGTAGGTCTACTGAAGTGGCTTTATTGAAATTTTGTGAAGTAGTCTATGATGGTTTAAATACAAATAAAAGTATTGCTGCTATATTTTTGGACATGACAAAAGCGTTTGATATGGTTGACCATCAAATACTTCTGAACAAGCTTCATACTATTGGTTTTCAAGTTATTTAATGAAAAGACACCAAAGAGTTAAACTGAATGGTATATTTAGCGATGTACAGTTGGTAGTTTCAGGCGTTCCTCAAGGCTCCGTTTTAGGTCCCGTTCTATTTTTAATATTCATTAACTCAATTTTTAAACAAAAATTCAATGGTAATGTTACTGCTTTCGCCGACGATTTAGCATTCACTTATACCAATGATAACCATTTTTTAACAAATCTTGATATGAATTACGATCTCCATCCATGTTATGAGGCAATGGTTTACCGCGCACAAGCTACTTGTTAATGAGAAAACAAAAATGATCTTCTTCAAACTAACTGGATCAACTATTTACGATTGTGATATTTTCTATCAATCAGCAGATTGCTTAAAACATACAATGAGTATTCAAGATTGTGACCGATGTTTTATTGCAAACCAATTAGATTATTCCTGCTCTGTAAAATGTTTTAAAATTGAATCCATAAAAGCCCTAAAATATTTAGGTCTAGTTATTGATACGAATCTTAGCTTGAAGGAGCATGCACATAGGGTACAGAATTATATGATATCCGCAATTCGCAAAATTTACTAATTGAAGTCATTGTGTTCCCAGAAAATTCTTATGATGGTGTATCATGGTATCGTTCAATCTAAATTGCAATATGGTATTGTTTGTTGGGGAGGTACGTATTTTAATACGGTTGAACCAATTTTGTTAGCGCAGAAACATGTAATTCGAATAATATGTGGTAAAAATAAGTTAACTAGTAGTTGGCCATTATTTTGTAGTCTTCGTGTTCTCTCATTAAGGCATTTATATATTTACAGGGTTCTAAAAATGTTTTTTGTTAGAAGTGGTAATTTATCTATTTGATATTCTTACAGATATGACCTTAGAACGAACATAAAATTTTTTGTTACTGTGCCTAGCCATAACAAACAGCATTTTTTTTACTTTTACACGGCTTCGGCTCCATCTTTATTTAATTCCTTACCTCAGTTCATTCGGGATTCGAAAAAGTTGTCAGCGTATCTAAAGAGCATTGTAGATTGGCTATTCGGTATTGACATTTTAAAAACAGAATGTCTCTTTAAAGTTATTAAATAATGATTTTAACAGGGCATAATACATTTGTAAATTTAAACTGTTGTTGAGACTCGAAACTGAGTTGGATTGATGTGCTAAACTTACTGTGTTTCGAATTCGAATTTCGAAACTCATTAGTTAAGTAATCCGTTTTTTTTATGTTTATTGCATTTTTTCTCGAGGTGAAAAGTAAAAATTGAGTAAAGCGAGTAGGAGAGAGAGCAAAACAAGGAAGAAAAAGAACCGTACGAGAAAAAATACATTATATTTTGTAATTTTCTGAATTTCTTAACTTTATTAGAATTTTCAACTTTATTTAAATTTGTAATTTAGTTGGAGTTTATTTAAAACTAATAAATAAAATTGTGTTGAAGAAGTGAAAGAATAGTAACAAAACGGTGTGTGACTTTTGTTTTTCGGGGGCGCGTGGTTTTGCTCAGCCGAGTTGCATAGGCGATTTGAGTATCAAAGCAACATTTTACAAAATATAATAAAAGTGTTATAAAGTAAAAGTGTTTAAATGAAATAAAAAACAATAAATTCATTATGGGCGAGAATAATAAATTACAATATTCTACGCAAAAATTACGCTCACCACGTGCCACAACGGTACATTTTGATTCAAAAAGCTGCGCATTATGTACAGAACTGGATAATGAGGAAATGGTTCAATGTGTCGAATGTAAAACATGGCATCATTTTGATTTTGTAGGCGTTACATCGAGCATAAACGAGGTGCCACATTGGTACTGTCCAGCCTGTGTAAAGAATGGAGTTGGTGAATCACATGACTCAGGCAGCAACAAGTCAAAAACAGTTGGGAGTGTGAATATAACAGTAAACGATTTGGAGGTTAAATCACAAAATTCACGAACATCAAAACGTGATAGTAAAATATCGAGGAAAAGGACGTTAGTACTGTCCTGTTTAGAGGAACGACGAGCACTGGAGGAATTACGTGCAAATGAGGAGAAGAAAATTCTCGAAGATAGAATGCGAGGATTAAATGAGCAGCGGGAACGTGACAAGTATTATTTAGAGGAAAAGCAAAGGTTTTTGGAATTTTCAGACCGGTGTAGCAGCATTACGGACGAAGAAAGTCTAAAACATAGAGTGCAACGATGGGTTAATTCAGGAGAATAGGCTAATGAGGTGCAAGGTGTAGACAATAACAAAATGGTGTCTTCAGCCGATGATAAGACAAACAAAAATTTCGGGTCTATTCGAGAGGCGCAGCCAAGATTAGAGAAGTTGCAACCTATCCAACAAAAGAATGCTGAGAGAGAACCGTATAGGTATGAAGAGCGGCTACAATCCCAATTTAAGGCGGTAGAACCGAACTATTCTACAAACAGGTGCGATGGTGAAACAGCTCATTGGCGTAACGCAAGAAAATTAAATCGAGAATCTGCTGATTATAAACAAGTGGGGTTTCCAGATCAGGTGTCAAGAGGAATTTACTTTAATCCAAATTCAGTAAATAATCAAGGCCAAATAACCAGCTGTGATCCAGATTATGTTAAAGTGAATCAGCAGAAATCGGCTTACCATTTAAAGTCCGATAATCAACAGCAGCAATACTCGTCGTTATCCAGGAAAAGTGCGAACAAGTCAAGACAATATCTGAACAGCTGTCCGAACAATCCAAATATAAGTAAGACAGACTGGGACGATCAACCTGAAATGACAATGAGGCAGGTGACTATGAGGCAGGTCATTTCAAAGGAGCTGCCATTATTCTCCGGTAGTCCGTCGGAGTGGCCTATGTTCATATCAACGTATACACGCACTACACAACTATGTGGGCTGACTGATGACGAAAATTTGGAACGTTTAAAAAAATGCCTACGGGGTGACGCAAGAGATGTGGTGAAGGCCTATTTATACTTTCCACATAACGTACCTCAAATTTTAAAAACGTTGAAAATGCTTTTTGGACAATCTGACGTCGTGCTTGACTTGATGATAACGCAGATTGAATCAGGACCACCAATCCATCCTGAAAGTTTAGAGGCATTGGTTAAATTTTTAATGCAAATTCAACACCTATATGCAACAGCAATAGCCTGCCAGAATGAGAAACATCTGAACAACCTAACACTTATGCGAAAGGTCGTTCATAAATTACCGGCTCAACTAAAATTACAATGGGCCGAATTTAAAGCAAAGTTGCCATCGGTCAACCTACATACGTTTGGCGATTGGTTGGGCTCAAAGGCGGAAATGGCAAGCACAGTAGTAACAATGTCTTCAGCACAAATGCAAAGGTTTGACAGAACGGAAAAAAGGCAGGAAAATCAGAATAAACAAAAATATGTCAATACCATCCAGGTGGAATCTAATGTTACGAAAGATGGCCAGTTCAAGTTCGAGAAGGCGGTAGATGAAGACGAAACATGTAAAATAGTTAAAGCAGCCGATAATAATCAAACATGCGTTCTCAAATGTGAATCTGTACACCTACTGGCGGAGTGTCCCAAATTTAAAAAGATGAAAGGCACTGAGAGGTGGAAGACAATACTAGCAAATGGTCTGTGTAGAAAGTGCTTTAGAAGACATCGGTTTTGGACATGCAAACTTGATGTAAAATGTGAGATAGATGGATGTAAGGGAAGCCATCACCAATTGTTGCATAATGCCGTGGTAAACAAAAACTACAATTCATCAAATAAGGTTACTGCGGAATCAACAGGCGTGGTTGAGATTCATCAACAGCCACAAATAAGCAAACTGCTGTTTCGAATAGTACCGGTGGTACTACATGGGCGAGAAAGTAGCGTCAAAACATACGCTTTCCTGGACGAGGGTTCCAGCGTGACTCTGCTAGACGAGGAAGTGGCGAACAAGTTGAAGCTCGATGGCCCACAAAAGGGTTTGGAGCTAAAATGGACAGGAAGTACAACCCGGAGAGAAAAGCGCAGTCGTCTAGTCGAGCTGGAGATTTCGGGTGTTTCGAACAATGACGTATACAAAATATCGGACGTCTACACGGTTCCAAGCCTCGATCTTCCAGAGCAAACAATGAAAATTGACAATAACACTACCAAGTTCAGTCACCTACGAAGTATACCGTTTGGTTGCTACGAAAACGCTAGACCCAGAATCCTAATTGGGTTACAACACTTGCACTTAGCAGTGCCACTGCAGATTCGAGAAGGTCGTATAGGGGAGCCAATCGCTGCCAAAACACGTTTAGGATGGGCAATTTTTGGCAAACTAAATCAAACCCAAACTGGGTCCAGCGACGAGCATTCGGTGTTACATATCTCAAGCCAACTCGATGAGAAATGTATCCAGCCTTCAATTCTGGAAATGCGATTACATAACGCGGATGACGATCTGCATGACAAGGTGAAAGAATTCTTCTCGTTAGAAAATTTCGGCGTTAAAGTCCCAGAGAAATTGATAGAATCAAAAGAGGATGAACGTGCCAGAGAAATTATGGAGAGAACTACACAAAAGGTCGGTAATCATTATGAAACTGGTTTATTATGGCGGAGCGATAGCGTTACATTTCCAAACAGCTATCCTATGGCGGCGCGACGACTAGCTTGTTTGGAAAGGAAACTGGAGAAAGAACCTACTTTAAATGAGACAATCAAAAAGAGGCTAAAGGATTACGAGGAAAAGGGGTTTGTGCGGAAATTAAGCAAGAACGAAGCTATGGTGGTGGACGAGCGAACGTGGTACTTGCCTATATTTACAGTAACCAATCCGAATAAGCCAGGGAACATTCGTTTGGTATGGGATGCAGCAGCAGAAGTAAACGGAACATCGTTAAATTCCGTTTTGCTCAAAGGGCCCGATTTATTAATTCCACTGCCGCACATCATAATGAGACTTCGTCAACGACCCGTTGCGTTAACGGGTGACATAAAAGAAATGTTCCATCAAATTAAAATATTAGAGAAAGATCAAAGGTCGCAACGGTTCCTCTGGCGCGACGGAAGAAAGGAGCAACAACCGGAGGTATATGTCATGAGAGTAATGACATTTGGGGCATCATGCTCGCCGAGCTCAGCGCAATTCGTAAAAAACCTCAACGCAATGAGGTTCCAGGAAGAAAGCCCGGAAGCGTCAGCAGCGATCTGTCATAACCACTATGTAGATGACTGGCTCGACAGTTTCTCGTCAGAAGAAGAGGCCATAAGAGTTGCTAAAGAAGTGATTCGAATCCACTCACTCGGCGGGTTTGAAATAAGGAATTTCGTTTCAAACTCCAGACGAGTAACAAGGGAGCTGGGAGAATCAGAGCAATTACAGGGCAAGAGTTTGAATATAAGCGGAGAATCTGACGATGCAAAAGTGCTCGGAATGTGGTGGTCAGTAGCCGACGATACGTTCTACTATCGGGTAAATTTAAATCGAGTCGATGGTGAAATCATGAATGGGACAAGAAAACCAACAAAACGGGAAGTTCTTCGAACTTTAATGATGGTTTTTGATCCACTTGGATTGATAGCCCATATCCTCGTGTATGTGAAGATTCTCCTTCAAAATATATGGAGAACAGCAATCAAATGGGATGACCCGATCACCGATGAGCAGGAAGTTAGATGGAAACGCTGGACTAACGTATTGCCAGAACTAAGGAAGCTAAAAATACCAAGGTGCTACATCAGGACGGGATTTAAATCACTTGAACTCCACGTGTTTGTCGACGCCAGTGAGGCTGCGTATGCAGCTGCAGCATACTTCCGTGTCGAATATGAGGATGGTGTTCAATGCGTGTTGGTTGGTGCAAAAACCAAAGTTGCGCCGCAAAAACCAATGTCCATTCCTAGATTGGAATTACAGGCGGCCCTGCTCGGCGCTCGTTTAGCGAGTTTTATATGTTGCGCTCACACTTTGAAACCAATAAAAAAGTGGTTCTGGTCGGACTCGATGGACGTACTTTGGTGGTTAAGGTCAGACCACAAACGATATCGCCAATTTGTCGCGTATAGAGTGGGTGAAATATTAGAATCTACCGATGTTTCACAATGGCGATGGGTTCCAACAAAAAGCAACGTAGCGGACAACGCTACAAAGTGGAAATCTGAGCCCACAGTGTCACCAACGAATAGATGGTTTGTGGGACCCGAGTTTTTATATGGATCAGAAGCTGAGTGGCCCATTCAAAGACTTCCAAATGAAAGCAGCAATGTCGATGAAGAATTGAGACCACATTTTCCTCATAATACTGACGAACCATCGGTATTAATTCTAGATGTCGAAAGGTTCTCTAAATGGTCGAGATTAGTACGAACAATGGCATGGGCACTGAGGGCAATCAATAACATGAAGGCTGATCGACGAAAGATCTCCGGGGAACTAACTTGTGATGAGACTCAAAAAGCCGAAAGTGAGCTGTTACGAGATGTACAACGAAAAGTGTACCCCGATGAAATTTCATGCTTAAAGGTTGATCCAGCAAAACCATTGGATAAGGCTAGCCCACTTTTTCGGCTCACACCATTTTCGGATGAAAATTCGATTTTACGAGTTCGAGGTAGAATATCAAAGGCGAAAGGAATTGCATTCGAAACAAAAAATCCGATTATCCTACCGAATAAACATCGTGTAACTCATCTAATCCTAGCCGAATACCACGAACGGCTACATCATCATAACCACGAAACAGCAGTAAACGAAGTTCGACAGAAATATTACATTAGCAAACTTCGAGTGGCATTGAAGCGAGTCAGAGCAAACTGTCAAAAATGTAAAATTGAAAGAGCAAAACCGAACGTTCCAGAAATGGCTGGTCATCCTTCAGCAAGACTTGCATCGTACTCTGCTCCATTCTCGTTCGTCGGGATTGATTATTTTGGGCCAATGGAAGTTACCCAAGGACGTTCGTGTCTTATGGCAATTCGGAACTTTATAGCACGTCGAGGAACTCCACTAGAAATCCGAACGGATAATGGGACAAATTTTCACGGGGTAAATAATGAGTTAAATCAACTACGTGGAAGCTTACAGCCGGATGAGCTACGAAGTAAATTTGATAAGATACGATGGAAGTTCAACCCGCCCGCATCCCCGCATATGGGCGGATGTTGGGAACGACTGATACAATCAGTTAAAAAATATTTAACAACGGCAATGCCAACACGGAAACCTAACGATGAAGTACTCCGATGTTATCTGATGGAGGCGGAGAATATCATCAACTCAAGACCGTTGACATACATACCGATTGAACCAGGTGAGAATGAGGCTCTCACCCCCAACCACTTTCTTCTGGGATCATCGAGCGGTATGAAGCCCATTACGGATTTAAAGAGCGATGTCTATTTCTTACGCAAAGATTGGAAAATGGCTCAATTGATGGCGGATCATTTTTGGCGCCGATGGACGCGGGAATATCTACCCGATATTACTCGGAGAACTAAATGGTTTCAAAAGGTTAAACCCATCGAAATCGACGACGTCGTCATAGTAATGGATGAAAGGAAACGGAACTCATGGGTAAAAGGAGTAATAGTCGACGTCATCAAATCAAAGGATAGTGACCAGATTAGACAAGTAGTGGTAAGGACAGCCGAAGGCACATATACCCGACCGGCAGCTAAAGTAGCAGTTCTCGATCTCAAAGTGGATGATAGTAAGCAAGATTCGCCTGGCGTATCCCGTTACCAGGGGGAGAATGTTGAGACTCGAAACTGAGTTGAATTGATGTGCTAAACTTACTGTGTTTCGAATTCGAATTTCGAAACTCATTAGTTAAGTAATCCGTTTTTTTTATGTTTATTGGATTTTTTCTCGAGGTGAAAAGTAAAAATTGAGTAAAGCGAGTAGGAGAGAGAGCAAAACAAGGAAGAAAAAGAACCGTACGAGAAAAAATACATTATATTTTGTAATTTTTTGAATTTCTTAACTTTATTAGAATTTTCAACTTTATTTAAATTTGTAATTTAGTTGGAGTTTATTTAAAACTAATAAATAAAATTGTGTTGAAGATGTGAAAGAATAGTAACAAAACGGCGTGTGACTTTTGTTTTTCGGGGGCGCGTGGTTTTGCTCAGCTGAGTTGCATAGGCGATTTGAGTATCAAAGCAACAACTGTATTTTTGTAATTTGAATATACTAGAGAAATACTTAAATCAAAAAAAGATAATAATAATTAAATTATAGATTAATAACCCCATAACTATTAATTAAATAGATAAATGTTACTTAAAGGATCATTCGCCTCTAGTTGTTTTCGTCTAACTAAAAAATGCATCCTAGTCATCTCTCCCAAAGTGTTTTTTTTTTTGTTTTTTATAAAAATGTACAGATTTTTATAACTTTTAACTTGTGTATCTTAAGATTTTATTTGTTACTGTAAAAGGAAATAGATGTATATTTTTAAATTTATTATTGTAAAATTTTGTAAATATTTTAGGAATTGATGAATAATTTAATAATAATAATAAAAAAAAAAATTCCGTAAAAGACGCGTTGGCTTCACCAGACAATTATAGGAACAACTATATCTTATGGGTGAACCAGCGAGTCAGTAACAACTTTAAGTAAGAATGCGATATACAGAAAGTGCATGTTACTGACCAGCGAATCTTTAAGAACTGTTCGTTCAGTTCGGCTGTCACTTAAGAGAGCGAAAATTAACGCGCAAACTGAAGGAAATGTCAGAATACACCAAAATTTTCACGGCACACTTTTCTTAAAAATAATAATTTTGCTATTCACATTACAATTTTAATACTGTATTTGTCAGTTATTACGGATTCGGTGGCTGATATGTCAAATATTCGGTAAGGAAATATTTTCGTCAAATTCTGTAACGATTCTTACTGATTCGCTGGTTACCCCTTTACTCAAACCAGTAACTGTTCAGAACTTGGTAAGATTCGAAGACGATATCACTACTATAAAATTAAATAAATTAATATCACAAAATTAAAACCTTTAGATCGGGACATAACAGCTTCGTAGCTATCAAACATGATGGTAAATGCAAAAGATAGAGACCCGAAAGGGGGCTAGAAGAGAACATCTTATTATGATCGTAACTTCAATTTTTAGTTCTAAATTGGCTTGGAGCTGGTACTACCGTCTTATAGAACGGGCAAGGAAATCAAAACTATCTTTTTGTTATCTTCCGGCCTGCTGAACAAGGATTGTTGCAATTGCATATTTGGCCTTATTTCATCCTGCTGGGAGACTTCCAGAGAACTTTCTAACGTTTTTATTCCCAATTTCTAATGACGGCCTAGACAACTTTTGTAGTAAGCAGCCGGCGACATCGCTAATAGGTGTGATGGTAATGGTCTTATGAATATTTTTGGGGTAGATTGGATCTAATATATAGGTTTCGTATTTTCGTCACGGGTTTCCATTTTTGGAATAAAAACCACTCGTACATCTGTCCAACGTCTAGGACCGTATTCTAAGCTATAGCTCTACGTAATCCGACTAGACGAGACAATAAAATGTAAAAAAATTGCTGAAAAAATGTTTAGGTAATAATATACTGAAGGTTTGTAGGGACTAAAAGTGTTGCCCGCTAGCTTATTTATCCAGAGGTGAAAATGTTCATCGAACGTTATATCGATTCTTTCTTGCCCTTGTCTGGGCAATGGTGTCTCTATTGATATTTCTGTTGCAGCCCTGCAAATAAATTAGTTAGTAGGTAAAAGCATAATAGCCCAACTGATTTCAATAGAATTGGCTGTTTGAACTTTAACTGGCAGTGAAACTGGTTCATTTATCGCTCTCGGTGGTACCGGTGGTTATCATGTGAAGTTCTAGCTTTAAATACCACGAGTCCAAAAAAAATCGTTTGAATGAAAGGCCCTATCTGCATTATCGAACATTTTCGGCTAACTTCAATAGTATCATTAATCCACCAGGAATTGGAGTTTGTGGATTTTGCGAACTGTATATAAGAGTTGTCTACCTCATGTTCAATATGTGGAAATGAATGATGCTTTTTGTGGAATTAAGAACATCTTCCTTTAACTCTTACACTATTATGAATAAGGCGAGACCTTACTGTTTAATGCTCCTTATGCATTTATTGAAGGTTTCCATTGAACTTCCAGTCAATAACTATAGGGCTGTTTATTGTTTAGAAATTCTTGAATACTAACTTACAATAGCTTTTAAATTGTATTCCAGTTCGTCTTATAACAGTAGGTATGGTTCCAAAAAATATCCTCGAGAAACGTTTCACTCCAAGCCATTAAATATGATTTTACATACACAATATATGTACATATATATTCTACATACCTACATACATAATTCATAAACAATTATTCTCACAACATAACAAAAAAAGTTCATAAGTTTCCTTTTTCCAGAAAATTACATTTGGCACAAATTCAACAGAAGACGCAGAAAAAAAATTGAAAATGCAATTATTCTTAATCGCACAACATATAAAGGTTATATACTACGAGAACGATATAAAATCTGAAAATTGTTTAGTGTTGGCATATCAATTTCCAATTTATTTATTTTAAAATAACTGAGCTGTTATGAAAAACTTGGTTGTTTCAATTTTTTTGTTTCGTTTTGTGAAGATTTTATTACGTATAATATCGCGAATCTACAAAATTCATATTGCAGTGCAGAAAAAAAAAGTGATGTCCTCAAGAGAATTGAAATTTTATTACAAAAGTAATTTTACAACACACATGTGTTGATCTATATGTGCAATGATCTAATGTTTTTATGATTTATTGCATTTTATATTAAATTTTTAACGGCAAAAAATTATATCCAATATGGAACAGGCAATGGAAGTAAAAGTTTCTGATGCGGCACACATTTTGGTGGGCTGGATTTGAATAAGTAAACATAGAATATCTCCATTGAAAATAGATTTCGTCAAATTTGTAGAAATAGCATTTGATAATGATTTTAAAAAATTTCAAGGTCCTTACAGAAATTTAACATTTTTGTTACTTATTCGTGTACTAACAACACTATTAAGAATTTATCTAATAAAACCCAATTATTTCGGTATCATCAGTTTCTTATTGTGATATTTTTTTTACGGATGTTATTCCTTTCTCAAATTTCTAATGTTGAACTCTTTTCACATAAAAACATCAAGAAAATTGATGTAGATGTACATCAATTTTACGAAAAATGTACATTTTTTCATAAATTTCACCTTGGCTACTAACACCAACAAAAATAGAAACGTCAATTTTAAGTTGTGAAAGTTGTCAGAGTTTTTTGTGTCTCTATTTTGAATCATTTTAATTGTTGTGTTTAATTTTAACTAGTAATTACCCGTCAAAACTGACGGAAGTTTCTGAAAACTCAATATATCGTAGTTCACATATTTATTTGCTTTTTATTATCCTTACTTCCCCTTCCTAAAAGATCGTAACATATTTCAAAACCCCTGCCTCTCCCAGGCGTAACATAAAAGTATTCACATTTTTAAATTATTTTAATCACGTGAAAGTGAATTTTGCAATTATGAAAACGGGCTATCAATGATATGATCTATGTTCACTCCTCCCTATCTTTAACAAATCGTAACAAATCATGAAGCCACCCCCATGAAGCGATACGTAATATGGCCCCATAGCCTGAAAAGTAAAATGTTTTTTTTTCCTAAAATAATACGAAATAAGACAATTTAATATTAATTCAATAATTCTTTTATCACAACGTTTCTTGTAAATGTACAGTTATCATTTATTATTGCGCCTTGGTATGAGAAATTGTTGATCAGCACTCTAAGGTTTTCATGATTTCGTACTCGCGTTAAAGCTACATAAAGCTGGCCATGAGCAAAAACAGGTTCTGGTAAAAACACCCCAACCTTATCGAATGATTGTCCCTGAGCCTTGTTAATCGTCATTGCAAAAGCCAAAATGATGGGAAATTGTCGTCGCTTCATTTGAAATCCTAAGCTGCTCTCGCTTGGTTCCAAGTCGAATCGGGGGATGCAAACTTCCGCTCCCTTATTGCTGCCTGTGATTATTTCCGCCTTGATACAATTCCTGAACAGCTTTTTCACGATCAATCGAGTTCCATTCAGAAGTCCCTTCTTTGGATCCAAATTCCTTAGCAACATGATGAACGCACCAACTTTCAATTTCAGTGAATGAGGAGGCATGCCAGAAGGGGTCTGAGAATTCAAAAATTCGACTGGAAAATCGATTGCATCGTTCGGGTCGTCGGAGATCATTGAGTCAATGCTCAGGAAGGTTGTTGCATCTCCCGGTAAAAGATCGAGAATGGCATTGTTGAGCTTTGTGACATGAACATTTTTTGGACTGAGAATGATCTTGTTGGCGACATCGGCGATTTCATCAGCAGTTGTTATTCGAATTTCAACTCCAAAAATTGATCGAATGATGTTTTCACGCTCTATCATTTCCTCAGGAATTTCGACTAAATCGGGATCGGCTTCTTCCAGATCATTTCGCAATCTGCCATCGCCCAATTGCAAAACCCATTCGTTAAACTGTTGTTGTCCAAATGCTCGCATGTTGGTGATGAGAGTTCGCTGCTTCACATGCCGCCACAAAAGAGAATTTTTCACGCACATTTCGATGATATCAGCATTTTTTCCTCTGGGAACAACATTTGAGGTTTGTCGAAAGTCACGGCCAAGGATGAGAAGCTTGTCACCGAAAGGACGAATATTATTCATGATTCCTCGCAGAAGCAGATCAATCACTCGAAGAGAATGCGAAGAAAGCATTGAAGCCTCATCGATAATGAGCATTGCAGCTTCTCGTAATTTAATGGATTCCTGCGAGGGGATTTTCATGGATGACACCGATGTTTCGTTAGCAGAACGCGGGATTTTGAAACCACGGTGGGCAGTTCTACCACCAACTAATAAATCTGCTGCAATTCCTGTCGTGGCGAAAGCATGAACAACTTTACTCTGGCCTCTTACATAACTCATCAAAGTGTTGTAAAGGTAAGTTTTTCCCGAACCGCCAGGACCGTCGAGGAAGAAAAATCTTGACTCAGCCATCGAATCATCAATTACAGCAGCAATCTCTTCGAAAACGGCACGCTGCATTGGGTTAAGGGTGGCGATCAAGTTTATGGCCATTTGAGCTTGCTCTTTGACATCGAAAACATGTTCGACGCTTTGAATCGGGCCCGGTTCAGGAAGGCGAAAATCTGTGCATTTCATGCCATTCATGCGCAAAATAACCTCAATGTCTTGAAGCAGTTTCTTTTCAGCGGTTATGTGATCGAAATACATGATGTAGTCGGCGATTAAATACTCCTTGAATTGCTCGAAAAGCGCAAGAGGATTTTTTGGCGAATTGAAGACACAAATCAAAGCAAATGTTAGGCGAATTTGATGCGGCATGCACACATGACTTGCTTCACTTAAACATCGTTCCCATTCGCTATCATCCTCAAGAAGGTTCATGGCTCGTGCTGCATCATTGAAGGTGTCAAAAATCACTGAATCGACGGTCTTAAGATCGGTAAAACTTTGAGCTCCACGAATGTGTTGTAATAGCAGTCTCAAATAAAAGCGCTCGCGATTTTTCGGACTGACAGCATACATTCGAGTGATAATCCTATCTCCTCTCTGCTTACGAAATTTCCAAATGCAAAAAGTTTTGTCAAATACGTAATGCTCAGGAATTTCGGAATACAAATATTGTCGAGCATTCTCGTCTTCGTGCTTGTTAAGCTCAAACCATGCAGTCAGATGTGTGTATCGGTGTTGAGCTCGATCAGCTGCAGCATCTTCTTGGCCGTCTTGAAAATAAACCATTTGTTCGTCAGGAAGATGGATGGCAAGACGATAAACAACATGCGACCGATCGTTCATTGGATTTTCGAGCAGTCGCCAAATTGCTTCAGGAGCACAAACATAACGCGCATCGAGAAATTGCTTAATTTCATCATGAACAATCGGTCCTTGTGCACTTAATTCAACAGAAGCACAATCATATCCTTTGTATATAAATTTGAAAATGTACCTGATTGCTTGAACGGTTTGGCAGGATTCGACGTTAATGTGACAATTGAATTTGCGTGTTAAAAATTTGTTGTATGGAACGACATGACGATTATCAATTTTCCTTTCTCCTATTTGAATCTCAATTCC
Source organism: Tipula vernalis (assembly GCA_958295665.1). Taxonomy (NCBI): domain Eukaryota; kingdom Metazoa; phylum Arthropoda; class Insecta; order Diptera; family Tipulidae; genus Tipula; species Tipula vernalis. Next base: position 342,808,811 of record OY282559.1, read on the forward strand.
TTCACGACGACGACGATAAATGGGAAAACCATTAACTTCGGTTAACGTTTCCTTGCAAAAGAATTTCGGAAATCTTTTTGCACATTCACCTTTTTCCATGCAAGGCGCAAGTGGGTTCTCATTGCCGCAAGGTTCATGTATCATCGAGCGAACAACGATTTCATGCAATATGGGTTCCAGTTGCTGTTCAGGAATCTCAGCGCACACAAATCGATCAATCTTCTTGGCTGTGTCGATTTTTGAGTCATTGGCCAGAATGAAGAGCATGTGAGCATGGGGAAGTCCTCTTTTTTGAAACTCAATCGTGTAAACGTATGCAATGACATTTCCAAAAACCTTGTTCTTTACTATGTCATCGAGTAGTGTTTTCAACTTAATGCTGAACACTCGAGCAGCCAAATCTGGTCTGTCACCGGGCTGTTGTACAGGAAAAAGGTTCTCTCGAATCTCTGGCCAATTGGGATTGCATGTCATAGTAATGAAAAGATCAGGCATGCCGTACTTTGCCACAATTGCCATAGAGTCGTGATACTTTTCGCGCATGTTGCGAGGGGAACCTTGAAATGAAGATGGCAAGATGACAGATCGACCAACTGTAGTTCTATGACGAATTGCCACATTATTCAAAACGTCCATTAGACCTCAATATTGCTCGACTCGTAAGCGTCCCTGCTGATTGCGCACAAAGTTCAAGTTGTTGGCTTCAACTTGCAGATGAGCATCAACAGCCCACTGCTGAAACAATTTTCCGCCATGGAGAATTGGATTGAAGCGATCGACTCGAATGGCAATTTGTGCAACTTTCCATTGCAGAAGAGTGATTTTAGTTCGCTTTCTCTCGGGACAATGAGCGGTATTCATTTGCATGTTTGGTTGCCAGCCAGCTTCTCCAAAAGGATAGAATAGTACGTATGTCATCGGATCCAAATGTAAACTTAAAATGCTGAGGTTGATGAGAGGTTGTTCATCATTACGTGGGTAAACTCGAAAATCACGTTCAAATGGAGGCTGTCCGTCGGCAGAGCGAAAAATCTTTGCCACCTCGTTAACTGTTGGAAGATCGTAACGACGTCTATCGTCATTACGATCGCACCGAAATGCCATGTTCACAACGGGATGCGTTCGATTGTCGGCTGCCGCTGCTTGTTCTTCCTCTCGCTTAACCTCACCAAGATTTCGGTAGGCTTTCGCATAAATATTTTGCTCTCGAATCATTTCATCCAAAGCGCTGACAAGCGAACGTTGCGTTCAATCGCGAATTAGCAGGATGATTCATGCGATCTTGATTCGCCATAGCTGAGTCGATAACATATAGCTGAGCATATTGTCGTTGCTCACCTTCAGCTGGATGCATGTGGCCAATACGATGATAGATCTGACCGTGAACGCGAAAAACATAAGGGCCTCGTCCTTGAAACTGATGAATTTGCGCACCCATTGAAGCAAATGCAAGCATAGAGTTGTACGATCGAATGTTATCATGAAAGGCTCGAAAATGTGGGTGATGAGGATTACTGAGAAGCTCATGAAGAAGAAACGGAAATTGTCGCATTTGCTGGCAGCTAGTTTCAAGCAATACAGTTCCTTTGTGGCAACAAAATTTGAAGTTTCCATCCGACGATTTTTCAGCACTAAAATTGAGAGAATGGCAATGTCGACATTCAACATTCATCACACCACAACTGTGAGCATTAATTTCATTGTCTCGGAAGGTTTCATGATCAAAAATCGATGAATTCCCAGCGGCTCTCGATCTGCGCATCCGATTTGCATTTTGAGCTCTGCGAATTATGCCTTCTCCCGGCATTTTATTTAAAAGTCGTTGGCGGTTTTGCTCATTATTGCGTTGACGACCTTCTTGCGACTGTCGATTTCTCCACCTTAGTTGTCGTTCACAATTCAAACGCAATTTCCGTCCATCCGGAGTTTCTCATTCCATTCTAGTTAAAAAGTTTAAAATTTTAATTTCTCATGTAAAGTAAAATTTAAATAATTTAATCTTTTTCGGGAACATTGACATTTCAAAAGTTTTAATATTGCTTACATTTATTAAGGTCTATATAACAAATCTATTTACACAACGTCTGTGTAAATTCGTTAAAAATTGAGCGAAAGTTTCGCTCTAATTTTTCACACGTTAGTGCAATAATAAAAAAACTATCTTTAAATTCAATAAAATGACACAATTTTAACACTTTATTCACACGTAAAACATAAGAACTAAACAAAACAATTGAAGAAATAAAATAAATTTCAGTTTCTTATTTTTATAAACACACCCGATACCTATATGAGAATTTGAAACTAATTTTACAATGGTTCCTATGGTCATGATTGCATCGAAAGGGCTCCACGAATTAAAAAAGGCTCACTTAGCTGAAATTTACAGCGGGCCGATTTATACGCGAAATATTGATACAATGAGGTGTTGGTGCATTTAGTTTGTAGTAGTGTTAGTGTGTGGGGTGTATAATTATACACATAGCGTCTCGCCCCACACTGGGTATATTATTTAATAATAAATAAAGAGGATATAGTTTTTAATTCGTTATGTTGTAATGAAATGCCGTTATAAAATGAAAAAAAAAAAAAAATGCAAAACGTTCTTGGTGAGGATCAAACCCGAAAGCTTATTGGAAAAAATTGAATATCGAAAAATAATTTTCGGTACCAGCCTAAATGTACATTACAGTTTTAAAAAATATATTATTACATATTACATTATAATCATTGTCTTACAATATAAAATTTTATGTTTTTCAATTCGTATTGAAAAAATGAAATACCGTTATAGGCAAAAAAATTATTAAAATTAATAAGTACTTCGATGAGCATCGAACCCGAAACATTTTCTATTCGAAGTTCCTTGTTAAAAAGTCACCACCTATATCACTCGGACTAAAATTCAAGCATCTAAATTGGAAATATAAGAAAAGCGTTACGGCCGCACACTGTGAATTATATATTAGTAGATTGTTGAATAAAGCACTCGATACTAAACACTACAAAAATCGATTCAAAATTTTTTAAACGTCAAATGTCAATCAAGTAAAACCATACCAACATCAATTTTTGTTTCATGTACTTTTCACAACTCAAAATTTATATTGATTTGAAAAAACCGAAAAGAATTCGACATAAGAAACACTGACAGATACAGAGCCAGTTTTGGTATAGGATATTACCACGTTTCGTAATGATAGATTAGATGGATAGATTAGATAGATTAGATGTTTTGATAATTAAGAAAATCGAGGGCCTAAGCCTGAAAATCATACCGTTGATAATTTTGGATACGTCATAGTAGGACAACAAATCAGGCTGAACTATATCACATGACCACTTTGAGGCAGATGTCGTCTACATTCAAAACTTATGAGTTTGGGTGGTAATAAGGGGTCGTATTAATGCGGATTAGTTCTATTTTATTTGTAATCATCTTCTGAATACGAAGTATCAGTATATGATAGTTTTTGAATAACTCGCCGCAAATGAGATGATTTCAAAAACGCGTTAAATTCATCTACTGTTGCTGATCGTGTGATGACTGGTAAAGATTGTCCAAAATCACTTACCAATAATATAATAGCAAAAATGGTTGTTGGTTGCTATGTAAATCTTCATTCATCTCCTATAATAATCTTGCATTGTTGAAGTACCTTTGCCGTTCCAGATGTTTCCTGTTAGTGGCATATGTAATGGTAATTTTAATGAAGAATATGCCGTTCTTCCACCATATAATAAAGTTGCTACAATTCTAGAAGAGGCCGTTGCTAACGCGATATTGCTGTCTGATCGTATTATAGCTAAAATTTACGAAATTAAATAGTTTTGCCAGTACCTCCAGGACCATCTAGGAAATATATTCCACCAGTTTCTGCATTGAAAGCTTGCATAATAGTGTCGTAGACGTGGTTTTGCTGTTGATTCTTGTTTGGTACATTTGGTTGCACAAATGTATTTAACGCATTACTATTGTAATTTTTTACGTTGTATTTCACTATTTAAATACGTCTGTATTGGCTCGATTAGGTGATGGCATTCGCAACTGATTCAGTACTTTATTAACCAACCTCAGGAGTGTATTCTAATTCTGGATCTACATTTACCTTAAGTGTTTGATGTAAAATGTCCTCTATCATGCCGTTTTTATATTTTTCCACAATTCCAATGGATGTGATGGAAAACATGTTGATATTATAATTGCGAATAATGTACGAATTTGATATGGATAACCAGGCGTCACGTAAATTTCGAAATGATGTGGCGCCAAGTACATTAATCAACAGCAAACGTAAATTAAAGCATTCAGCATTATTTAGATGTACGGTATAAAATCAACCTAATGCATCACTTGAAAATACATTTGGGTAGCCAGTTATGGCGTATCCTTGTTTGTGCGACGTTCAAATTGTTTTCTGGATGCATCCAAGTGAAATATTAATAATTATTGAATAATAATACAAATGAAAAAAAAAACAAGTGAAATAACGTTACGAGTCAATGTTGTTGTTGGTGGTTGCATTACATTTACTGTTGTAAAATATACTTATTGTCCATTTTTTAAATAAATGGCCAAAAGTACTAAAGTTGGATATCTTTCATGCTACTCTGAAAAATAGTCTTGGCAGCCTTTGTTGACATATTTACAAAATGTATTTGATTGGTTTAATAGAATTACAATATTCTACATTTATACGTGCTTTATAGTTTTTGGATAACAATGGCGAATATGGCACTATTCATCGATTATCAATCTCAACATCATTATTTGATACTTTTAACCTTATGGCTTTACCTTTATCATCTGTAGAACGTCGGCGATATAGTTGATATTCATCGTTGCCTGTAATTGTTTCTGGAATCAATTGTCTTGTAACATACTTCTGTAAAAAAATAAACCATTTACCTATGGCGTGTCTACTCCAGAAGGCACTCTCCTTGGAGCACAGGAACCCCTTGCGATCTGTATGGAAACCAAGTGGAGAGACAAACACAACCAGGGAGGGGACTCTGGAATGTCTAGTGAGAGGTCACTTCCCAGAATGTGTAGTCCGGAGGGATCAGGAAGAATCCAACGCAAGTAGCGTACATCCGTATCTGGTTCCAAACGGGGCTCACAAGTTCTCGAGGCAGTTTTTTTACACTGGAAAGGATAAGCTGGGCAGTCAAAATCATTTGGCTCTTTCAAATCACCGGGAGGGGCTGCGTATACACCGCCTTTTTGCAACCAGGCCTGCAGACTTTGCTGCTGACTCCTCAGAGCCAGCTATAGCTTGGAATATGTTTCAAAATGCTGGAGAGAGGTTCGGGTGATTTTTATCCCAAAAGCGGGAAAAAGATCCGCAGAAGAGATTAGGTTTTATAGACATATTAGCCTCACATCATTTTTACTAAAAATTATGGAGAAAATTCTGGGACTTTGTATTAGATCCAACACTATCCAAAGATATCCTCTGAACTCTGGCAGCATGCCTACCAAGTAGGGAAATCAACAGAAACAGCTCTACACGAGCTGACATCGGAAATCAAAGATACGCTCCGGAATAAAGAATTATTACTATGCTCCTTTGATATACAGAGAGCTTTTGATAAGGGGTTAACAAGGTATAGACCCTCCACCGTATGGTGGATAGTAAACATGCAGAAAAACAGGAGGATTATAGCCTCTTTTGGAGACAAAACCATCACCATAGCGGCCACCAGGGGTTGCCCCCAGTGAGGTGTTCTCTCTTCCTTATTGTGGCTGATCGTGATGGATCAATTACTTACCAGACTGAGGAATTTAGATTTCTCAAACATTACCTATGTGGACAACCTAGTCTTGATGGTTAGGGGCAGATTCCCAAATACAGTAGGAAAAATAATGCAACAAGCCCTAGAGGTAATAAATGATTGGTGCACGGAGGTGGGCCTTACGTAAATCCTAACAAGGTTAACTGCACTATCTTTACTAACCGGAGGAGAAACTGTCCTCCCGCCGATAGCCCTGGGGGGAGGAGGGGGGGGGGGTAATTCTCCACCTATCGACGGGGGTTAAATATCTGGGTGTCGTACTAGATAAGAAATTGCCATGGAATCCCCACTTAAATCATATTACAAACAAGGCGAATAAGGCCTATACTTCTCTTGCCAAAGAATGATTGGCAAAACGTGGGGACTGAGCCCACAAATGTTGGTTTGGCTCTAAAGGATCATCATAAGATCTGGTGGTCAAAGACGGAGCAGACTGGTGCACGGAGAATGCTGAACAAGATCCAGAGGTAAATCTGTGTGGGTGCAGCTGGATCAATGAGGACTTGTTCAACAGCTGCCCTTGAGAGAATACTGGGGCTCTCACCACTGCACCTACACATTAAAAAAGTAACCGGTTCAATAGGTCTGAACATTAAAATTATAGTCAAAATTAAAACCATAAGGCCAGGACACAACAGATTTGATGGTAAGGACAATCGACTGTCGGAGGAATTTTACCATTAGTTTGCCGGATAGGGCACTGGTAGAGAATATTATCTCCTCCCTCCCCCGCCATGCTTCTGTATGGTATACGGATGGGTCAAAAACAGACGGGGGTACCGGTTCAGGGATAGTCGGGCCCGACCTAGAACTATGCATACCACTGGGTAGCACCCCCCCCAGTTTTTCATGCAGAGACCTTTGCTATTGAGGTATGTGTGCTTCAATGTCTCAAAAAGAAATATAAGAAGACCGAAATTCATATAATCTCGAAATTGATCTGGAGCTGCTACTGTAATTTATTAGAACTGGTTAAAGCAATCAAAGTCACCCTTTTGTGGTTTCCTGGCCACTACACCATTAAAGGAAATGAGGCAACAGACCGATGTGCAAAAATGGGAGCAAGCCGAGATTTCCTGGATCCCAGTCCTAGTATTGCTTTTTCCAAAACCCACTTGGCAGATGGTATAAGGGACTGGGAGCAGAACTATACTAAATTACTCTGGGAGTCCTTCATTGGGATGAGACAGGCCAAGAAATGTTTCAGTTATAATATTATGCGTCTGGGAGAGGCACCGATGATGGACCGCCAATCCATAAGATCCCTTACCTGGTTTTTAACAGGGCACGGCCCTTTTATCCTAAAAAGATTCAAGTCCCTCAATACCTACATAATCCAGTGGCCTAACGCTGACCCATTGGATATGCATCAGGTAGCGGCGTTTATCAAGGACATATATCTACATTTTACGCAAGAATCTCTAGGGATGCACAACAGGCCTCAATGGTCGCAGTGCTCTTGGCTACAAACTCCCACCCTATTGGACAAAAAAATTGTCTTAAATCAATTGAATCGGTTGAAAATGAAATTGAATTCAATTGAACCGAATATTGCCTTCCTCACCTATATTGGTGTTTTATTAGCTCTTTTAACTATTTTGTGATTGTCGGATGGCATTTGGTCTACCGCAGTCTTAAATACAATAATTTCACTAATGCCTGTACAATGTCACGGCGTATTCTCGAAGTAATTGCACATCTAATGTTTCCTACGTTATCAGAATTGCCGAGAAAATATATCTGTAGAAATTTGGAAAATAATGAACCTGCAATGTGATATATTTGACATCGCACTTTAAATGTTGGCATGAATTGATCAGTAATTATATTGTCTGAATGGAATGAAGTCATTTGAAAGCAAGGCCTTTCGCATTATTCGTTTGTTAAATTTTCACGTAAAAGTGATACCCGATCGCGTACTTACATAAAACTCTCTTTTATGAATATACATATACATATAGATGTATGGATTTATGGTACAGATAAATTATTTAATATAATTGTTTAAAGTTTTTCATTCAATTTAATTGCCTAAGTGCATTCGGGAATCGAATAAAAGTTTTTGACATTCTGTTGTTTTAAATCGAGACGTCGACACGTCGAAGTTTAAGTAATTAATGGATTTATTGGTCTCTGATTATAGATTCAATTTTAAGTTCTGATTCTGTGCCGTTAAATAGTATTAGAATATCGATCACATATCTGTATCAGTACCCGATTATTTGATTTGGAATAGGGCCGAAAGGCCGAATGTCGAAAAACCGAAAGTCGAAAGACCGAGTGTCGAAAGGCCGAATGTCGAAAAGTCGACTGCCGAAAGGCCTTGGTAACGCCAGAGTAATCATCATTCCTAAAACAAGAAGAAATACTAAAATACATGAACTTAAATGTTCATCAAAACATTATAATAGTTACCCGAGTTGTTTTTGCGTTGAAAACACATAATATCCATGATGATTTATCTAAAGAAACCAAAAATTATATTGTAGTACATTTAAAGAGTATTATTTGTTATACATATACTTATCTTATTAAATGTTATATTTTATATTGTATAATCCATTAATATAATTAAATAAATATACATACTTTGAAATGTATGTTGTAAATAAATTAGTTTGTTGTGACATTTCTTGTGTTAAAATGTCAACAAACGCCATCATTACAAATGTATTTTTCGAACTCGAATTTTGGTTGCGTATAGTAGTAATTCGAAAGGTACATTCTTTTTTGACGGCAAATGCCACTAGGGTCAGCTTGAAAAATATTTGGTGGTGGGAAAAAAAATTGGAACCAGTCTGTCATTGATCATTGTAAGAATAAGTCAAATAAAAAATATATATGTAAAATCATCGACATTATTTTTTATTATATTCAAAATTATCTTCGAGTAAATAAATAATTAAGTGAAGTGTCACAATACAAAATATAGTTTTATTTAATTATCGTCGATTAGTTTACGAATAAGCTAACGTATTTGTGACCTGCAAATTTTTTGTAATTTAAACACGGCGACAATTATTTTTATCCAGCGTCGCCATTTACTGGTCCTTCGAGCCGGATACGGCATCATCGTTCGCTACAAAGCTCGTAAATTTGTGCATGTTTCACTATTGTGGGATAATACAAACGTACAGCATCGAAAGTTAAGTACATACCTCGAACGCACATTTACAGTGAAGTATCATATCCATATGTAGTGCAACAATTTTACGGTCTACTGTTACACATAGCCGTGCACATAGTCTAGCAGTAATTATCCAGTACCAACTGCAACGGTAACACATTTTTACAACACAATTGAGTACTGCCGTCATTGTTGGTAAAGATTAACAGACACGTGTATAATTTAATCAACGGGAAATTGTTTTCACACCGTGAGTCATCATTTTAAACAACATTATCGCCTACTTCAACAACCAATCATTGAATTAGTTATAATTATATTCATCACAATATTCATTAAATTGAGAAGTATTTTGATTGCTGTATACGCACGCCATTTACCAAACACTATACATCGGACATCGGGCGTTTAATTCAACATTTGCTTATTCAAAGGCAATTTACATCACCATCGTTTGGTTTCAAATTGGACATAACATTACGAACAGTACATCGAATATTACCTACGGATAATTAAAACGGACATCGTCATTTATAAAATTTATCCGTTCAATTACGTCATCATTACATTTGTATTTCTGAAGGTCAGAATACTTTCATCAGAGCCATTTTGTGGTATATAATTCGAGAATCAACCACAGGATATCATAATTGTACATCATAATTGTTATTCACTATTCGATATTAGTCGAGTTATAGGAGTAAGTAATACTTTAGTAGTTTATACATAATTTTCTGACTAAATTTATATTCTTAGCATAAGTTGTAAAAGTTAAATTGTTTGATTATACCCTTCATTGATACGGTGATTTTAGTTTCGTTTATAATAATAATCTTCCCAAAATGTCGCTTGACGATGTAGTTAATTTAGATTTATTGAAAAAGCAGCGTGCAGCCTATAAAGGCCAATTGACACTTTTTAAGAATCAATGTAGTTCTGCGTCCTCTCTCGGAACATATGAGTCTTTGTTACGTCGGATTCAAATGGTATATGAAAAATATAGTATGGTACAACTGAAAATTGAAATTACTGACGCCATCCCTTCAACTGATCGTGATAATTTTGAGGAAGAATATGGAAAACTAGAGTCCATGATATTGACTCGAATCCACGAACTAAAGAAAGCAGAAGAAACCATTTCGTCCGCGTCATTTCACAACGAGTCGATACATGATCTTTCTTCAAGTAATAACTCAATGGGAATTCGGTTGCCCGAACTAAAGCTCCCTTCATTCAGTGGTGCTGAATCGGAGTGGCTAGCCTTTAGGGACGTGTTTGTAGATTTAATCCACAGTAAGAATATTGATCAAACGGTTAAGTTCGTCTATTTAATTTCGCATATTCGGTCTGGTTCAGCATACAATATCATCGAAAATTTGCCAGTAACCGCAGAGAACTATACCGTAGCTTGGGAATCAATTTGTGACCGTTATAATAATGAAGTGTCCATCCAAAGAGTTCATATGAAGGCAATTTACGACATTAAGTCGCCTCAAGAAAATTCCGCTAAATCGTTGCAAATCTTTAGCGATAATATCGTAAAAAACTATAACGCTCTTAAATCACTCAAAGTAAAGATCGAAGAATGGGACTTAATGCTTACTCATCATATCATTCAGAGATTAGACCATACTTCGCGAACGGAAGTCATTAAGAAATCAAAATCCAACGAAATCCTTGCTTTCCCAGAATTGGTTAAAATGTTAAGGAGTCGAAGTCGGTTACTGAGTGAATTGCAAGCTAGTAACCCACCCCAACAGCCTCCACGTCAACCTATGAACACGCGCAGGTCTTCTTCAAAACATTATCGGCCGCCTGTTTTAGTATCTAATTTCAATAAATGCATTTATTGCTCGGGAGATCATGTTTTAGTTAAGTGTCCATCGTTTACGGACCTGAAATTGTCTCCACAAATGCGTTTTAGATTTATAAGAGATAATCGATTGTGTACCAATTGTCTTGTTGAGAAGCATAATGTCAGTGAGTGTCCAAGTCCACCTTGCACAATTTGTTCGTTCAAACACAATGACATTCTACATTTCAAAAATTACCAACAGGTGAGAGATCAAAAGACCAATTTACCTAGAAAGGTAAATGCATCGAGCATTGATACCACGTCGACCACAACGAGTCAAAATTCGACCGTAAATCACCAAAATAAGTCTAATATAGACAGCAGTTTACCATCGCAAGTTTCCGCCAGTACACTTCGATCAACCTCATGTAAGTCTTCGAATCTAAAGGGGCTAGTTATGATAGGCACAGCACTCGTAAATGCCACATCATCATGTGGTAACCAACTATTGTGTCGAGCTTTGCTTGACAGCGGTTCTCATTTAAATTTTATTACAAGTGATGCTTGCAATCGTTTAAAGGCCAAACGATATCCTACATGTAAGACCATTTCAGGCATAAGTGGAAAAGAATCAGACATTCGACATAAAATTTATCTCACTATACAGTCTCGAGTATCCACCTATAGTGTAGAGTTAAAATTTTATGTCCTTACAAAAATCACAAACAACTTACCTTCGACGACCTGTGATTTCCAATCATCATCAGTTCCGGTCGAATTATGTTTGGCAGATCCATACTTTTATGTACCTGATCGAATAGATTTACTCTTAGGAGCAGAAATTTACCATCAATTATTCAAGGGCGATCATGTCAACCTATTCCGAGAACTGCCACCATTTTACAACACCCAATTTGGATATGTTGTGTGTGGGAAAGCTGAGTCTGGATCAGGTAAAGAGAAACTAAAAACCTCGTGTGTAGCTCTGTGTAGCATCGAACTTCTTAACTCACAGGTACGACAATTCTGGGAATTAGAGAACATTTTGCTCAAAAATACTTACTCAGTGGAAGAGAAGTTATGTGAAGAGCATTACAGTCAAAATGTTAAGAGATTGCCTTGCGGGAGATATTCTGTCGCACTTCCCATTAAACCCAACATTGACGAGTTAGGATTCTCTGATCAATTCGCGCTTCGTCAATTTATTTCATTAGAAAAACGCCTTAGCAACAGAGAAACTTTATACGAACAATATAAACAATTTATGTCGGAATACTGTTCGTTAGGCCATATGACCCCAACATCAAACGTTAGCGGTTCAAAGACGTATTTTTTGCCGCATCATTATGTGCAAAAGAGTAATAGTACGACCACCAAACTTCGAGTGGTCTTCAATGCTTCAGCGAAAACTTCGACTCTACTGTCGCTAAATGATTGTTTAATGGTCGGCCCTACTATTCAACAAACTCTTTTTGCTATTATTCTACGATTTAGAAAACACATTTATGCATTCTGTGGAGATATTGCAAAAATGTACCGACAAATTCGTGTCCATGATGACCACCAAGATTTTCAAAGAATCTGGTGGCGGGATAATCAATCCAAGCCATTGCAATCATTCAAGTTATGCACCGTCACCTATGGAATGGCTAGTGCGCCATTTTTAGCAACACGCACGCTAAAACAGTTATCTGTAGATGAATATGAAAAATATCCTCTTGCTTCGAAAATATTATCCAACGACTTCTATGTTGACGATGTCTTAACTGGTGCTTCAACTCTTAACGATGCCATAAGACTTAAGTCAGATTTAACAAAGTTGTTAAATATGGGAGGTTTTGAACTTCGAAAGTTTCAATCTAACGTCGTGTCGTTATCTTCGGAAAGTGATCCCGAATCTGACATTTCGTTGATTCTAGGGCTGACCTGGAATACATCATCCGACAACTTCGAAACCTGTTTAGATAAATTGTCGGTATCTACGTTTTGTTCGAAACGAAATATCCTGTCAGAAATATGTCAACTTTTTGACCCATTAGGCTTCTGTGCACCAATTATAGTCGTGGCAAAATTATTTATGCAAACGTTGTGGTCTATTCAACATATCGGTTGGGATGATCCCATACCAAACAAAATTGCAAATGATTGGATCAGTTTCAAGTCTGAGCTGTTAGAACTAAAAGGTATCGCCGTTCCGAGATGTATTTTAATTGCAGATGTTCAAAGGGTAGAATTACATGGATTCGGTGATGCTTCCGAAAAGGCGTTCGGATGCGTATTTTATATACGAGTTACTGATTCATCAGGTTGCCATCAAGTAAAACTACTTTGCGCAAAATCGAGAGTTGCACCACTCAAAAAGCAAAGCATTCCTCGCCTGGAATTATGTGCAGCATTGTTGTTAGCCGAAATTTCATCCAAACTTGTAGAGTTTCTAGAAATACCATTCAATGCGGTTTTTTTGTGGTCAGATTCTGAAATAACCTTGTTTAGAATAAAATCAGAAACCCACAAATATGCTACATTCGTTGCAAATAGAGTGGCCAAAATTCAAGAACTAACTGCTTCTTCGACTTGGTATTACGTCAATTCATCGAAAAATCCCGCAGACTACGTGTCTAGAGGACTTATGCCTTCAGAGTTTTTGGCTGCTTCTTTGTGGTGGTCCGGCCCTGAGTTTTTACGCAAGAGTAAGTCAGAATGGCCAAAACCTACCAGTCGTCAGCTCGATGCTGACCTTATGAATTTGGATATTCGGCATTCTTCGACAGCAACACTTATTCAATCAAAAAGTTGTGACCATGATATCTTCAATCGTTTTCATTCGCTCTCCAAATTGCTTCGAGTGGTATCGTACATGCTTCGATTTTACAATACAGTCAAGGCCAAGGACCACTCATATCCGTCAAGACACCTTGCTCCGTCGGAACTAAATACTTCATTAAACTTATTAATTAAATTGGCCCAAAAAAACGAATTTGCCGAAGAAATTAAATGTCTCAACTCCAACAAACCGATTGGCATCACAAATTCATTGCGAGCGTTGACTCCATTTTTAGGTCAAGACGGTATTCTACGAGTTGGCGGTCGGCTTCGAAATGCCTCCCTCTCGTACGATAACAGACATCAAATAATTCTGCCTAGTACTCATGTATTGACTAAACTAATTGTGCGTCACGAGCACTGGAGATTACTGCATGCAGGTCCCCAAGCCCTATTATATAACCTTAGATTAACTTATTGGATCATTGGAGGTAGAAACCTGTGCAGAAACACCGTACATCAGTGCATAAGATGTTTCCATGCACGCCCTCGTACCCAGGATCAAATTATGGGCGAGTTGCCATCGGACCGAGTCATCGCATCATCCCGACCTTTTGTCACTGTCGGTATAGATTTTTGTGGTCCCTTTGCGACTAAACCCACTGTTCGCTCAAAAACAATGATGCCATGCTATGTGTGTTTGTTTGTGTGTTTCACCACAAAAGCTGTGCACCTAGAGCTAGTTATGAGTTTGTCTACTGACTCATTTATATCGTGTCTTCGCCGATTTGTCGCACGTCGTGGAATATGTGCAAAAATATTTTCTGATAATGCCACCAACTTTATTGGAGCACGGGCTGAACTTCAAAATTTAAAGAAATTATTTATGACCCAAGAATTTCACGAGAAAACAAGTCATTATTGCACAGATCATAACATTGAGTGGTGCACCATTCCGCCAAGATCGCCTCATTTCGGTGGTTTGTGGGAGTCTGCTGTTAAAAGCGCCAAATATCACATGCGGCGAGTCATCGGAAAATCGTCTCTTACTATAGAAGAGTATTATACGCTGATAGCTCAAGTCGAAGCGTGCTTGAACTCTCGCCCGCTGACAGCCATGTCTAGTGATCCAAATGACTTAAACGCTTTATCCCCTGGTCACTTCCTAATCGGTTCACCATTGACTTCGTTATTGGAACCTTCCACATTGCATCTTCGCACCACCCGACTATCTCGATTTCAGGCACTTCAACAAAAGTTTCAAAATTTTTGGGCTCGATGGCAAATAGAATATTTAACAGAATTACAACAACGTAATAAGTGGCAACGAGGTCAACAAAAATTTAAAATCGGGTCGTTAGTTCTCGTTCATGATACCAATTTACCACCAATGAAATGGAACCTTGGTCGAATAACAGAGACTCATCCCGGTAAGGATGGTGTGATACGTGTGGTCACAATCAAAACTGCACAGTCTACATTGAAACGAGCTACAAATCGAATCAGTGTTCTACCTATCGACGACGACTTCGAATAATATCAATTATACATAATCAAACAGTATAATTCAGTTTAGGTTATATGGTTTAGGGTAGTTTTATGAAAATAAAAGAAAAGAGGTAATATAAACCCAACTAAGATTACAAATCAGAAAGTTATGTATTTATTACTCGTATTACAAAAATTGAATAATTAAAATGTAAAAGGCAATCTGTTGAAATTTATACATATTTCAAGGCCGCGGGTATGGTAACGCCAGAGTAATCATCATTCCTAAAACAAGAAGAAATACTAAAATACATGAACTTAAATGTTCATCAAAACATTATAATAGTTACCCGAGTTGTTTTTGCGTTGAAAACACATAATATCCATGATGATTTATCTAAAGAAACCAAAAATTATATTGTAGTACATTTAAAGAGTATTATTTGTTATACATATACTTATCTTATTAAATGTTATATTTTATATTGTATAATCCATTAATATAATTAAATAAATATACATACTTTGAAATGTATGTTGTAAATAAATTAGTTTGTTGTGACATTTCTTGTGTTAAAATGTCAACAAACGCCATCATTACAAATGTATTTTTCGAACTCGAATTTTGGTTGCGTATAGTAGTAATTCGAAAGGTACATTCTTTTTTGACGGCAAATGCCACTAGGGTCAGCTTGAAAAATATTTGGTGGTGGGAAAAAAAATTGGAACCAGTCTGTCATTGATCATTGTAAGAATAAGTCAAATAAAAAATATATATGTAAAATCATCGACATTATTTTTTATTATATTCAAAATTATCTTCGAGTAAATAAATAATTAAGTGAAGTGTCACAATACAAAATATAGTTTTATTTAATTATCGTCGATTAGTTTACGAATAAGCTAACGTATTTGTGACCTGCAAATTTTTTGTAATTTAAACACGGCGACAATTATTTTTATCCAGCGTCGCCAGGCCTTATTCCGAAAGACCGAATGTGCCGAAAGGCCCCATGTGCCGAAAGGCCGAATGTTTCGAAAGGCCGAATTTCGAAAGGCTAAAAGGGTCGAAAAGACGAACATTGAAAAGCCGCATTTCGAAAGGCTGAATGAAATTTTTAAGATTTATATTTTTATGAAAACCAAAATTTATATTTTTATCAAAATTCTTGTATAAAAATGTTTAATAGTAAATCATCTTAAATATTAAAATCTTCTTACGTTTTTGTTTGTCACATAATTAAAAATTAATTAATTATAATAAAAAAAGAAAATAAATACATTTTTTCCCCAACAAAATTTGATCACATTAATATGCTACATACACAGGATTTATTAGCACGTATTTTCAATTTATTTAAATCATTTTCATCAATTAAGTGAAGGAAAATTTAATGAAAATTCGGCCTTGCGACCCAATCTGCCTTTCAACAAGTTCGGCCATTCGACCCATTCGACCTTTCGACATTCGGCCTTTCGACCCATTCCCCCTTTAGACATTCGGCCTTTCCACACTTTCGGCCTTTCGACCAAATCGGCCATTAGACAATCGGCCTTTCGACACACTCGGTCATACGACATTCGGTCTTTCGACATTCGGTCTTTCGACATTCGGCTTTTCAACATCGAACGAATTAATTTCTGGTGCTTGATTACGTTAATATATGTTATTTTTGAAAGTGGCTTATGTATCTGTGTGCTAGCTAAAGTTCCTGAAGGAGGATTTCAAATTGGAAGTTCATCAGTCTGTGAGTAGATATTTGTTGTTATGTTGAAAATAGTTTTGTTCTGTCATTGTTCTGATCAAAGTAATAATTCTTGGTTCCGTCTTTCTGTAATAGTTCCGTGGTTATTTCAATTGTTCCTTGAGTTAGTATGTTTGTAAGGAAGTTGGTTAAGTCGAATTATGCCAATTTCGCTGTAGATGGGATTTTTTTGTTGATTAGTTTGATGTAATTTCTGATTGAAGGATCGTTTTGTATTTATATATTTTTGCTAATAAAGTACATTTTAGCAACATTGTACGCTTGTGCAGATGTGAAGCTTTAGTCGGCCTTATCGTTATTTCCGTTTTATGAATTTTTGGTTGGCTTTTGGAAAAGGCAATAATTGAATGCTTATATTATTGTCCTTGGTGACGAGACTTCGTTGCTTGTAGACTTAATTTTGTAGATTGCTTGTTTTGTTATTTTATGAAAATCTATATAATCATGATGATGTTTGTTTTTTGCGTTTTATCTAACTTTTCGGGTCAAAATGATAGAAGAGGGAGTTTATGTATGGGACGTTTGGACTCGTTGTTGCCCGATTTTATTGGAACCACTCTGACCAGATCATCGGGACCGGCAAGAATCTCTATGACTTGAGCAAGCGGGCACTGGTTGACCACTAATTGTTTGTCTTTTATTAAGACAATGTCGTTTGCTTGGATTAGCGACATGGATTAAGGTATTCTATGTGCTACCTTTTCCGGAAGTAGGTTGACCCATTTCTTGAACCAGTCGCCACCGAATTAAATGCGATACTTTGAGACGAGTAATATCCATTTCTGGATTTTCAGTATGTGGACGTCCAATTAAGAAGTGCGATGATGTAAGTGGATCAGTTCATGCTTGGTTGATAGTGCTCAGAGGCCCTGAATGTAGAATTATTTCTGTTTCGGCTAACAACGTTTTAATCTCATCGAGAGTTAAGATATGTTTTATTATTACCCTCTTAAGGCCACCAAAATGTGGGGAGCTTGATGATATGAAACTCCAACTAGAAATATAATTAGATATATTATTTGAGTTTTTAATCAGTTGATTGAATTCGTTTAGCAATTTATGGTTGGAGCCAACCAAATTGGTTCTATTATCACTAGTGGACGGCTTGTTGCTTAGAAATAAAAATAAAAATATGTAAGCTATAGGTTTTCTGCCCTCGTCCGTTTGTTAGGTGATCTAGTAATGGACCAGCATAATCTAGACCAGTTTTTAAAAGAGGTCAAATTTAGTATTCTCGTGCACTGCGTAAGCTGGGTACTTTAAATTTGAGCAAATCATTCATTTTCTGATGATTTATTTTGCCTTCGTTTTTCCATTCGGTATTTAATATTTTTGACCAGCAATGGATAGGAGAACAGTTGGATCAGCGTATCTGCCAAATGAATAGCTGGAAGGATAAGTTATGTAATTTTCGATTAAGATGAATGATAATCGGGTGTGCTTTGTTGATTATGGAGCTAAACTTTTGTGCAGTCATCTTTGTAAAATTGTTTTTACTACAAGTAGGCTTTGAAGCATTGCCGATGAATCACAAAATGTAGCACGAAACCATGAATACCTACACAGATCTTTTCTTCGTATGAGCGTGCCTCCAATTTCCAGTTCAAGCCGTGGTAGTGTTTTCTGCTTGACAGGAGCAGCTTTTGTTTGAGGGAAAATGAATTGAATCGAAATTTCACCACGTGAAATTTCACCAAGCCAATTGGCTTGCATCATGGAAGCCGTCTTTGTCAATAATAGAATCTATAAACGAAATTGTGAATCTTGGTATGAAAATTGTATTTATTGTTTTCAAACTCTGTGTCATCTTTCCCCAAAGGACAAGTCTATCGTGCGGAAGTGAATTGTCCCACTCTAGATTATCTGCGCGAAGCATTTGCAGAAATTCGGATAGAGCAGTCCATTTTTTATAGCTTTGGTAATCCAGTAGCTGAGATGTGAAGAAGGAACTATCAGTTTTTGGATTCCATTTAACATCAAAGACTTTAAACGATTCTGAAGGTATTGGGGTGTGATCTTTTACTATATTGTTATCAGGATCTTAATGTTCATGGTTTTACTGCTATTTGAATTCCACTTCCAGTGGTGAAAACCGTAACCTTGTAAAATGTCAGAGATTTTATCGCTCAAATGCATTAACTCATTATCATTTCCAGCTCCTGCCACAAAATCATCCATGTAAATATCTATAGCTATGACATGCGAGATGTGTGGTGAGGAATTTTTGTTTTCGTCTGCGATCTGTTTTAAAGCTCGAGTAGCTAAGAATGAGGCAGAAATCTTATGACGCTTCGGTAAATGTTTATCATTTCGAATTCTTGGTTGGACAAATCTAGCACTGAAATTATCTGAGCATCATTGAAATAAAACCGGCTTTTTATTTAGAATCACGTAATCTCAGAATATTTGGATTAGAATAAAACACACTTAACAGTTTGACATATTTTGTATGTATTAAATAATTCAAACTTAATAAAGTGTCAAATGCACAAGAAGGAATTAATATTACGTTAAATTCAAACTTGTACAGTCTAATTTTTAAATTTCAATTTTGTACATTTTAATGTTTTATATGTGTAAAACTTTACGTCTTTCGGAACGTCCGGAATATTTCGAATGAATAAAAAACACCCTTAACTTTTTTCTTTTTATCTCCTCGTTTATACAAAAGTAAAATAAGAGAACCTCTTTCACTGAGCTAGCAGAGAGTTTTTTTCCAATTTCAATGAATGGCATGTAAATATCTAGAAAGCTTAAGTGTGCAGTAAATCTTCTATTATAAAAATAATATTTGAAGTTTTATTTTTCTATTAATTTTAGTTTTTAAAAATTCGCTAAAAAAATGAATCGAATTTCTAGTTATTACAAGGATCATATTCTATTCCGTAGGCTAATTTTGAATTATTTCATTTCTGAGACATCGGATGCATCCAGCACATGTGGAATATACCTAAAAACGCTAAACGCAAAATAATTCAGAAAAAAATGTAGAGTTGTTGGAAGCATCCTATTGTTGGAAATATTCAAAATATAATGAACGAACGGACGGACAAACGTTTGACATCCAGTGTAACCTATCCATAGCTACTGCAATAATTGATCAAATTTCATGTCACTATGCAAATCTGCCAAAAACAAATAATTATACTCGAATAATTTAACACCTATACGCCATACTTGTAATTCAATAAACATGACAGCTACATATTTATGTGTCACAAATTGAATAGACAGTTTCGTGTTTTTGTTATATTCACAAAATTCCTTTAACCCAATTAACTCACACATATCAATTTTAATTTATTTGCCGAAAAAAGTAAAAAATGTTTACCAACATAAACTTATCATAATTAAAATCATAATAAATTGACAATTTTCAAAAAATTTTACGATACCAAAATAATCCTCAATCGACTGCAAAAATTTTATGAAATATTTTTTTTTTTGACTGGCATAATGCCTATCAGCAATTACATTAAAAAAAATTAAAAAAATTTACTGTACGAGTACATTTTTGATATAAAATATATAAATAATTCATAGATATACTCGTATAATAGATACAGTGGTTTAATTATAATTTTTTTGTTTTTTACATATATACGATGTTATAATTGAATATATGCAAATTTGCTAATTGAAATAAAATAACATACATACATACATACATACATATTTGCATATATCTACATAATGGATATATAAAAATCAGATAAGAATTTTTTTTTGGACCAGTATCTAAATATAAACATTTTTGTCAGAATTTTTAATTGGTATAAGCTTAATAGAATTTATATTTTAAAAGTCTTAATTATAAGCGTTTTTATTTTTAAACAGCTTAAACATTCAACTTTTTCTTTGTCTAAACTTTATTTTTCATGAAACCTGAATATTTAGTTTTGTTATGGTAAATGCCTGGATCTAATAAATTACCTAAATATTTAAAGTTAAAGCTGATTAGAAAGAACACATGTCATTTTCATTTTAACTATTAAGATTATTTTTAAACATCCTTATCTCTTTGCTAACCCAATTTCTCTCATTCCTTAAAACTGAGGGTCGTCAAAAAGAATGGCGCAGCAATAATGAAGATTATTTGTATGATGTCTCACGCACAAAAATGGAGAGATTGTGGCAACTACGTGAGGTGCTCACTATTAACTTATTTGCTCTCATTTAGTTAAATTTGAAGGTATCATAACCTTTATAGAAAATAGACGGTGGTAGTATCTATTAATATGTTGTCATAACCGCCATTGTGCAGGCATCATCCCCCTGAGTAACAGTATTGTATACATGTTTGTGTCTTGGGTAATATTAATATTGAGTAACTATTATACATAGTGTAATAGTTTAGTAGTAATTGATACAAATAAAGTTTTTTACTATTTATAGTACATAGTTACTCAATATTAATATTATCCAAAACACAAAGCACAATTTTTACGTACAATCAGAGCCTTCTAGAGTATAGAGCCATAATCTTAATGACGTATTTTTTAGAAGCTTTTTTAGTGGTATAACTTTTCACTGATTTCCATAGGAATCCATAGTAAAAATGGTGTTTTTAAGCTTCAAAATTTTCAATGAAAAAAGCAAAAATATTATAAAATGTTTATATAAATGTTTTCTACATATCTTGAACAACAACATTCAAGAAGACTATATTGTTATTGAATAAATATTAATTGCAGAAATATTAAAATTAAATTATTTCAAAAATATAATTTTTCGAACTTTCATTTTGAAAAATACATTAAAGCTGGCTTTGACAAATTAAAATAATACTTGCTAAACTTATCTTTAGTTTTACTAGTGTACGTAAGATGTCTAAAATGTTTGCAGAAAAATACGAAAAAAAATTATTTAATCGCAAAATTATCATACGTTCTTATATTTTGTGAATTTGTTTTGCTTTTCCTACAATTTTTCAACTTGAAATTTCCCCAGGTGGTAATTTTCGGTACGATTTTTCCAAATTTTAACGGCCATCACTGCCATCTATGTAATGTATATTGACTTAATGACCAACGAATCGTAGTAAGCTTCTATTTTAATTTGACCAGAATGCTGTTGTTATGAAAGTTTTCTTATATTTTGGTTTAAATAAATCAATTATTACAAGAAAATGAAAATGATTTACTTAAACGATATTCATATATGTTGAAATTCAAACATTTATGAAAGTATTTCAGAAATCATAATTAAGAATTTGTAACGTTTTCATTTACAAATTTGTCTTAGGAAAAAAAGTGATTTCCCATATGTTTTGTGTGTTTTACTATGAAAAGTTCCGTTTTTTCCTCGTTTCTAATTCCCTTATAAAAGCTCAGATTTTTTGATTATGGCCAGAGCACCCTGTATTTTATAGAGCCAAAATATAAGCAAAATTTCATAACAACAGCATTCTGGTCAAATTAAAATAGAAGCTTACTACGATTCGTTGGTCATTAAGTCAATATACATTACATAGATGGCAGTGATGGCCGTTAAAATTTGGAAAAATCGTACCAAAAATTACCACCTGGGGAAATTTCAAGTTGAAAAATTGTAGGAAAAGCAAAACAAATTCACAAAATATAGGAACGTTTGTATAACTTAATATTTCTTATAGGATCGGCGTCTAAATGAGTTCCAACACAAACAATGCTTCCCATTTTAAGCAACACATCGTATAGTTCTACATATTTCAATACAGTTATTTTGGAATCATTATAAGTAAATTTAAACTTCGAAGATAAGTTTAAAGGTATATTTTGAAATGCAAAATATTTTATTCCACTCAACGCGTTATTATAATTCAATAATAAATTAGCGAGATTCAATTAGTTTTTAATTACTAAACTCTGTAGAATGTTTATGCGATTATTAGGTAAAAACAGTGTTTTTTTAAACGTCTGATGCTTTGCTTCAAATCTTATAGAGCTGAGAGCCGAAATTGGGCCTATTATATCAAATACTCTTGCATAATGTAAAAGTAAATGAAACTTTGGCTTTAAATTACTATTTGATTGTTTTAAATATAGACAGTTCAGTTCAAAAATAAGAATTTTTAAATATTGAAATGTTTGCTTATTGATATATTTACTAATAATAAAGGAAAATATAATATTAAAACATACATTTCGGATCCAGAGACGCGAATTTTATTTGATTTTAAGCAGTCCAGATTGAACAATGGAGGTTTATTTTTGGAATGTTTTCCAAAATTAAAATTTTGTAGTCTTTGGTTAATTTCGTGAATAGATGTGTGTTTGGTTTTAATTAAATTGTTCAGAACACATTTTAAAACGTAATGGCAAACGCCTTCTAATAAATCGTGGAAATAGTACAAACTATAATTTTGTATTACGTGAAAATCTATAAAGCTATTCCAAATTGAATTTTCTTTTAGACCTGTTTCAGAAATGTTGTTTAACATTATATCATCTTGATAATTTTGTGGTTTTCTTAATTTATTGATATCTTCTTCACATCTGACCTGCATTTCAATTTTCGGCATTTTACACATACGACAGTAAAAATTACTATTAAAAGACTCTGTGAAACCTAATATCGAATTAACTCCCAAATTGTCTCCCACAATAACACAAGGAATCAATTTGATACAATTATGATGTTTGAATTTAAGTTTTATTCCATCAGTTTGCAATAAATTTAATTGATCTATCAATGGCTTAAAAGTTTTTGAATTTTTGAATTTTTGTTTGTCTTGAGAAAAAAAAATCATTGATAAAAATATATATCACAGATTTGACGCCAAATTATCAGGAAGTATCATTAATTTTACATAAACCGCCCGCAAATTAAATATACCTGAATGAGACCCTAATGGATTCAGCGGTTCGAAATCATCAAAATAAATCATTAATGGTAAGTGTAGAATATCGTTTAGATTACTTGGATTGCACGTTCTTACTTTCTCTTTCCAAAAAGCAGTTTGCACGATGTTAAACATTGTGAGCTCGTTGTTTTGAACGCATTCAAGATATTCATTTATTTGTTCTAAAAGTTTAGTTTTGGAAAATAACACCGAAAGTAATTGGTCTAAGCTAACAATTTTTGTTACGAACTGGTTTGCAACTAATTTTATACTATTATCGTTGGAATATTCAAAAGTTTCTTCTTGAGATATTAAGTAAGTCTTATAATTTATAAAAATTTCTTGCGATTTTGTTGTTGCGATGTTTCCGAAAAAATTAACTTTAAAATGGCTGAAATCTCTGAAGATTTATTTTTGACAGGATTCATTATTTTCGTTAACTGTTTATTATAAAAACCAGTTAATCGCATTATAATATTGAAAATAGTGGTTCTAGGAATTCTTTCATTCGCCAGCAACTGAAGTATGCTTTTTAAAAAATAATTGTGTGGAATTGTATTAGTCTGATGACATTCATCATCTGGGAAATCTGCTGTTCAGCTTTAGTTAATTCTTTATCTACTAAGCTTGAAAGTAAATTTGGTTTTTCCGAATGGTCACGACGTATGTGCTTAACGAAATTAAATATATGTATTTGAAAAAACTCTGTCTGTGTTCTAAAATGCTGTTTATATTTCTCTGCTTAATTGAAAGATTTTAAATAAATATGGCATTCAAAATTCATTGTATAATGTATGTTTTAGTTCAAAATTTAGATTTTCAAATTCAATTAAAAGTGTAATTCAGTGAGTTACGAAAATTCTTAAAATTATATTAAAAAACTAAAATTAACTACTAAAGATTAAACAATCAACTTATCCGTGTTCCCGGTTATAAGTTCACTAAATCGTTATTTATTGATTCCACAATCGAAATAGTCGGCTGTGTTTTGTTACAATTTGAAACATTTACACCAAAAATGTGTAGTTGCATGAACGTCCATATATAAACGCTCTCAACCGGATATGCTATATCCAGTACGTCTTCAAATTTAATTTTTTTATTAACTAGCGTGACATATGCTACTAGTTGTGATGTTACACCTCCAATAATTACGACTCGAGGCGGTAGTCTGTAGTATTCTTCAGCTTCTTGAATCGTCTGTAGTATAAAAAAAAAGTTAAAATATGCACGCACATATATTTCGGGTTTGATTAACCTACCTTAAAATAAGCAACAAAGTTTTAAAGCTCTTTTGATTGATCGTTCTTTACGTACGTGAAGTTTGTCCTAAGTTGCCTTAAGTTGTCCTAAGTTGTCCTAAGTATGTCCTAAGTTTTTTTAAATGTGTTGGTGTAAAAGTTTCGTTATTACGAATTTATTTAATTCATATTGAAATAATAAAAATTATGCTTAAGATTATTTACTCAAACAAATTAAATTTACATTTTTTCTATGTCGCGAAATATTCTGATGGTGAATGTATAAGATCAGATCATTTTCCAAAAACTGAGAAACTGGCAGAAAACCCGTGTTTAATCGTGTTTGTTTGTGAATTTTCTTGAGAAAATCCTAGGAAGTAGCCACCAAAATGTACACAATTCTTAGTTGTCATAAGATCTTATCTATTCGAAAAATATTTCACTTTTGAAAAAAGTAGGGGATTAGGGTATTTAGGACAACCATGTTTGACATAACCTCTTATGATATATCGAATATATGTATAAATGATTTTCCGAATTTTCTTGAGAAAATCCTAGGAAGCGGCCACCAAAATGCCCTAATTTTTAAGTTGTCGTAAGGTCTTATCTATTCGAAAAATATTTCACTTTTGAAAAAAGTAGGGGATTAGGGTATTTAGGAAAACCATGTTTGACATAACCTCTTATATATCAATACCCTAATCCCCTACTTTTTTCAAAAGTGAAATATTTTTCGAATAGATAAGACCTTACGACAACTTAAAATAAAGGGCATTTTGGTGGCCGCTTCCTAGGATTTTCTCAAGAAAATTTGGAAAATCATTTATACATATATTCGATATATCATAAGAGATTATGTCAAACATGGTTGTCCTAAATACCCTAATCCCCTACTTTTTTCAAAAGTGAAATATTTTTCGAATAGATAAGACCTTACGACAGCTTAGAATATAGGGCATTTTGGTGGCCGCTTCCTAGGATTTTCTCAAGAAAATTCGGAAAATCATTTATACATATATTCGATATATCATAAGAGATTATGTCAAACATGGTTGTCCTAAATACCCTAATCCCCTACTTTTTTCAAAAGTGAAATATTTTTCAAATAGATAAGACCTTACGACAACTTAAAATTTAGGGCATTTTGGTGGCTACTTCCTAGGATTTTCTCAAGAAAATTCGGAAAATCATTTATACATATATTCGATATATCATAAGAGGTTATGTCAAACATGGTTGTCCTAAATACCCTAATCCCCTACTTTTTTCAAAAGTGAAATATTTTTCGAATAGATAAGACCTTACGACAACTTAAAATTTAGGGCATTTTGGTGGCCGCTTCCTAGGATTTTCTCAAGAAAATTCGGAAAATCATTTATACATATATTCGATATATCATAAGAGGTTATGTCAAACATGGTTGTCCTAAATACCCTAATCCCCTACTTTTTACAAAAGTGAAATATTTTTCGAATAGATAAGACCTTATGACAACTTAAAAAATAAGGCATTTTGGTGGCCGCTTCCTAGGATTTTCTCAAGAAAATTCGGAAAATCATTTATACATATATTCGATATATCATAAGAGATTATGTCAAACATGGTTGTCCTAAATACCCTAATCCCCTACTTTTTTCAAAAGTGAAATATTTTTCAAATAGATAAGACCTTACGACAACTTAAAATTTAGGGCATTTTGGTGGCCGCTTCCTAGGATTTTCTCAAGAAAATTCGGAAAATCATTTATACATATATTCGATATATCATAAGAGGTTATGTCAAACATGGTTGTCCTAAATACCCTAATCCCCTACTTTTTACAAAAGTGAAATATTTTTCGAATAGATAAGACCTTATGACAACTTAAAAAATAAGGCATTTTGGTGGCCGCTTCCTAGGATTTTCTCAAGAAAATTCGGAAAATCATTTATACATATATTCGATATATCATAAGAGATTATGTCAAACATGGTTGTCCTAAATACCCTAATCCCCTACTTTTTTCAAAAGTGAAATATTTTTCGAATATATAAGATCTTATGAAAACTAAGAATTGTGTACATTTTGGTGGCTACTTCCTAGGATTTTCTCAAGAAAATTCACAAACAAACACGATTAAACACGGGTTTTCTGCCAGTTTCTCAATTTTTGGAAAATGATCTGATCTTATACTTATTATTAAATTTAATTTGTTTGAGTAAATAATCTTAAGCATAATTTTTATTATTTCAATATGAATTAAATAAATTCGTAATAACGAAACTTTTACACCAACACATTTAAAAAAACTTAGGACATACTTAGGACAACTTAGGACAACTTAAGGCAACTTAGGACAAACTTCACGTACGTTCGTTCTTTTGGTAGTTCTCGAATACGGGAAAATGTAGGGCAAAAGAACAAATGCCAGAGATTTCTTGTTATTTTCTTTAAATTAATTATCACAAATATTAGATTTATATATTTCAACATACAAATACTGTCAACAAGAGCACAATAAGTTTTAACAGAGAAATCTGTAGATTTTTTGGCCATAAGTAAAATTTGTTTGTAATATACGTCCCATTTTTCTGCGATGTTTAATATTTGAGTGTCTTGATAGGCTAATTCAGCATCAATTTTAAGCTAAAATCAGCAACATTTTAAAGTTAAACTAAAGGTTACTTACTGAACCACACTCAGTTAAACCGACTGGAAGTACGAAAATCTAGCGATGAGGTTTGCGGATAAATAATAGATTCCCAAAATCAATATTTCACAGCCTGATTCAGAATATCGAAATTAAAAAATTGTTACAAGTCGACTTCATCCTTTAGAAAAAAATTTCGCTTCTAAAAACTTCAAAAAATGCATCCGACTGAAATGTTGTTTTTGAGAATCCTCTTCGTTACATTTTCACAATCCACTTCTCCCGTTCTAAAAGTAATTAAATGTTTATTTATTAGCTCAGTTTGTCTTGCTTCGTTGCTCTCTCGTAAAGCAGGAAATTTCTCAATATACTCTTGTGTCGAAATTTTAGAATCTTTCAATAACTGTAAGCGTTCAGAATACGAGTTTCTCCATTTCGGAACAAATTCATCCCAAGGCTCGCGGTTATGTTTCACGAACTCAAAGTCATCCAAAATGCTATTATCTAAATCAAATATAAAATTTTCATAAATTAATTAATTATATTAAATAAATTAGTACATTTTACCTATGGGTGCTAGTGAATAACAGTTTTCTGTTCTATGCTGATACGATGTCGTCTAGAAATTAAACCGCTATTGGATAATTTTTTTCTGTAAAAGCTATAACTATCATACAGCTTCCCGGAAGGTTTCTGAGCTCAACAGCCCGCAGTGTAATAGGTTGAAGTAATTTCTTTGTCAAAACATCCACATATACGAGCAGATAAATAAATGAAATCAATCCGAGTCAATCTGGAAATATTAATAATTTAATTATCTTCACTCGGCCAAATAAAAATATGATGTTCTTAAAAAAATAACCAAAAGAGTTCAAAATGCAAAATTAATGCAACCTGTTGTAATGTTGTATTTTTGTACTAAGAAACATTTATCCCTTAGCTAAACATTTACCCCCCCAGACAGTCTGGACGCTGTAGCGCAGTCACGCAATTCCGCAAAAGTTAAATTACATGACAATACATGCGAATTGACAAAGTCGACGGACGCAGCGCATTAGACCATGTACTAAAATTAAATTATTTTCAATATTACACGCAAGAACGGATTGAAGTGTCACTTTCTGATGTAAAAAAAAAATATAAAATGAAAGACATTCTTGGGAACTAAAGCTATCCAAATTAAAGTGAAAATCACATTAAACGGTTTTATGTAGCTAAATTATTAGTTATTAACTAGATTAGTAGACTTTATACTACGGCGGAAAATTTAAATTGGTCAAAAAAGCTGTTTACAAAATAAGATTTAGGGCCATCAAATTATGGATTTATGGAAATCAAAAAGGTTTAGTTCATGTTAGATAGTTTAAAATTATTCTAATGTCAAAAACGTGCGTCGAGATTGTCAGCAAAATTTTTAGTTTTACAGTACTAAATTAATTTTTGCGTTTTGTGCGTAATTCCGTCTCCGTCCCGTCGAGATTGTCTCTACCTTTATTTGAACGAAGTTGGGTAGACAAATATTTAATTCTCCAGATACAATTCATGTAAAAAACCAATATAATCAGGTTGCATTGATTTTGTATTTTGAAACAAAGCCCAAATTCATACAAAAAATTAGGAAATATATAAGAAATTATCTGGCCGTTAGCTCTTTTTCATGCAACCGGTCCTAAAAGATTCAAATCTAAAACTAAAATTTATATAAAAGATGTTAATTAATTACTCTAAATTATGCTGCTGTTGAAGTAATGGTTTAAGTATTATCAGACGTAATATAACTAGTGGTCCGCTTATTATCGATAATTTTTTTCAAATGTCACGAATGCGTATCCCAGCGACGAAATGCAACGAGTGCGCAGCACGAGTTGCATTTTCTAAAGCTTGGGATACGCATGAGTGACATTTGGAAAAAATTATCGATTCTTAAGAGGACCACGAGTTATATTTGGGTGGAGAATATAATGAATTGGTGTGAAAGATAAAACTTAAATTCACAACATGAAAGATTATATTTGTAATAACAATTATTTATTATGCAAGAATACCATTGAAACATATTATATTTAGAACTGACAGTTGTTGAAGGTACAATTTTCAAATCGGAATTGTCCTTCATTTTTGTTGTTAATTTTAGATGAAACGATTGGGTTTACAGCTTTTGACGGCTCAGCAGAACTTCCTCGCATCTTTTCTAGAATATTGTTGTGTTGCTCTGGCTGCATATTTAAATATGGCTGAATGGAATTAGCACTGCTATGGCCGGTTATTTTAATCAATTGTTGATCTGAAATACCCGCATTTGCCATTATAGTAACCGCAGTTGATCTATGACTATGATTGGTGATTTTATTATTTTGCACATCAATTCCAATTGCCTGGGCCGTTTGTTTGGTCCATTTTGATAATTCATTGACACCTACAGGAAGATTTTTATACCACCTTCCAGTTGAATTTTTCCAGAAAGGATTGGGTGTAAGAAACAATCTTTCGAAGGTTACATGATTTGGCCGTTTATTCATTAATTTATTGAATAATCGTACGGGACAAACGTTGATATTATTCACATTTTGCGTGAGCCACTTACTATTAGCACAACGGCTTGCACCTCCTTGTGTAGTTTTGGTGAATATAGGGTTATATTCAATTCGTCCCGTATCATTACCGAAATGGTCTGTAATTCTCTTAAAATAATGAGTTAAAGCAAACGCGGCTTCGTTACCACGCCACGCTAATTCTGTCGCAACAATGTTGAAGAATTTCTTTTGAAGTCCATAAGGGTTATCTTCATCCCAATACGTTTGCATACAAGTAGATTCATTTGACGTAAAAGCTACAGCACTTAATTTCCGTTTGTTCGGTTCACTTTGAAGTTGTTTCCGTTTTGAATCTCTGGCACATCTTGCCTGTTTAAACTCAATATCACGAAATGGATCAAATTTTATTTTAAATTCTGCATAATATTTTTCTTGAAGCATTTTCGCTAGCGTATTCCAAATAGTTTTAATTACAGTTTCCTTGTAATTTTCTCCGTTAGACTTACGCATATTGCATGCATAATCTTTTAAATATGACGCGAGCATATCAATTGATGTGTCTCGCTCAATTGTGTATTGACGTGTTGCACAAAAATCCATAAACTGTTTCCAAATACTTTTCTTATTTCGTTCCGTGTTTAAAGGAACACTATTGA
This sequence comes from Tipula vernalis, assembly GCA_958295665.1. Taxonomy (NCBI): domain Eukaryota; kingdom Metazoa; phylum Arthropoda; class Insecta; order Diptera; family Tipulidae; genus Tipula; species Tipula vernalis. The sequence goes on from OY282559.1 coordinate 342,839,429, forward strand.
GTATTAACTCTTCGATTTTTTTATTTGTACACTCTCCCCATCTTTGATTATCACAATTATCCATCTTTGTATCAAGCAGTAATCAATACTGATTACTGATTCACAAATATTTTGTAATTGCATAAGTTGACAGATAGTTATATAAGAATTTTGTTTTTGTTGTGTGTTACTTTGATTCTAATGAATTTATTTTTATTAATAAAAATCGCCAAAAATAATAAATAGTAGGCTATTGCCATAACAACGTTTTTGCCACAGCGACAATACAACAGTGTTGTATTATCACTTATTAATAACAAAAATAACAAAAAAATTGCATAGTGAAATAGATGATTTTTAGGTATGAATTATATTCTCTTAGCAATTTGTGTTCTGTCACAATTTTTCGAGCGTTTTGTTTTTTGTGAAATTCGCATAAATAATTAGAAAATCTAAATCTTGTATTTTCATAATCGCCGAGTGTGATGGAAATATACGCTTAATAATAGGATTCACATTTTGATTCTCTGTAAACTCTTCTGAAGTATAGTATGAAGCGATATGGTTCTATAAATATGATTTACTTCACAAGATTATTATTCCAAAATAGTTTTAAATTTGGCTGCTTCTGCTAAATTATCTAAATCTTCCACTATCACAGCACTTGAAATGTCTTACTTCTTGATTATTTTTTTCGATATTTTCTGATATACCCAAAATCCATTTAGGTGTTGAATTTTTTTTTTTTTGTCCAGAACATATTCTACGAGAATTTCACTTGGAATATTGATACCGGTATCGGTATCATAAAAATTTATTTCATTTTTTATTTTATATAAATCCTTTACTGAAAATATAAAATTATCTTCTAAAAATTCGCCGGACAATGATGAATATTTATTACCGTACCAGCATTGCAAAAATGGTCAAAATTGATATTTTCGTTGTTACGCCCACTAATTTTAAGTATTTGTACGTTTTGTTGATAACTCGTATTGATAAACAACTTCTCAGCTTTACTCTAAATTTAAGTTTAAAACAACACGTTTAATCACCTTAACCTAACATAAACAAGACTTTCCCACAATACTTACGATAGAATATTAAAACAATTACTTAAACAAATATATAAAAAAAATAAAACTTTATTATTAAGCATTCTTGTTAAAATTATTTTCAACTTATTTTTAATTTCACTAAAAACAATTATTATCTTTTACTGTTACAAGGACATTGCACATCCTAATTCAATGGTCAAAGGGACTCAAATGGACTGAAACAAAGACAAGAATAACAAAAAAACGACGAAAAAGGTAGAGCCGAAGAGGTTAAAATAACAACCGATTTTTGTTAATAACCGAATTGGTTTTGTGATAAATCTATTAAGTCTATTTGTACCGCTTTGGTGTTAAGACAACCGATATCTACAGTTGTTTTAACTATTTTTTACGGATATTATTACCAACATGTTATTCTTGGTTATTTCCGAAAACTACTTGGTTGCCGTGACAAATTCGTTGGTTTTGACAACTCAACTAAATATTTTATGATCACTTACAGATAAAATTTAAAACCAAGATTTGGTTACTATTGAAGTAAAACGGTACTTAATGCAAATATTTAGAAATCGTAGACGATATTTTGGAAGCGCAGCAGTCCACCAAACCTAAAATTTTTGAGCGTGATGGGAAAACTAGATGAGAGCTATTTCAATAATTATTTGGCCCGAAAATTCAACAAATGTGACGGCTTAAACGACGGAGGCAAAGTTTTCTAGACTATAAGATGCCTCGAAACATCAAGGCATCATAGAAAAGAAGTAAGAAATTGTTTTCACGGAAATGTCGACAAAAGCGTAGACAGTAGTTTTCGTCGTAGACAATGTAGAAAAATAGTAGACAATCCGTTGTTTCCCCTTTGTATCGAGTTCCTACCTTCATCTGCGAAAAAAATATTACGCTCATCTTTAAAGTATTTGAAATATATGACATCACGTATCATTTCTCAGGGTATGAAAAACCCCTAAAAATAATAAACATAATTTGTTTCTTGGTTTTATAGCTCAGGATGTTTGTACAAAAACATTGAATCCAATGGAAACAGGGTTTCTACGTGTTGGGCGAATCATGCAATCAGGGGTGTAAAAAACATTTTTATATGTTCCGAGAAGTTCCACAATCTTCTCTGAACGGTATACAGTACATACTGCAAATATCTCAAATGACGCAGAATCAGATTGTGCAAAAAATTGTAGAATGAATTTCATTAATTTAGTTCCATTACGTTCCGTAATAGCGCACGACATATTATTTTCTAGCTCAAAGTTTCTTCGTTTCGTGTTTTGCTTTTCTCCATCCGTGGTGGCGTAGTCCGGATTATTATACGTTTCTTCCATAATGATTCAACACACAATTCCCATACATTTGAAGTTTCTGGCCATATGTTGTATGTCTTTGGCCATTTTACGGAGTGTAGCAAAATGACTTCCATCTGGAATTTGTTGGAAATTTGTCACACACAATCTATTATTTATTTTTACTATTATTATAAAATTATTCAATATTTAAGTGTGATTGGAGGCCAACACTAGTGCTTACTCCTGTACTCTGTTCTTTCATTTTGTACTTCCCAGCTGTAATAATAATACTTTTAGACTATATTTTAACTTATCGGCTTTTGCTTGCAATATTAAGAATATTCTGGGAAATACATAGTTGGCTTTTACATAAAGCATTTTTTCAAATCTAATTTATGATGATTTCTGTAGTTCTACGACAGAAAACCATAAAAGGTTTTCTTGTAGTAATGTGCTAATCATTTTAGCCGACAATATCAATTCAAACATGCCAAATTTGCGAACCAAATTACATCAACTTTACAAAGCTTTTTTTTATAAATCCGAAGATTTGTTGGTAAAACTTATAAATAAATAATTCCGAGTTTTTTACAATAATTTTACATCTGGATTTAAAATACTCTCAAAATTTTCCATAAGCTTAGACTAGGACCCTCTTTTATAGGGATATAAATATAATACTGTAAGATAATTTCCGCAGTTATTTAACCTTTTCAGACTAGAAAGTTTTATGGAAGTCTGGATTTATGCAGTCTGATATGGGACATTTCATTCGTCCAATACGCCTTGACATCAATCTTCTTAAATCCTTTGTTTACATTTAAATAAAATCCAGACTCAAATGCATCTTTCTTGTCTGGCAAGGTTCAATGCTGACAGCAGAAATTGTCTTTCATATATATTTGGACATTATCCTTTTCGCCTAGGTAAGATAGACATTTTCTGGGTTTTCAAAATACTGGGGGCATTCAGGAAAATGTGTTACATTGTGCTGATTTTTAAATAACATTCATTCAAATCTCTAAATTTATTAGAGGCAACGCAAAATTCAGGAGGAGCCAGAAAAATTTCAACAAAATTTAATTTCAACTTCAGAGCGTGATTATGTTTAAAGTATTTCGTGCCGTTGGGCCATGTTTTGTTTTAAAAATTCTGATCCCAGCCCTACCTTAAATAATCGGTTTTGTAATAGCAACTATTTATAGAATTATTCAAAATATTGCAGATAAAGAATTTCACTAAAATCCATCAACAAATGTGCATGGCTAGGTGGCGAACATAAAAATGATATTTAAAGATTTAAAATTTCAACCCAAGAATATCCTGAATTTGAGCCATGGTAGAAGTCCGTCCGCAGATTATATGGGCGAAGGAATTTTTCAGAGCCGGAATTAATAAATTTTATGTTAGGAACTACGTAGAGAGGAAGCTGGAGACATTGCCTGTGGATTGGTTGTCTATGTAAAAAAAGAAAAACTTTTGGAACAATGTTTCTGATAAATGGCATGAACCAAAATATCATTATTGGTATTTCGTAATATTTCTTGAATTTGGCTCTTAATTTATTTAATAAATCCGAACCCAAATTGCGTGATTCAAGCAATTTTATATTAGAAACTACTGATAGAATCGACTTAATAACTCAAATAAACAATTGCTTTAAAATCCGTTAACAAACGTGGTCCATTTAGTGTTGGAATCTGGAAATGTAGTAAGTGCTTGGAGTGGTTATGAAAGTAAAAAACAAAGTTTTCGTTGGCAAAGTGTCATTATACTGTCTTGCAATATTTGTTGAATTCTGCCCATGTTTGCAAATGGAATTGGTGTGTTTCTGAACAAATTCCATTAAAATTTATTAGCTGACTTAACCAATATATTTGATGATCAATGAATTAACTGTAACACCTCCAAATTAACGAATCAAGTTAACATATTTTGAGACTAAATAAGGCGAGTTTGTTAGGCTTCAGCATTTTTGACCTGGTTACCCTACTGTGGTACTGTGGTATCGTGGTATCTGGCAATGACATTGCCTTAAATTGTACCAAAGTATCTTCCAATTCTCAAAAATTTACTTTTACATGTTTGAATTGGCATACCGCCAAAATTCCGCTTACGGTACTCTTCTCTACAAGAAGAACTTAAACATCTCAAAACGATAATTTAAAAAAATCTTTGATTTCGAGAGAGTTATGGCCGTGTTAAAAAACTATTTAGCTCGAGCAGCATACGGAGATTAACAAAAAACATGGGGAATAACAGCCTTAGGTATCCTGAGTCAAATGATGCGTACCCCATTTCAGAACGGTGGAGGAGACCAACCAAATTTGATTTTTTTGTTACGTCATATCATTTTTGCTCAAAAATATTACAGGGATTGTCGCACGATGCCACTGATGGAGAACAATAGCCTTAAGCGTCATGAATCAAATGGTGTATACCACATTTCTCAACGTTGGGGCGCCCCCCCCCAACCGTTGAGAAGTGCTATACACCATATGATTTACGTCACTTTATTTAAACTACTACTGCCAATCGTTCTCGAAAATATATTATTTTTGCGAAAAAATTCCAAATCCTATTTTGGGTTATTTTTTTTGTTATAAACTTCACACTTTAATATTTAACTCAAAATTCTTATTGGAATTTTATTTGTTATAAACTTCACACCGATCAAAAAACACATAATGTATGTTGGAAATTCAAAAATTTTTATTGAAAATAAAATTTGGTTCTATGCCACGTACAATGTCTTTCTTGTCACCACCATGGCTCCTGTTACAGGCTTCCAATGTTATTCTTTAGATCTTGAATTGATTGTGGATCGTTGCGCTATACACTTTACTTAAAAAAAAAAAACAGAAAAATAATCTAACAGTGTCAAATCGCATGATCTTGGTTGCCAATAAGTCTAGTGTCTTGTTGCAACCAAAGATCATCTAAATAAATTTCATCCAATTTCTTGCCTCAAAAATCCAGTTAACATGCCACGAAAACGCTGAATATTCACTGTAAAATAAAGTCCAATGATGCCACCAGCCCACAATCCTTACCAAATAGTAACTTTTTTTAGATGATTTTCAGTACTCTAAACGCGACAGTTTTGTTTATTACCATATCCGTTGCCACTGCACGCTAATGTATTTCTTAGCTTCAAAAAAACCAACATATCAAGCACCCTTTAAATATGGATTTGATGCTTGATTTTCCCGCTTCCGTTAATGCTGGTAATAAATAAATATATGACGAGTTCGTTGGATGCCAAACACTTTTTTCCAATGTGCTGGGCATGGAACATGTAACAACGATACAAAACTGTTCCGCAGTTGGTGATAACTGGTGGTTAAACAGAAAGCTTGCTCGTCAATTTCAATCGAATCTGAAGGTTATGCTCACTGTTATACTGTTATTTTTGATTTCAACGGCACAGTATACTATGAGTTCTTACCAGCTGAGACAAATGAGAATGAGAAATGACTTTATGTTTTATTTCGCCTACTCTAATTAAAAACGCAACCGACTAGTTGAAATAAAAAAATAAAGTCATTTCTCATTATCATTTGTCATCGAACCGGAATTCGGGCACAGGTTACTAAGAAAACCATAAACTCAATTTCCAATTTTTTGTAGATACCGCGTTTGATTCTAGGACGGCAGCACACTTATCTGCTTTTTCGTACATTTTTGGTTAAAAACGACACCATTGAGATGTCTCATACTCCCTATTCCCTAAAACTGTGTAACCTTTTCGAGAGCCAACAATAAACTAAAAATTCAATATGGCTACAAATGCCAAGATACCTCTGGAACAAGTATACCAACCCAACAAAAAAAAAAAAAATTGTAACAACTGGAGTTTTACAACCAGCGAAATTAATAAAATCAACGATTTTCTGATCGTTCTGTATTTGTCAAAAACGTTTGATATTTATTCGCGGTACCAAAACTGTAAAAACGTGTTTTCCATTTTTTCACTCAACTCGGACTCGCGTGCCACGTATTTGAGATCACAGACAAAAGTGGTCAAACTATGTGATCGAGCTACCCGCAAAGCATGTTCACTTATCATGTGATTCACTGTTGCACTTCCATAAGCTATTGCCTATAATTCCTCTAGTCTGTTAAATCCTTCTAGGCATATGGTATAATATATGAATTACTGCTGAGGCTGATTGCTTACATAAAATTTAACTAATTTAGAAGATGTGATGCTTTTTATGCCACCTAGAGCATGTGATACGGATGCATGAATCAATTTTTTTCAACTTGTATTTCGGTAAACTCTGTTGCTATTTATTAAAATCGTTAGCTTCTCGGTATACGATGAACATGTACCCATAGAATTCAATAAATCAATGCCCTGTTTAGAATCTATACTTTACGATGAAGACAAATTGATAATCCAAGTTGCTCTGATGATATAAACGGTTTCATAAGTGATTAATAAAGATTTTCATTTTACCCTTCTTTGTTGATGAGGGTGCATTTTGTTGCTTATATTTTTGTAGTTCATTTGTAAATATATTCAATATCTCTGGTAAAAGCTCTGCGCAGTCATTTTCTATTTCATTAAATGTGTGAAAAATTGGGATTGGAAGCCTTGTTTAGTTTGACTGCTGCTGCCGCTTTAAAAATTCTTATGAGTTCTTCTTTCATTGAACTGCTCGTTTGAGGCCCAGTTTTGAATTAGCTATTCGGTGGGTAGCATGTCACCGAAAATACAATTATTGTTTTGCAAAATATGTAAGAACCTGTCAAATTTGGTTTAAAATGATTTAGAAGCAGATCTCTCAAATATTATTAAGCGCTACATTTCAAATTTTTCAGTGAATGTCAAATCCGGTAATAGGTAAATGTCTTTGTAAAGGTCTGGAGAATGCAACGAGTTTAGTTTTTGAAAGGATTTATTCTAGAGACAACAGTAATATCCTGAAAGTAATTTTCTCTTAAATATGGCCATTGAGCATATCATTGTAAAAGTTTTCAATAATCCAACAAGCTACTTCACATTGGTTATCTATAAGTCATTGTTAAGGCGCTGGAGCAATTTTAATGTTTCCTCACTCTGAGATTTCACAGAGATGATGTTTCAAAGTGGATGGTGAAATCATCTTTATTGACAATTTAATCCTTTTCCGTAGAATTGGTTGGTACAAAATTAGAAGCCTGACAACCACATATTATTTCAAGAAATTAATCCTTCGGGTTTGCTTGAAACTTTTGATCATTAAGTTGCTCTCGCTTTTAGGTGTTAGCTCTTCTTAATTAGTTAAAAATATATCTACTGTAGGCAATATTCCCTGTTGGCAATTGATCCCCAATATTATAAAAGGAATGCTACCAGTAGCATGTCATTCTCGACCCCTATAGATGTTAATATTTGATCACTTCTACATATTACACATGCTTGAAGGTGTACCTTTGGAAAGGTATAAGAAAATCATACATTGTTCAACAAAAATACAACAATTTAAAAAGGTGAAAACAACTTTCTATAAACATTGTCATGTATAACCATTGTACAATTCTTGAAGGGTACAACAGTAGTTTCAACAAATTTAATAGTGCAAATCGTCTTTGCGGCGCTGGTGGCAGATATATAGTTATGTTTATTTATATTGCTTAGGTCTGTATCTGGAGATTGCTATACAACGTACCAATGGAGTTGAAAATTACATTTTTAGATCGTGCAGTAAATTTTTATTTTCTTGATAATTCAGTTTTCAAACCGTAATAAATACGGCCCTCACCCTGAAACACGAAATATCTGTTTAAGTTGCTCCCGCTGGTAATCAACCAGTAAATCTTATTTTTTATTAAAAATATTAGGCCAGAACTTAATCTTAATTTTTATCTATAGCTTTCGCTTTAATACATTTTTTAAAGGACCACACATAAATTGAGGCCAATAAATAATGATGATAATTTCGAGTAATTTTAAAAAAAAAAATAAATCGGACAGACATCTCGCATAAATGAGCTTAATAAAATACCAATTTTAAACTACTAAGACATTTTTGTTGTAGATGCCAAATCAATTTAACGATGTAGATTATAATGACACTTAGTTATATATTAAAGATACGCAGTGCTTCGCAAGGAAAAAATAACTAAGGGCGGTAATTCAATTTTACCCCAGGGCAGAGTGTTAATACCTAAATAAATCTTACGCAAGAATCTGATTTTCATCTCCTCATGTTAATACAATATATATATATCTGTATCTACGAAGAGGGAAAATAATAATCGAGCTACCAGTGAAATATTTAATGATCCATTATTGAATAAAAATAGAGAGCAGCAATGAAAAACTATTCGGAAAAAGTTAAACGTTGAAAAGTTTTTTTTTTTTTTGTTACGGACTGGCAAAATAATAAAAAATTACTTCAATTCTATTTCAATTGGATGATAAATCAATATGAGTATCTATATTCGACTTTTTTGTATGTACATATTCGTGGAGTAGTAGTACGTGTATACGACTCATGTATCCGTTGTGTTATAGCAAAGCAACCTAGATTAATATTAAGTCCATAGTCTAAAAAATGAAGCTTTTATAAAGCTTCTATCTCTCAGAAAATTAAGATAAATGCTTACTATAAATCGTTGTGTTACTAAGTCAATAGATATTTTATAGATGACAGCACAAATTTGGTAAAATCGGGCCAAAAATTACCACCTTGGGGAAATTCCAAGTTCAAAAATTGTAGGAACAGATAATTTTGCGATTAAATAATTTTTTTTTGTATTTTTCTGTAAACAACTTAGACATCTGACGTACACTAATAAAACTAAAGATAAATTTAGCAAGTACTATTTTACTTAGTCAGAGCCTACTTTGCTGTATTTTTCAAAATGAAAATTTGAAAAATATATTTTAGACATAATTTAATTTTAATATTTCTGCAATTAATATTTATTTAATACTAATACAGCCATCGTGTGTGTTGTTATCAAAGATAAGTAGAAAAAGTTTTTATAAACGTTTTATAATATTTTTGCTTTTTTTATTCAAAAACTTGAAGCTAAAAAGTATCATTCTTACTATGGCGAACAATGAAAAGTGAGACCGCTAAAAAAGCTTCTAAAAAATTATTAAGGATGATTATGGCTCTATACTCTAGAAGGCTCTGGTTATAGTCGTTAGACTTATTTATATTATAGTGGCATGCTTTGTATAAATTGTAATTGGAGTAAATTTGCAAAAAAATTATTTTTGCAAATTCTTGTTTCAATTTTAAGAATATGAATAATCTTTATACGTTTCAATTTAATCTGAACAGATAACGGATGTGCTTTGTGATGTGTTCTGAATTTTAACACAAGACAGGTGGTACCAAAAAAAATGTTTCCCAATAACAATAGGCCGGATCAATGATTTGTTAATAATAGAGGGACAAGATAGAATATAATTATAAGGATTTTATTTTTGGAATGTGTAATCATGAAACGAACATAAATGTTGATAAGAGAATTGGTTATAACCGGGATCCTTTATTATTTTATAACACCTATAGAAAAAGGTATACGTTGAAACAGTAATCTAATCTAAATAATTTATTTATTACCAACCAAGAGCATGTCTATGCAAAAATAACTTACATCATATAAAGGTTCCTTCCTACCAACATCAACTGTTCTAACAATTAATTTTTTCGTTTTTTAAATTCCGCTCTAGAAATATTAAAATCAAAACAATCCGCAACGTTGTTGAGATCTCGTTGAATGCGCGCTGTAGGACCGTGGAAGCTGTAGTGGCTACTTGCAGTCGGAATATGAAGAAGTTCTCGGAGGCGTAAGTTGCGTTGAGGAGCATAAATATGTAAACGTGACAGAAGTTGAGTACAGTTTACTTTACCATAAATGATGTCACGCGCAAATGTAGCAGTTGTGCATGTACGCCTAGCACTTAAAGATTGGAGATCCAGGAAATGACATCGGTCTACATATGGTGATAGTCTGAAATTCTTGTCAAGCTTAAAAGACGGTCATTTCGGAGAACAAGTAATAGAAACTGTCTTTCAACAGAACGGGGACAATATGACACTCTCATACTCATGCTGTGAACAAACAACTGAAGTTACAGTGACTTGCAAGTTTATGTGTCGTGAAAATGTTTCGAATTTCGTTTAAAAAACCCCCAACATCGAAAAGGCTTTGTTAATAACCGAACCACGTGAGAATTAAATGTTAAATCCGAGCTAAAGATAATGCCCAAATCAGTAGCCAAATTAACTCTCTCCAATTTAATGTCATTTAGAAAGTAGTCAAAAACTACTGGAGACTTAGACCTGGGGTGAGATGTTGTAACCATCACGTTTTTCGCTTCGATGCATTTTCGATAGAATAACTGTACTGCTTTGTTAAAAATATAAAATTTTAAAACAATTTAGTTCTAAAATACCGTTATTCTATCGAAAATGCATCGAAGCGAAAAACGTGATGGTTACAACATCTCACCCCTGGAATAGGTGATTACATGACACTGATCAATATTCAGAACCCAAGTGACTACCTTAGGCAACCCAGATGTCGCAATAAAACATTCTGAGATCGTATTATCAATCTTGACGTATATTTTGCGATCCGATAAATAAGACATAAACCAATTTAAGGGACTAATGTCGCAATCAAGTTCACTGAGCTTATTCAATAAAATCCTGTCATTAAGTTTATCGGACGCTAGAGCGAAGTCGGTATAAACCACATCGACTTGAACTTTCGATGCAACAGAGTTAATTAAATTATTTTGAAACACTGCTAAATTAGTGACCGTTGACCGGCCCGGAAAAAATCCATGCTGATGTGTGCTAATGCGATGCTTGGAGAGGAAGTAGATCATATTGTTAACTATTGACTCGAATAGTTTAGGAATGCAAGATAGTATTGCAATTCCACGATAATTAATTACTTCACTGCGGGGCCGTTTTTGTGGATCGGTATGATACTTGATATTTTCCAAAGATCCGGAAATTTGCCTTGATTGAGGCTCAAATTAAATAAATGGCATAAAGGAGCGGCAAGGCCGACTGCATACAGCTTCAATAGAGACACTGGTAAACCATCTGGTCTAGGACTCTTACGTCCATGTTCATCAAAGGCAAAGCTCTCATCACGTCAAGTTCTGAAAAAACAAGTTTTAAATTATTGGAGTTAGGTAATAAATGAGTGTGTGAGCTATCCTTAACAAAAACACTGCTAAAGTATTCAGCGAAGAAATCGCACATCTGATTTTTGACCACGGAATTCTAAAAATGACGGCAAGCCGTTTTTACGGTTCTTAAATTTGACAAATCTCCAGAAATTCTTCGGATTACATCGCAAATCATCTTCAATATCATTTAAGTAATTGTTATACAGGAAACGGTTGAGATATAGCAAAACTGTTTGCGCAGAGACTTAAACTGAGTATATAGTCATGGGCCAACCCTGTACGCTTATATTTTCTGTGAGATTTATTACGCAGGTCTTCAAGTTGTTTAAGTTCTTTAGTAAACCATGGGTTGTTCCGGGTATGAGACTTTTTAATTATTTTTTTAGGAACCAATTTTTCAATAGCAACCTTCAACAATTCATTAAAGGTGTCTAATGAACTGTTCACATCAATGTTTGATAGAGTATCAGCCCAATGCACTTCAGCTAAAAAATCATTTAATTAGCTGTGATCGGCGCGCGAGTAATCAAATACGGTACAATCTTTAGTAAAGTTCTAATTATTAGAAATTTTGTAAAAAAACTGAATTGAAACCGGGGTACGATAAATCCTCGAAGATCCGGAAAGGTCGTCGCATAATTCTAGTTTAAAAGATCTATTATTAGTGAAGAAAACCAAATCCAGATAAGTGTCACGGCACCAATGAATATTTTGTCATCCGTCATCCAAATTAGATCTGGAAAGTTGAAATCGCCGAAAATGACAAATTCAGTGCTATCATATATAAAAGGTAATAAATTACATGAGATCTTAGCAATGAAATCTTGACAAAATGACGAGGTCGGTTCTAGCGGAAAGTAAACTGCGCTAATTATTATGTAAAATGTACCTAGCTTGAGTTTAACAGCAATGAACTCCATGATTGGGTCGAAAAATAAAAGTTCACAAGAATAATTTTTCCGTACTGCAATAAGCACACCATCACCTTTAAGTTTTATACTAAAGTTATACAGAACGCGACGGAAAACGCAAAATTCCTAAGAGAAAAACTCCGCATCATTAAAATCAACTGAAAGCCATGTTTCGGTCAGAATTATTACGTCGTAATTAGATTCAAAAATTCAAAGATGGAAATTTTTTGAGTTTGATCGCATGCCACTACAATTAAAATAAAAAATTGGTAAGCTATTGACGAAATTGTTAGTGTTGATTTAGATTTAGAATGTTAATTTAGAATTAATTTAATGTATTGATTGAAGTTAAATTGATACTTTGCTGCGAGCTCCTTCCCCGTTTTTTGAACGGCGTCTTTCTTGAAAATCGCAAACTATAACCCCAGGTGGCTAAAAATAATGATTTTTTAAAGTACCATGCAAGTTTTCGATAACTCCAATCTTAAAAGACACAAACGTTAGTTCTACTGGATCCCGGTCTTTAGGCGAAAGTGAGAAGCAGGACTAGTTTGATGGGTTAACAACTCGGAGGTAGTAGTTGTATGAAGACGGGAAATATTCAAATACTTCCTTTGAACCACAGGTACCATGTGCAATCCCACGATTGGGCAATCCGAACTTGGATTAGCTGAATTTTCAACTCGAACGGCTTCTTGATTAGACTGTAATTGCTGATTAGAAGAGTCCGAAATAATAGATGCTGGAATGTTTGTAATAACTACATCGGGCGACAATGGTGGGCAGTGTAGCGATAGGCCACCAGTGACTTGTCCAATTTGTCCAATTTGGTATTCATTGTAACATTACCCTTAATGACCAAGTTGAGTAATTCTTGGCACATCACCATAATATCTCGAATCTCCTGGTTAAGCAAATCATCTTCATTCGTTGAATAATTTTAATCACAAAATAACAAATCACAAACGTATATACAAAACGTGAACTAACTTCCTATTTTTCAGGCAAAAGTACATATAAGAATGTACTATTTTGGCACAAGATTTTTAAATTGGAAAAAGATCAAATTTTCGTTCAAATTTCTAAACAACAACAACTTTAAACATTTGCAAACAATTAATTTTGCCGAAAAGTAATGTATTTGTTGGTGTCAGTCTAAATGTCAAAAGCAAAATTTTGTAAATTATGCTCCAATAAATCATATCAAATTCAATAAAGCAAAGAAGAATATGAGTTTAATTCGAAGGAATGAAGAAAATAAAATGATTTCCATTGTTTTAGTTTGCCTGCTCGAATGCGATCAACCCGGGTGGAGGACTTTTAACCGAGAATAAGAAACTGACTGAAAAATTTGATGCAACGATGGATAATATCAATAATGCACAAATCATTTAACATCATAGATCATTTAACACCATACAATTGAGCACTCGATACTTAGTACTCAGAAGTTTATCTGAATTTGTTGATTACGAATATATCTGTTTAAAGTCTAGAGTATTTTCAAAACACAAACTTGTTAGTATAACGACAAGCGATTTTACAGTTCTCTATTTAAATATACATACACAGCTTAGGTAATAAATTAAGCGAAGTGATGATATGTTGTTAAATTCCTTGTCTTTTAAAATTCAGGTTTTGCTGAATCCGTTAAATTCGTGTGATGAAGAGGAAATGCCTATGCTATGAATTATTCATAAAAAAATTTAGGGTTAGTGGAAAATCTTTGGTAAATTTATCATTGTTCAAGTTATATTTGAAAAATCGGCAGCAGATGGTTGAGTGATTTTACCCAAAAAAGTACTTGGTGTGCTCAAAGAAGTATGCTGAAATGAAGAAAATTTAAAAATGCATAAGAATTAAAACTGTCTATATTATATTTCAAATAACTGTAGCGGTTCACACAATGAACCACTCAAAATCTTCTGGCACAAACACAAGCTCGCCGCACTTTGATTGCTACCTGTACAGCACATTGGGGAATAGGTCACATGACTTCTACAACCAACCACTGAGTGCACGCGCTGCTGTCAAACCTCTTCGCCGATGTCCACATATTCAATGTGCCGACAAATATTACGTGACGCAGAGTAGCTCACATCACGGTTATCATAATTGTGGAGTCACATAAACAACGGCCACACTATCATCGCCACAATTGACATCGCGGACGTCGGCATGACCACCATAGTTGAGCAGCAGCACCATCAATAGACAGGAGCGCCTAATAGCAGCAACAGCGGCAGACAGAACGGGGCCAGCAGAAGCGGCATTAACACAATCATCAACATCACCGCCGCCATCGTCATCATCAGCACCATCGTCACCATTTTTTATTTTATTTTTTAATTTATACAAGATAATGTAAATTTGGTACCACCGCTTTATTTTTTTCCAATTAATAAATTTTTTTTTGTGTTTTACTTAAATGGCGCCATACAACGGTCGCATGGCAAAAGCGACCACCCAGCAATACCCAACCCCACTCCTCACTCTCAAACGGACACACTGACAGGACCGAAACTGGCTCTAAAACAGGTTACGTCAGACAACAGAAGAAACCATTCTGGTCTGGCGCATGTTTTGTAACCAGAAACTGACACAATACCGAAACTGACAAAAACCAAGACAAGAAAAAGTCAGACGTTAAATTGGCAAGTCGCGGTTTTTGTAAGTCGGTCGACACACACATACACACACACACACACACACACACACACACACACACACACACACACACACACACACACACACACACACACACACACACACGAGTATCATACACACACTTACACACGCACGCAAGCATCACACACTCACGGCACACTCGCACTCGTTACAAGCACACACCTACGCTTCGTCAAATACACGAACGTATACGCACACTCGATACACGCACGCACGTACACACTAGCACACGCACAAAACAGTGGGCCTATTATGAAATTTTTCGATTTCGGATTTTTACGATACCGAAAAAATCCGCCCTATTATGAAACAAAAAAGGAAATTCGCATCGGATTTTATCGAACGCACATGGCAAAATTCGACTGCTATTTAGATAGCGGATTTTGTAAAATTTAAAGTATTTTGTGTTTTTGTGGCAAATACATTGTTTGTAAATGATATATTTAATTTTAAATAAATTAAATATTATTTATAATGTTATAATAATTATAAAAATAAATAAAATTACCAATTCGATTTACCAAGTTTCATAATAGGGTAAATTCGCAGCGTATCGAATTTTTTCGATATCGTAAAAATTCGAAATCGAAAAATTTCGTAATAGGCCCCCAGAGGGGGACATTGACTCATGTCCTGTAGCGGTTCACCCAATGAACCACTCAAAATCTTCCGGCACAAACACAAGCTCGCCGCACATTGGGTGCTACCTGGGGCCCTATTTCTGAATACTAATACGAACAAAATATTTACGAATTCGTGCAACTTGTATTTCTGAATACGAATACGTATAATTCTGTTAAAAATTCGTGTATTCTTGATTAGTTGTAAAATTTCCCCTATTTCGCAAGATGAATTCGAACCGTTTCTGTACGTTCATGTACGGATTTTTCTTCGATGACAAATTAGTTAACGACACCAAACCAAGTGAGTGAATCAATAGCGGATCGAAAACTACATATAAAAAAAATGGAAAACAAAAATTTTATATCATAGTTTCATTGAAATCTTTTTGGATTTTTTTACAAATCGTTAAAAAGAAATGGTTTTAGAAACGCTACAAAACTATTGCGTTTGTACGGTGAATCAAAAAATCCAAATTGCATGTACGTAAATCAATAGAAGTTTTCCAGGATACTTTGATTTGCAGCAATTATTTCCTATTTTTTTTATATGTAGTTTTCGATCCACGATTGATTCGCTCCCGCGGATTCTATAATCGACATGAATAAATTTATATTTTGACAATTTTTTTTTTTTTAAAGAAAAAATCATATTTTTAGAAGTTAAAAGATAATCATTTTTTATTGAAAATATTACTTATTTTCCTTACTTATTAGCAATTTATGTATTCCGAATTTGCATGCAATATTTTGTATAATCCACACAATCCATTTTGTAAAATCCATCGTCAAAAAAACTAAATAAATAAACATAAATAAATGCACAAATTTTGGTTTACTTTAAATTTTAATTATTTTAGTTCGACACAGAATATTTATCAAACATTGGCCATACTCGATTTTATCCTTAAATAAAATTAGAAACATTGATGTTAAAATTTTGACATATCTACGAGTGTTTTTAGATTTACACTGTCGGTTTAAATATATTTCACGTAAAACTAAAATTTCCCTTTGCCTACACTACAAAAATTAAAATATACTACACGTTCGTATTCAGAAATACCAAAGTATTTACGGATCGAATAGAACTTTCGTTTCGTACACAGATTCGTATCGTATTGAAAAATAGGGACCCTGTACAGCACATTGGGCAATAGGTCACACGACTTCTACAACTAACCACTGACCCGGAGGCCTATTATGAACTTGATGCGAAGCGGATCGCATTTCGCATTTTTGTATTATGAAACACCCTTTTCGCAATTAATCCGCTCTTTGTCGAATGATGCGCCAAATTATAGAAAAAGAAGGCGGGTTTTTACGAAAAAAAAGATTGACAAATGCAACTGCTCAATAGCAGGCGGATATCGCATTTGATTAGTGAAACATTATTTTGTGCAGCGATAAAATGTAATTAAATGATGATTGATATTTTTAATATAAATTATTGAAAATGTTTTTTATTACAATAAAATTTTACTATATATTTATTAATTATTCAGGACCACCACTCTGAAGCAATTTGAGGTTATCGTAGATTTCATCGTCACAAATGAAGGGCTAGCTAAACATTTTTTGTGTACTCCACATATTTTTTTATAAACAACGGGCAAATGGGCTATAGTCGTATTTAAAAAACCAATTAATCAGCGAAGGTCCCCCCTTAAAAACAGTGGAAGGTTGGAAAAAGGTGAATATTTATTTTTCAATGTCGTAAGAGATTTTGTACATGATACTATTTTTATTTTTAGGTTTGGAAAGATTATAAGTACCACATTAAAAACAAGCTAAGGCACAATAAAAAATTAATTCCTTGGAACAGGTGGCGGCAAGAACCGATCTTATACATTTTACAATTCCGAGGAACAAATTGTAGCCCTACTTTTAAATTCGGATGCTGATGGATTTGTTGCCCAAAGCTTTGAAGCCCCAAAAACCCAATATTGAAAATGAAGATGGTGCACGCCCAAGTGCAGCTCAATATAGCCCTCACTACTTAACGGAGGATATATGGATAACGAACGGCGAGATCCAAATTAATAAAAATACAATAGTCGAGAACGTGATTCATGACATCGATGATGCACATGAATAGGAAAGGGATAAAGTAAATGATCCGCCTATTAAACCAAACCCACCGAAGAAAAAAAAGAACAACTTTAAGTTTGCTACAAAAGCAGGTTGACTATCAGGTTGATTTTCATAAAAAAACAATAAAATTTTATGAAAAATCAACAACTAACCAAAAAAACAGTTTACGTTGCTTGTAGGATATACGGAGAATAAAAGAAAAGAAACTTAAAACTTTTATTAACAAATGTGATAGCGAAAGAGAAGACAGACTACAAAAAAGAAAGCTGATTAAGAAAAAGTTGGAACTTTAAGCCAAACTAATGTACAAAAATAGATCTAAACTTTTTATTATAAAACACTAATTTAGCAAATGAATTATTTTAATTTTCATATTTAATTTTACACAAAGAATTGTTTTGTTCCATTTCGTATTCCATCTCGAATTCGTCTTGCTTCTGATTGAAAGTTCAATGTGTTTGTATTGCCCACATTTTCAATGTATTCATCGTTCACAAACAAAGTCTCGTTGAACTCCACATTATACTTAATGCAAATGTTGTGGAGCATACATGACACATTTATTATTTGGGCGGCTTTTTCGAGTTTGTAATGCAATTCTCTCGCACCTAAGAGACATCTAAACCGACCTGTTATTACACCAAAGCATCTTTCAGTGGTAGTTCTACATTTAGAATGAATATTGTTATATATTGCTTCATTTGTACGGTCTAGTGCATTTTTATATGGGGTCATTAGCCAAGGCTCTAGTGGACACCCAGAGTCACCTGTAAAACAAAAATGTTTTAGTTTGAAAATAAAAAATTATATTTTCATGCTATACAAACCTAACAGCCATACCGATTTGTTTCCAGTTCTATATTTAGTTTCCAAATACTATCGTTCTAAGCTCGTCGACCATACAGAAGAATCATGAGAGCATCCTCCATGATTTGCAACAACAGGAGTGATTAACACAGGTTGTGGTTGCACGTCTATAAAAATAATATAATGTGAAAATTTTTTAGTAATTTGGATCCTAACGTACATAAAGCCATGACATTTATGCTGTGACGGCCTTTGCTGTTGTAAAAATGGGTTTGGTAGGGTTTGTCTTGTCCAACAAATATTTAAATGATTCCTTAGACAGTCGGAGAAGTCGTTTAAATCTGTAATATAATTAAATTAATAAATAAAAGGTAGTGTTAATAATAATAGTTATTTGTGTATCAAGAGCGCAAAGTGCCAGTTTGTCACGCGAGAAAGGAAATTGCTGGCCGACGGGACGGAGGCCAGCAACCTTTCGAGCGTGACAAAGAACTTTGCGGACGTGTTTCATACTTTATTTTTCCTACAATCATTTTAAAAAATATAATAAAAAGATAATTTTGTAGTAAAATTTACTATACTGACAATACGATTTTATTTTAGGACCGACATTTTGTTCAATCGAGTAGTCAAAGATTTTTTTTATTTTTCATAAAGAAAAACAAAAATTTGGTTTGATGTTTTATACAAACATTAGTCTTTCTTAAAAATTAGCGTGCGGTTTCAAGTTTTGTCACACGTTTCTAAGAGAAACGTATGACAAAGTAATTTGTTTATTAACTGTCAAAAAAACAGACACTTTGGGCTTTGAAAACAGAGAAAAAAAGCCTGCTTTTCACGGCGATTGTAGGAAAACTAACTTTTTCTCGAGAATATCTAAAGGGCATCATTTTTTCATTCATGATTTATTTACAATATTCTCTTCATCCTCATCCCAGCAAAAATGTAAAGCCGCAGTATCCATTTTTTTTTCTTTTTATCAATTTACAGTTTTATTTACTCAAAAATAATTTTTAGTGAAATTTATTTCTTTATTTTTATTTCTTTACTAAAACTTTGGGACGCCTTATTTTGAGCATGAGCTCATTCAGAATAAGGCGTTAGTATTCAAAACATGTACAAAATATAAATAAGTATACAAAACTTCGGCATATGTAGCCAGCAGCTACAACAAAGCCACATAACTCCATCGGGCAATGTTGGCATCTTTGATCTCATAATCCTATATTTCTTGGTTGCAGTTTTGCTGGATTGCATTATGCTCAATATTATTTGGTGAGAAGAGTTTGGAAAATTTATCAATAACCTCCCGAAGACATGAAAGGCCGCTGTAGTTTATGCTTTTTGATACAGAAATTTCCACATTTTAGATTTTTTAAATTTTAATTAAATTTTATTATTTTTTGTAATAAAAAAAAAAAATAAAAATAAAAAAAATCACCGTCTGACTAGAAAGGCAAGCCTCTAACTTTAGTTTAATTCCTGTGACCTTATTTCTAGCGAAGCCTATCTAACAATCCTAAGAAATATTCGCACAAACAATAAACGTCACTTATTATAATAATTTTGCAGAAAATAAATTTCCCAAAAATATATCCTTAAGGGAAATGCGATATGCGATAATAATATTTCATAATAAGCTCTTGCAAAGCAAATCGTATTTACTAAATCGCAAGAAATGCGAAATGCGATCCGCATCGCATCAAGTTCATAATAGGCCTCCGGCTTCTCCAAAAACGAACAAAAACACAATACAGAATACAACACAAACGAACAACAAAACAAATTCACAAAAACAAAATAAAATTAAAATTAAAATCAGTCTCATTCGTCTCGGATTTCGTGCTGAGCGCACGCGCTGCTGTCAAACCTCTTCGCCGTCGACACATGACCAATGGTGGTGAAATAAATAAAATAAAAAATTGTTAATCAGAAAAATAAACTAAATGAACATAAAATTTATAAAATTTAAATTAAAAAATATTAAATTATATTTGTGGCGTGCTAAAATTTAGCATAAATATAAATATATAGTACACGCTAAATAACTTTTTCAGCTAGTTACAAATGACTTAACTCATTTCCAATTAAACTAAGGCTCTTAATAAGATACAACAGCTAACAACTGTGGTCGTCGCGTTGATCCTTGTCTTTAACAGGTTCGTTAGAACACAGCATTTTAGCATTGACCATGCGTTAAAAGTTGTACCGTAGTTTAGTGGTAACCATGACACGTTACATAAATTAATTTGGAGCTGCGATATTATTAAAAAAAATTGAGAAAGAGGAAAAACTGGATCTCCTAGATGTAAAAAAATACTAAATTGAATGGATTGGCTTACTATTTAGTCAAATATAATGATTTAAAGCATGGAATGATTTACGGGAACTGTTTCGAACTGTTTCGCAACTCGGAAATCCATTATCTTTCTTTAAATAAAAAAAAATCCTTTAAATAAGGCAAGGGATGGTGAATATTATTGTCACTCTGAAGAAATATCTGCAGGAGTGTATATTATCAATCATCTTATCAAAGCATCCAATGGTATTGAAACTTGGGTTAGAAGTAGTACTAGTAATCTCGAAAGTTTATCTAGTTACGAAATTTTCCAAATCGAGCTAATTGCTAACGTCGTATCGCTTAAAACTACTCGAAAGTTAGTTAAATATTTTCGACATGAGCTTGGAGGAAAAGCATTTAATACCAGAATTGTGCCGGAAGTTCAATGACATATTTCATTTGAAGGACGACAAATTAATTCACTAAAATGCGAAATTTCATCACAAATTGAGCAAATAATTCAGCCTAGCTCTAGTCCGAGGAACTTTTCTCTAGTCGTGGTTCTAAAAAAAATCTGTAGGCGGGACAAAGAATTAGCGTGTCGTTGTTAATTTTTGGAGGCTGATTGATGTGACCATTGGTGACGTATTTCTACCACCTAACATAGCAGACATGCTCGACCAACTTGGCAAATCATGGTATTTCAGTATTCGTGTTTTGTCAAACTGATATCATTAAGTCCGTTTAGATCCCGCAGAACGTGAAAAAACTGCATTCAGTACCAGTACTGGACATTACGAGTTTTTAAGGATGACTTTTGGTTTAAAAGAGATTTTCTAAAACACTTGTGATTTCCCGAAAGACCAGTCCCGATTATGGAACGTTATGTTGTATTTTTCTTGTTGGAATTCTTTCTTCAAATGATCTTAAAACGGTTTCGCAAACGATCTCGCAAAAACTCTATTTCCCTGATATCGGCAACGCGGACTTTGTTGTCCTCGCTTTTACAAATTTCATCAATTTTCATTGTTTGCACCATAAGCACTCTCGGAGGCATCGGAGAATTCGTGAGTTTGTGCAAATTTAAATTTTTCGCAAAATAATCGACGATTTATTTTGACATCGATTTCTTTGATGTCGTTAAGATAATTTAGATTTACTCTAAATCCTTTCCAACATTGGAATGTTTCATCTGGCACAATTTCATCCCAGTCAATATTTTCTCTTGGTCATGGAAGAGGTTAGTTCCATAGTGCGCGAGGGTTTGATGCACTCGCTGTAAGTTGTTTCCGTTGTAATAAATACCTCCCTATCTTGAACAGGGATATTGTTTCAGATAAGTTCAACATTTGAAGATCATTTATGTAATGCAAATCTTCCCTTTTCTAACATTTAAATCAGCTGCTATTGTACTTTGAATATATGGTAGTTCTTGTGTTCCAGTAAGAATTTTGTCAATGTAGAAATCTCGTTGCTAGCTTCCTGATAATTATATGCCTCACCCACTGCCAATTATTTCAACGTCCTAGTTGCAAGATAACGAGCAGCCGCGGTTCCGAATGTAACACATTATTCTCTGCAACGATACCACTAGTCATAAATATCCGTGTTTTCTAAATCAAAGGGTTATATCAAAACAGGTTTGTTGGACACACCATTAAGTGAGAGTAAAAGTCGCATTGCGTTTTGATTCTCCCAGGTTAACATAATTTTTTCGAAATAGAATTTTATATAACTGACGTCTTCATTATACGACAGTGCCTTTCCGTAAAATTTTGTTCGCAGGCCATTTCTTCCTTAGAAAGATGTTTCTTGCCGATCGTGGATTTGGTCGACTTCGAATAACGTTTTAAGTGATTCATGTAAATTCAATTTGTTCTTTGTTTGCAGGAGGAAACTTGTGTGTTGCGAATCCATCCGAACACTATTTCGACTAGCAAGGACGAAATATTTCTCCTGCAATCAAAATGGCAATATGACGTGAGAGACTGAAATCTGGATTAGCAAGTTTTATGTTTGATGGAATATCCCATCGGATTATGTTAAAACTAGAAGATGGGATTGTTTGCGAAATCGCTGGAACAAAGCTAAATTTCAACATTTAATTGAATTGCCTAATTTTTGACTGTACCACAGTGGAAATTTGTTTATGAATTGCTCTTTGATGAATCAAAAAACTCGACAAAAAAAATTTAATTAGCTCCTACCATTTAGGAAGATCCTTGATTGACAACTCATTTTCATATTCTGTCCTATGATTAACCAATGCAACAAAGAAAACGAAATGTTAATTTGACATTTGCATCGGCGAAAATCTATATGAATGTAAATCAGCCTCAAGTTTTTTACATGTATCACAGACCGGTGTGAAGTTTTTGGACACTTTTTTGGACAAAAATTTATGCGAGTATACATTGTGAATTTTATGGGCAAAATAAAAAATTAGTTTTTGGACAACTGTTTATGCGAGTGCACATACTTCTTTTAACACTGTATTTAGCAAAAATAAAGTTATTTAAATAAAACAAGCCTCAACATTCATTTCCAATATGCTTTTCAACAAATCAAAGCACTTAGCACCACTTTTTGAAATGAGTTGTAGGGCTCTTGCAAAATTTTTTTAGAAAATTAACAAATCGACGAATTTCGTTTGGAATAAGGACGTTGTTCTCTATTATACCAAATAGCACGAATCTCAGAGATTGGCTCATATAGTGACTATATAGGTTGTAAAGGGTATACGTTGCGGAATTGAAATCACTCAGTTTTTTAAAAGATTTTTTCGCACGTCGAATAACACATTTTTTAAATTTATACTGGAGCTTGCAAATAGTGATGATATTGAAACAATCTGCAATCAAAGATCTCGACTGCTTTTAGAGATCTACAAAGATATAGTCCGGAGCTAGTTTCGAAAGAAACTATCATTAATTCAGATGGTACATGTTCCGTATCATTTATTTTAGAGAAAGTGCTTCCCTCGACACTAACTGAGACGAGAAAATGTATAAAATGTAATGACATATCAAATTTAAGACTCACATTTATATCACTATTAGGGATGTTTTTAGTTTTAACCAACTATCAATGATGAATCTTCATGACTGTGTAGATTTTGAAACATCAAGTTGTGCAAAATGTCACGGAAATAATATAAAACAATTCTTTAGCAATTATGGTATTATAATATTTTATGTAAATCCGACTAATAAGACCTATCATATACAAATAAAGGAAATTTGTCAAACAATATATTTAACTCAAGAGGAGGAGTTCCACCTTAAGGAATTGGGCATTACGAACAATTGGGTGAAAAAAATATGCCTGGCCATTTTCGATCTTACATTAAACGTAATTAAAATACAAGGGAGATACACGATGTCATGTTGCAATTTCCAATGACCATAAATACGGCAACAAGGGTTACTCCGGCAATATTAATATATTCCAAGTATAAAAATTAGCCAATTATTAATTATTAATAATTAATAGTGAAAAAATCGTTTAAAAAACTGTGTATCTGTAAGCAAACAGAAAAATCTGAGCCGTCGCCTCGAATACAACTGTAGTTTCATAATTAATTATTAATTATTAATTAATAACTATAATTTATTAGTTAATAATTATTAATTATTAATAATTAATAATCAACTATCAATTATTAATTACTAATTAAAAAATACTAATTACTAATTATTAACTAATTATTATTATATTTTAATAGTTATTAGTTAAAAATCATTAATAATAATTTATTAATTTGGATTAGTTATTAATTAATAATTGATTATTAATTATTAGTTAATAATTATGAATTATTAAATATTAATAATCATTTATTAATTATTAATTTATAATTATTGGCTGTTAGTTACTAATTACTAATTATTAATTATTTATTAGTAACTATTAATAATCAATTACTAATTAGTAATTAGTAATTAGTAATGATTAATTACTAATTACTAATTACTAATCACTAATTACTAATTACTAACAACTGATGACTTATTACTAATTACTAACTATTAATTATTAATTATTAGTTACTAATTACTAATTACTAATTATTAATTACTAATTACTAATTACTCATTTTTAGTTGCTAATTACCAACTATTAATTATTAATTAATAACTACTGATTACTGATTAATGATTACTTACTATTAATTACTGATTACCTATTTCTAATTACTAATCACTAACTAACACTAACTGATCACTAATTACTAATTAATAATTACTAACTTTTAATTAGTAACTACCTATTTCTAATTACTAATTACTAACTATTAATTATTATGTATTAATTACTGATTACTGATTACTAATTAATAATTACTAACTATTAATTAGTAATTACTTATTTTTAATTATTAATTACTAACTATTAATTATTAATTACTAATTACTAATTACTAATTACTAATTACTAATTACCAATTATTAATTATTATTTACTGATTAATAACTATTAACTGATAATTACCAATTACTAATTACTGATTACTAAATACTTATTATTAGTTATTAATTATAAATTATTTATTATATATAGTTAATTATTTATTATTTACTTATATTAATAATCAATTATTAATTATTTATTACTAATTACTAACTACCACTTACTAATTACTAATTATTAATAACTGATTTCTAATTACGAGCTATTAATTACTAATTAGTTATTACTAACTACTAATTATTAATTACTAATAATTAATTACTAATTATTGTTTGCTAATTACTAATAACTATTAATAATTAATAATTACTGAATATTAATTACTAATTAATAATAGTTCTCATGTGGGGTTTTGTCAGTTCTCCTATCGGGCGCCTCCCCAGGTGGCGGATCGGAGAATGCCCAAAAGATATTTCAGGTACCGGAGAAATCAAATACTCGGGGCGGATGCCCTTTACAACGTATATAGTCACTATATGAGCCAATCTCTGAGATTTGTGCTATTTGGTATAATAGAGAACAACGTCCTTGTTCCAAACGAAATTTGTCGATTTGTTAACTTTCAAAATTTTTTTGCAAAAGCCCTACGGCTCATATGAAGATTTCGAAATGGCGCTTAATTCGTTGATTTGTTGAAAAGAAAATTAGAAATAAATGTTAGAAATTATTTGAGGCCTATTTTATTTGAATAACTTAAACACACTGTTAAATGATGTACACCCCCCAATTTTTCTAAAATCTGAATTTTGTCCAAAAACTTCACAGTACACTCGCTTACATTTTTGACCCAAAAAAAAAGTGTCAAAAAACTTCACACCGGTGTATCACAGTGTGATGTATAAAAATATAGTTTAAGTTGCGTTATTTTAGTACGTAGAATATGACACGTAAAAAAAGAGATGAGTAAAATGAATTATGGGGTACGGAAGTATAACACGACGCTGATTGCCAATTGGTTACATGGTTCATTGAAAAAGGTGATGGTGAAATTAAACAAAAAATATGTTCGATTTGCATTTTTAAGTTCTAATTAAAAATTCTCAAATTTGCTATGCACACAAAGACAAAAAAAAATCGAAAATTTTCCATAAATTCAAGGCGAACGATTTATATGTTAATTTACCTGCGGTCAACATCTCATGTAGCACAATTAATCGAGAAATTACGCAGCATGTTATAAGACCAACGTTTCATAAAAGAAAAACTGTTATGATATAATGAAATTAACTAAAAACAAAATGAGAAAAGCAATTTTTCCATCCAGTTAGTTTTGTGTTTCGTCGAATTCGTAACTTTTGTTGTTGTTGTTGTTGTCATATGCTGCCTGAACGGGAAACGGGAATTGAAGTTTTTCTTTTTTTTTATTTTTTTTTTTTTTTGTTACAATGATGGATAATAATTTTGTTTTAGCTACAATGTATATAAAATGGAAGAAAGTTTTTCCTTTATACGATTAGCTAGTGAAGTAGGAACTAAACATTAATGAATTACTATTGTTAGATTAAATTAGAAATCGATTTGTTATAATCAATACAAACACGTAGATGAATGTTTTGTACGTGTAAACGTACCAATCTAAAATCACACAGTATTACTCAGAAAATTATGTACGGTTAAACGATTTTCCCTCTATTCGTATACTATACTGAGTGGGTACATATTTTATTTGGTCGACGATGATATGAATTAATGAAATTATTAT
Organism: Tipula vernalis; assembly: GCA_958295665.1. Taxonomy (NCBI): domain Eukaryota; kingdom Metazoa; phylum Arthropoda; class Insecta; order Diptera; family Tipulidae; genus Tipula; species Tipula vernalis. The sequence goes on from OY282559.1 coordinate 342,866,491, forward strand.
GTATCCGTTTTAGTATATTGTTTTCATGTTCGGTGAATAAACATAAAAAATTATAGACTCGTATAAATAATTTGAAAACCTTAATAAGGACGTGAACGATTTTCAGTAAATTTTATTTTGTGTACTCGTTCGTATATTTATAGTTTTCGTTGAAAGAATTTCCGGTCGGTAGTTTTATTTTCGCAGAATATTTTCAGTAAAATGGGAGCTTCCATGTTTTTGAAATTTATCAGGTCAAAAAGAAAAAAAAAATATTTTTTTGTATAAAAGGTAATTTGTTTTGTTTCGTATATTGTCATCAAATTATAAAATATTGAACCCACCTCTTACAATTTGTGATATCAAAGAAACATTTTTTTGGTGAAAACAGGAGCATAAAAAAATAAAATAATTTGTTATTCTTAGAAATGTCGAGATTTCGTTATTGATTTTTATTTAACGAAATTATTGAAGCGAATGATGCCTTTTAAGAAATTTTTCATTAAGTACACGCAATTTTTGGAAATATTTTAGGTTTTTTTTTTCTTATATTGAGCCGTAATGAAATTTAAAAGAATTATTTTCTACGTTGCTGAAAGCTTTTCCTTTTGTTAGAAAAAGGGATTTATAAAATAGTCACAAGGTCGCAACCGTTTTTATTTTATTTAACAAGCACCTTTTATTTAAAGATCTAAAATCGTATAGAGTTTCAATGGAAGAAAATCTTTGGTTTGGTAGTCGTAAAGGACTTCGTATTCAATTAATTTTTGGTCGCCTATCGTATTCCTAAAGATGTACACACGCATAAATATACATATACGTCCAAAAACTTAATTTTTCAAAAATCTCAAGTTTGTCCAAATTAGTGATGCAAAATATTCATCGATGTTTCGATGTAATCGATGGTTCATTGACAGTTCGATGCAAGTTTCGATGTCAAACATCGATATTTGGCTTCGATGTTCCATCCCTAGTCCAAATGCATTAGATATCTTCCGCTAAAAGTTTATTCTCTGAATGAAGCTCTTTCACTTCCCAAAAGCATCGGATGTTGCTAACATGTCATCGTTAGACCCTACTGCACTATTATAATTTATCGCCGTCGCATCATTGCCTATTATAAATCCTCCAACGACCCAACTGAATACCGTATCATACACCTGCAGATCCGTTTGTAGGATTTTGAAAAATACATCAACACCTAAAATCATGTCAACTTCTTTTGGTTCATAAAAATTGGGATCTACTAATTGAAGAGTTGTAAGTTGTTCAAGTTCTTTTTGACTAAGAGCTAATGATTTTGGTGGCAATTTAGATGTTAGACGTGGAAGAATTAATGCGTTAAGATTCAAAATTCATTTTTATCATACTTTGAGTATACTGTGACATTTATGCTACCTTTTATTCTTAACGTTCCAGCTGTAGAGCATTAACAGTCCTTTTTGTAATGAAAAAGGCTTCCGATCCAGATTCTAGAAGTACTCTAATCGTACGCAAATGATCATTTATGCCCGGAACAGTTACTGTGATTGTGGAAAGTAATACAAGTTAATCGATTTCCAGATGTTTCTTTGGTAATATGGCTACCCGGTAATTTTATGATTATCTTCCAAAGAAATTGGTAGGGCTTTAGTATTTGTGGCTTCATTTGTAAAGTGAAGCAGATTATTGTGGCCCGAGCACAGATGATACACTTTCGTGGAGAAGAGCAGCTATTTTTGTGGAATGACGGGAATTCAAATAGTTGAAATAAAAATTCCGTTCTTTAACAAAGTTAATTCTTGCAGTAACATCATAAGCTCTTAACTTAAAACATTTGAAAAGTGAATGATTTTTGCTGCAAAAAATGCAAAGATTAATGCTGAATGAACTGTTTTTTGTTATGGTAGCAGGCGAAGGTTCATGTTGCAACTTTCCAAAGCTTCACAACGTTGATTTAAAAATTTTAGAAATTCTGTCTCACTTGGATTATCGTTATCAACCGAATGAATATCTCACTGTTGCCTAGTTTCATTATCTAATTTATTTAACGGCATATAAATAATCGAAGGATCACGATTTTCACACTCATGCCCCAGAGCTTTTAAACCTTGCAATATTTCGTCGGTGACCTCAATGACAGTCCGTAGTGACTTGGTCGCCGGCTGCTGTAACGATGAAATTTCCACGAATATTCAATCAGAGCATTTACGATGCTTTTCTTCTTATCAAAGTGTTTAACAAGTTTGTTCCACACCTCGAGATAGTAATTGTTTAATTAATTGTGAGGGATGGTTGGAATTTATGTACGCTAGTCAAATTCACATTATTATGTACGGCTGCTATACATAAATTCTTGAATGAGGCCATTGTTTGATATTGGCGCTGAAAGGCTCGATGTGAATCCGAGGGACTTTCAAATCAAAATTAGTATTGGACAATGTGGTTTCAAAGAATGCTCGACTGAATATACCACAAATTATATTCTATATATTATTATATTATAGTAAAACACATTTAAAATGGTCTAAGGACCGATTGCATATTAGAAATTACACGAATTAATTAATTAACATTCAAAATTGAAAGTAAAATTAGCGTACACAGAAATAGAGCTGTGTGAATGTCGTGAAGAAGATTGTAAGAGAATTTATCTGTATTAGTATGATTCGCTAGTACATAACGCACAGTACATTCTGTATATAGAATGTAATTTGTGGTTTAATCCTAGTACAAACATCTTTGGAGAACCTTCTTATTTTCCTGAAGCATACCGAATAAAACTTTCACCGGAAATAAAATGAGGAAGAAGATAAGAGAAACATAATTTTTTCCTAAACTGGTTATGAGAAAATCTTACTACTTTTTACAAACAACTAATCATGCCAAAGATCATCTTACTAATACTAACTAAATGGTCAGCCCTGGGATTAGCTAAGGATAGCTTTGAAGGATTTCTGATCTTCGGGATGGGGAGTATTTTACCTAGCTTGATCTGGATAGGAAGAGGATGTAAGAATAAAATTGAAGAAATGTAAAAATTATTTTGAGAAGAAAGGGAAAACTCGCTTCACGAATTTTAAATTGACGTTATTCAGACCAGAATTTTCCGATTTAACTGTCCAAACAGAATATTGTAAATTCTCGAGAGAAATAATACTTGAAAACGAAAAAGGACGCGTTAGAGAACAAATCAACGGTATTTCTGTCTGAGTTCAGACTAGAGCAAAAGTAACTATTAATGTCATTGGGTTTGAAAACCCCACTAGAACTACTCTTGCATCTGCCAAGGCCTAAATTACGAAATTAACGCCAGAAAACCTTGGAAGGAAGAGAAGAGTCTAAATTTTCCTTAAAAAAATTACGTTTAGCAATCCAATTTAACCCTACAACTCTATTACGAGCCTGGTTATAATCTAAATGAGACTGACTATTAGGATACCTTTACCATAAACGATATTTACTAGCTCTAATATTTATGCCATTCGAAATTTCTTGAGACAACCAAGGCGGAGATTTTGCTTTGCAAGTAACGTTTTTAAGCGGAACGCAACTATCAAACATCAAACAAAAATGCAAAATGTGTTCAAAAATTCTATTTGGCCAATTGCAGAACTAAGGCAAAAAATATCCTCCCAAGGAATCGAGTTACAAATTAAGTAAAGGCTGAAATTGTATGTACTAGAAAAATGTCTAAAGTTAAAACTCTTAGATTTAGGTGGAGTTCACGGAAAAAACTAAAAGATCATGGTGGGAGGGATCCCATACCAAGAGACAACTGATTCAAAAAAAAAAAAAGAAACAGAGTTGTTAGTAAAGGTGATGATATGGTCAATAAGGGAATAAGAGTCACGGCTAGCGGTTGGAGAACAAAACGTCGGTGCCACAGTGTTGTGTACTCCCCGATGGAAGCCGGAATTTATAAAGTCACCTGATATATAGTACATTTCATCGAATCTACAAGAGAAATCACTAAATAAACTTTCTAAGTCTACAAGTGAAGTTTTCTATTGGGCATACGACCTCTTACTAGTTTTTGGTGGATTTATAGACGGTACCGTAAGGACTGAATCTTGATATTTCAAACAAACGTAAGGACTGAATCTTGATATTTCAAAATAAATCAGCTTTGTGATTCGTATTTTACAATTTTTCTTACATAAGTTTCAATTAAAATTATGTTCTTTTAATCCATTCATGATAATACATTTATAGATAAAATTTCGAATTCTTAACAGTCTATAAGCAGCAAGTATTTGTATACGTTGCACACCCAAAACCCAAAATTAAAAACTAAGCCAAACAAAAAACCTTGTGCAAAAAGCACTTTGAAATACACAACAAGTTAAAAAAAAAATACAAAAATCTTTCGACTAGCACACACCCCCTCCGCTTTCGGGCATGGATTCTTGAGAAAACCCAATTTATTGTTATTTATGTAATTATTCCGTTTTTTAATAAAACAATTTTTATTTTTATTTTTTGTTTTTTGGTTTTCTTTTTATTTTCAAAATGAAAATATCTAAATTTAATTTACCATTCTTGTTTTCTAGTTGTTCGAGTGTTCATTTATTTAATAATAAAAAACAAAAAAAATTGGAAAATGGTATTTTAACTAGACGAAATATTTTTCTTTATTTTGCTTTTTTTTTATCTCAAAGAGTTTGCTGGAAGGGGAATTCCAGTAAGCTGGAAAAGTTTAATTGAAAATTTTTGTTAAAAATTTTAATACTTTTGATAAATAAAATTTCTGTTTTTATTAGCAAGTCAACGATGTCATAACTATACATTTGCCTTAGAAGGTTTTGACCTTTAGGAGTCATTAATTTTTTTTTTGTTTTGTTGCTGCGGTTTTAATGACTTATCCTCATCATAATGTGGTGTCTGTTTTCTTAAAGTTTTATATTTTTACGATTACACAATCACAGTATATTTTTATGGCATGTTAGGATTTTTTACTGAATTCTTGGAAGGTTAAATGTTGGTATCTCATATGTAGGTACATATATACTTATTCTGGTGTGTTGCTAATGAGTTCAGTATTTAATTTGTCAGGTTAAAGGTTAATCTGCGTAACTAAACATTTTTTATTATTTTACTCCATGTATATTTTGTAGAGGTGAGATTAAAACAGGAGATTTTATTTTTTTCATGCGGACAAATTTTATCCAAACTGTTTTACATATGGCAAAATAAAGGCTTAAGGTAGTAAATTCAAATGAGCTACTATTTCGATTTGGCTAGATTTGTTTAGAAAGATTTATTTCATAATATTGACATAAATTATTGAATGTGTGTGAAATATTAGTGAATACCTGTTCTTTTATTTTTCCCACATGCTTACAAAGAAAAATTAAAAAGTAAGATAGAGACAGGTCCCGAACAGACCGAAACCATAAAATACTAATTCAAATGTGGTATGATCGTCTTCTTCTAAAACGGAGCACTGACCCAATTAATGTACTGTATTTATTTTGACCAAAACGCAGACATTTATTAATTATTAATTTATTATTATGATAATTTTTAATTATGATTTTGTAATACGTTGTTAATTAATGTACCGTATAATTTTTAATTAATTATTTTCACCAATAAATAAGGACTTATTCAATCATGACTAGTCGATTGAATAGCGCAACCAGTGACACTTTACTTTCTCCTGCCAAAAGCATTAAATTAAGTCGGTATACCAGTTGAAATATGATTTCTAGCACAGACGCAAACTATTGCTCGAATTTCGAAACCTAGGAGAAAATTGTGGTAAATGTGGATAAATACCGCCATAATATTACACAGATGAAAAGTTAAAATCGGCATTTGGACGTCACTTCCATTTTGCTTCACACTCACACGCTGCAAGGGGCTTTTTGTTAAGTTTACGCTGCAATAATCAACGGGGTGTATGTGAAATTTCTAACAAGCATCCCGAGATGTATATCAAAGGCTTCTATCGAAAATTTAAGGTGAGTAAATTTGGGCGAGTCAATTACACTGTGTAATTTACACAGTTTTATACACGTAAAAATATGTAATTTACGTAACACCAATATATTAGACTAGACCTTAAAATGTAGGATTATGTCTATATGCTTTAAGGTATAAGAGTTCGTGGCATATCTTGGTTGGTCAGAATCAGTGTGAGTTTCATTATAGTCAAATGGTTATTCAATTAAAGCCAATTGCGCCAAGTTATATTCAAATACAATATTCATTCATTCACAATAACGGTGGCATGAATTGAGGTTGTTTAAATAAGGAAAATTTGAAATCAGTAAAAAATAAGTTCCAGTTTTACACATCTCACGTGTTGGATACAGAATACCCTACTAAAAAATGTAGATAATCTCACCGTTTTAGTGAGGCGAAAAATTCTTGTTTATACTTGATTAGATATTTTTTGGTTTGAGCTTTTACTATTGTGTTGACATTTCTGTATGTGATTAATAAAAATAATAAACCATGTTTAGTAAAACTAAACTATAGAGTTTACCTCCAGCATACCAACACATCTAGAAGTAAGAAGACTATTCTACATTTTAGAATATCTCAAAAGTGGACCCCTGCTAATGTGTTCGTGCTTCTCGAAAATGAAGTATTGTGGTCAAATGAAAATTATTGCTGCGATTCTTCATGAGTATATAGAATTAAGCATTGGAATTAAGGCAATCTGCTGAAATCTATAGTAAAGAATTTATGCTAACTTAGATGAATGTATTAAACTGTCAGACAAATATCAACAGTCGTCAACTGGACTTTATGAAACTATTAAAATCTAAAATTATGGCTCTTTGTGAAGTCCACTATATTATTAGCAACCAAAAAGAAAAAGAATGCAAATTGTAAATTTCTAGACCCACTAGAAACAAATTATGGATCAAACCGAACATGTTAGAACTTTTGTAATTTTAAAATCTTTATTTTTCGGAATAGCAAAAGCTAAAAGCAAAGCAGTTTTCAAATGGTATGGTCACACCAGAGAACTAGTAAGAAACAAATCAAAAATTGAAAAAATTGAAGTATAGGTGTTAAAGACAAGGTCACCACTCATTTTTTAAATCTATCCATTACGTAATATTTCGATGCAATTTCTACCTTAATTGTAAGACTGTGCTCAACGGTTCTCAATATTTACATTAATGTTTTTCTTACAGCACTGCTAATGACTTAGCTGTATATCTTTATATCTGGTTTCATCGGCTAAAGACGCTTTGATCTAGGCCTTGGTGCATGAAGGTTGTCAAACAGGAAATAGCGTTGTTGTTGAGTTAAGTTCTTTTTGTTTCTCCTGAAAATACGTTTCTTGCGTTCTTAATTTTTCTATGGATTGATATAGCTAAAGTTTATTGAACTAAGCTTGTACTAAGTTTACTGAGAAATTTACATCGGCCTTCGGATACCTGCCACATTCCTCAAAAAAACAAAAAAAAAATCAATTCAATCAACGGAATTATCTTAACAGGTGATATTTTCGATCAGGCTTGTCAACTGCAACGTGCTTAAAAACACACTTTCGACCTCACAGATATTTAGTACTGTTTTGTAAAATCAATTTGGCAGACGCCTAACTGCGAGTTCAGGTAGATGACTAGTAACGCTAAGATACAGTTTAGCCGATGCTAAACTAGCTTTGCTCTATCGGTATTGCTTTTTAGCTAATTTTTATAGGACCACTAATTTAATTGTGTTGAAAACTTAGCAACTCTCAGACCCTAATCTCAAATCAGATAGATTAACAAAACAGACTTTTTCGAGGATCATAGAGACATAATCATCGACCTTCCTACAGAAACTTGTTAGGAATTTCGGTCACTGAAACAGTTATCGATTGTCAAAATGAGTTCGAAAACCGCATCTGGATAATAATGTTCTTACTTCAAGAGGTATTTTCTAGTTTCATCATATCGGACAATAAAACTTAATTCGATTATCAAGGATTTGATTATTGGCACTCAGAGTAAATTGGGCTTCGCACCTTCAATTTAAATACAACGAGAGGAAAATCATCAGCATTTATAGTTAAATTCAGTTAATTATTTCCAATAATCGGCGTGAACAGGATGAATCAGTTCAATAGGCATTACGAAGCTAAGGCTAAGAAATAACTGATCGGCTTTCTTCTCTCTCTCTCTCTCTCTCTCTTATTGAAGGACTGCTTAGCTTTTGAAACTCCATGACCCACAGTACCAGGCATTTGGTCGCCTTAATGATTGACAAATAACGAAATGAAATTTTGCTAAATGAAATAGCCTCGGTGGAGTCTTAAACAAAATAGGTTTAGGAAATAGGAACTCAGGAGTGATGTACTCAAAACACTTTCTGTTTCCGACATTTAAGTGTGAAACCTTTGTCGGTTTCATTTAATAAATATATAAATGGTTGAGATTCGAAAAACGACTTTCCAGATAAGTTTAAGATCAATCAGTTGGACAAACAGGCTGGGGATGTTAAAAATAACTCATATCTAAATTTACATATTAATATTGAAGACCGGAAAAGCTCTGGGTTAAATTCAGTCATGCATTAAATAAAATAAAGTCGATTGAATTCGATAGTAAATTAATTAAAATTGATTAATTATATGGCGGTTGCTTTGTTAATTTTTTTGTCAATATATGAATTAATGATGAGTGTGAAGTTTATGCTAAAAAAAAATAACAAAAAATTACACTGTTAAATTAGCTATTATCCAATTGGAATTTAAATTTTTTGTAATTTTGAATTTTTCGTACTACCAAACAGATTCTTTTCATCGTTTTCAGATAGCTGGACCATCTGTTTATCTCGTTAAGCAAAAACATCCAAATGTGTTGAACATTAATATAATTCAGATAATTTAAAAGTTGACTGATTTTTAATGGTTTAAATAATTATTTAGCGTCGATCCTGGAAATGTCTCGAAGGTCCCGCACATTTCCTAGAATAGCTAAGCCATATAGCGGTCAATGTCATTAAGCCGATCCAATTAAATGAACTATAATATATTTCACAGTTTTTGGAATTTTTAATAATTTTATTGGTTTTAAAAGTTTTGTATCTCCGATCACAGAGATGTCCACAAGGTCTTGCCTATAATTTTGGATAATTTGACCATATGGCAGTCTACCTGGTCAATCTTATCCGATTGTGATGAACTATACTATACTTCACAAAATTTAGAATTTTTAATAATTCTATTGGTTTTAAAATTGTTGTATTTTCGATCACAAAGATGTCCACAAGGTCTTGCCTATATTTTTGGATAACTTGACCATATGCCAGTCTATGTGGTAAATCTTAACCAATTGTGATGAACTATACTATACTTCACAGAATTTCAGACTTGAATTCAGATCACAGACATCACAATTAGATAAGTTTAGCCACGTAGACTAGCATAAAATCAAGTTATCTAAAAATATAGGCAAGACATTGGTGACATCTCTGTTATCTGAGATACAATAATTGTTAAAACAAATAAAATTATTAAAAATTCTTAATTCTGTGAAGTATAGTATAGTTCATCACAATTTCATAAGGTTGACCAAGTAGACTGGCATATGGCCAAGTTATCCGGAAATATTGGCAATATCTTATGGACAACTCTGCAGTCGGCGATATAAAACTTTTAATATAATGGAAAATTATTAAAAACTCCAAAAACTGTGAAATATATTATAGTTCATCATAATTGGATCGGCTCTGTGATATTGACCGCTATATGGCTTAGCTATTCTAGGAAGTGTGCGGGACTTTCGGGGCATTTCCAGGATCGACGCTAAATAAATATTTAAACCATCAAAAATCAGTTAACTTTTAAATTATCTGAATTATATTAATGTTCAACACATTTGGATGTTTTTGGTTAACGAGATAAACAGATGGTCCAGCTATCTGAAAACGATGAAAAGAACCTGTTTCCTGATAAAAAGAACCTGTTTGGTGGTACGAAATTCCAAAATTACAAAAAATTTAAATTTTCATATAGTTTCAATTCCAATTGGAAAATATCTAATTTAACAGTGTAATTTTTTGTTATTTTTTTTTAGCATAAACTTCACACTCATAATTAATGTTGTAATTTTTAATTTTACGGGTGAATAACTCATTAACAAAAAAAAAAATTCTTCAAAAACGACTGATATCTTTTATGAGCATCATTACAATTCGTTTTCCCTAGGTACGAAAAATGATGTCCGTTAAATCGTATATATGACAAAGCGCAGCATTTTTTTTGAAGTGTCGGCCATTTATTGTCCGAAAACCAATTTCGGATCGGCAAGAGACTGTGTTCTATTGATGCACACTTTGTTTTTCAGATAGCCACTAAAAAAAAAAAGGCTAATGATATTGCCAACGGATCATCCAAACGATCTTCAGATTCAAATACCCGTCTAAGCCACGTTAAGTTCTCTAGTTTCTTTGCAGCAAGCTTTTCACTTAATGCTGTATAAAAGTATGTTTTATCACTTCCCCAAAATACATTTCTGTGGCTACTAGCAATTGTTCATGGTTGGGACCACTCCACATATTTCTGCAATAGCAGTTACATTAGTTGTATCTGTAGGACCATGGCTATCAACATAATGTTGCTCGGAGGGGGTCCGGTAGACCAATTTTTCAACAACTCAGTTCTTTTTTTTCAGTTGACTTTGAATTTTAATTATGCACATTGGCAAAGAAGTTCCTTGATCGTTCATTAGATGAGCAATATTTTTAGACAACTAAGCACTAAGGCAGCATTTGTCCATAGCGTTACTAATTCGATCTGGAGTCTAATTATTTTAGATATTTTAGAAATTAAACGTGATAAAAGCAGTGCCCCAAGTTATTCCAACCAAGGAAGACTCACCTGTTTGATTAGTACTCCTTTGGTTTTATGACTAATTAATGACGGTGAATATTTGCCATTTTTTCTCACTATTGCTTATAAAGCTGCAGCACATGCGTCTTGACTAGCATCACAAAACCCGTGTTACTCAATAGTATCAACTGTTTTGAATAGATGATTTGATTTGATTTTGATTTTGCGTTATTGTTACGAATGCCATGATTGTGTCATTATATTCTTCAAACAACTTTATGAGGGCAGCACCTTCGAAGAGTTGATTTTTTATTACATCGATATTTGAGGATAGCTTTCTATGGTTAAACCCGGCACTTTTAACACGAATACGTCTTCTGCCATCATCCTTGCCACCTGTGGTTCGCTTTCTACGTTTTTTTGATCTAATTCTTGCTGATGCAGTACCATACGTTACAGTATTGAACTGATATATGCAAAATTGATTTTCTGTCATCCTGTTGACATTCTAGTCATTCTGTTTCAGGAGGACCTGCATATACATCTTTTCAATATCGCCTATTAATATGAACGAATGTTGTTTAAACCGTAGTATTATGCATCTCCACAAGACTGCTCTGAACAGTTGGCCCTAATAATAACCTTTCATTTAATGACCAACCTGCTGAAAACCATCCTAAGTCTTAAAGTATTGCTAGTTGATTTTTATCCAACTCGATGTGGCAATATACGCAATTCGGATGGGTCGTGAACATGAATCTTTGCCATATATCCTATAATGATTAGTATTCTCGCATTTTATTCTTTGTACAAGACCCTAATTTATGATCTCGATTAAATTACTGCTCCATATAGCTTTTAATCTGGACCTTGCTATTTGATAAGTTGACTTTAAATGTGGTGCTTGGTCTTTTAAAGGCAACTTAGTCACGAATTTTTCCTTTATGTTTCGTTTACCGGTTTGCAAAAAACCCCTCGCACGCTTGCTTTTTCTTAGAAAAAATTGCCACATTTGCTGACACTTCCTCGATTTCTCAAAATTGCCGTAAAGATGCATCAATATCAAATTTGTTGTCAAAACTGATTATATTGTTCTGAAGCGACAAACATGGTCTTCCTCCTACCAATCTAATTTTGTATTTTGGGCGATCAATAAAGATAATGTCAGCTAACTCGAAATCGGTAAATCCTTAATGTGCTTAGCTAAACTGAAATCAATTTCCGGCAATGAATATGAAATTTTTAGAATGACTAGCGCCTTAACTAAAACCTGTTGATTCGATGTTCCACTGGATTTGGATTGACTATACTGCTCCTCTCATCGGCTTCTCTACCCGATGCTAGTACTCTGCAATTATTTTTCTTGAGGCCCAATTGTTGCGCTTTTTGTACTGATATGAATGAAGCCTGAGATTCCGTATCGATTAATGCGCAGCATGTTCGTGGTTCTGTAGGTGTAGGTCGTGTTATGTTGGATTAACATTCGAAGATGATGATGATTTTACGGTTAATGTATGTAATGGTTACAAATGGAGACTAATCCCTTGGATATTCCAGAGCCCGTTTGCCAAAATTATTTACATTCGAAAATTGAATGTCTGGATAGTTGAAATATCTATTGATCACTTTCACAAACTCTGTGCGTCCCTTACGCCTATTGAATGAAACTCATTACGGACGAATCACCTTTTTTTGTACATATTGTACATTAAAAATCTATGGTTACATCTATGGCAGCATTATCCTGAATTGATTTCTCTGGATCTCCAGCAGTTAAACGGCTTCTTTCGTCAGATTTTAACTGCTTTGTCTAGAAGCGGGAATCAGTGACTCAAGAGTGTCGACTCTTCGGTGGAGGAGCTTTATTAATTCGGAGAACTCTGGCTGTATCATATTTGCTGATTGTTTTGCCCATTTGCCGTCCAGTGTCCCTGAGATGTTATAAGTTGCTTGTAGTAGAGTGGTCAATCTTCAGACATCTTTCTTCAGACTTGTGGTTTATAAAACCGCTGATTCTCGGGTTGAGCTTTTGTGGTATATGTTAAGTGGTATTGGAAAGATTGCCACTCAGAATATTTTCTGCAAAATGCGATGTGTTTTTCGACAATTCCACTTGGGAGCGTTCAACACTAAAGATCGCTAAATATAATAGACAGGTCAAGACTTATTATTTTTTGATTCACATTTTTAGACCCAATCCAAATATTTAGCGCGCCAGTTCTATAAATTCCTCCATTAACGCTTCATAAACGGGTATTTAACTCGGTTATATCGGTATCGAAGTAGTTTTCCCCAGCATATTTGTTACTTAGTTTGTTAATTTGTTCTTAAGTGCTGCACTCTTTTTTAAGAGCTGCTAACAATTGATCTGCTATGTTGAGAATGATTCAATTAGCTCTTGGTTATTCGGAAAACCACAGCAAAATTCTCTTGGTTCTATCTAATAGAATATGATTTTAATCCGTTTCGAATACGATTTAGCCCAGAATATCTAAAACAGGCTTTGAATGCTAAAAATTATTCATATCTAAATTTACGTTATTATAATGGCTGGATTCCAGGGATGCAGTGAAAATTGTGTGTACATTATAGTGTAGATTCATTAATACATCGGGTTGAAAAAAAAAATAGGTCGTGATTGAAATTTAGTCATGCATTATACCAAATGAAATTGATTAAACTCGAAAATGAATTAATGTTGGTTTTGTCAATTTTTTAATAGATGTATTTCAAACGGGTTAATGGGAATATGAATATGGTTAGTAGGTATATTGTGTAAAATGTGGTTGATCGTTTGTTTATTTTCAAATAATTTTGTTAATTAATAATTATACGAGGATGTACATACATAGTGGATGTTTGTGTAGGACAACGAACCACAATTTATTTAAATCTTTTCAATTAAAATTTATTAATAGGCTTAGTAATTGTTTTTTAAATAATTTTAATTATTTTGATTGGTTATATTTGTTTGATGGTACAAAGCTATAAATCATCACCACCATCAGTTACATATTTGGTCATGTAAAAAAAGGATGTAATCCAATAACTTGCATTGTTTTGTTTTTGACTGACTGTACCACCGGGGCGACAAATTGAATTTGTTTGAAACAAACCGCAAATAGAGAGTCACTATATTCAGTACAAATTTTGTGGTAGGTTATCTAAAAAGGAGATATCTGTGGTTCTGACTATTGGCAGCTCAAAACATAATGAATTATTTCCCGCCCACAAAGTTCTTTGGAGATAGATACTAAAGAATTTAAAATATTGTTAATTTTATATGGAACTTTAGTCTGTTTTGGGCCAGACAAGAACATGTGCAAAGAAGATGAAGTACCGTCTCTTCCTCCTCTTCTTCTTCACAACTGCGACAGTAGTCATGTTATGACAATCCAAGTTTAGTACGCCTGCCTTTGAGACATTGCCCTGTAATCACTCGAACAACCATACTAACCTGACACCGCTGAAGTTCGATCAGTTATTTTGATCTCTCCAAATCTAAATTTTGCTAGACCTGCCGAATTTACACATCAGGTACTATTTTACCATCTGTCGTTCATCAACTAACTAGCTTCTTCCTAAACGAGACATGGTGCCACGTCGAGCCAGCTCGTCGGATTTTATATTCCCTGTACTATTAAAATTCCTAAGAGAACCCATATAATATGGATTTTGAACTGATTTGCCATCTCTGCCATGAGATTTGTGTGTGTTCTGTATTGTATATTATTTGTATTATAAGAGAACTGATAAATTTATCATCAGTTGAATATGACCATCATACAACTGTCAAGAACCAATATCAAAGCAACCGTACACGACGTATAATAAAATAAGGATGCCATGATAATGTATTCTAGAACGATGGAAAATGAGTTTTTTTTTTGTTTTCTAGAGAGTAATATTCGAACCGCCGCAACGTGAACTACTAACGTCTTAGTTCTATTTTATATTAATAAATTGTTTTGTTTTGTTATATTAAAGAATCATAATTTCTCATTCTAATTTAATTCATATTAAATTACCCCTGCCGTTCTCCGAACCTTTGCCTATCTGACAAATTCAGATGTGGGGTTTCCAAAAATTGTCAAAGTGAAATTTCTGGAATTCCTTACCAAAAAAAAAAAAAAAATAAAATGCCGAGTTTCAATCATTTAAGAGTTGAAACATTAAGAAATAAATGTAAGAATGCTGGACTACCTACAACCGGTAACAAAAAAAAGTTAATTGAGCGACTGGAAGAATCTTATAGTGACGAGGAATGCGACGCTGAGGACAAAATAATGGCTAATCGAATATTCGAGTTGGAAAAAGAAATTTCAATTTTGAGAACGTCATCAATTGCGTCATCGCCGTTTATTAACACGATTCCGAATTCTCAATCAATTTCATTTGATCCACCACACACGCAAGTTTTGTCACATCCGTTTGAATGTGTGACTTCATCACAATTTTCGTCTACTATTACTCCGACGCAACAAAGTTATTCGAGCTTACCCAGTCAGCAGTTTATAAATAACAATGCAACATCGGGCATTGTTGGATCGACACAATATTTAAATGCGAATGTGATCAATCCAGGTTGCCGTGCAACAACGAGTGTTACGTCGTCGTGTTATGTCACGGATACGCTCGTAAGACCGATTTCGTCTAATTATACTACTCAACCGCTGACGAATAGAGTATCGGGAATGGTTGGGTCATCCATTCCATATTTTCAAGCGACATCAGATCAACAATATGCGCCGAATGTTGGAGTTGGTATCCCATATTACCAGCCTGGATTCCAACATGTTCCTAATCCCCCGTACGGGTTAACAAGACAACCAATGCCAACAAACAACTTTAATACAAATACGATGGATCCGATGTATAGAAACGTGCCAAATGTTGGGTTTCCAAACGTTTATCATGGCAATCCGTTCAGTAATGTGAAGGACGTTATGTCAATCCTTCCGGAATTTAATCCGTCATCGTCGTTGTCAATGAGCTCAGTCAAATTTATTCAGAAAATTGACAATCTGAAGAATGCATATTGCTGGGATGACCGAGTTGTGATTTTTGCGGTTCAATCGAAGCTGTTAGGACCCGCAAAATATTGGATTGATGGCGTTCAAGAAGTATTTGGTACGTGGCAACAATTTAAAAATAAATTTCTTCAGGATTTCCCGTGCGAGATGAATGTTGCAGACGTTCATATTGAAATGATGGAGACAAAACGTAAATTTCACGAAACACCCGAGGAGTATTATTATAAGATGTTGTCTCTGGGAAGAAAAGGTGAACTTTCAGACGATTGCATTGTTAAATACACAATAAATGGGATTAACCATGATGATTTGAAAAAGCAGATATCCAAACCATTTTCAAATTGTAACGAGTTGCTGACCGCCATCAGAGGATACGTCAATTATAATCCCATAATCCAAAGAACATCGACACCCGCACCAAAACCGTTTATTACAACGCCGAAAACTAACCCGTTCACGTCATCATTGAAACCTCAATCATCGAATTCATCCGAGTCATCAAATTATGCAAAACGGCTGATACCTAGAAATGCAGATTCCAATTCCATGATCTGCTACAATTGTTTCAACCCGGGACATTTGTCAATAAAATGCCCAGAGCCACCGAGAAGAGAACGTTGCATGAATTGCCTTCGAACGACACACCAAACCGCTGCATGCCCAGATAAAAGAAAAACTATTACCGAATCGAAAACGTTTGCCATGCCAAATGTCGCTAAAATTGAGGAAAAATCGGTACCAACCGCCGTCGTCGACGATTTCATTTCAAAAGAAATCAAAATAAATGGTAAAGAGACTTCTTCATTCGTGGACCCCGGTAGCAATCGAACCTTGATCCGTAAGTCATTCGCCGAAAATATGAAACCGAAATTTGATTGTTCCATCGTTCTTACTGGATTTGCTGGTGGTCAATACGTGTGTCAACAATTTATTGCCGCAACCATAGACGTCGATAACAATACGTACTTTTCGGATGTTCTTGTCGTAGAGGACGAATTTATTTCCGAAAATGTATTGTTGGGCCGTGACATTTTGTGTAAAGAAGGAAATCGACTTGTAATCGAAGGGGACCGTTGTACAATTGAGATTACGGAAAATCTAAACATGGGAAAGGATTTAAGCGTAACCGAACAAAGTCAACTAAAATGGTTGCTGTCGTCACAGTCCGATGTTTTTGCTTCAGCAGTATCGGAGTTAGGCAAGTGTACCCTAACAAAGATGGAAATTAAACTAACCACCGACATACCGATAAATATCAAACCGTATCGTATCGCTTTCGCAAAAAGACCGATTGTTAAAAATATTGTGGACGAATTGTTACAGAACGATATTATTCGACCTTCTGATTCTCCGTACGCCTCGCCCATTGTCTTAGTCGATAAGAAGAATGGCGAAAGTCGAATGTGTGTTGACTATCGACAGTTAAACAAGATCACCGTAAAGCAGCCATACCCGATGCCTATTATCGACGATCTGTTGGCATGCCTGTCTGGAAATAAATATTTCAGTACATTGGATTTGAAAATGGGCTATCATCAGATCGAAGTCGACGATGAATCAAAGAAGTACACCGCTTTCGTAACGACAGAAGGACATTACGAATATAATCGAATGCCGTTTGGTTTAGTCGACGCACCATCCGTATTTCAAGCCATGATGAATAAACTCGTTTCGATGATAAACCCTGGAGAAGTGATTGTGTACCTCGACGATGTAGTGATCCCGAGTAAAACCGTTAAAGAGGGATTGACACGACTACACAAGTTCTTCACTGTTGTACGACAAGCCGGATTGACTCTTCGTTTGGATAAGTGTAAATTTCTTGCAACTGAGATCACCTTTTTGGGCCACGAAATTAGTGAGAAAGGAATGTTTCCCGGAGAAGGTAAAATTTGTGCCTCTGTCGAGAATGTGAAAGATTGGGATGAAACACTTCGAGATTTACAGTGGACCATCAATTCTCAAAAGAATTCGACAACGGGATTCAGTCCAAATGAACTGGTGTTTGATTTTACGTTGAACGATATAATACAGAACAACTTGGTCGCTGCTTTGAACGAAGATCGTGAATTTGAGCCAGAATGCGACAGCTATCAAAAGAGAGAACAAGCTCTACAGAACATTATGAAAGAAAGAGAAAAGTGGAAAGAAAGATTCGACCGAAAACATACCGAAACCAAGAAATACAGTGAAGGAGACTTAATCGTCATCGAAAATGAAAAGTCCTCAACCGGCGAATCACGAAAGTTGGATCCGAAATTTCGTGGACCTTATGTAGTGTCAAAAGTTCTGGGAAATGATCGCTATGTGGTGGAGGATATCAAAGGCATGCAAATTAAGTCTCGAAAATTTAATTCCATATACTCATCCGACAAAATGAAGTCTTGGTGCAGTTCATCGCCTGAATTGGATGGTATCGAAGATGGAAATTGTTCTAGTGACGACGACTGGATCGAGGACGAACCAATGTCAGGTACGGCCGAACTGTCAAGAACCAATATCAAAGCAACCGTACACGACGTATAATAAAATAAGGATGCCATGATAATGTATTCTAGAACGATGGAAAATGAGTTTTTTTTTTGTTTTCTAGAGAGTAATATTCGAACCGCCGCAACGTGAACTACTAACGTCTTAGTTCTATTTTATATTAATAAATTGTTTTGTTTTGTTATATTAAAGAATCATAATTTCTCATTCTAATTTAATTCATATTAAATTACCCCTGCCGTTCTCCGAACCTTTGCCTATCTGACACAACGAGTTCACGGCATAAGCACAAAGTTATTTATAACCCAACACACATCTAGTAAAACCAGAACGTTCGAGATGTAGCGTACAAAGGAAGGCATTGGAAAGAACATTAGCACAAATACATACGTACATGACAAGCCATAAACGATATTTCCTGATGATTATGGATCATAAACAGAATACCCAAGAATGAAGATGATTTATGGCACACAATAAAGAGAATTTTGAGACCAGTATTAAACTGGTATGTAAACACGACCGATGGCGCAAGCGGAGATCAGTTTTTGGTTTACTTTAAATCGTGAAGTAAATGTAATAAATCTGTTGTCGTAGCCCCTACCAGTGGCAAGTTGAGAGATTTAAAAAGTAAAAGCAAACATATTAAAGTGTATAAAAGTAAAGTGAAATAAAGTCAAGCCAAGTGGAATAAAAGTACACAGTGCTTTTAATTGCAAAATCCAGACGAACTTAGAAGGGCAGTTCGTAGCAATATCCTAGAATAAATATGCGGACAAATAATTATATAATGTGTGATATTTCTGTGAATGAGAATGTTTTAGTTTGTGGTGGTTTATGCCGAAATGTTGGACACTACAAATGTGTGGGCCTACATGACTAACAGGATTTGATTTAATAAACAATTTTGAACAATAACTATTGGTTTTATGAGAAACGTAAAGATGTTAATAAAGTTCATGTTGATAAAATTTTTGAATTGGCGGAAATTGTGCATATACCTTCCCAACAGCAATCAGAGTCTAATTGAAATATTGTTACGGAATCCATCATTCAATTAGTTACAAATATATGTAGATACGGAATCAACGAGTGTACCTGATATTAATAACACAGTAAGACAAACTAATGTGGAAAAGCAGCGAGTTTAACTAGAGAAAATTGTGATTCGAAATATTGCATCAAGTCGAAATAAATGTGTGCCCAATACTAAGATAAATCAGAATTTTACAAAAATCGTGGAGTGCGCTGATGTACTCATACCATCCTTAACTCGGAAGCCAAATGAAGTGATATTTAGAACAGGTGGCGATAATAATGTTTTGCGAACTGTTGAGAGATAAATGAGAATGATTTGATACAATATTGAAATGCCCAATTTCCAGATATAAAAGAGATAAAAGTTTTTATGTGTAATACCAAAATTAAGGATGCAGCTGTACCAGATTACTCATTGAAACTTAGATGAATCGAAGTGCTTGGCTACCAGGAACTCTGATCAAAGGCTTTCAAAATAGAACTCGTGGTCATCCCTTTTTTCGAGATCCAACAGTTTCTCAGGTAAAAAATATGGACTCCGGCTGCTCCAGTCAACCCATTTGGAAAACAATATAAATGATTAATCCTTATTTGACACGTACAAATGGAAAACTGACTAAATCGTGTAAAATAAATAAAACTTACTACAGAAAATCTGGCACGTTCAGGTAATTTTGTTTTAGTCTATTCGAATCACTTAAAATCTAATCAGCGGTTAGCAAAAAAATAAAAATTAGGTCCCATTAGTTCCTGAGTTAGACTCCTTTTAAAATTACAAAGAATGAGTTTTGCACTTGATTTTATTTTATGGCGAGTTTTGTACTATAATTGAGATAGTTGAATAGCATTACTATTACGAAAATAGTCTTTATTTTTTTCATTTTAATAAAATACTTCAGGTTTAAGCCAATTATTTTTTATTTCAATAAAATAATATTTTATGTAGGTAACAATAAACATTTCTGGCTAAAATAAAAAATAAAGTAAATGATGTGGTTCTTGAACAGCTTACAATAAAATATTGAATAAAAATAAAATTTAATTTTTAGTTTTAATAAAAAAATCACAATCTCTTCTTGGGTAATCACGCTTCTTTAAATTTAGAACTATAAGTGTAATAAAATATCTTAATAAAACATAAATATTTAAATACGTAATCCTTCATGATGGTTTTGCACTTCACAAGTAGGTCTTCAGCTGATATCACGGGATTCGAAGAATTTAAATTGACTAAGTTTGAACAAAACTGTAACTTTGCATTTCAGGCCAAATGATTCCAAAATGTTTTGATAATAAATTTTTAACGTCACTTAACTTCACTTTATTTAACAGTGTAACGGGGTTTATACGAGAAAGATTCATTTGGGTCAAATATTTTCCCCTTTTAGTTACGGACTTAGGTGCTGTAATGTCCGATTTATAAGCAAATTTAACACGAACTACTATTTTCCGGTATAATTTGGATATTATAAATCGTTTAGTCTATATAAATTTAAAGTGCCAGGTTGTGCCAGGTCTGATTTTGTCACCAGTTGTTTATTACGGATCTAAAATAAAAATAAACATTACATTAGTATTTAAAGCAACACTCAGCTTTGATTAAATTACCTCTTTTTACAATTTCGTAAAAACTCTATCTGGCGGTAAAAATTATTACTAAACTTGTGACGTTCGGTGGCTCATCTTTTAAAACCCAATAGCTGCACGTGCTCACCATGATTGAATTTTTGTTTTGGCACCACAGCTATCAGCGATCAATCGAATTGTTGTTTTACCTGTTAGATCGAGATTGCATAGTTGATGATATATAGCAGATGCAATTTGCGATGCTCCTTTTGGAAATTCATTTTCTGTCCAGGTATATATAAAGACATTTTCCTTCGACAAAGCGGATTTTGATGATCCGACCAGGATGCCAAAATTTAAAAAATAAATTTGGCGATATAGTAATCAGATCATCGGCTTGTTCCTCTAACAGACTGAAAATGCCTTCGCACGCCTTTTATAAACCAATCTCTTCATCATGAAATTCTGTTTTTTTTTGTGGGAACACATATCAGTGGCGGGTGTTTTAAAGTCAATATTAAAACACCTGTTAAAAATGTTACGAAAAAAACTTTTCTTAACATTTAACTCAGGCGATTCTGCGGTAAACATCCTATAGATTTTCTTGATATTCAACTCACTCAGCAAGTACTGCCTCCTGGCAATTTTGTTTCTACAGTAGTGAAGTCCTAATGTTTTAAATTTAGTAATGAAATGTATTACCTTTCCTCTTTTATGCTGGTGTTTTGAACCCATCATATCTCCGCCTCTACGTTCTACAGGACCTAACCCTGTCCCGTAATGCGTTTTTACAAGCCTCACAACTCAAGGTTTTTTGATAGCTACACGGTTGAAAATTTTAGTATGATTATAATAAGATTTTTGTATTCATACAAATCCATAAAAATTCGTACAAATTTTATATATTCTGTATTTATAAAACTAATAAGTAAAAAAATATTAAATTGATATGTTATTCTTATAAAATAAAATAGTATGACGTCATTAAATTTAATATGATGCTGGTGTAATTTTTATATGATTATTGGTAAAACCTTTTTATGCTTACCATATTCATTAAATAATTGTAACTTATCGAAATTAATAAGACTATTAGTGTAAAATTAATATGAGGACATACTATAGTATGTTACAAAATGCAGTTTGACTGACAAACACAAATTATATTCTTATCATCTTTTCGCACATAATACACTATCGAAATTGGCCTGGGGTTGATACCCCTGGCATATTTTATTATGAAAGCGTGCCAAGTAATTTTATTTGAGGTCGAGAAGAATGCTTTAGTGAGGCACATTACATCTCTTCATTTAATGGAATAGCACTGAAAAGCTCCAGAGTTATTTTCCCCCGCGCATTTAGGAATTACCGGTGGTTGTTTTTTCTTGTACCTATAACAACACAATATTTCAAATAAAATAGCACACCTATATACCGAAAATAAACCCAATTTTATTTATGTTAAAATACTCATACCTGTTTTCTTTTTCTTGACTCCGCCTGGTAGCCACAATGGCTCTTTTCCTGGCTTTCTCACCATTTTCAATAACCGTCGGGTGTTCTATAATCTCCATTATTTTGTTTTTTTTTTTTGTTAAAATAAAATCATCGCAATATCGCATAAAATCAAAGAAACCTTAATTATACAAAGCCATAATCTAAAAAAGGAAGCTTTGAATTAGAAACGAGGCCAAAATCAGACTTTTCATAGTAAAACCAGAACCATCTTGATACATCAATCTATTTACAAATAGAGCCGGCATGTGAAAAATGAGCCTAAAATAAGGGATATAGAAACACCAAAAATTAATTTATTTTCATAGAGTTTGTATGGAAAAATGCGAGGCGAGTGCGAACATTCAAAGAGGATAGACGTGTTTTTTTCTATCCTCTTCAAAAATTTAATTTAATTTTATTTTTGCTTTATTTTTGTTTTATTTATTTAGTGTAGTGTTATGTATATACTTTATATACATATGTATATACATTTTAATCTTAATTGAATTCAATTTTAGTCCAATAATAATTAAAGTGTAAGTGTAATAATAATTGAAGTGAATTTTTGGAAAATGCAATCCACCGGGATGCATTTATCAGGCAATGTTTTATATTTATAGATAAAGAAATTAAAATTATTGATTTCTTGTTTAAGTGCATGATTTTAACTTTAGTGAGATTGTACAAGAAATTCAATTTCAATTTTAATTACTAAAATCTAATTATCGAATAGAATTAAAATAAATTTTAACTTAAATAGACATACATACGGCGTAGTTAATTTCATATTTGAGTTTATTTTTACGCATACTTATATGCGTTCTTGTGTATATAGTTTATATACTACAATCGACAAAAATATATACTTAAAACATGATATATAACAAAGCCAACAACAGGTTTTGTGCATCCGTCTCGTTCGCTCTTTGTATAGATTCTCTCAAGAAATGTACTATGTTTATATTGTTGTTGGTTTTGTCTTGTAATATGCGAACAACAATAGAATAAAGAAATTTTTGGTTGGTTTTGGTATAGTCGTCACAAATATTTTCCTGTTTAGTAGTATTTGGATATTAGGAATAATATTAGGAAAACACTGAAAACATGATAAGTATCCTGCTAAATACGCACATGAAAAATGGTAGAAATATTTCCCTTCAATGTGTGTTGGTGGTTTAGTATATAAGATTATATTATTTGTACAGGGCTAGCACTGATGTAATACTATGGGCCTGATTCAGTGATGAAGCACACAGAATGTAAGAGACATTTAATCGCTTGTGGTTGAAAGTGTTGGTGCGAAAATAGAATAAAAATACTCTCATCTAACCAATCCCATATTCCCAATTAGTTTTTTTATTATTAACATACTCAATTTTCCTTCCACAACTCGTTTGTTTTGTTTTATCTACAATTTGTATGTTTTTCTCACTCATTTATATAATCTGTCGATCACCGATACTTTCATGTATTAGCGCAAAATAAATTTATAATATTGCTGATAATCGGACTTGTGGTGCATTGGTGTTGGTTTTGTATTTGTATGCTGGTGTTATTTTTTCGCTCTGTGAGTTTTAGTATTCATGGAACAAATATGGTGGGCTTGATAAAACATGAATATACAGGTTCAATGAAGTTTAAGTGTATTCGACTCAAATAGGATTCTTATACTTCGTATAATCGAATGGGTTTGAGTCGAATTGGATCCGTCGTATACAATTCATTGAAAATAGTTTATTTATTTATGATTAATAATTTTTTTTTTTTACATGGTATTACAAACTGCATCAAATTGATTTTAATTTAATTTAGTGTAATATTATAAAATTATAAATTAACTAAATATATAAATAAAATGCTAATTTGGAAATGATGATTTGAGTTGAGTTAAGATTTGATTTTCAACACATAATGACGCATTCATTTATCTGTGCATATTTTAGTGGCAGGGTAATATGTACGAGAAATGAGATGAAATTTTATGGATATATTTAGATTTATTTAAGAGTATATTTAGGTATGATTTATTTTTTACAGGGTATTATAAACTACATTAGATTATATTTAATTGATTTCATTAATATTATAAGTTTATAAATTAACTAAGTTAGATAATTAAATACTAATTTTGAAATATTAATTTTAAGTTGAGTTGTGATTTGGTTTGCAACACATAATGACATATTTATTTATGCATGCCAAATTTGGATTAAACAAATGTGAACAACGTGGAACTAGATAAAGGCAAATTGTGATGCTAAATGTTTTGAACTTAATTGATTAGTTAAATTAATGGATTTATTTGAGTTTAGGTTGCAGTTTTCACATACAAACGTCATTTTTACTGATATGGTACACAGATAAAATTTATAAGAGAATAATGTTTAAGGCTTCCACTGTTTTATTATTTTACTTGTCTATAATTCCACTGTTTTATTATTTTACTTACTTTGCATGCTTGATTTTGCAGGGTAATATGTCTATAAACGGAGTTGAAGTTTTGTGGAGTAGATAAGTAATAAATTTCGTATATATTGATTTTTGTTTATCTTAATTATGTCAACAAGATTATGTAGCTGTTATAAATTATACTTAATTATATATAATTGTTAGATCGTCTTCGTGCTACAGAAATACTGGTGAATTCTCGCTCAGCATCCAGAAACTCCAAGTTTCCAGCTGTTATGTAGCGTAGAAATTCTATTGTCTGGTGATAACTATTTTATTTTATATATCACTAGCTAATTTATTTAAGTTAAACTCGATTAATTAAGTAGTAGGGATATTGTATAACGGTGATAATTTAATTTAGGTTCTGGAGATACCTGGGAAATTCTATTTGAGCTTTATTCGTAAGTGCCCTATATACATGTAGAGCTTAACTAAATTATTGGTATTCTAGACATTTTGCGGCGTAACATAATCAATTTTTTAAATGATATTATATAATTTTATAAATAATTAACTTCTATTAACCTTATTATTAATTTCCTTTTTTTCTAGATCTGTAGGAAATTGCTGATTAGTTTAAGTTTAATTTTATGGTTAAATATATATTTTTAACTTTTATTTTTAAGATGTAGGATAAAGACGATGAGAACCATTGGTTTACCGTTGTGCTGTTTTCTGTTTGGAATTATTAGTTTTATTATATTACTGTATTAATATTATTAATACTTTTAAAAAATTATTTATTTGTTATATGGGAATTAATTTATAATTTATTTCAGAGAATTTTTGTGTTGTCTTGTGCTGATAATTTTTATCAATTTTTATAAATTTTACTGAATAATCATACTAACTGTCGGCTATACCTGGATGTTTATTACCGGGCTGTTTCTATCACTACTAATTATCCTATCCTATCCTTAGATTTTGCTGTGTGTGAAAGGAACATGGTGTTACCCGGCCAGGGTTGGACATGGAGCTGTCACATTTATGTAGTGTCGGAAGTGGTTGTGCTTTCTTTGTTGTAATGGTGCTTCGATGTCCTCAATGGAAAGCATTCACCTGTGTCATAAAGTTGCTGTGACAAATCAATTCCTCTAGAATTCTTAGCCTTGAATTGGGAAGGCTCCATATTTGTTTTCATAAAATGTTAATTTTTTTTTTGTAATGTGTAATATATTCTGTTTTATCCATTAATATATTTTAATTAATTTAGTTTTAAAATACTTAAAGGGATTTCTTTAATTTTTTTTTTTTAAATTAATTTACTAATAAATAATCCAATTTTCAGAATAAACATAGTTCTAGAATTAATCATTATTATAGGGATCAAAATTAATCCCGAATTTCAAATTTAAATTTTAGTTTGATCAACCCTCCAGGATTAACAAGTAGTGAATAAGCTGTAGTTTAGAAATTGTGTTGTCCTGTGCTAACTATTTTTAGTATATAGTTACTAATAATTTACTCTTATCCTTCGGCTGGGGATGGATCTTGTTATAATAATTATTCATTTAAGTAATAAAATTTGTGATTATGATGTTTATTAATTAAATTTAGTTTTCAGAGTTGTCTGGGAATTTGTATTTTAATTTTATTTGTTGATTCTTAATATATTTATAGTACCTAATTGAATTATTGAATTATTAATAAATCTAGGTATTATGGTGTTGTAATATTATCATTTAAATCATTTTATATAAATTTTATAAAATAATTGAATTCATAATTATATATTTTCTTTTCTGGATCGGTAAGAAATTGATGATTAGTTTTAAGTAAAATTTTATGTTTAAACGGTTTAATGTTTATGTTAATTCTTGTTGCAGTAAGTAATAATTTTTAATTGGATATAAAAGGACCATTAATAAGGAAATAAGCGCTGTTATTTTAAATTTTTATTAATTATTTTATCAGGTAATTTAATAAAAGACGGACAAGGGTAAAATTACAACATTAATAATTTTTTAAGCCCTGAATTAGATTTAGGATTTAGGGAGTCCTGAGTATTCGGCCCTGGATTCCAGAGAAATGATCATCTAATAATGTAGTTAGATTGTGCTGTCTTGTACTAACCTATTTATTATATATTGTACTAATAATTTACTAACTATCAATCGCATTGGTGCCTGTAACCGGGTCGAGCCTGTCCCAACTAATAATCTTATCCAATCCTTCGGTTTTGTTATATGTGAACGGGTGTACGGCATGGGCCCGGGAGTCCGGGAGGACCTGCTATTATGCTTGGTCGTACACTCTTAATCAATCATAAAAGTTTAATTTCAACTTTATTTTATTTAATTTTATCTTTATTTTTGTTATAATGATGTTTTTTATAATACAGTAGAATCCGTTTATACCAAACCATGTATATAACGAACAAACGCTTATAATGATCATATGGTTTTGTCATATAGTTGTGTGCCTTGAATTTGCACGAACACAAACAAAGAACTACGTTTATAAACGTAAACGAATATTTGATTCAAATGAACAGCCGGCTATAGTGAACAAAATTATGTCTCTTGAATGTTTGCATAAGCGAATTCTACTGTAATTATAATTATAAATTTAGCTTAGTAATTTTAGATTTTCTTAAATATTTTATCAGGTAAATTATTGAAAGGCGAACAGAGGGAAATTACAACATTAATAATTTTTAATTTAGGTTTAGGGAGACCTGAGTATCCGGCCCTGGAGTCCAGAGAAATGATCATCTAAAAATGTAGTTAGATTGTGTTGTCTTTTGTGCCGTTAATTTACTAACTATCGATCGCATTGGTGTCTGTAACCGGGTCGAGTCTGTCCCTACTAATAATCCTATCCAATCCTTCGGTTTTGTTGTGTGTAAACGGGTGGGTGTACGGTGTGTGCCCGGGAGTCCGGGAGACTTGCTATAATGCTTGGCCGTACACTCACAATCAATCAATCAATCAATCAATAGAGTTTGTATAGAAAAATGCGATTTCGATTGACGAAAAAACATGAATTAAAAGTTTAACTTCGTTAAATAATTTTTTCTAACATCGCTATAAAACAACTCAATGTTTAACTCATTTAAAACAGAGGTTCTCAAATTTTCTGATTTTTCAGCAATAATCAAAAGAATAAAGGAATTTAAATTAAAAAACATTCTACAACAACAACAATATATATTTAAAAAAAAAATCAATTTAATGACGTCATGATTTGTCCACATCTAAAACCAATGGCAACAATCGAAATTAAAACAAATCAAAAAGAGCCAAACAGAAAAACTTAAAGCAATACCATGAGCGTGAAGAAAACAAAAAATCGAAACAATCTAGCACGCTTCGCAAATTCAAAGTAACAACCGAACGATATTCAAATTCACATTTGAATTGAGGCAATGAAAGAGATGATTGTTGTATTGTTTGTAAATTTTGAGTTATTAGTTTATGGCGTATATTACAAAAACAAAAACACTTTAAAGTTAAAAAATAACTTATTTTTAAAGACGATTTTCACTTAGAAATAAACATTTTCATCATTCGATTTTTCAATCAAATAAAATTACATGTTTTATGAATAGTTTCGTATAAACGTAACATAAAAGCTCAAAATTCCCTCAAAAAATGTAAATGAAAACAATCGTTTTCCCATATAGTTTCATAGTAAAGAAAAAATTTTATATACCTTATTTTAAGCTTAGTAAAAAATACAGTTAATGTGGAGGCACTTATTTATAGAGGAGGCTCTGGTAAAACACAAAAAATATATGGGAAATCACTTTTTTTCCTAAGACAAATTTTTAAATGAAAACGTTACAAATTCTTAATTATGATTTCTGAAATACTTTCATAAATGTTTGAATTTCAACATATATGAATGTCGTTGAAGTAAATCGTTTTCATTTTCTTGTAATAATTAATTTATTTAAACCAAAATTTATAAAATTTTCATAACAATAGCATTCTGGTCAAATTGAAATAAAAGCTTACTATAATTCGTTTGGTCGTTTGAATGGCAACATTTCAAAGTGCTGTAAATTAGTTGATGTTAATCTAAATAAAGATCAGAAAAAACGCTCACATTGACAAAATTGAGATTGATGATGGTTACTGTGTACCTGATAGGCGTGGATGGGTTGAATTATTCAACAACTATCTTGTAAATTCCGAAGTAAGAAATTTCGTTGTACAGGCGTGTGTTTTCTTTAAAACATGTCCAGATGTTAAATGTCATTTCATGCCTGAAAACTAGTTATTCTACTGGAATTGACAACTGCAGCAATATACTTGTCAAACAAATTTCACGTTGTATTGTTTTCATTTTTGAGAAAGGAGATAAACAGTTTTTGATCAAACAAATTTTTTGCTTAACGTGCAATTTGGATTTAGAAAATCTAAATGTACTGAAGGGGCTTTGTTAGAATTCACTAATTTCCTGTATGAAGGTCTTGATAAGAAAAAATCAGTTGCATCTAGTTTTGTGGATTTAACTTAAGCCTTTGATACGGTTAACCTTGAAGTATTATTTCAAAACTGCTTCATGCTTGGTTTCGGGGTGTCATTTTGCGGTGGTTTCGATCTTATATATTTGATATATGTAGATCTCAAGTAGTTAAGATTGGTGATGTTTTTAGTGAATGTAAAATTATCAATGATGGTATTCCTCATGGTTCCATGTTAGGCACTATATTTGATCTAATAATAATATCCACTCTATGAAGAAAGTCTGAGAAAATGTTGTATTGTTAATTCTATGTTTCTAATTATTTTGGCATATAAATTCTGACTTGAATGACGAGTTATTTTGTTGAACGTGATAGAGTGAAGATAAAATAGTGCGATTTAAAAGTGTGATATTGTGAAAGTAGATTAAGTGAATTTCAGTGATTTTATCAAACATTGTGTTAATTGTGTATTTATAGTAAAATAATTGTATGTTAATTGTTTAATAATTATGTAATTTTAATGTTGTAAATAAATTAGTTAATTTTATAGTATGAAGTGAATTGCATAGATGATATACAATATTAATAATTTTCCAAAGCTTACAACGTAGTCATTCTGTTAAGAATTGGTGGAAATATCCCGCAATATGTTGTACAAGCATAATATTAATAAAAGTTCTGGATTATACTGATTATATCTTAGGCTAGGTTAGGTTGGAGTGGCTGCTTACGCACACTTAGACCGGTGACGGTTCATTGTGATACCACAGTATGTATCCCCTTTTAACGCTATTGGAACCATTTCGAGCTACTTATGTAGCGTAAGACGTCTCGCACTTTAATGTTTTCGAGATCAGAGAGGCAGTCCATCCTGAACTTACCTAAGTGTTTGTGCCTTCTGAGAGCCAATGCTGGACACGAGCAAAGGAAGTGGACCAACGTCTCTTCCTCCTCTTCGTCCAAGCAGCTTCTGCAGAAGTCATTAGCCTCCAGACCCAGCCTTCTTGCATGTTCTCCAAAAAGGTAGTGTCCCGTGAGAATTCCTACGACCGTTCTTAATTCACGTCTGCGTAAGGATATTAATGATCTAGTGCGCCCCAAGTCCAGCTTTGGCCAAACTTGTCTTGCAACTCTACAGGTGAGGGTGTTAGACCACCTTTCCTCCGCTGAGGATAGCGCCTGCTTCCCAAGTGCTTGTCTCAGCGCTGTGATATGCCTCCCCAGACTTGCCCTTTCCGGTTGCAGCTGGAGAGTCGTACCATGCCTGATTATATCTTAAAACCGTTCTTAATCATGTACAAAATTGCTAAATTTGTGTATTTGCGACATTATTTGGATTGGATTTGATAGAAAGTTTACAAATGTAACAATGTTAAATAATTCTCAACTTGAAGTACTACATAGATTGATGGTTGAGTGTTTTGCTGTAGAACATTTTACTGACCATAAAACATTTTTTTGTTTTTCAATCAAGTGTTTGTTAATCGACACTCAAATATAATTTAAATTTTCATACTATCGATTTTAGTATTTAATTCACATTTCAATTACATTCCTTCAAAACAATACACATGGTTCAAATAATTTTTACACATAAATGTTTGTGGATCATACATACTCGTATATTTTGTATTCAACATATTTTGGAGTAGTATGGTGGTTAAATTAAAATTATGTTGGAAATTAATTGAATTTCGGAAAAATGTAAAACAAAAACAAAATTGTGGAAAAGTGGGAAATTAATTTACGAAATAAAAATAATTACTGTTATCGCAAAATTTATCGATTTGACCTAATACTGAGACAGGATATTATATGTACATACATACATATGGTATACAATGTACCATGTTGGGATGACACGATACTATTGTGATACTTAATACAAAATGATGATGATTACAAATCTTGTGGCATTTGGTTTTCCTCTAAATTTAATTTCGTTTTTCAAGACATTCATTTTGTTGTTTTTTGTATGTAGCAATATAATAATTAATGTTGAGTAATTATAATGATAAGAATCATTATAATTTATTATAAAATATCACACTTAATTAATGTCATTTCCATTTCAAATAATTTTTCCAACCAACACTATAAAAATAATTAAAACAGGGTGAATATACATATGTATGTATATGGCTATGTAATTTTTACTTCTGTAATACAAATATTTTCAGGATACTATTCAGAAAAAAACTCAAATGGAGTTTATTGTGTTGAATCGATATAGATAACACGATATTGCTGTTAACTTTGTTGTTGCGTTATCATTCGGGCTGTTTTATATCTTTCATATTGTAAATAAAACAATGGATTATGATTATCGTGATGCTGATAGTCTGGAAAGAGGCGGTACACGCACCTCCCCAAAAAAAATTATATTTATTTGTATGTTTATCCAGAACAAACTGACAATGCTTATGTTATGTGCGTGGAGCAGATATCAATTTGGTTTTTGTTACAAAATTAATCAGAATAGATGTGTTTTATGAAATTTTAATGAAATGTTTATTGGAATTGAGGTGAAATGGTGTGACATGTGACAGATTTTCCTACATAATGTTTGTTTTTTTTGTTTTTGTACAACGTCGTATTATTGGTTTTAACACACATTTTATTGACTAAATTTATGTTGTTTCTTATAATGTGTATGAATGTTTGTATGTTAGTAGTACAATATTGGGAATTGATATATCTTTATGAGATTTGTGCCGTGTGATATAAATAACTAGTTGGTTTATTAACTTGTAAATATTTGTAATAACATTGATGAAATTGAAGTTTATTGACATTGTAAACCTGATTTTTATTTTTATTTTTTTAAATAGCCCCGTATTTGTGGTAGTGGCATTGAGCGGCGGTCGGTAACTTTCATAAATAAACTTACTTATTTCATTTATTGTTATTTAGAATATTGCTTACTTTGAAAACTGTGGTTTATTTTCCCAGTTTCTTTAATTAGCCGCTTAATTTTTATGTAAATGAAAAATTTAATGAAATAGAACGAAATATTTTTTGTACATACCATAATTAACCGTTGCAACCATTATCTAGTTTGTTTACCATTTTACTTAAAATTCCTGCTGTCTCGCTGGTTGGCTCATTTAAAGTATAATAAATATTTATTTAAATTAATCGAATTTCTTAGTAAATCTTTGATAAACCATAATCACAGTGATTTAGGTTTTTATTATGTAAATTGCAACGTCATCAAAAACAATTTTGTTAGTAAAGTTGAATTTTTATTTGTTTTAATTTGTTGAACAATATAACCATAAAATTAGTCAATATTTAATTATAAAACTAATTTGGTGGATTAAATCGATTAAGATGAAAAATAATTAACCTTAGAAACGTATACCCTTCTTCCAACTTAATCCCGTGTTCGGGAGAATTGAATTCCCCAGTATTAAGAAAAGAGATATGAAGAATTTATTTTCTTTATTGTTGTATTATATATCTGATAAGTGTATTAGTGGGATAGGAGTTGTGCGGGTTCTTTTGGCTGACGGTGGTCCAGATGGGAGAGTACCTGGTTTCCTACTACTTGGAGTCCCTTCCATTATCACCAGGAAATTGTTGATCGGAGTCATTCTCCTTGAACTTACGCTCGAGCTTTCTTTTAATCGTATCCGCTCACCCATTCTTCACCAATATCAGCTGCATAATGAAGACGTTGACCGAGTCGAGTTCATTTCCGATCTGTGTGTGATTTTTGCAGCTGACACTACATTTAACAGACATGTTAGCACCATTATTTCAAAGTCGTATATTATGTTCGGCTTTATTAAACGAAACTGTAGGGATTTTAGGGACCCGATAACGTTGACATCACTGTATGTCTCGTTTGTTCGGTTTATTTTGGAGTATGCATCTCCAGTTTGAGCGCCATCCTACCACTGTCATTCCATGAGGATTGAGAGTGTTCAGAAGCTATTTGTTCTGTTCTCGCTCCGATGTTTGCCGTCCACGCGTGCTGTAGAATATGTCCTCCCACTTTATCAAGATCGATGTAATCTTTTGAAACTGCTGTCTAGACTAACGCCGGAACGCGGCTTCCGCGTTGTATGTGCGCGATATCATTAATTCCTGTATCGATTATACCGATTTACTCGCCGAATGCGTCAATGTGACGGCCTTTTATTCATTGCGAGCAAATATAGCAAAAAAAGAATTGGATTTGATACCTTTTTCTGACATTTCTACCAAAGAAAATTTATTATTAGTGTACCAAAGGAAATAATATATAAATTAACTTAACATATAAGTACTAAAAAATAAATATTCTTCAAAATGGCTAATTCATCGCGAAAATGAAGGATTTAGCCACAAATTATTAAAGAAAATAGAAGTCGAAGGCGTAAATTTATATCGGAGATCTTTGTGATTGACACCTGTACAACTATCAGAAAATATTGCCATCTCCAATCCATTTGTCAACACAAAAATATATTTACATATATATGGTACAACACAAAAAAAAATGCATATAATATTGTCTACACTACCCTACTCCGCTTCGCTTTACTAGTTTTGCAACACTTTATTGCACTTGAAAAAAAGTGAGTATCATACAGCTATAACGTTTTTTTTTTTCGTTTCTGGAATTAATTGCCTCTCTTTTTAAATGCTGTTTGAACTTCATGTCTTGTATTTTCTGCAGATAATTCTGCACTGGAAAAACTTTTTTTTCTTCGACAACGGCGGATAATATTTGTAGCCCATGGCGCCTAAATATATAAGAACGGCCCTGTGGATGATAATTGGATGTTTTGGTAATTCATTTATCTCCTCGGTTGCATGTTGACTATTAGAAGCACGTTTTTTTTGAATCAGTAGTCTAGCTCATTAGCGACACCTCGTCTGAGAAACAGAAAACTGAAGCAAACGGACCTCTTTTCTTAGTTTGAGAATTTCGCGTTTATTTGCTCTAATTGTACCAACTAGTGTTGTATTGCGGGCCCACAAATCTTTTGTCGATGGATAACTTGTAAAAATGTTATCCATGGTAATGTTCGCGCCAATATCTAAATAGCGTTGAGCAATGCGCCTTACTAAGCCATGTGATATTCTAGCGGAAATGTGATATTCCTGGGTATCAAAATAAATTTCTGCTGATGCAGGATAATTTGTTTTTTCATCTACAAGCCAAACAATTTTAGTCCCATGCTTTCCTAGGTTGGATGTATGGATTGACGAAAGCTGCATCTGTTTCTGAGAGTCACCAACTGAACGAAAGGCAAATAAATTCATTTTTAAGAGAATCCAAATATGATGGATTGGAGCCAACTTATCTTCTCGCAATCGATCCACACGAGTTCTTGAATCGACGAAACGCAAAAACCGTCTGCCTTTTTGGCTTTTATGTTAGTTTCTCAAACAATGCATTCAATAATGGCGGCTGGGAAAAGACGCTTAAAGGCTTCGTGCTTTTCAGTTATCGGCTCAGTCTACAGGGAATGGAGTCCAATCTATTCCTTTTCAAATCTTAAGTTTTTGCTTTCTCCGCAACAGATGGCATCGACCACCAAATAGTTTTTGTCGTTTTTGCCTTGACCCGTGTATTTCTGGCCACGATTTGCCTCGATTACTGCTTGTGACTTTGACACTTCTTCGTTAACCCTATACCATCAATATATTCCATATCGTGAACGAGTTCTAGAAAATTAATGTCTTCAAGGGCCTCATCATTTGTATATAAGCCATCAGAATCGGAATGGTCGCAATCCGGTTCATAATTTGGATCATATCGTCGTTATCAGAATTGTGATCTCTAGAATAGTCTACATCAACCGACAACAAAGTAACTATATGATGATCTCGCCCACAAATCGGTTCAATGATATTTTTCCCATCATCGTCATTGTTCTTCCTCTGTAGTCAATTTACTATGAATATTCGCCAAATAAACAATTCTATCCATGTTTTAGTTTGAAAAAATTAACGCTCAAAATAATACTAAACAACTTCATGTAATAGCTCGACTGAATTGAAGCAAAAAATGTGCGCGTGCAAGTCTATCCAAAATAACAGAAAAAAAACCTTAAAAACGTGAAAATAAAAAAAGAAGCTTATCAGCTGGGTGAATGCAGCTCCCCAAACACGTTTAGAGAATGTGTGCAGATCGGCTCTCTCTTACCAAAACAACAACAAAATAAAATTGGAATTATAATCGGAATGAATTACGAAGCTAAAGAAAGGTATAATACATCGAAAAATATACAGAAATTATCGTGGTGTGGAACAAGTAGTTTATTTTATTCTAAGTCGAAAATTACTTCGGGAACACAGCACCTTATACACGATTTTAAGGTTTAATAAAGTTAGAGCTAATCCCTTAATTTCTGTAAAATTTAGTTCTAACATCTAACCTTATCTATAACAATTTTGACGGTGCGGTTTTATGTTTTGTTTATAAATTCCAACTTGATCAAGAATAATTTTTAAAATACGGTTGTGAATTAAGTTTCCATAACTCAATTGATATAAATAAGTTCAGTTTAGACCATAAAATATAATTGTACAAATACAAAATTATTTAAATTCGTTTTTTAATGCCGCATCATATTGCACCTAAAAA
This sequence comes from Tipula vernalis, assembly GCA_958295665.1. Lineage (NCBI taxonomy): Eukaryota > Metazoa > Arthropoda > Insecta > Diptera > Tipulidae > Tipula > Tipula vernalis. The sequence continues at coordinate 342,902,304 of OY282559.1, forward strand.
TAAACAAGCCGACCTATCCTGTAGTGGCTGTTTAAACCATGTAATATCAATACAGGGATTTTTTGAATGTGAAATTTGCCGTATAATGTACATATATTATCCAAAGTGTAAGAATATTAGTGCTTTAACTCTTACAGCTGTAGCTTCCATACCGTCTTGGTACTGTGGCGAATCGTGTGAAAGCAATGCCAATTATGGTTTGGTTAATTTTGAATCGAATACCGGGGCTACAAGTACAGCGGGCTAAACTAAATCAGAATCCAAAACATCTGGACTGTCGCAATATCTGTTTCCTGGTCAAATAAAAAATCCTAAAATTACTATATCAACTATTGGGACGCAAATAAAAGATAAACTGGTTGTAGTTAATGAACTGGAAACTGCCTTGAATAAAATAACCACATCACAAAGTATTTTGTCTTAAAAGTTGATATGGTAATACAAGATGCGAGAAATCTTAAGGGTAAAAATGTTATGCTGAAAAATGAACTGTTATATTTCTTAAATAGATGATGGTAGTGATTTCATTCTTCTTAATAAACTGGATGATGTGGATACGATTAAGTAACGAAATATTTGGTACTAATATTCAAAATCCTAGGGATTTCTGGAGGAATTTTAATGATCTTATCTTGAAAAGAACTATGAAAAATAAAAATATTATTCTTAATTATAATGATGAAGATATAAAAAGCTCCACTGATATGGTCAATATTTTCAATAATTAAACTATACACAATAAGTTTTTGCTTTATCCAGTTAAGAACGATGAAATCCTATCTATATGGTGTAATAAAAGAACTAAAGCTTCGATCTGCGACTGGACATAATAAAATTTCTATAAGGTTTTTCAAACATTATACACCAAAAATATTTTCCTGGTTGTTTAAATATAAGCAGAGTAATGCCTGTCCATAAATGTGGATTAGGTAATAACGTAGCAAATTATAGACCGTAGCAATAGACCAATTTTCAAACCTTGTGTTTTTGCCAAACTATATGAGAACGTAATCGACACTGTACTCCAGTCAATTTGGATTTTTAAAAACGCCGATACAACGGCTGCTTCACCGTATCAAATAACTAATATAACTAGTTGGTGAAGCTTATATTGCAGGTGCCTATAAGAACACCAAATACCGAAATATTTTCTGAATTCCTAGGCCTGACCGGAGTGAAGTTTCTAACGTTAATTTAAAGTGTGGTTTGCCACTAAAAATAGTGTAAGAAATAAGTGGTAGAAAAAGTGTTAAAAAAAGTTACTAACGTTAAAAAATGTAGCTACACAAAAAAGCGTTAAATGAGAAATTAAAAAAACATTATTTTTTCGAATTTCGATTCAAAATTATTAATGCAAAAAGGTTATACAAAATTGCTAATACTAACCAAATTTGGAATTAATCAAAACGTTATATACACTGCGCCAATTAAAAAACGGAACAGAAATTTTCTTCGAAAAAATACCCAAATTTGAACGCTTGTATCTTGGTGAAATAACACCCTTCAAAAAAAAAAATTTGTTTCTAGTTAAAGGAAATTTTGTTTTCTTTTCGATACTGGAAACCGTTTTATTTTATTTTGTTTTTTTTGACGTTTTTGAGTAAAACAAAAGGTGTCTAAAAAAAATAAAAATTTGCTGCTGTTTGAAACTGTAAACGAACTTGCTCGATATTTCATTTAAAAATGCAAATTGGCCATTTTATAGAGAATTTAGAAACCTTGCAAAATGATACTAGGAAAATTTCTGTGCGGCCACTCCTTGTCGAGTTATTGAAGTTTTAGAGAAAACGTATCAAAAAGCTTATACACGTTAACAAGGACATTTTTTTATCTTGTAAACTGAGCACCTCTACGGTAAAATTTTGAGCCACTTTAAATTTTATGTTATTTTATGGAAAACAATAATTTAATTTATCACATAGTTATTTGAAGAGTCAAGCGAGATGAATCGAAAAGAACAATTACTCGTTCGCGCTACAAAAATTATGGCTTTAGTTGAAGCTGGTGAAACTTATCGGGAAATTGGGCGAATCTGTGATATTAGTGTATCTGTTGTGAACTGGACTTGGCATCGATATTCAGAAACAGGCAGTGTGAGTCGGCGCAAACGGTCTGGTCGACCAAGACAAACTACATCAAGAGAAGATCGAGCTGTCGCATGTTATGATAGAAAAAACAGGACAAGCAGTGCTCAAGCAATAAGAAGTAATGTACCTATACAAAACCAGACATCAAAACAGTTGATATTAAATCGGTTCAAAGTTTATCGACTAAGATCACGTCGACCTGTCAGAGTTCCGTATCTGGTTGATAATCACCGTCGACAAAGAAGAAATTATGCGTTTCAGTATGACAACTGGACTCAGAGGGACTGGTGTAAGGTCCTTTTTTCGGATGAATCGCGTTCAATTTGTATGCATCAGACGGCCGATGCAGAGTTTGATGTTCACTATGGGAACGATTACACTCTAATTGCGTGATGCCCGACGTAGCATTTCATGGAGGTTCGGTGATGGTTTGGGCGGATATTTCTTGGAATTGCAAGACAGATTTGGTAGTAATACCACCCACATCCAGCTTAACACGTCTGGGATATGTTACAACGGCGTGTAAAAAAACGGACAAGGTAACCAACAAATGTGCAGGAACTTCGCGACGCTTTACAAGAAGAATAGCAGCAAATCACCATGCAACAAATACGCAATATTTTAAATATGCCACGGCGTATTTATGATGTAATGCCGGCTAGAGGTGGTAACACGTGTTATTGAAAATCCCAGTTTTTTCGTAGATTTTAGTTTTATTACGTTTGACTAAAGTTTAAAAGGATTTTGTTTGCAATTAACCTTATGAAATAAATCATATTTTTCACTGTAAAAACATATTTTCTCCTTGGTTTTGGATCAGCAAAATTACGCCTGATATCAAAATGTGGCTCAACATTTTATCGTAGAGCGCTCAGTTTACAAGATAAAAAAATGTCCTTGTTAACGTGTATACGCTTTTTGATACGTTTTCTCTAAAACTTCAATAACTCGACAAGGAGTGGCCGCACAGAAATTTTCCTAGTATCATTTTGCAAGGTTTCTAAATTCTCTATAAAATGGCCAATTTGCATTTTTGAATGAAATATCGAGCAAGTTCGTTTACAGTTTCAAACAGCAGCAAATTTTTATTTTTTTTAGATACCTTTTGTTTTACTAAAAAACGTCAAAAAAAAACAAAATAAAATAAAACGGTTTCCAGTATCGAAAAGAAAACAAAATTTCCTTCAACTAGAAACAAAAATTTTTTTTTGAAAGGTGTTATTTCACCAAGATACAAGCGTTCAAATCTGGGTATTTTTTCGAAGAAAATTTCTGTTCCGTTTTTTAATTGGCGCAGTGTAGTATATTAATTAATTAAATAAACCATTAAAAAGTTTTGAATACTAAAATGAGGGCGAAAGTACCGCATTAAATCAAATAACACAAAATTAATAGATATGCTTATGTAGGGGATATATTCCACAGACTGAGAATATAATAAGCTGGTTAGAATATGATGGGTTGGACTCGAACGATGGGTTGGGCTCGAATGGCAAATTTTCAAAGGAAAACTAATTTTCCCAAAAATTATTTGAAAGCGGTACTACACAAAGTCAAATAACAAAAATCTCAGAGATGTGCTCATGTACTGACTATATACAAGGGATCGGGAATATAATAAGCTGGCTAGGAGTGCATATGCCATTCACTTATGATGGGTTGGGCTCGAATGACAAATTTTCAAAAATTAAGAAATTTTCCCAAAAATGATTCTGAAAGCGGTACTACACTAAGTCAAATAACAAAAATGTCAGAGATGTGCTCATCTACTGACTATATACAATGGATCGGGAATATATTAAGCTGGCTAGAAGTGCATATGCCATTCACTTATGATGGGTTGGGCTCGAATGACAAATTTTCAAAAATTAAATTTTTTTCCCAAAAATGATTTGAAAGCGGTACTACACAAAGTCAAATAACAAAAATCTCAGAGATGTGCTCATGTACTGACTATATACAATGGATCGGGAATATAATAAGCTGGCTAGAAGTGCATATGCCATTCACTTATGATGTGTTGGGCTCGAATGACAAATTATCAAAAATTTAGAATTTTCCCAAAAATGATTTGAAAGCGGTACTACACTAAGTCAAATAACAAAAATCTCAGAGATGTGCTCATCTACTGACTATATACAACGGATCGGGAATATATTAAGCTGGCTAGAAGTGCATATGCCATTCACTTATGATGGGTTGGGCTCGAATGACAAATTTTCAAAAATTAAGAAATTTAAGTCAGTAAATCTCAGAGGTGTGCTCATGTACCGACTATATACAACGGATCGGGAATATAATAAGCTGGGTAGGAGTGCATATGCCATTCACTTATGATGGGTTGGGCTCGAATGACAAATTATCAAAAATTTAAAAATTAGTTAGATGCTTCTTGTCCTATATCTTTCATTATAGAAAAAGTTCTTCCGTCGCCTCTAACTGAAACTCGAAATTGTTTGAAATGTGAACCAACACCTGCCTTGAGACCAACGTTTTATGTTCCTCTTAAAGATGTTTTCAAATTAAACCAACGCTCGCTCAGCAATTTGCAAACCACCATAGATTTTGAGAGATCGTGTTGTTCGAAATGCCTTGCCGAACTGCCGAGACGATTTTTTACTAACTATGGCATGGCAATTGTTGACGTAAAACCTATCAATAACGTTAACAATATTAAAATAAATGAAATTAGCCAACAATTATCTCTAGTTCATGAAGATCTCCAATTAAGAGGAATAATTCACTTTGAAATGATGAAGCTGATAATTTCGAATGGCCATTTTCGTGCCTATATTAAGCGACACAATAATAATTCTGAATTACACGACGATATATTGCAATTTCCCATAGAAGTCAGTGCAGGAACTAAAATAAATCCAGTAATTTTAATTTATTCAAAACATTAATTATAAACAAAATTTTTGAAAATTTGTTGAACTTAACATTTGTCAATTCGAAAATTTGTCATTCGAGCTCAACCCATCATAAGTGAATGGCATATGCACTCCTAGCCAGCTCATTATATTCCCGATCCCTTGTATATAGTCAGTACATGAGCACATCTCTGAGATTTTTGTTATTTGACTTTGTGTAGTGCCGCTTTCAAATCATTTTTTGGGAAAATTAGTTTTCCTTTGAAAATTTGCCATTCGAGCCCAACCCATCATTCGAGTCCAACCCATCATATTCTAACCAGCTTATTATATCCTCAGTCTGTGGAATATATTCCCTACATAAGCATATCTATTAATTTTGTGTTATTTGATTTAATGCGGTACTTTCGCCCTCATTTTAATATTCAAAACTTTTTAATGGTTTATTTAATTAATTGATATAATATATAACGTTTTGATTAATTCCAAATTTGGTTATTATTAGCAATTTTGTATAACCTTTTTGCATTAATAATTTTGAATCGAAATTCGAAAAAATAATGTTTTTTTAATTTCTCATTTAACGCTTTTTTGTGTAGCTACATTTTTTAACGTTAGTAACTTTTTTTAACACTTTTTCTACCACTTATTTCTTATACTATTTTTAGTGGCAAACTACACTTTAAATTAACGTTAGAAACTTCACTCCGGTCTAGGCCTGCTCATAATAGTAGAGAAGGAAATGTTACTTTTATCTTGAAATAGTTCGAAAAGCTCACTTTCATCATTATGATGGTCAAAATAGCTCAGAGTTCGAAGCACCATTTAATTATACCGGTAGCAACATTTTATAGGCAAAGAAAAGAAAAATGCAAAACCAAACCATGTTAGGGCCTTTAGACTTACACTAGGTACTTCTGATATTAGTGAATTAGTAAAAGGAATTTCTTATTTCTATTTAGGATTAAGCTTAATTCATAGTTTCCATTGTTTCTAAGATGTTAAAATAGTCGAAATTGGCATTTTGTTTTCTAAGTAGGTTGAACCTTACCAATTGTCTCCAAAAATATTAAGAGAAAATTATTTCTTTTAAAGTGTAAAGATAGGAGTTTGGTTGGGGTTAGGAAAATTAAGATTTCGATACGCTCCCCATATCATGATTTCAAGAAACTAAAATTCGCCAAAAATAAGATTTTGATAAACGTCAAATTTTGAGAATTAAGATTTCAATACGCTCCAAAAAGTTGATAAAGAAAATACATTTGAGCCAAAAAATATTTATTGGGGAGTTAAAAATGTTTTACTTTTAGCTAAACTACGTGAGTTAGATTAATAAAATTTTAATCAAAATACCTCAACAGTTTACCGGATATTCCTTTAAAATTCGGAATTCTTTTTTACTATAGAAAAGCAAATTTGGTGGTTGATTTTTTTAGAGGGGGGGGGGGCGCCACATTTGTGGGAAAGTAGTTTTTTCATCCTTAAGAATGGTATCGACAACTTGGCTGGAAAAACCTAATGAGAACCTATATAACTTATACATAGAATAAATTGGTAGGCGATTTAGCTTCACGTGAACTGTCGCACGGCGAATGTAAAGTAGCAATATTTCGTGTTACCTTGAAAATGTTTTATTCCGCTCGGTATTTTTACAGTATATTTCCAATTCTATTAGAAGATAAAAAAAATTACATTACATTACATTACATAATATTCCAGATAACATTCACCAGCTATTTAATATCGATACCTTAGAGCACACAAGTGCCATGTCTTATTTTGAAAGTTCACAAGAATGTCTCTACGTTTGAAAATATTTGGAATTTTTACTCAACGTCCTTGGAAATAGTATTCTAAAAGACTATAGCTCTAAAAAACCGAACCAACCGAACAAACCCGAAATACCATTCTGAACATTAATATCAGAAAGGTGTTCCTATTGTACCACAAATTAAAAATTATAGGACATAGCACTTGTGTGCTTCAAGGTGTAAATATGTATCTTTATCAAAACTGAAATAATTTTCGTCCAGTGAAACATTCATCTGGTAGAAAATTTGGAAACTTTTGGTATATGAATTCTTCGAAATTTAAATGGATTATTGACCTAAAAAAACATAGAAAACGCAATTCTACCATATTTTAATAGCATGAATTGCCTCAATCGCGGTATTCTTTAGAGATAGGAACCGTTTACGTGCCAAAATTTTTAAGTGTTTGTGGAGTTACTTTGTCCAACTTTATACAGATCGATATATAATTTTTAAATGTTTGAATACTCCCAAAGTTGTTTGATATTTCGCTAATTCAAAAGAATATATTATTTTAAAACTTGAATATTAAATATGTAAAATTTCAACTTGAAATTACAATTTCTAATGAACCAAGTAACCCAAAAATTTATTAATTAAAAATTTTAATTTTTATTATATTTAAAATTTTCTTCTATGGTGTGTCACGGTCGAATTAGAGAAATATGCAAAAATCTAAAGAAAAAGAGAAAAATTTAAATGTTTCATGAATTTAGAATAAGTAATAAGTAAGTATAGTAAAAGCTCAAAAATGGTTGGTCGTGAGATAGAAAACGTCTGTTTATTTCATTTGGGGCCTGCTATATCGCCTTAATTTCACACTACATTGTATGCATGTAATTTTCATTAAAGATCATAATTAATATGTAGATATTTCAATGGCGCTAAATATAACTATCAATAATATGATGAAAAAACTGAGTTCATTAATCATTCATTATCATTTATATTGTAACAAACTTTTGGCGTAAATCTCAATTTTATAGTGCATACCATATTCCAAATACTCTAGTTTTATCAATGAACACCACAGTTGTGTATTAAGGATAGGCATATTGAAACTGAATAAAACCCAATTTTTGTTTCAATATGATCCATAATTCAAAAAATAGTAAAATGTAACATAAGAAATTTTTGAATTTACAAATTTAATTATTGTAATAAAAAATGTTTAATTTATTGATTTAAGAATTTATTGAGAATTTGAATTTTGTAGGCCTCTGTTCTTTGAAATTTTTAAAATTGTTTCAATTCGTTCAATTCTATTCGTAATACCATATTATCTAAATGTCTGAGATTCTATCAATTTTTAAATTTCTTTAATTTCTTTGAATTGTAATCCGCTACATTATTTAAATTCTTTTAATTCTGATGAATACCCGATTTTTAATTTAAGTACTTGATTGCAAAATTGCAGAAAAATTTGAGAACTCATAATTTTGATTGTATTAGTTCATCCCTTCTAATAGAAAGGGGTGGTACTTGTAAATCCGAAACTGATCGCGGGGGCCAATGAGTTTTCCGTTCTGAAGAAACATTTTAATAGTTTTCTTTGACGTTCGTAATTTTTTGATTCTGGCATACAAATAATGTTTACGTGTAACCCCTAAGGTAAGCCGCAGGTCCTAACAGATAAAGGTGACTAGCAACTTGTTTCTTAATTCTTCAGTGAATTCTTCAATAACTGTAGATATTAAATTGCCGAGTCGCTTTATTTTTTTCTTTACAAAATACAATGAATTTCAAATAAATTAACTGATCAGGTTGACGCTTTCTGCAGGTTTTTAAAATTTGTTAAAATTCTTTAAATTGGTTAAAAGCAATTCTTTGTTTCTTGAATAAGGTTAGTTAAACGTGTAAATAAAATTCCGAAAATTCCCAGACTTTTTTTTTGTATGTAAAAGTAAAATTCAAAAGTAAAATTCAAAATAATCAAATATTCATTGTAAAAATTCTTAGGTTTCAAGATATTTTTTGGTTCTTAAACCCCTTATTTTTTTAAAAAATTTCAAATTCTTAAATTTTTGAAATTTAAAATATTTTTGAAATCTACTTTCTTAGAATTTTTGTCTAGGTAACTTTTTAGAAAATCAAGAAATATACTGCATTTCTCCAGAAACTGTTAAAATTCTTTAAATTTAATTTTTGGTAATCTTTGAATTTTTTAAATTTCCTAAAATATTGAACTGTTTAGAAAATTTCTGAAATTTCTTGAATTTCATGAATTTCTTTAAATATCTAGATTGGTATTGCTTTTGATATTCTTGAAATTCATAAGCCCAATTCAAAATTTAGACATCTCTTGAAATTCTACAAAAGAAAATTAGAACCGTAAATTTTTTAGAAATTCCTGTGCGTATATTTGCATAACATTATTGAAGTTCAGATCTAGGTATTCTTTAATATTAGATATAAAGAGCATTTCTTGAACTTCTTAAAATGTGATGAAATACTTTGAGGTTGTTAAAACAATTAAAATACTTGGAATAATAATAAAATGATCTAAATTCAATAATCAGGCTAACAAATCATCTAAAAATCCTTTTAGTACAGGAATGTGTACTTACAGGAATCCATCTAAAAATACTTTTAGTTCATCCTATAGAATCATATTTTCATCGTACATGTCGAATTATAGAATCACGCTTCGATTGTATTTAATGTGGAACCTACATATGGAAATCATCTATAGGTTGCCCAGGGAACTGTAAGAGTGTGATTCCTCCTGCAACAAAAGTGGAAATTGTTAATAAAATAAAAAACCTTATGGGATATCTTTAAAATTCACGAAAATATTCAAATGTTTACTTTTATTATGCACCACACGAAAATTTATGCCTCCCAAATGGATAAATAACTTTCCATGTTGTTTTATTTATTTGGTAAAAGCGAATACAAATAAACTGTAATCGGGGGGTATCCTATATGTCTAATAAAAATAAACTTTTTTGACTTTGATGTATTTCTGTATTTAGACTACTAAATCAAAAATGTGTATACAGGGTGATTAATTTAAGTTAACTTACTTTTGCTTGGTTGGTGGAGAGATGTTGGATATGTTTATTTGTTAAATCGCACGTTCTAATTTGATGTGTTTGACTAAAGTATTAAAAGACAAAATCGATATTTTTCCAGTTATCCCACAGCCTACTGAAATTATTGCTTGATAAAACAAAATTTAATCTCGATTTCAAAGCCTACTATTGCTTCATACCATTTAATTGATATTTCTAGTTTTACATTTTTAACAAGAGTTAAAACATTTGAGGTTGTTTAAATAAATGTTGTAAATCAATATTTACACCCTGGGCCAGATGGTTCGTTGAAGTAAAACCATATCTTGGATTCGGCAAATCTACCACTTAAGCAAAATTCCATATGCTTATGCAACATCTCTAAGTTTCTTCTACTTTCTGCGAAATTTCGTGAGTTAACTTAAATCAATTACCCTGTGTTCATAAAACATATTCGTGTACAAAACAAGTTATGGTATTTATGTATGTAAGTATATTTGCTTGAATGCCCGGATTTTTTTTTTTTCAATATTTGTTCGTAACACCACTAAGTTGCTTGAATCATGTTTGTTTGTGTGCCTGCCGCAATAATTTTCCTTCTACCAAATTTCTATGTAAAAGAATTCCTCATAAAAATGCAACTATATGGAAACGACAGAGATGTGTTACAAACAAAAAATAATCAGTCAAATAGTTTCGTTTATATTCCTTGTGAGAATGTGACTGAATCCTACATCTATTACTTTAGTTATACTTATGTACTACATATAAGAGCAAGATAAATTTAAAAGCCCGTGGAGGGATTTCGATGAAACTTTCACTACTAACTTATGTCTGGGAGTAACGTAAGTGCGAGACAGTGGTCAAAAACGTTGTTTTCGTTTTTGATTTTTACTTACCGTAAAGTTTATTGTTTTGGCGTTCGAAAGCTTTATGTGACATTTAATATTTATGGCTAATCAAAAAAGAAATAATATATTACATATCGAGTTCAGACAATTTCATTTTGCTAGACGAGTAAACAATTTCCAGGACGAGCGATGACGATAAACTTTTTTAGAAACTTTACAATAAATAACTACGATTTATAGAGGTTATCAAAATTAATGGTTCTGGTCTGTTTTTTCAAATCGGGCGACCGGGAAAAAACATCCTATAGCCAAAGAAATTCGTTTTATATAGGCTAAATATTCTATAAGGTAAATAGTCATTTTGCCAAACTTTCAGAGCGGCATGTCTGTATAAGGGAGACTGAACATTAGAGACTGAACATTAATGGTGAGAAAAACTCTAACCGGATCTTCTTAGCAAAGGCACTCTTTTGAAAGTAAAAATGAAAAATCATTTTTTTCAAATTGATTTCCCGAGAAAATTTGAACGAAACGTTTGTTTCAGATTTTCTGGACTGCAAAATATCGTTTAGAAAATGTCCGTCCTTCGTTCTTCCGTCCTTCCAGTCATACATTTTTGTTATTTTTGTTTTGCCTCCCATTCTCACAAATATCGATAGTTTTGTATTAATATTTAAAATTGTGATTTCACAAGATGTACCACGATAAAAATCTCCACAATAAAAAAAATACGTCTGACTTATATGAAGAACTAAACGGAAGTAAGTTTTTTTATTATCTCAAAAATATTTCAGTATACAGTGTTTAAGTATAACTTTATAAAGCCTGTATTACACATTAGTTTATATAATGGTACATCGAACGAACGTACCAAAAATGATTGACAGTTTGACATTTCAATAATTCAATACTCCCACTAAATGATAATTCGTCAAAAAATGTTTGAGTTATTTGAATACATTGCAAATCTTTTAAATCTTAATCGTCGAACTAGAGTATCGTAGAGTTTTGAATCTAACCGAGGGTAGTGGTTTAGTGAAGATATCGGCCAATTGATCTTTTGTACATTTGTATTGTACATAAATTTCTCCTTGTTTCAGTTTCTCTCTGATGAAGTGATATCGAATATCGATATGCTTGGTTGGTTTGTGAAACTCTGGATTATGAATCAATCAAATTGCACTTTGATTGTCTATAAATAGTGTGGATGGACCATTCACTTCTTCACCGATGTCTTTTAACAACTGACGCAACCAAGTCACCTCTTTAACTGCTGCATATCCAGCCATATATTCAGCCTCGGTCGTTGATAGTGCGACTGAATGTTGTCGTTGATTGTTCCATGTTATCGGTCCACCATTGAGCATGAAAACATAGCCGGAGGTTATCGATCTTCGTGTATCGATGTCATTTACATAGTCCGAGTCTGAATATCCAACAAGTTGTTCAGCATTGATTGAATGTTTGTATTTAATTCCTCGATTATTTGTGCCAATTAAATATTTAATTATTCTTTTTACTACATTCCAATGGGCATCCGTGTGATTTGACAGGAATCTGCTGACAACTCCCACTGCAAAGGAGATGTCTAGTCGACTGACTATTGCGGCAAATATTAGACAACCGACGGCTTCTCGATACGGAAAAGATTTTTCTTTTGATTCTTGACTATTGTCTGTTGAATTGAGATGTATCTGTGGATCAGCCGGAATGCTTATAGGATTTGCTGTTTCAAGGTTAAATCGTTTTATAATTTGATTTATATATTCTGTTTGATGAATAAAAATGGAACGTTTTTCACGATTTCGTTCAATTTTTAGTCCAACAAAATTATCCGGTTCGTTTATTTTAATCTCGAAGGTCGCTTGTAGATGATGAAGTACTATTTTCAGTGCCTCTTTGGTTTCAGCCATGACTAATCCATCATCAACATACAGTATTAATAGTACTTTCATATTATTGAATTGTCCTCGATAGACACAATTATCAGCATTACTTTGTACGAAGCCGTACTTGCTCAAAAAACTGTGAAATGTTGTATTCCAACAGTGCGAAGCTTGTTTTAAGCCGTACAATGATTTTTTTTTAACTTACTCGAACTGATGTTCGTCCCGTCTGGTGGGGTCAAATAAATGTCTTCTTGCAAATTGCCGTACAGGAACGCTGTTTTTATATCGAACTGCATTATCTCAAAATTATTTCTTGCTGCAACGGAGAGAAGAATCCTAATTGAGTCAAAACGTGTTGTCGGTGCAAATGTTTCATTATATTCGATGCCCTGTTTTTGTGCATACCCTTTTGCACAAAGTCTTGATTTGTACCGAACAACATCTCCATTCGGATTTCTTTTAACTTTGAAAACCCATTTTGATCCAATAGTACTTCTACCGGGTGGTAAATTAACGACCTCCCATGTGTTGTTCTTTTCGAGTGCATCTAATTCTTCCGGTATTGACTTCGTCCAATATTTCGCTTCTGTACATGATATCTCTTCCTCATACGTCTCAGGAATGTCAGCTTCAGCAAAATTCGCCTCGTAGTCGTATCGTGCAGGCATTCTGATTTTGTCGCGATTGCGTAACTTATAGTCAGCATTGACTTGACTATTTATTCACTGCAGTGTTGTTGCTTCTTGTTTCTCTAAATCGTCTTCTATGTCTTGAATTCCTTCAGTTCTCTTATTTTCAGATTCAAGATTTTCTGTTTGGTTTTCGTGTTCATTTGATTGAGTACAACCATCATCAGTGTTGTCTTCTATTATTTGTATCTCAACCGTATTTCTTCTTGGAAAACGAACAGCTGCATTTTCGTTGAAAATAACGTTGCGAGAAACTTTGATTTTTCCGGATTCTTCATCATAAAGGCGATAATTCGTAGAATTTCCGTCGTCACTTTGGGTCCAGTTTTGTACGAAGCTCTTTTGGAATATGCATGTACGCCTCACATCCAAAAAATTTTGTATGGTCCAATATAGGCTTTTTACCTGTCCATATTTGGTATGGGGTTGAATCGGGTGCTTGAGTGGTTGGAGTGCGATTTAGAATATACACTGCTGTGTTGATAGCTTCACTCCACAAATTAATTGGAACATCCTTTGCATATATCATCGATCGTGCATTCTCCGCGATAGTTCTCATGTCTCGATCCGCTCTCCCATTCTGTTCGGGTGTATAGGGAGCTGTTGTTTCCAAAGATATTCCATTTTTCGAGAGATACCCCTTGAAAATGTTATTACAGTATTCGGTTCCGTTATCAAAGTGTATAAGACCTTTGGTGGCGACCGGAACTTGTTGCGTGCGTGATTGACAAAATCTTTGAAAGAGTCGAAAGCATCTGATTTATGTTTAATGAAGTAAACGACACGATAACCGGAGTTGTCATTTTTGAAAAGAATACAATATCTCACTCCACTGACTGATGGTTGAGACATGGGACCACATATGTCACTGTGTATAAACCCAACGGGTTTGGTTTTTCTGTTTACTACTGTTTTAAATGGTAACTTGTGAACTTTTCCATAGACGCATGCTTCACAGAAAAATTTGTTGATGTTGTCAATACTGACATTCCTAATGTCTCCCTTAGTTACCATTTCTTTTATCGCTTGCTTGTTAATATGTTCAAGTCTCTCGTGTCATAATTTTGTATCTACACTGGTCGTTGCATTCGCTTCAGAGACTGTGATTGTTCGAAATAACAATCGGTATATATTGTTTGATTCTCGAATTGTGCAGGCTACTATATTGCTGTTTTCGTAAACTTCAGCATGGTTGTCTTCTTTGATAATCTTTATGCGTGATTGACAGTTTGACATTTCAATAATTCAATATTTTGGTTGAAAGTTTGTACCAAAATAGGTTTTAGTAATAAGGAGTTCGTGTAAATTTTTAGATCAATTCGATATTAGAATAGAAGGAGTTGCAGTGGAAGAGAACTGCCAAACAAATTTTCTCAGAAACGGGACAAACGATGTTTTTTTTTTATTATGCTAAATGTGACAGTCCATAAACCTATCTGGTTACAAATTTTGAAGTTAATTGAAGCAAGTGTTGTTGAATGTTATGGATGCTCTCTGAACGAAATAATTTAAATGCTGAATGATTTTCAACAATATTCTAAAGATGTATAATTCAAAGATGAAAAATCGCGAATGCGATTTTGATTGCTGTCCAACACGTCTCAGTTCCAAATAATGTAACATTAATTGTGAATCTGTGATTTGGCAGCTTGTAAAGGTTTTACATTGTAATTAATAACCAATTGTGATACTGGGGTAGAGGCGTTCAAAGCGAGTTAAGAAAACCCGTGACACATTTTAAGGACTGCCCCTGCTGACAATAACGGAACATTTTCTTAAAATATAACTTGTTGTTTTCGTGACGTATAACGGACGCTTTGTGGGAAAAGTGTCGTTCGAGGAGTCGGATAGACCAAAATTTTGAATTTTTTATCAATTTTTGACAGCTTGCTCAACAAAATCATTCATATATCTGAACACTCTCAACATAATAACGTACAAATCATATAGCGTTCTTACCCTTATTGGAGTACTTGAATGTTTAGATTAGAAATTAAGTTTATATATCCATCCGTTCTCAAGTTATTGTGGAAAGGACGGAAGGAAGGGCGACAAACCGAAACCATGCAGCATTTACCTTTTACAAAAATTCTTAAAAACATTCTTTCACTAAAAATGGTGATTACACAAATAGTAATATTTTCCCGGGTAACACTGTGTAAGCCTTGAAACACCCTAAATAACTATTGAAATAATCGTTTTTCCTCGAAAACCAATTTAACGAGGGACATTTGTTCAATACAAATTAATAGAGGTCCGCATTTGATAAGTATTCAATTCTCTTTTCAACAATAGTCAACAAACTTCAAAATGTGAAATAAAAATAAATTATCGAGCTTGTTAGAAAATTTGAGGAAATTATATCAGTCCTTATCTCAGACTTTAGGAAAAATCAACAGTAGGAAGAATAAGCGGATCAAGAATTAATAATGATCCAAATCAAATCGGAGTTTTGAGTCTCCTTCAACTAAACGGTGAACGAAACAGTTTTCGTAAGCTTAGTTGAGGTGAGTCAAGAAGATTGTCTGGAATGAGCGTTCATCGAATATTGCGTAAAGCGAAACTCTGTTCGTACCATGATCATTGGTACAGAAGCTAAAAAATTATCTAGAATGGAAGCACCGAGCAAATTAGAAAGTATGTTCTATTTGATTTGGGTTGTTAATACTCAGAAGTATTGTAAGGACCCTGTCAATGGGTTGTAGAGTTAAATGTATAACAAAAAAATCCACAACAGATTCCACAGGTTAATGAGTACATCGTCGATCTTAGCAACTTAACATGAAACAGTTTTTGCTAGTCTAGGATAATATTTCTCAAAAACTTAAAAATTAGCAGTTTCCAAAAATTGCTTATATGTATAACATCAATATTTAATAAATTTACAGGTTCACAGGTTCATCAGTTCAAGTGGATCTGTTCTTCTCAGTCGCCTAAATCGGGGCTGTTTTAGTATATCCCTGGCCAATTCGTTGGGATGTGCTTCTAATTTTGAGTACTATTTCGAATTGAATTCTTTAATTGTTTCTTTAACGGTTTTAATCCCAAATTCCCAAGGTTGTCATGTATATTACTATTTCGTATGTATCACGGAGAATTGGTAATACTGCGAAGTATTTTTGCAAAACCAAATTTTCGAATTGACTAAATTTTATCAATTGTTGATTTGATTAAATAATCAATTGAATTGATATATATATATATATATATATATATATATATATATATATATATATATATATATATATATATATACACACCAGGGTCCCGCTTTGCGTCTATTCAAAATGCGTCTATTCACTCTTGCGTCGGTATTTTTTGCTTATTTTTTCATACATTTAATGAGAATTCTCTTTGCCATGAGAATATTTATTAAGAATAATAATGCATGTGTTTATCTATTATTTCTCCACGTATGGAACCGAACAGCGACGCAAAGCGGGACCCTGGTGTATATATATATTATATATATATATATATATATATATATATATATATATATATATATATATATATATATATATTTGCTGGTTCAAAAATAACAACAGGTTTATGTTTTATTTCATGTCTTTATTTCAAATTTAGTGTAAATTTTATAGTTAGGTAGGTATAAATTCATTAAAAACCTCAACAAAATCTAAATTTAAGTAGGTGTCCTAGTTAGGTAGGTATATTTAAGTGCCGAAATTAAACAATTTACATTCACATTATGTTTGTCATAAGAACTATCGATAGAATAAAAATATTTTTGAATAAATGTCCATACTAAATGAGACTCTATAGGATATTGTAAATTGAGCACATTAAATGTTTTAAAACAAATATCAACTGCTTCAACAAAAGAGTTCAAAACATATTTGATCCCGTCAAAAAATAATAAAAACTCTTTTGGCTCAAGCGTAGTGCCAATGATTAAAATAAGCGGTTGAATTGGAACCTTGTTCTTGTTTCGCCGTATGATTTCTTCTTCGCATTCTCCTAGGGTATTCCCAACAATGAGAAAGCTTCTCTGCGAGTCGCTAATAGAGAATTTAGTTCTCAATCTTTTGTTGTTAGTGCCTTAAATGGTGGTTGTAGTTGGTACTAGCAAGCTATGCAATAAAAAATATATTGTACAGCTACGACCACCTATAAACAAAAGAAAAAGTTATTAAGTTTATTTTAGTTTAAAAAAATAAAATCAATTAACCTACTTTCAGTAACGTACTGTTTATGTTGAAGGTCGTTTAATAAAGTTTTACTGCTATGATCTTTTATTTTGTCGAGGTATATTGGCATTATTTTAGCTGCGAAAATTTCATAATTTAAAATTAAGCTGGAGGCAGAGGGATACATCTGATTAAAATCAATGTTTATCTGGAAAGGAAAAAGTAAAAAAAAAAAAAATTATTGTAAAATGCATACATAATACTATCTTATAATTAATAAAATGTATTAATAATTAGTTTATTACCAATTTGTAGCCCATTGGTTTCTTATATTGCTTCCATTTGGTCAAAATTTCGTTCGTCGAATTGGCATTTGATATTTCATGCAAACGGTAATTTTTGGTGGCTTCCCAAAGATGCTCCATCTCAGCCCATGAGCAATTATCGAGTAATATAGCCTCGAGCTGCTCGGTAATGTTACTTTCTAGTGGTGCTATTTGTGTTCGATTAAATTTTGAGAAAAAACATAATATTATTCGAATTAACAAAAAAAATTTTCGTTTGGCGTTATATAATGCATATATATTCATAAAATAATAATATATTCATGAAATAATAATAAGACTGACCACGCAGAATAAAAAATAGCAAAAAAAGTCGTTTTACTATTAATAGCAAAACGGTAGTTATATCAAACTACATACACAATAAATTCTTTAAATTCATAATTTCCAATTATAATATTTTAATATTTTGAAAATTTAACTAATGTATTTTAAGAGAATTTTAGCTTTTCGCGACTGATGTTCCTCAAATAGTTACCCATTTTAAATAGGAAGTTTCAAAAACTATTAGATTTTTTTTGTTTTACGTGGTACGTCTCATTATTATTTGGTTTATGATATTACCTAATTGAATATTTTTTGTGAAATTTGAGCAAGGTGATTTTGTTGTGTAGCTTCGTGTTGGAATAATTCCACTAGTTTTAAGTTGCCGGAGGCTATTAAAATATTTATCGTACACCTTGCCTTGTGGCTTCCGGCCTGATTGTTTAGAATAGTAGTACGCCTATCCAAGAAAAGAAATAAGATCATTAATTTGCTGGTATCTTTCTATTGAAAACTTGAGATACATACTATAAATTCTGATGGAAATATTTGAATTATCTTTTCAGATATTTGTTGTGCGATTACGACATTCATTCGAATTCCTTTTTGTAGCATGTACTTTATTACTGCATCGACTATTAACGATCTAGAGCCTTCACTTAATTTTTTAGTTGATTTATATATACTTAAAATTGATCTGCCTTGAACGGGTTTTTCCAATATTTTATGAACATCAATTGTGACGTCATCGCAAGTACTGGAGTTTTCATCTGTTTGATATTTATCGTTTTCAATTTGCAACGGAGCATGCGCTACCTCGGTTGTTTCTAATATTTGGTATGCCTTAATTTTGGATTCAAGAATTACATCCGTTCCTATTTTTAAATTGTACTTGTTGACAAATTTTTGTATGTGTCGGTCGCTCATATTCTGGATGACATTTAAATTAATTAATTCGTCTGAAAATATTTAAAAGATATAGAATTATATAACAGCAAGAACACTATTTTTTGACAATTTACCACAAAATGCTGGAAAGAGAATGCTTAGATTCCATGTTTCCAATAATTCTTTTATGTCACACTTCTCCTTTAGAGTCAATGAACATTCTAGTGTAGATCCCATAGATGCATCGATATGTGGTTGGGTCATTTGATCTGATTCCTTGGTATTCATCGGTACATTATAGTTTTGAATCAAATGATATTCGGTTTCATCTTCCATTGGAAGTAATTGATAAGTTATTACTTGGTCGTTTTCTGTCATTTTGTTCAATCGCGCAATATATTAAGTTAGGTACTAGGTTATTGGTTACTAACTATATTAAATGTTAGGTACTTATTACAGATTTACAAAATGTTACTATTTATAAGAAATAAAATTAAAATAACTTAGATAAGCATTATAAATTACAAATATTCTTTTAATTTAATCATCAGCTTTCCTTTTACAGTACAATGAATGTTGGTAGGCAAGCAATTAAAATCTGTAATTTTAAAGAATAATTTTTCGGCAATAAAAATTTTGGGACTATGTAATTCATATGCATCAAAATGTGAACTAAATGAATTCATTAAAAGCTCATTAACCAGTAGAAATATTTCGGAAGTTTCTTTCAAAACAAATATCTCTTCTATTTCAAATAGGCCTAGTGATGACCTAAACAATGAAAGAATCAACCCATTTTTGTAGTTAGTTCCTTTGAAACTTATGTTGCTTAAAGCAATTTGTTGTTTAATTTTAGTTTTGTTGAATAATAAATTTATATTTTTACTTTCAATGCGGTAATTATCTTTAAATACAAAATTATTTTCATTTGGTGACATTAAAGAGAGCGAGGATTTCAGATTACATTTTTTTGTTAAGCTTAACAAAATATTTTTTCTAGACGCTATGACGTTTGCATAGGCTTTGATTTCTTTATGCTTAGCTTCGAACCTAAAGCACCAAAAATGCCTAGGTGGACCGGAAAATTCTACAACAGTTGGATAGTGCACTAATATACGGTGCTTTGGTTTAAGCGTGTCCGCGAATAGTTCTACATAACTTGTATTATGCTCACATATTAACTGTCGCATTACCGTTATATCATCCTTTGTTAAGCTTCGTCTAAGAAGTAAATCAATTATTTTTAAAAGAAGAAGGTAAAATTGCCAAACAATATCGTTTTCAGGAATCAAATCTCCTATCATGAGTGGAAACAAAAGAATAAAAGTTTTCATCTCACTTGCAGTCATCTTCAATCTACAACGTTTTATATGTTCAATTGTTATTGGTTTCGACAAATTACCTATTTCAATTGAACCATAATTAAACGTTTGTTTTCTAATATTTAATGTTTCTAACGAAAAAAGGGCAAGAACGTGTATATAATAATCAATTATTTTGCAAACATCATAATGGCAAATACCTTCAAACAAATCATGCATAATATCTACAGCAAAGTTTTCAACTACATGAAAGGAACTAATTCTGTTTAAAGGAGAATTTTGATTTATTCCAGATTCTTCAAAATAATTTGTATCAACGTCTACATTATAATTTTGGATATTACGTAAATATTTATTTTCCTGAAGGGCCATATAATGTGTCTCTGTTTTCGGCGCCTTACAGAAGCGACAAAAAAAGGTGCTTGAAAAGGATTTGCTAAAATCACAAATTGAATTTATACCTAAATTATCACCAATGACCAAGCCTAAAATAAATCTAACATTCACTACTCCTCCAACAGTGCTTATAGGAATACCTTTGCATTCCATCTCGCTTATTTCATTTATTAAATGAGCTAAGCAAGCGTCATTTCCAAAGGTTTTTAGATCCTGAGATTTTATAAATCCAGCAACAAAAATATTATCTAATTTAGAAACATTATTAAGTAGAGGAAAACTATAATAAATTCCACAAACTGATTGAGATTGAGTGCCTAGAGGATTATTTATCTGGAAATCATCAGTAAATAAAAAATAAGGAATACAAATCTCACCAGGATATGGAGCAGTTTTTTTCTGCCATAATTTTCCATTAATGAAATTTGAAAGTAATTCTGGATTTTTTTGTATATTTTTCATATTATCCATCATTTCGCTAAGAATATCGCAGTGTTCAAATCTTTTATTGATTTGAAACTTAAGAGGAAGCAAAACGCCTTTCGTACACTGCTCATCATATATAGCCTCACCATTTTGCATTAATACACCCACTGACTCATTTATTAAAAATTGAACTGATTCTTGTAGTAAATTATTTTGTTTTAACCACACGTGTAGCAAATGATCTGTTTTGCAATGCTTAAACGGATTTGATAGTTTTTCAACAAAGTTTACTAAATCGTTCTTGATTTCAACATTCTCAATTCTATTATCTATATATTTTTTTAAATAAGATGTTGCCGGTTGTAAGAAAGTATCAACAATTAGTTTCTGAATATCCTCAACGTTCTTTCGAGTAAAATTATTATTATTATGAAGCAAAAGTGTGAATCTAGCAGCATCTTCGACTAATGAATCAGTTGGAAAAACTAAATTGCTCTGAGATTTACTTTCATTGTTTTGACGCAAAGGAATAGTTGCTTGGATTTCTTCTTTGTTTAAACTTAAAGTGGCCGCTTGATGCATTTTATTAATATGATCCCGAAAGCTTTTAACGTTAGTAAAAGACTTGTTCGCGCATATTCCTTCGCAACATTCATAAACACTGTACCTTGTAAGCGAATGCATGATATTTAAATGAATAATTAACGACTTTAAATTAAAACTATCTAAATTACACAAATAACACTTCAACATATTTACTTTATTATAGATTATTTGTAAAGATAATTAAACAAACAAAATTCGAGATCTTCAAAATGACTAACAAAAATACCTGTAATTTTTTCAAACACAATTACTATTTGCAATATTACAATAAAGCGATATAAGCATAATTATGTTAAAAACTTTTACGTTCTGCCAGCTAATGTTTCACGTTATATATTATATTATGCCTATTTGTGCACTTTTAATTAATAATTATTATATTGGATTTAACCACCTACGTACAATACTTCTGAACTTGCTTTGTTAAACTGTAAACTAAATTCACGTGGAGTCGTAATTTTTTAGGTTATTTTGTCAATTCAATACAAATTTCTTCGATTGTAGTAGTAGCATTGTGTAATTGTACTTTGTTAACTAAATTTCTTCAATTTGACGAAAAAACTATGAAAAGGATACGAAACTGTTCAATTGTTGATTCTTTCATTTGAAGAAATTTCGTTAAATTACCACATTAAGTTAAATATAGTAAAATTGAAGAGGGGTAGTCCATCAATTTGAATAAAATGTTAGTAAAAGTCTTATTTTTCATTATATGTTGATGAATCCTTCTTCAAATGGACATGGTTTATAATTAAATCAACAATTTTTCTATCAAATTAAATAAAATATGTTAATCAAAATTCAACGAAATTGATTATTCAATTTCACCTACGATATTTTTTTGAGTGCATAACTGAATACCATATCTCCATTTGGGTTTGATTATCGCTTTGTACAGTAGAACTTTATTGGCTAATGATAACTGAGATTTTCCTCCCAACAGCCAATACATTCTGGAAAATGTAATTTTTATTTGGTTGCGCTTTGTTTCAATATAATTTTTCCACGTTAACCTTCTATCCGGGTGCAAACCTAAGTATATGGTCTTCGTTTGTTGAGGAATATTTTTATCGTTTAATTTCACCGATAGGATGGCCGTATCATCGGCAACTATTGATATTATTACTTTGTTGATTATAGGTAAATCGGCTGTGTATAACAACCCCCTTTCACAACGGGCCTTTGAAGGAGATAGTTTCAATTTCATTAGTAACATTTTTTTTTCAAATAGCTTTGATATTGTGTGCAGCATGCCTATTGGACGGTATGAAGAGATCTGCGTTTCATTTTTTCCTGGCTTCTGTATCATTATAATCAAATATATCTTCTATTTTTGAGAAATATAACTAGTTCGCATGCTTGCGTTGAATATGAATGTTATTAGTTACAGTAATGAAATCTTGTCATAGTGCCTTTTTCGGGCTTATGGAATTTTTAATTATTTTTTTTAATTTTCTTCCAATTATACTTTATAGGTTTGCAGGATAAACCATGATCCGTTTGCTGGCATAGCACAAAATAATAAGATTCTTCGTGTGGCGCGAACTATGTTGTTAGATGAGCAGCAAATGCATTGGCTTTTATTCATCACTTCTCGCCCAGTTTCCATTTGGTAGTCGTTGAATTTGTTAGCCTTTTTAAATTTTTTGTTACCTTCCACAAAGAGTATGCTGTCCTCTCGGTGGCCGAGGTGGTTTTCTTTTCCTGCAAAATAAATCTTAGGACTTTAGTAACTCGATTTAATTTCCATTTTAATATAACGTTGATTATGATGCTGCCATTGACGGCAAATTTTTCGCTTTTCCTGGATTAGTTCCTATACATATACTATGTGACAGTTTATTAACTTTTTCAGAACTATACATACTTATGACGGGTGTATCCCCTGCAGCTGATAAAGCGATGGTATCTTTTAGATTTTCGGCCACCGCATCAATATCTGCTGATGCGATTAGAAGAATATTAAGTAGACAATTTTGTTCGACTAGCCTCCTATATTGATCCCAATTAGTTCGCTTATTTGTAAGCCGGTTACTATTACCGGTGAGATCATAGCGATCGGTAGCCTTTGGATATTTACGTGGAATGCCCTTACTTACACAAAAGTCAATTAAATCAGGAATTTTCTTTTTATTCGTGGGCCAGATATATGATCCTGGGGCTGTTCCTCGAAAGCTTCCTAAAATTGTTTTCCATTCGGCAATGTTAATCTGGAACCCCAATAGATGCTCGTGAACATTATACACTGTACATCGAGCTTATCAATTCTTCATAGTCCATTCACCAAGTTCATATTGGTTTTGACGAAACGAAAATTGTCAACCGTACTGTATAACATCCTTCCTATATTGCTGTTATCTAATTTTTGTTTAACCGGAACGAGTTTAGTCCTCGTTGCATCAGCTAGCTACGAATTTTTTTGTAAACTAACCTTGCCTGCTTTATTTCGACAGCAATTTATAATTTGTCTCTCACTGTAGTTCCGCTAGTTCGGATGTCAATAAATTAAAAGTCCAGGAGCTTCGGTCTCCAGTGGCTTTATTTAAAATTAATTTGGTCGAGCTGAACATTTGTCTGAAACTAGAGTTTTTACCATTTATGGTTCAGCCAAGTTAAACAAACTTAGGTTGAAAAGTTATACGTGTATGACAAAAGAATAATTGGAAGAAGAAATCAATCTATCACAACGCTTCACCCCAAAAATTTGCTGAAGTGAATATTAATTAATAAATAATTATTATTAAATTAAAGCTTCCTTTGACTCATTTATCATAACATAAATACAATAATCTTTATGCACCACCATAAAACACACCAGGACTATAACCAACCCAAAGTTGATTGTATGTATGTATACCAACATAATAAATTAAAATTAAAAAACGATAAGACGAGCGAGTAGCTAAATACATAAAAATATCAAAATTAAGAGATAAAACCCGAATCGCGTAAAAAAATCGCTCAAAGATGTTTGTAACGCGATAATGCTCGCAATGGTGGGTGGGCTTGCCTGTCTGCGTGTATATACTACATAGCATAAACATGGAGTAATAATGGTTATCTTCTTTTTGATTTTCATTCAATGTTATGTTGTCTTCTTGTTATATATGTTATCTTGATTTTGTTTCATAATTGAAAATTAAATGGAAATATCCGTTTTAACATTTTCATCATGACACGCATATATACTGGGTGGGAATATTGTAAATATGTGCTTTTATATATGGGTTTTTTTGTGTACTGATTTTTTATCAGTAAATAAATAATTTTGTGTTGAGGAACAAAATATAACAAACATACATACCGCACGAGATGTTGTAGATTCCAGACACTCGCTGCTCTTCAAAAAGGTCACATTATTTACAAATTCCACTCAATTATGGGTTTTTTAAAGTTTAGGATTTTTCTTCAAACATTTTTTTGTTTGTAACTTAATTTTTGTCTTTGCGGTGTTAGTTAAGTAAAGTAAAAGTTTGTGTGTCATGAATTCATAATAATGTGGTAATAAAAAATGTTTTCTTTAAATGCAGGCATATTTTTATGCAATAAAACATATTAGTAATAGTATTTCCCAATAGAGAACTATACCATGTCTTTCTGGGTTACCGATCCTTAACCAGACGACAAAATTTTTGCTAGGATTTTTGAAGTATAACGCTTCACACCAAAATTTTAATTATATATCAATATTATTAGTCTAATATGTTGTTGTTGTCAAATCCGCTAAGAGACTTTATTGTTGCCAAAATTATTAAAATTACATGTATTTCGTATTTTTGAGGCTTAGCTTCATTTTTATGCCAACATTTTTGGCCTAAGTTTAACCTAAATATATTTTAAGAGTAGTAAAAAATCTTGCAGCAAAACAAACTACAGTATAATTAAACAAAAGTAATGCTTCAGTAACTCTCTTCTTAGTAAGACGAATCGACACTGCAATCTCTCATCATTCAAAAAAAAAAAAAAAAATCAAATTCAATTCAATTCAATTCAAAAATTCATTTTCCAATCTCTCATCATTCATTAAAAGATATTGGTCGAGACTCAGGCTTCATTAAGTTAAAAGCAGGGTCAAAACGCTTAATAATTAAGCTACTACTTAGCAGTAGGGCCAACCACTCAATCTACACTGTACGCAATACTACTGAGGCCGAAAACAGCCCATAGTGTGGCACCGTCAAGTATAGATCACGCAAATTGACACAATCTACAAAATTGATTGTCGGTGATTGTCGGTTGATAGTGACTGATGGACTGGCAGCTGCGTCTTTATTAGCAAAATAAGTGGTAAGGAACCATAAAACATTACCTGTGGCAGCCCACAAAATTTAAAGGGACATCTGATGACACTGATTTCATCAGTGACCAATGATTTTAAATTTCCTAGCTCCAATCGAATCGTTATTTAGAACAAAATATTTATTCAACATCCGTGGGCAGTAAATCTTCGGTGGGATGATCCATCTCAGGAGCGATGGGCCAAAGAATGGCTAAGCATCTAAGAGGAAATTGAGAATGTCAGCTAAATTTGAATTCCAAGATTCATATAGAGCTTTTATGATGCCAATCAGCAGGCTTACGCAGTAGTCATATTTTTTAGAATAGAATAAGTAAACGGCGAAGTTTCTTGTAAACGAAGGTGGCCCCAATTAAACAAGCAAGCCTGAGCTTTCCTTCTAACAATTTGCTAGATCTAGTAAAGAGAGAAACGCAACAGAAAATCGAGCAAGTTTTTTGTTGCACAGACCCTAAAATTGGAGCTTTTTGGACGTCAACATTGGAGGCATGTACTAACCTAAGAAAACTGAAGGTCTGAACTGAAGTCGCTTAAATTATGGCAGAACGAACTTGATTGGATAGCAAACAGCAGCCTTTATGCACAATTACAATATTGATCCTTCCGAAATCTTAAGAGAATTTTATCGTATATGTGCCTTAATCTCAACAACCTTAGAATATATCTAACTGGGTGAAATGTATTATAATAAAATATTGGAAACCCCTAATTTAAGAGATATTTAAATACTTGTATTGTAATATACAATAATGAATAATGTTATAACACAAAGCATGATGATCTTTGGGCAGGCAGTCAACAAGTACAGAGTTCCAATATACAATAAATAAAGTGGTCGTGTTCAAATCATTTGAGAAGTAATCAAAGTAGATAACAAATTTGGCGACGAGGTAAAGAAAAAATTATTGTTAAAAAAGTGCGTACAGAAACGATATACCGGAGTACATAGTATCGCGTGTGAATGTTATAGAGTGGATACAAATTATAGTGTATTACACAATAAATACGCGTAACGTGTAAGAGTGATAATAAATTAACAGTAATTATAAAAAAACGCGGCAGTAAAGTAACTGCAAATACGTTAAGTGGAAGTGAAAACAAAAGTGTCGATTTTGATCCAGACAAAGCCACGGTAAAACAAGTAATTGAGGAAAGTATCGCGATGATCGGAACGATGGAGCATTTTGTTGTTGATTACGGAAATTTTGTCGACTACGAGGAGCGCATGGCGAATTTCTTGAAGGTCAACCAAATAACGGACGATCAAACAAAAGCGGAGTATTTTATAATTCTTGCTAGACCGGAAATATGTATACCATTATGAAGTCGCTTTCAATTCCTAAGTCCCCAAAGAAATTAAAATATGGTGAAATTGTCCAAATGTTAACGGCTCATTTTGCATCGAAAATTAATAAACGTGTCGAACGGTTCAAGTTCATGCAAGCGGTACAAGAAGATGGTGAAACAATTACCAGTTTCATAGTCAAGCTAAAAAGTTTAGCGCAATCCTGCAAATATGGAAATTATTTGGATAATGCACTATCCGATAAATTTATAGTGGGTTTAAAGTCGAGTTCAATTCAACAAGAGTTATTAAGTAAAGCAGATGAAACTTTTTCGAAGTATTGTGAGTTAGCCCTAAATATGGAAATGTCGGCAAAGGAGACAAAAGCCATTCATAAGTCGTCACAATCACAATTGTCGATCAACAGTTATAGCCAAAGTCAGTCAAAGGTTAGTAAACCAATAAACTATCAACGAAGTAGAAGTCAGTCTAGAAGTCAAGGTCAGTCAAACATTAGGAACAGAAGTCCAAGTCCAAATTCAAGTCGCAGTTCGAGTCATAGTTATAGAGGAAAATCGTATAATAAGCATCTATGTTCAAGATGTGGAGTAAAGAATCATAATCCAAATCAATGTCCAGCTAAACAATGGAGGTCTTTCCAGTGTAATCGGTACGGACATACAGTAGTTGTTTGCAGAAACAAAGTAAAAATTATCAATGCAGTCAAACAAGTTGATCAGCCATGCATAATGCAGTTAAGTGTAGAAGGTAAACTCATGGCTATGCAACTTCCATAGCCTGGCGCATGTGTTACCGTAATTTCAATAGATAAGTACCAGAAATCATTTAGTCATTTAGAAATTCAAGATTATAATAATAAATTTACTACTGTTACAGGTGAATCAATTAAAATTCTTGGGAAAATAAACGTAACGGTCGAGCATATTGATGAGAAGTACAAACTGGAATTGGTCGTGATAGATACAATAAAAGATTTTAATCCATTAATTGGACGGTCTTGGTTGAATGTTTTAAAACCGGAATGGAAACAATTTTTTGAGGAGTCAAGCTTTCGGACACAAACGGTAAATACAATTACGAACCATTTAAATAAAAATATTTTTTTGCAATATCCAAATATTATACCTAATCCCGAGTATGACCATCCGATTGAGAAATATAGCGTAGAGATTTTATTGGAAGAGGAAGTCAAGCCTATATTCCATTGTGCCTATTCAGTACCATTTAAGATTAGAGTAGAAGTCGAAAAAGAACTAGAACGGTTATTAAAAAAGAACATCATTGAACCTGTTAAATATGCTAAGTGGGCAAGTCCAATAGTTGTGGTAGTGAAACCTAATAAATCTGTTCGCATTTGTGTCGATTTTAAAATGACCATAAATAAGTTCTTAAAGTCTGAGCATTATCCAAGAATTGATGAGCAATTCCAAGGATTGATGACATATTTGCTAGTTTAGCTAAATGTACTCATTTCTGTGTGATTGATCTAAGTGGAGCCTACCCACAACTTATAGTGTCAGAATCTTCTCGTGAATTACTAACAATAAACACGCATAAAGGGTTGTTCCGTTATACTCGTTTACCTTTTGGTCTAAAAACTGCTCCAGCTATCTTCCAGTCAATTATGGATCAAATTTTATCAGGTCTTAATAATGTGTCTTGCTATCTTGATGATATTTTAATTGGTGGTAAAACCAAGCATGATTGCGAATCTAATCTTCACAAAGTCTTAAGTCGTTTGAACGAATACAAAGTAAAAATAAATTTAGAAAAATCTAAAGTATTAGAGAAAAAAGTTAGTTATCTAGGTCATGTAATTTCAGAGCAAGGCATTAGTCCAAACCCCGAAAAAATTACAGCTATAGTTAACGCTTCGATTCCTAAGTCTATAAGTCAGTTACAAGCATATCTTGGGTTACTAAACTATTATGGAAGATTTATTCCTAACTTATCTATAGAGTTGCGTGTTTTATATCACTTATTGAAAAAGGATGTAAAATTCGAATGGACCGATTCTAGTCAAAAATGTTTCGAATATTCAAAACAATTAATCCTCCGTAATAATTTGATAGAAATGTATGATCCTGAAAAACCCATAGTCATAGCAGCAGATGCAAGTCCATACGGAGTGGGGGCAGTTGTACGAGAATGGTCCTCCATTTGGTTCAAGGGAATTTACAGATTTTGCAAGAAAACATAACATCTGTTTATTGAAGTCTCCTCCTTATAATCCGCAATCGAATGGTCTCGCCGAACGTAATGTACAGTCAGCTAAAAAGGTATTGTACAAAACATTGTTGGATCCAGAATTGAAAAATTTAACTATCGAACAAAGTATTGACCAATTTTTATTGCATCATCGTAATACACCATCCATGAGTACATCTAAAAGTCCGTCGGAATTAATTTTTGCATTTAAACCAAGAATATTAATTGATTTACTTCACAGGAAAAAAGTTGTTAGTTTTGATTTAAATTGTAAAAATTAAAAAAAATCACAAAATTGTAAAAATAATAATATGTTGAATTATAAGTTAGGTAAAGCATATTATAAAAATTTTAAAAAAGGAGAGAAAGAAATGTGCTTAAGCGAATTTGGTAATTATCTAAAATGGATACCGGCACGCGTTGTAAAGAAAGTTAGTGCGGTAACCTACATCATACAGTTAACTAACTCAATCAGGTTTTGTCATCAAAATAAACTACGGCTGTCTACACTACAGGACAAATATCACCCTGGAAACCCAATTATTGATACAAGCCATTACAAAAATATTAAGGAGAATGAGACGGAGTCTCATGTTTCAGTACCCGAACAGCATAGCAAAAGGCGATCGTTAAGTGATTCGGCAATTACAATAAGAAGATCAGGTCGAGAAAGAAGAAGTCCACAAAGATTGATGTATAAATAAAATTATAGCTAATTGAAATTAATTGTAAGTAACAATCTATTTAAAAACGGGGAAAGTTGAAATGTATTATAATAAAATATTGGAAACCCCTAATTTAAGAGATATTTAAATACTTGTATTGTAATATAAAATAATGAATAATGTTATAACACAAAGCATGATGATCTTTGGGCAGGCAGTCAACAAGTACAGACTTCCAATATACAATAAATAAATTGTCATAAATAAAGTGGTCGTGTTGAAATCATTTGAGAAGTAATCAAAGTACATAACACTGGGGAAGAAATGTTCAACGTAGTTATTTAATTTACAAACACCAGCAGAATAAATATTATTCAAGTGAAATTGAAACACTGAATTCGAGAAAGTAGTAGTAATATGATCTCATTCGCGTAGGAGGGTGGTTAGAAAATAGTTTATTATCATTTTCTACCAAATATCCAATAATTCTGCATTATATATAACATTGCTGTTCCTCGAAGATATACGTACACAAAAACAACATGTATGCAAGAGCATTGGTGTGTCTATGAATAGCAAGGCTACACAACACGTTTGGAGTCCTGGTGGCAAAAGGAAGGTAGGGGTGGTGGGGAAAACGAAGACGGTACCAACGCGAAGGGCATCTGTACAGTGCAATCCAAGATATTCTGAAACAGTTTTTGAAAGGGAGGAGGATGTCGTCGTGATCGTAGCCCTTGAAGAAGGGAAGAGACCCATTTGTCTACTAAACTACGAATATTTGGAGGACAGGCGGAAAAAACACAAGCAAACTTAGCCTGAAACAAAGCCATTCAGAAATTATTACATTTGTGATTACGAGATTTGACAGACGAGCAATATGCAATAATTAGATTTTACTGCGCTGAAAAACGGCAAATGTGTCACGTAAGTGGTAATATTAATTCGTGCTTACGCAAGAAAATTACGCACTTTCCCAATTTTTGGCTGAAAAGTCCAGAAATGTGATCTGTAGTTTTATTGGGCTCAAACTGTTCATAGCTAATAATTCCTGATCAATTATAAGCATTATTATTAAAAATCAGGATCGATTCGAGCGGTTTTCTGAGCGATATTCGGTGTAAACAGCGATAATCTGATTAAATCTCTTATTTTGAGGATTCATTCTGCTTAGACATATTGGACAGTTATGGGATGAAACTTCTTCTGTACACTGACTAATATTCGAAAATCTGAACTCCGCTAATCTTAATAAATTAACCAGGAGGTAATTGCGCTCTTCTTAAACTATTGTTTCACATTTCTGGCTATGGACGGTTAGACTAGGAACGCTTTTGAACACATATCCTGCTACGTCTTGAATATTGCATTCACAGTTTTTTTGTACGCCGAAGATGTCAATCAAGACTTCTTTTCTAATACTGTAAGCCATTGTCAATTCATTTTTTAAAATATTTTGTATAATTGTTTTGATTCTTCCCTCTACAATAGTAATGTTGCTTATGCCAAAACTGTTAATTGCTGCTGCGACGGTCTGAACTAGTGAGTCAAAAGCACAAGTGTTTGAATAGTAGTCACCAGTGTTGTGCAATTACGCGTAAAAAATAATTTTTTACATTCATTACGTAAAAAATTGTAAAATACGGTAAAAATTGTAATTAATGTAAAATATTGTAATAAATGTAAAAAATATTAAAAGTGATGCCATCTAAAAGAATTAAGAATTACTAGTACCACTCACATACTCAAACCACTCTAAAAATTTTCAATAGATTTTAACGAAAATTAAAATAATCAATCATCATTTAATCAAAATAAAATAACATTGCAAAATTTATAATTATTAATTAATTAAATTATCATAATGAATATTGCGTATGTTCAACAAACCAACATGAATAATCAGTCACATTGATTAAACTAATTTCACCACTGTTGGGCATATTCGTATACAATTCCATTTTTATCATTTTTCAAATCAAAAATAAGATTCCTTTAATAGAAATATGCACATAAAATCATTGACTAATGATTTGATTAGTTAATTATGCTTTACCAGATAATAATTTTTGTAGTAGCTAGGTATATATTCACGCTAGAATTTATCGCAATGCCATCTGTAATTAGTTTTAGCAAATAAAACAAAAAATATTTTTAAGAGTGCAATTACTGTTTACTAAACCCGCCGCAATTTTTGTGTATATTGACATAAATTCGCCCGCTTCTGCTCAAAAGTATTTCGGATAATGTAAATTATTTCATAGAAATACGGGCATTATATTATGTTGGCCGCAAGACATAACGATATTGTGCAATTGTACGATTGCAAGTGTTTCGTGCATTTTTGCTTGATTTGGCCCACTGATATAAAGTACCTGGATATAGCATCAGAAAATTTTAATACCAAATCAAGCAATATGAAATTGTAGAAGTTTTTAATAAGACCATCTCGTTCATTTTTATATACTCCTCTGCCTTTAATGAGACACAAGTTGTATAGAACCGTACTCAAATAAATAGAATGTCGAAAATTATTCGAAAATGAATGTTTTAACATAAAACTTACATAAAACTTAAAAAATGTTTTTAAAATATTAACAATAGTTAATTAGTTTTAATCCTATCACGTTTTATTACCTATTTATAAAAAATATTAACATTATTTCTCAATAATTAACCCTTAGTATTTTAAATACACACCTGGATGTACAAACAAAATGGCAAAAAATTTCGAAATTAAATGTCACAACAATAAACAAAAATTTAATGAAACGCAGTGTTTGTTTATTAGTTAATTAGTTTGTTTATTTAAAATAAGTGAAAAATACGCCAATGAACCTGGTTGGGAATTATTATATTCTAGCAAATTCACGGATGCTAGTATTATCGCTGTAAAGATGCTGTTAACCTTTTATTACATAAGTTGATTGAAGGTTGCAAGATCAGCTGTTGATTTTAGATAAGTATAAGTTATGTGGAGTATTAAATTAAGAATTAATTCTTTGCGTTTTATTTATCTTTTTTAGGAATCGGATTACGGCCCATCCTACAGTTGTAACAATAAGGGTTTCTGTGCATTAATCGTATGTCGAACTCCAGATTTTCAATTAAACAGTTTTTAAACGACTTAACGTTTCTTAACCGATTGAAGAGAAATTTAGTATGCAAGTTTATATTGGGCCACAAATAGCGTGTACCGAATTTCAATATTATAACGTATCTTATTCCGATTATACGGCTGTCTGTATATTCCCGTAGTGTTCAGTATGAGAAAATAAACGTTTCTTCTACAACTTCCCGTGTTTCTTAACCGATTGAAGTGAAAATTAGTATGCAAGTTGATAATGGCCCACAAATAGCACGTACCGAATTTCAATATTATAACGTATCCCGTTCCGATTAAACGGCTGTCTATATATTCCCGTAGTGTTTAGTACGAGAAAATAAACGTTTCTTCTACAACTTCCCGTGTTTGTTAACCGATTGAAGTGAAATTTAGTATGCAAGTTTATATTGGCCCACAAATAGCGTGTACCGAATTTCAATATTATAACGTATCCCGTTCCGATTATACGGCTGTCTATATATTCCCGTAGTGTTTAGTACGAGAAAATAAACGTTTCTTCTACAACTTCCCGTATTTCTTAACCGATTGAAGTGAAATTTAGTATGCAAGTTGATAATAGCCCACAAATAGCGGGTAACGAATTTCAATATTATAACGTATCCCGTTCCGATTAAACGGCTGTCTATATATTCCCGTAGTGTTTAGTATGAGAAAATAAACGTTTCTTCTACAACTTCCCGTGTTTGTTAACCGATTGAAGTGAAATTTAGTATGCAAGTTAA
Organism: Tipula vernalis; assembly: GCA_958295665.1. Lineage (NCBI taxonomy): Eukaryota > Metazoa > Arthropoda > Insecta > Diptera > Tipulidae > Tipula > Tipula vernalis. The sequence continues at coordinate 342,936,237 of OY282559.1, forward strand.
TAATGGCCCACAAATAGCATTTACCGAATTTCAATATTATAACGTATCCCGTTCCGATTAAACGGCTGTCTATATATTCCCGTAGTGTTTAGTATGAGAAAATAAACGTTTCTTTTACAACTTCCCGTGTTTCTTAACCGATTGAAGTGAAATTTAGTATGCAAGTTTATATTGGCCCACAAACAGCGTGTACCGAATTTCAATATTATAACGTATCCCGTTTCGATTATGCGGCTGTCTATATATTCCCGTAGTGTTTAGTATGAGAAAATAAACGTTTCTTCTACAACTTCCCGTGTTTGTTAACCGATTGAAGTGAAATTTAGTATGCAAGTTGATAATGGCCCACAAACAGCATGTACCGAATTTCAATATTATAACGTATCCCGTTCCGATTAAACGGCTGTCTATATATTCCCGTAGTGTTTAGTACGAGAAAATAAACGTTTCTTCTACAACTTCCCGTGTTTCTTAATCGATTGAAGTGAAATTTAGTATGCAAGTTTATATTGGCCCACAAATAGCATGTACCAAATTTCAATATTATAACGTATCCCGTTCTGATTAAACGGCTGTCTATATATTCCCGTAGTGTTTAGTATGAGAAAACGTTTCTTCTACAACTTCCCGTGTTTGTTAACCGATTGAAGTGAAATTTAGTATGCAAGTTTATATTGGCCCACAAATAGCATGTACCGAATTTCAATATTATAACGTATCCCATTCCGATTATACGGCTGTCTATATATTCCCGTAGTGTTTAGTATGAGAAAATAAACTTTTCTTTTACATCTTCCCGTGTTTCTGAACCGATTGAAGTGAAATTTAGTATGCAAGTTTATATTGGCCCACAAACAGCATGTACCGAATTTCAATATTATAACGTATCCCATTCCGATTATACGGCTGTCTGTATATTCCCGTAGTGTTTAGTAGGAGAAAATAAACGTTTCTTCTACAACTTCCCGTGTTTCGTAACCGATTGAAGTGAAATTTAGTATGCAAGTTTATATTAGCCCACAAATAGCGTGTACCAAATTTCAATATTATAACGTATCCCGTTGTAGAAGAAAAGTTGTAGAAGAAACATTTATTTTCTCATACTAAACACTACGGTAATATAAAGCCAGCCGTATAATCGGAACGGGATACGTTATAATATTGTTATTCGGTACGCGCTATTTGTGGGCCAATATAAACTTGCATACTAAATTTCACTTCAATCGGTTAACAAACACGGGAAGTTGTAGAAGAAACGTTTATTTTCTCATATTAAATACTACGGGAATATACAGACAGCCGTATAATCGGAACGGGATAACATATTATAATATTGAAATTCGGTACCCGCTATTTATGGGCCAATGTCAACTTGCATACTAAATTTCACTTCAATCAGTTAAGAAACGCGGGAAGTTGTAGAAGAAACGTTTATTTTCTCATACTAAACACTACGGGAATATATAGACAGCCGTATAATCGGAACGGGATATGTTATAATATTGAAATTTGGTACACGCTATTTGTGGGCCAATATAAACTTGCATACTAAATTTCACTTCAATCGGTTAAGAAACACGGGAAGTTGTAGAAGAAACGTTTTCTCCTACTTAACACTACGGGAATATATAGACAGCCGTATAGTCGGAACGGGATACGTTATAATATTGAAATTCGGTACACGCTATTTGTGGGCCGATATAAACTAGCATACTAAATTTTACTTCAATCGGTTAACAAACACGGGAAGTTGTAGAAGAAACGTTTATTTTCTCATACTAAATACTACGGGAATATACAGAGAACCGTATAATCGGAATAGGATATGTTATAATATTGAAATTCGGTACACGCTATTTGTGACCGAATTAATTTGTGCGATTGCTTTCAAAGAACCGTACCAAAAACCAACTGGTTACCACTGTTATGATTGCATTTCGCTGCCCCTGCCATGATATTATTGTAACAAAGTTGAGCCTTGATAAAGAATGATGCGTGATCCAATTAAATTACTTATCGTTTTCGAGAACGTAGCTGTTAGAATACCAATTGCAAAATGGTGGCCATATATTTATAGGCATTAGGAATCGATTACTTCTGGCAAGCTCGCTAGGACTTGGAGTAGTTGCCGTAATTAATATTAACTGTGAATGCTATAGATAGATAGTTTTAATATTTTAGAAAATAAATTTTTTTGACAATCTAACATAATTGCGGTGGTGAAAGTTAAAAGTAAAACATACACAGTCAAATTTAATAAATCAAATAGTATGATACCTACGTGTGAGATAGCGCAGAATAAATTATAATTATTTGAACCATGTATTCGTATGTAAATAGAGAAATTATTTTTTTAATAACATTTTCGAAGATACAATTTTAATACATAAAAAACAGAATAAATTATTCCGTTTTTTGTTAAATAAAATGCGTTTGGTCAGCATATTTTAAACATTTTATTTAAAACACATAGTACGATCTACATTCAAATTAATTTCAATAGATAGAGCTGTGAAATGGTTGTAATATAGACATACAATTTTTTAATTCTTCTCTTTTCATTTAAATGTCACATTTCGCACAGATGTCGCTAATTATTTACAATTTTTTACTTTGTAACGTAAAAAATTTCAGGTAAAAAATACAATTATTTACACGTAAATAATAGTGTAAATTACGCAATGTAATTTACGTGCACAACACTGGTAGTCACAAATCTTAGTTCTATTTTGTAATACAGGTAATGAATTACTAGGCAATTTGCTTTGAATTAAAGGCAATAATCGCTTTTATTTCATTTTAAGTGGCTGTTTTGGTGTGCTGAATTCATCCTCGATTTTCGAATTGCTGCTTAACTTAGCTCATTTCTCTAATTTTATGCAAATTAAAAGACGATGTCGAATTAGTTTTGCGAGTTATTACGTCTTTATTTTTCCGTTTCCACACTGATTGATTTAATTGTGTGTCGTGAATGGATGGTGTAGTATTACACAACTTTATATTACTGTCAGGCTACCCCGATGTGTAGCTATATTTCTTTGAAGGATGCATGATGGGCTCATTTGTAGAATACACATCGAATACTCCGTGGAATATTAGGCCGTGGAGTGATGGGCTCATTTGTAGAATACACATCGAATACTCCGTGGAATATTATTATTTTTATTAGGCACCTGGTTATTTATGTTAGATGCTCGGTTATAATAGATATATACAAATAGGAAACTAGTTCCCGCTTTTCGGGCAAAAAAATTTGTTCCCAAATATTATCTGAAATATTTAAGGTAAAGTCACATTTTCTTTCACAATTTTTTAATTTTTCGACATTTTTTATTATTGGAGTTAAACCTGTTCCCTTACCATTAATATTTGTTTCAATATCTCCTCGGTGACTACATTCATGCAAATTAAGAGTTACAGAATATTCAATTAAAATCGGTGTCTCACTGCTCAAAGATATCTCACTTAACCCAAAGCTTGCAGAATGTTCATTAAGGTCAATACCAACACATAAATTAGGTTTACCGCAGAATCGTCAATACGCGTTTCCTTGAAATTTCTATTCATTTCTTCGGTAAGAGGATATCCAACAGCAGCGCCTTTGGATGTTATTTGTATTACATCATCGTTACCTTCTTTATAGTTTAAAGCAGTGTTACTTTTAGTATGTCTCCGATAAACAGAACACAACTGAACTCGATTAGAAAAATTGTTCACGACGTTAATTAATTTGCATAATCGAGACATATCTTCACTTCCAAAGCACATTTTACCACTTCTATCGAAATCCCACTTTTCCTTTTTTTTTAAAATTAATTCGACGATTAGTTTTTATTTTATTTTCCATATTAAAAAAAAGAATTAATAAGTAAATTGTAAATAAGGGTTGTCCTAATGAAAGTAGTGGTCAAATATTATATTATACGGAAAACCTACCAAAATTAATTTTATGGGTGATAAAACATGTCCAAATTTGAAAGCCGAGGTCGAAAATAAATCAAAGCGCACTATAATAAATCAGAAGAAAGGGATGTCCGGAATCGGATTTTAAAAAAACTGTTCTATTAGATATTAAATACCCCAAAAAAAACGCAAACTCTGCTAATAATACAAATAAAATATAAAAGGAATCACAAGAAAATGTTTTGAGTATTTTAAAAATTCATAGCTTAAGTAAACATTATTCGAAGCAGGAAGAGAAAATATTTCAAATAACCATCGATTATATGGAATATCCGCTATATGTAAATGGACCTAAAAATCACACTTATCGCCATCCCATCATTATAGAGGTATTACATATACGTTGTGGATGAATATTGAATTCTAGTGGTATACCTCGCTATACAGAGCAACCCCTGTGAATAACGGTACAAAATTATAAATAAAGTGTCTTTTTCATCGATTATATAGAATATTGGCTTTATGTAAATGGGCCGAAAAATCACCCTTATCGCCATTGCATCGGTTCATGGGTATGATATATACCTTGGGGATGGATATTGCATTCTAGTAGCGTACCTCGCTATACAGAGCAACCTCTGTGAATAGCGGTACAAAATTACCAAAATAGTATTTTTTCTATCGATTATATGGAATATCGGCTGTAGGGAAGTTGGTCTGACATTCACCCTTATCGCCATCGTAACAGGTTCATGAAATATGCGTTGAGGATGGATATTGCAAATGTAGTGGGATATCTCGCTACCCAGAGCAACATCTATGAATAACGGTACAAACTTAGCAATACACAGTTTTTTCTATCGTTTATATGGAATATCGGCTATATGGAAGGAACCGTACCAAACCTTGTAAAACAGGATGGAATTATATGGTTCTTTTTCAACCAATTTTGATGATCGTTGACGGTTTTATATGATCTTCTAAATTTGGCCAATTTGGATGGGATTTGGCCTTAATCGATTTCAATGAAATTTGACATGTGCGGTGAAATTCGGATTGCAAAATAATTATTGGATAGAGTGCTGCGATATGACCAAGTATGATAAAACCTTGCAATACCTTAACTCGTTATAATGAAATTAGACATGCCGATTCGAGGTAAGAACATTTGGGTCTTAGAATATATGTAGAAGCTTGAACATTTGCTGAAAATCTCAGTTGTTAGTGTTTTCGAAAAAAGAAACGATGTGGCCGGACCCCGGGCACAAGAGGTTCGTCTAAATAAACAGTACAAAGAAATAGATGGTTTATAATTAAGCCACAAACCCTTTACGTCGAGGTCCGACCCTTTTTGAAAAGAAGATTGGCCAATTTTCAGCGTTCTTGCCTTCATAATAGGCAAACGACTAATTATGACTTAATTTTTTTTCGGCTGGGATAACACGATCTGCATTACCGATTATAGAATGATAAAAGCAAATGAAAATTACGAAGGTATTTTTTTTTATTACCATCTCATCGAACGGGAGTCGTATATCTAGAGAATAGAGTTAAATATTTGGCTACCCAATTTCGGCTAGCTAAATATTTAACTGAGGGACAAATAAGTATATAAAAAAACCCTGTTAAAGTAATAAAATGTCGGTAATCCAGAAAACGTTTTGACTATCTCAGCCGAAAGTTATCAGCCGATATATTTCACATGAAACATATTGTGACGGTGACACCTAGTGTGTAATAGAAGAAGTTAATTGAATAGCTCAATGTTTAACTGTACTAAAATGGAATTTTCCATGATAAAAATTGTTACGTAATGTTTCTACGCTATTCTAACTGGAAAAATCATGAGCTTTCTAGAAGTTTGGTTTATGTATATAAAAAGGCGAACGAAGTTGAATTGGATCAGTAGTATTTGGAAAGCGACAGTGTGAAGATTAAAAAGTAATTAAAAAGTGATTTAAAAAGTTTTGTGGTGCGAAATAAAAAATTATAAGTGAATAGTAAAATTGTGTAAAAATTATTTAAAGTGATTTTGTGAATTTTTTTTTTATTGTTAAACTGTGTTGTAATAAATTTTGTGACATAAATAAGAATTTATCGGAGATAAATTAAATTGATTTTGTATTATTTACAATCCAGTGATACGAACCTTGAGTGACAAGGCAAAAACGTAACAATATTTCATATAAAATGAAAAATGGTCAAAATAACCTAAAAACTGCTATTTCTGAGATTTTATGACTCATTTTACGCTCATTTTAAAATTCAGTAAGACGTTAAGTTTCAATAACACGTTAAGTGGGTCAATTAATGTGTCTACCGAGTAGTAGTCTCTAGAAAAATTAGAAGGCCAAGTTTCATGTGGAGAGCCGGGGAAAATTCGTTTGATTGAAAGGCCCATAAACAATTTCAAAAATTTGTGTAAATTCAACCTTTAAAGTGTCATGCCTCGAAAATGTTTCAATTAGTGTGCCTAGTCAACAGTTATCCGCAGAAAAATTATCAGGCCAAGCTTCCTGTGGGGAGACCAACAAAATTCGTTTGAATGGAAGGCCGATATAAAATTTAAATTTTTTTTTAAATTCATCCTTTAAAGTGTCATATTTGGAAAGTATTTCAATTAGTGTGTTATCCCTAGAAAAATTATCCGCTCAAGTTTCATACGGAAAGCTCGGAAAATTTGTCTAAATGAAAGGCCTATTTAATAATCAAAAATTTGTATAAATTCAACCTTTAAAGTGTCATGTCTGGAAAGTGTTTCAATTAGTGTGGCCTACCAACAGTTATCCTTAGAAAAATGATCAAGTCAAGTTTCACGTGAGGAGCCCGGAAAAACTGGTTTGAATGGAAGGATTCCGAAAAAATTGAATTATTTTTTTTTTTTATTCTTTTATGATTATATCAGTATATACAAGAAAAAATGTGGATTGGGAACCGCCAAATTAATGGGTACCCCTTTGTTAGTGTTGCTTGCAACAAGCATCATCGAATATGTTCTTTCGTTACCAAATAAACCACCCTACGCATCAAGGGTTATTAATAATATGCAATAGTTGAATGAAACAGGTCATAAATGAATAAAACCAAAATATTGTAAACGTGAAAAATAATGTATGATAAAGAAAATAGACGAAGGTACAGCTGGCCAAACAAATTTAAAACATAAAATTGAGGACTAAGCCGAGAAGATCGGTGCAAACTTAAAGAGATGGATTTTTATTACTGAAAATATTCGTCTGAAATGAAGTTAGTCCCTCGAGCCTCACAACAAAGAAATAAACAAACAATAAAGACTACATAATACAGAATTGCGGAAAATATGTTGGTAATTAAACAAAAGTCATAATCTTAACAAAAGTGTTTGTAAAGTTTTACCTTCCAGTGGTTTCTAATTGTAATAAATATAGAAGATGTTCAGCAATCTTTTAATCTTTACTCATTTTTGTTTGTGTTCTATACAGTTGGTAGAAAATGCCAAAAATATGCTTTATAGAGCGATAATTCTATATTCTATTGTGCCCTCAATTGTATACTTCTTAATCACCAATGTTGCAATAATAAAACACAAGATTTTGAATGTATTTAAAAATAATTTGACAATAATGAATTATATTGGAGAAATATCTGATTCTAAAATTAATTAAACTATAGGCCACAAAAACGAATAACTCAACTCTAGATGTGTGTAATGTCATTTACTTTTGCAGTCTACCATTATTTTTAAACATTTATAACCTGCTACATATATTGAAATACATCTCTCATACAGAACACCACATAAAAATGTATCTAATGAATATCTTCACAATACACTGTAACACAATTCATGTACAACAACAAATTCTCAATATTCTCTAAATCTATAGAATTGGATTCTAAAAACCAAACGATAAAATCATCCTGCTATGTGTAAAACGAAAAGAAAATTTATCCAGACTCTATAAATTCCGTAAATATCTCCTTATGTTGTACTCGTTTATGTGAAATGAAGAAAATTTTTCTCCTTTTTTTTTTTTTTTGGGTAAAAAAGGGTGTTGTTGTCACTTTGTGGTGTAACAAAAATATGCTGCTAACCTATTTATATTATTATAAACAAAACATAAACAAAATAAGCAATCTGTTACTAATTTCGGCATCCCTTTTAATTTGTCTGCGTCTCATTATTCTAAGGATTTAAGACGATGGCAAATTATGTAAATAACAAAAAAAAGAAACTCAACCAAAATATTTTTCGGTCGGTTGGGTCATTTTGATCACCACTCTCATACCTTTACGCTAAGCTTACAATTTCATTGTACTTTTAATAGCTGTCACAGTTTAAATCTATCCTTTATTACGTTGGTATATTGTTGTTGTTCTATATGTTTATGTGTGCTGTTGTCTGTATAATTTAAAGCCATGGCAAAAATTTAATTTTGGTTCGAAGAAATTGTAAAGAACATCGTCTAGAATCTACATTGTGTTCGTTTCTTAAACTTACATAATAATAATATACGTTTGTGATGTTCAGATCCGACTGAAATTTATTTACGTCATTTTATGTCGTTATATATTAAATTATATTCACTCTGTCGTCGTCTTCATTGGTTATTATTATATTTGCGCTTAAAAGTTGTAAATTGTCTGCGACATAAGTATAAAACATTTTATAATAAAATATTTTGTAATGATTTCTAAGGAATATTAAAAAAAAAAAAAAAATATTGATTTTCAATTTGATGTCGCAGATTGTGTACGCGAAGCATATATGCGAAAAAAATATAATTAAGAAGGTGATAAACTGTAAAATATACAGCAGAAAGAAAGTAAATCAAATTCCATATTTTAAGCTTAATTCAGTTAAACGAAAATTTAATCCGCTTAAAATAATGAAATTTATCTATATTGTCAAACTTAAAAAGTTGAAAAAAAAAATATTCAAGACTTTTTATTATGGACACCTCTCTAACTTGAAAGTATGTGTGTACCGAAAAATACCATGTTTGGTGACCTTTGACCAAATGGGTCACCAGTTTTTAGATATTTTTTGGAATCTGAATATTTTAAACAAAAATATCAAGAAAATTCATTCGAATTTTTCTCAGGACAATTTTATTGTGAATATAATTTTTTTAAATCCTTTGACGCCTTTTGTATTTATAATACAAACATAAACAAATTCCTATTATAAAACAGATGTCCTTCGAAACAGGAGTGAAACCTTAAAATTAGTATTAAAATTAATATAAAAAAATTGTAACGGGCCGAGGTAACTTTTCCAACAGAGCGACGTACTTCTTGTTTATATTGTATTGTCTGAATGGGCCAGAACGATGAATGTCGGAAGACCGAATGTCGTATGGCCGAATGGGTCGAAGACCGAATGTCTAATGGCCGATTGGCTCGAAAGGCCGAAAGTGTTGAAAGGCTTAATGTCAAAAGGCCGAATGAGTCTAAAGGCCGAATGTCGAAAGGCCGAATGTCGAAAGGCCGAATGGCAATAGCTCGAATGGCGGAACTTGTGCAAATGCCGATTGATCAGGCTGCTTTACCATCATTGGTGTTATTATTAATCCGCTGTTTTTCGATAATTATACACAGCTGCTTTTCTACAAATATCCAGCTATTTTGCGACAATTGTACCGCTAGTATGCGATCAAATAAATATAAAGCTATTTTGCGGCAACTACACCGTTACTCTTCGATCAAATACACAGTCGCTCTTCGATCAACTAACCAGCTGTTCGTCGACAATTATACCGTTACTCTTCAATAAATTACACAGCTGTTCTTCAACAATTACATCGCTATTCTTCGATAAGCATACAACTGTTCTTCAACATTTTGCACAGGCTGTTTATTTTCGACATTCTTCGAGTGGTTTTATGCACGTTCATTTTTCAACATTCGCCAACGTCATTATAAGTATCATGGAGGAAAGCTCACGGACGAGCTACTTGGTGGAGTTGTTATCAGTGCTGAGGGCACATTTGGAGTATCTCCAAGGTCGTGTCGATGGTTGTCAGACCATTGAGAGCCTTGAAATATTGTGTGGCACTATCGAAGTGCGTGCGGTCGGTGTGTGATAAGTGTCATTCGGTGCGACTGGAGGTAGAGTCGTTAGGCGAGAACATGGTTGGTAAAAACGATAAGATTGAGTATTTCGGAGATAGGCTGCAGGTTTTGATTTCATGTAGGATAACCAGATTCAAGGAGTCCAAAACATGTATGTAAGTACTGCATGGGTGCACATTCGCTCGTGAGTTGCCCATCGTTCAATGTAGCTGAGGTGATACCAGATGCGTTATAGGTTTGCTCGGCGCCATCATTTGTGTACCAATTGCCTCGTCGCTAATCACTATGTATGACATTGCACCAGACCACCTTGTGTATTGTGTTCTTTAAAACACAATGTAAGACTGCACTACAGAGAACATCATTCAAAGCTACACTAGTTCCTAGTTCACTAATATTTTTTATATTATAAATTATTATTCAGTTTCACATATAATGTTGCTTAGTTCAATAATTTATGTTCACATTTATCAAATGTTTCTATTTTCATTAATTATATTCAAATTTATTAATTATTAATAAAGCTTAACTATTTTGTGATTTTAAACCATATTGAGATTGGCAATTATTATTTTAAAATCGAACCTAGTTTCGGAATTTATGTATTATTATTATTTTTGTACGTCTCAATAATTGGATTAAGTCGTCAATAATTAGTGAGTTTCACCCACATAAATAATTGCTTAAGTTCAAATCAGTCACATACACTTGGAAATTATTATTATAAATTATGTGTCACTTCAAACAACTGATTTGAATTTAGCAATTGTCATTGGGTTCTAAGGTTAGTATCTAAGTTTAAATTTATCAACTATGTATTATTTAGTTATAATGATTTTTGGTTACAATTCTGCAATAATTATTGAATTACAATCATATGGTACTTCTTATTTCAACAAATAACATCCAATTTATTAATTAAGTTTGCATTTTTTTGGTATTAGTATCAGTCAATTAGGGACTGTCAAATTAGTAAATTATTATTGAATTTCGGGGTCAATTGTTATTGAATTTCAATTGTATATTTTTTATCCTTCATTATCAACCAATGTATTTGTCGGTTATTCGATAATGAGGTCAGTATTCATTTCAAATTTGTCAATTGTTATTTGGGTCAATTTTTCGATTCCAAATTTGTTAACACTTATTGCCGTCGGCACTTGACGAAACACATTTAATAACATTTTAAATAAAACACTTGTTTAATATTTCGCAAATTTGAGATATAATTTATTCTCAATCGATTTCGACTTGCTAGGTCATCATCAGGAGTTAAACTCTCGAGTTTAACTCCTGATGATGACCTAGCAAGTCGAAATCGATTGAGAATAAATTATATCTCAAATTTGCGAAGTATTAAACCAGTGTTTTATTTAAAATGTTATTCCAAATTTATCACAAATTTTAGTTCAGTAATTAATGCAGTACAATAACAAATTGTACCACAGTTTAAAATCATTAACTGTTTCCACGTTTATCAGTCATTATTGAATTTTCAACTATACCGTTTAGTTACAATGAATTGTCGGTAAATACTTCAACAATTATTTGATTTCAATATTCATGTCAAGCTAATCATTAGTTAATTTCAGATTAATTTCAGAAGTATTAATCAGGATTTTAGTTGAAAACTGTTTGTGAGATGTAATGATGCTTTTGAGTTCATGTCTGGTTGTCAGTTATTTATTTATTTTCCATATTATTTATTTATTTATTGTGCACATTTAATTTACATCGTTTTCGGCACACCCTATTTTGAGCATCAGCTCATTTATAATAACCAGTTTCACCCAGTAGCATATCCAAATCCCAGCATAACTTGAGTCTTTTCTTGAAACAGTCAAGCCATCAGTTTTTCTTTTGGTTTCGCTAAATCTTTGCTCTTGACCCACAAACTTCATCAAAATCGTGAGAAAATAGGCTTAGAAACATCTTCATCATGGCATCAACGTTTCTGTTCGTCAATGGGTTGCTTCCCATTGGTCAATAATTAATTAAGATGAATTAGACATTCAGTTTAAATACAGTGTATTTATTAATATTTTTAAACTCAATTCTAACGTCATTATCTACATCATATTTACTGAAAATAATTTCTTTTCAAAGTTGTCAATTATTCGCGAAGTTCAATTAGACATTTTTCATTTATTTCAAATAGGTCCAATAAACCTAAATCAAACATATGGATATTCATTTCAAGGTTTAACGCTAATTAACTATAAATGATTTTGTTATAAAGTATTATTGAAATTCAATTAAATATTATTTTACTTCAGTACCTAACTTCAAATTTTTCAAGTGTTATTGAATTTCAATGCGGCAATTGTTTATTGCCAATAACCTAATTTCAAATTCATTCAATTTTGTATCTAGTTTTTTTTAATTCAAATTATTTAAAACATTATATTTAATTTTTTAATTAATTTCAAATTTAGCAGTTATCATGGAATTTCAACTAATACATTATTTTTATAGTCAACAATTATATTTAAAAATCATTAATAACTGGTTGAATTTCCATTAAATTTTTTTTTTTTGTATAATCATCCTAGATTTATTAATTGTTAATTTAGATTTAATAATTACAGATTATAATTACTAACTGACATGTATCGATACATCCAGGATGGTCGTTCGTTGTAAATGTATGATCTTTGTTTAAAGTACACAGACTTTAAGGCCGCGGGCATGTTAACGCCAAAAGCGTCTTATCTGTTTTCCTAAACTAATAATTCATTTGTTTACATTAATTTAACAAGCTCCCAACTCTAAAAAATAAAACAATTGTAAACGATGAAGTTGGTAGCCGCATCGAATTTTATATCATAGACGAGTACTGTATGCTCGCTCAATTTGTTGTGTATTCAATCAAGTTTTGATTTTTTTGAAAATATTTTGTGACTTGGATTTTCAACTTTGTGCTGAACACATCGTAATATTAGAAAAATCGTAATATAAATTGAAAATATAAAATAAATAAAATTGTTAAACCCAAAATATACAGTCCACATTATTTCAATCATAAAACCAGTGACAGGTTATTTGGCGATTTAGATATCGGCGTAACCAATTATAATTAATTAATTTTTAATTATAAGACAAAAAAACGTAAGATTTTAAGATTAAAGGCGATTTACTATTAAACACCTTTACATAAAAATTTTGATAAAAATATAAATTTTGGTTATCATAAAAATATAAATTTTGAAAGTTTCCTTTCGACATCATTTTGACATTCGGCCTTTCGACACAATCGGCGTTTCAACGTTCGGCCTTTCGACCTATTCGGTCTTTCGACACATTCAGCTTTTCGATATTCGGCATTTTGACCCTTTCGGCCTTTCGACATTCGGCATTTCGACGCATTCGGTCCTTCGACACATTCGGCGTTTCAACATTCGACCTTTCGGCGTTCGGTTTTTCATTATTCGGTCTTTCGACATTCGGCCTTTCGGCCCTATTCAAATCACAAAACTATTGGACTAAAGGTTTTATTACTGGTACGGTAGAAAGGGCAGCTATGTAAATGTGAGCTTCAAAACTGAAACAACAAATCGGTTCTATATAGTAATTTTTTGATAACTTTAAGAACCAAAAGGAGCGAGAGTAGTTTACATAAATCATTTTAGGTTTGAAATATTTTGCTGTTATACAGAACACTAACTCAATTATTATTATTACAAATTTGTTTTTAAATTGTAAATACACATAAGCCAGAATATATGTATACAAAAGTAATTTTGTAATTTGCTAACAAAACTATGCAAATACCTGGTTGTATAAACGGGAAAACAAAACGATTTATGATATCTACAACTTATATATTTACACAAGAAACTGTTTTAACATTTTTTTTTATGTTCATAAAATTTCAACGTTTTTCAACTATTGACATAAGCAAACATAAGAAAAACGGAGAAAACCAAAACCAAAATCCAATGATAGAATGATTCCTCTGTTTTTATACAAAACTACGTAGGTATCGTGATTTGAATTCAAAATGTAATTTTCATCGAAAACACAAGCAAGTATATAGTACATAAAAGTATAGTATTTATAGTATACCATAACTTAATTACCGTAATGTACCCAGAGCTAGTTTTATTAAACACATCTGCTAGAACTATTATTGGTTTACGACTATATATTGGGTACTCTAGAATTTTCTCGTTTAATTTGTAAAATTGAATTGGAAAAACTTTTTGCAATTTAACCATAAAAATCTCTATATATATGTAGAAGAGAAACATAAAATACAGTTAATTTCAAAACTTTTCAAATAAACCTTGTGCACTGTACACAAAAAGTATAATTATTCCTAAGTTTTTCCATTTACTGATTTTCCGAATAGTAAATGGGTATTTGCTATTTTATTTTGAATTCTACGGGTATTTATGTAAACAAGCTAAAACCAGAGTATTTATGTGTCAATTCAATATTTTATGAGTTCTTTGGAAAAGTCGAAGAAAAATATTGTAAATGGAAAATTAATCAAAATGTCATGGATGAGGCAAAGAAGATGTGTTTACCTACCTTCATTTAACTTCATACCTAGCATTGAGGGATTATTTGGTGTATCTGGTTCATTGCCTTCTCTATACCGTATATTGTGTTATTACACAAGTACAGTAGCTGGAAACAAAACAAAAAAGTTGGGGGAAAAAATTGAACTTGTAAACAAAACCGTAATCAAAACTCTCTAGTGGATATTCTCGAGAAAACAAAAGGCGAACAATACCCAAATTTATTTCTAAGTTTGTTTAAGATTTTGTTTTTTAGAAATTGTTTTTTTTAACATATTGAGCAAAATTTATGCTACCTGGATGAGAATTTTGTTTTGTTTCTGGAGAATTTTTCTTTTTAAATTGATCTAATTATACTATCATACCGTATAGTAGTGCACTAACGTTATTTGACCTATTTTTGCAGGAAATCAATTTTTATTGTTGATATTTTGAAATTTTTTATATTTATACCATTTAATTACATTTTTTGTAATAAGATTTTATAATTTTTTTATTTTACCATAGTTAAAGAGATATTATGGTAACTGACATGCTCAACAACAAGATAGTATTGATTTCATTTAATGGGTTTTCTGTAAATATTTAATGGTTGTTTTTCATGTTAAGCAAAATAAAATTGAATGAAATGTAATTAGCTGATGTCATTTAGTGTAATATATATGGTTAATAGTATCTCTTTTGATTGTCTACAGAGGGCATTGAAATTGTAAATGGATCTCGAATCTTTAAACGACTTTTTTAGAATTTTGCCAGCAGAATATGAGTCACATCAATTTTAAAACCATTTTGTGCTATAAACATTACACACATTGTAAAATCTCTTTAATTAAAATAAGCTATGAAAATTTTATTATTTGGAAATTATTTATTTTATTTATTATTTCAGCTTTCAATCTGTGGAAATGCTTCTAGCATTTCCATCATTTTGCAACGAACTATCTGTATTCCTTACCTCCAAACAATTTTTGTATTATATGTCTCGCTAACCCAAATCTAGTGCCTTTAAGAGGAAGGGCAGGGTAAGGGGGAGGGAACATTCAGGGGGCACGTGGATATAAAAGCACTTTTTTAGCATAATTTTAGTTAATGTTTATTGGAGGTCGGTAGGTAGCCCTGAGTTAAAGTTGACGTTTTTTTTCTTTAGTGATTTTAGTGATTAAATAAAAATTAATTGAAATTAAATAAATAGGTGTAGAATTACAAAAATATGTTAAATACAAATAAAAGTGATTAATGTTTGGTTTTATAAATAAAAGTGAAGGTTACAAGTGGCTAAGTTGCAAATTTTTAAAAGAAATTATTTTGTGTAAAAAAAATGTAGAGAAATATAAAGATGGCATATAAAAATGGTGATGTGTGTTGTGAATTATTTTTTTGGTTTTTAAAATTAAAAAATATTGTGTAATTATTTAGTTTTAATGAAACTGAAGAGGCTATTGTTTCTTGTGTATCTGGCTTTAAATGGTGGTTGTTTTAATTTTAAATATAATATCAAAGACACAGGCAGTGCAGGATATAGAAGTCATATTTTTTGCTGTGCTAATCAAAATTTAAAAAAAAAATAAATGTCAATTTAGATTAATTAATTGTTAAAAGTAATAATAAAGTTGTTTGTGATGCATGTAATGTAAGTTAGACGTGAAATTTTGAGTGCAACAGTGGTTTATAAATAAAATAAAAACTGAGCTTCTAAAGTGAAATGGCCTGTGTTAATTTTGCTTTGATTGATAAAAAAAAAAAATCATAAAGCTACAAGTGGTATGTTGAAAGTGTAATCAAAAGTGAATTATTAATGTGATTTGACAATATTGTCACATTGAAATTGGTAAGAGAGTATCAAAAAAAAAAAAAAAAGACAGAAAAGTGTTGTAGATTTGTTTTGTGTATATAAACACAAGTTTGTTTATATAAAGTATGTCGTATTGTGCTAAGGTATTTTAAGTAATGGGGAGTAAACTGTATTTTGTTTAATATATAATGATGATCTACGAGTGTGAGGTTTTCCAGACATTCCAGAGATTTGTCAATGTATTAGTATTGCACTGCTGAGACGGGTTCTTATGGGAGGATTGAATGTTATTTCAAAAAATTGAGTAGTAATTAGAAAAGTATTTTAAAATAATCAAGTTCTAGCTAAATTACAACAAATCAAAATATATTACAAATTCATCTTCGTTCGATATTAAAGTAGATTTATTTTTTGAGTGTTCATTAAAAAACGGTATATGGCGTTCTAAAGTTGAAGTGTGATTTCAAAGAGGGTACTTTTGCAGAACTTTTATTAAATCAATGATTCGTAGGGATTATGGTTTTTTAACTCAGTAATTTACTTACGCCCTGGACAGTTTTAAACTTTTGAACTTTCAATCTTTTGAACTTTTAGACTTTTGGGCTTTTGAATTTTGAACTTTTAAACTTTTAGACTTTTGAACTTTTGAACTTTTAAACTTTGAAACTTTTATTAGACTTTTATTAAACTTTTGTTAAACTTTCATTAAGCTTTTGTTAAACTTTTTGTTAAACTTTTATGAAACTTTTACTAAACTACCGTTAAACTTTTATCAAACTTTTGTTAAATTTTTATTAAACTTTAATTAAACTTTTGTTAAACTTTTGTTAAACTTTTATTAAACTTTTATTAATCTTTTATTAAACATTTGTTCTTTTAATAAACTTTTGTTAAACTTTCATTAGACTTTTGTTAAACTATTATTAAACTTTTGTTAAACTTTTATTAAACTTTTAAACTTTTAAATTTTGAACTTTTGAACCTTTATACTTTTAAACTTTTAAACTTCTTAACATTTAAATTTTTAACTTTTAAACTTTGAGACTTTTAAATTTTTAAACTTTTAAATTTTTAAACTTTTAAACTTTTAAACTTTTAAACTTTTAAACTTTTAAACTTTTAAACTTTTAAACTTTTAAACTTTTAAACTTTTAAACTTTTATACTTTTAAAATTTTAAACTTTTAAACTTTTAAACTTTTAAACTTTTCAACTTTTAAACTTTTAAACTTTTAAACTTTTAAACTTTTAAACTTTTAAACTTTTAAACTTTTAAACTTTTAAACTTTTAAACTTTTAAACTTTTAAACTTTTAAACTTTTAAACTTTTAAACTTTTAAACTTTTAAACTTTTAAACTTTTAAACTTTTAAACTTTTAAACTTTTAAACTTTTAAACTTTTAAACTTTTAAACTTTTAAACTTTTAAACTTTTAAACTTTTAAACTTTTAAACTTTTAAACTTTTAAACATTTAAACTTTTAAACTTTTAAACTTTTAAACTTTTAAACTTTTAAACTTTTAAACTTGTAAACTTTTAAACTTTTAAACTTTTAAACTTTTAAACTTTTAAACTTTTAAACTTTTACACTTTTAAACTTTTAAACTTTTAAACTTTTAAACTTTTAAACTTTTAAACTTTTAAACTTTTAAACTTTTAAACTTTTAAACTTTTAAACTTTTAAACTTTTAAACTTTTAAACTTTTAAACTTTTAAACTTTTAAACTTTTAAACTTTTAAACTTTTAAACTTTTAAACTTTTAAACTTTTAAACTTTTAAACTTTTAAACTTTTAAACTTTTAAACTTTTAAACTTTTAAACTTTTAAACTTTTAAACTTTTAAACTTTTAAACTTTTAAACTTTTAAACTTTTAAACTTTTAAACTTTTAAACTTTTAAACTTTTAAACTTTTAAACTTTTAAACTTTTAAACTTTTAAACTTTTAAACTTTTAAACTTTTAAACTTTTAAACTTTTAAACTTTTAAACTTTTAAACTTTTAAACTTTTAAACTTTTAAACTTTTAAACTTTTAAACTTTTAAACTTTTAAACTTTAAAACTTTTAAAATTTAAACTTTTAAACTTTTAAACTTTTAAACTTTTAAACTTTTAAACTTTTAAACTTTTAAACTTTTAAACTTTTAAACTTTTAAACTTTTAAACTTTTAAACTTTTAAACTTTTAAACTTTTAAACTTTTAAACTTTTAAACTTTTAAACTTTTAAACTTTTAAACTTATACACTTTTACACTTTTAAACTTTTACACTTTTACACTATTACACTTTTACACTTTAACACTTTTACACTTTTACACTTTTACACTTTTACACTTTTACACTTTTACACTTTTACTCTTTTACACTTTTACACTTTTACACTTTTACACTTTTACACTTTTACACTTTTACACTTTTAAACTATTACACTTTTACACTTTTACACTTTAACACTTTTACACTTTTACACTTTAACACTTTAAAACTTTTACACTTTGACACTTTTACACTTTTACACTTTTACACTTTTACACTTTTACACTTTTACACTTTTACACTTTTAAACTATTACACTTTTAAACTTTTAAACTTTTTTACAATTTTACACTTTTACAATTTTACACTTTACACTTTTACACTTTTACACTTTTACACATTTACACATTTACACATTTACACTTTTACACTTTTACACTTTTACACTTTTACACTTTTACACTTTTACACTTTTACACTTTTACACTTTTACACTTTTACACGTTTACACTTTTACTCTTCTACAATATTACACTTTTACACTTTTACACTTTTAAACAAATACACTTTTACACTTTAACACTTTAACACTTTAAAACTTTTACACTTTTAGACTTTTACACTTTTACACTTTTGCACTTTTACACTTTTAAACTTTTACACTTTTACTTTTTTACACTTTTACACTTTTACACTTTTACACTTTAACACTTTTACACTTTTACACTTTTACACTTTTACACTTTTACACTTTTACAATTTCACAATTTTACACTTTTACACTTTTACACTTTTACAATTTTACAAATTTACAATTTTACACTTTTAAACTAATACACTTTTTTCACTTTTACACTTTTACACTTTTACACTTTTACACTTTTACACTTTTACACTTTTACACTTTTACACTTTTACACTTTTACACTTTTACACTTTTACACTTTTACACTTTTACACTTTTACACTTTTACACTTTTACACTTTTACACTTTTACACTTTTACACTTTTACACTTTTACACTTTTACACTTTTACACTTTTACACTTTTACACTTTTACACTTTTACACTTTTACACTTTTACACTTTTACACTTTTACACTTTTACACTTTTACACTTTTACACTTTTAAACTATTACACTATAACACTTTAAAACTTTTACACTTTTACACTTTTACACTTTTACGTTTTTACACTTTAACACTTTAACACTTTAAAACTTTTACACTTTTAGACTTTTACACTTTTACACTTTTGCACTTTTACACTTTTACACTTTTAAACTTTTACACTTTTACTTTTTTACACTTTAACACTTTTACACTTTTACACTTTTAAACTTTTACACTTTTACACTTTTACACTTTTACACTTTTACACTTTTACTCTTTTACACTTTTACACTTTTAAACTTTTACACTTTTACACTTTTACACTTTTACACTTTTACACGTTTACACTTTTACTCTTCTACACTATTACACTTTTACACTTTTAAACTAATACACTTTCACACTTTAACACTTCTACACTTTTACACTTTTACACTCTTACACTTTTGCACTTTTACACTTTTAAACTTTTACACTTTCACTTTTTTACACTTTTACACTTTTACACTTTTACACTTTTACACTTTTACACTTTTACACTTTTACACTTTTACACTTTTACACTTTTACACTTTTACACTTTTACACTTTACCACTTTAACACTTTTACACTTTTACACTTTTACAATTTTACAATTTTACACTTTTACAATTTTACAATTTTACAATTTTACAATTTTACAATTTTACAATTTTACAATTTTACAAATTTACAATTTTACACTTTTACTCTTTTACACTTTTACACTTTTAAACTTTTACACTTTTACACTTTCACACGTTTACACTTTTACACTTTTACACTTTTACACTTTTACACTTTTACACTTTTACACTTTTACACTTTTACACTTTTACACTTTTACACTTTTACACTTTTACACTTTTACACTTTTACACTTTTACACTTTTACACTTTTACACTTTTACACTTTTACACTTTTACACTTTTACACTTTTACACTTTTACACTTTTACACTTTTACACTTTTACACTTTTACACTTTTACACTTTTACACTTTTACACTTTTACACTTTTACACTTTTACACTTTTACACTTTTACACTTTTACACTTTTACACTTTTACACTTTTACACTTTTACACTTTTACACTTTTACACTTTTACACTTTTACACTTTTACACTTTTACACTTTTACACTTTTACACTTTTACACTTTTACACTTTTACACTTTTACACTTTTACACTTTTACACTTTTACACTTTTACACTTTTACACTTTTACACTTTTACACTTTTACACTTTTACACTTTTAAACTTTTACACTTTTACACTTTTACACTTTTACACTTTTACACTTTTACACTTTTACACTTTTACACTTTTACACTTTTACACTTTTACACTTTTACACTTTTACACTTTTACACTTTTACACTTTTACACTTTTACATTTTTACACTTTTTTACAATTTTACACTTTTACACTTTTACACTTTTACACTTTTACAATTTTACACTTTTACACTTTTACACTTTTACACTTTTACACTTTTACCCTTTTACACTTTTACACTTTTACACTTTTACACTTTTACACTTTTAAACTTTTAAGTTGATTTTTCGGCATTCTTTATAGACAAATATATTAATTGGTCATGGCAATCCCAATATTTTCGATTTAGTAAATCAGAAAAATATAGAGGCCAATCGCTCATAATACATCTACTGCAAAAAAGTAGAAATATCTTCATTTTCTACTTTTTTGCAGTAGATGTATTATGAGCGATTGGCCTCTATATTTTTCTGATTTACCAAATCGAAAATATTGGGATTGCCATGAACAATCAATATATTTGTCTATAAAGAATGCCGAAAAATCAACTTATTACAGACAGACAAATTAAATTTTTAAACTTTTAGACTTTTGGCTTTTAAACTTTTAAACTTTTGGACTTTTAAACATTTAGACTTTTGAACTTTTAAACTTTTGAACTTTTAAACTTTTAAACCTTTAAACTTTTAAACTTTTATTCAACTTTTATTAAACTTTTA
The DNA here is from genome assembly GCA_958295665.1 of Tipula vernalis. Lineage (NCBI taxonomy): Eukaryota > Metazoa > Arthropoda > Insecta > Diptera > Tipulidae > Tipula > Tipula vernalis. The sequence goes on from OY282559.1 coordinate 342,957,900, forward strand.
TTAAACTTTTGTTAAACTTTTATTAATTTTTTTGTTCAACTTTTGTTAAACTTTTAATTAACTTTTATTCTTTTATTAAACTTTTGTTAAACTTTTATTAAACTTTAGTTAAACTTTTGTTAAATTTTTGCTAAACTTTTATTAAACTTTTGTTAAACTTTTGTTAAACTTTTATTAAACTTTTGTTAAATTTTTATTAAACTTTTGTTCTTTTTATAAACTTTTATTGTGTTCTTGATTATTTTTAATTATTGTGCAGTGGGATTTAAACGGAATAGATTAATTAGTAAGCAATTAGTTAATTATCAATTTGATTGGATTTTAAAGGTTTGTCTGGAATTAACTAATAAAGTTGTAAATCTGGAATTAAACTTATATGGTTTCAGGAATTAGATGATTTAAATTTGAATTTTAAATTTTTAAAAAAATAAGTAATTGCATTAAATTTTTGTGTTACAGTTTAATTGATAATTGAGAATGGATTGGATGCAGTCATATGTGCAGATGGGAAACCGGGCGCGGCTTCATCGTTTACCTATTATTGATCATTATTTAAATTACTTATTATTGGACTTTTAGTGCGGAGAAATCGGGCGCGGCTTTTTATTTAATTATCGTTCATTATTTAATTGTTTATTTCATTTTTATAGTTGATTTATTAATTTTAATTTAGTATAGAAAGGAAGAACTAATAGTATTTAAGCTAGTTAAGCAGAATGAAGTAATAAAGAATTAATTATTTAATTTTGATTTTAGTGGTATTCCTGGAATTAGTTAATTAATTTCTTTAATTTCTGGCAATAGCTAGTTAAGCAGGAATTGGAAATACATTTTTTAGGGTTTCAGATTTTGGTTTTTGATTTTAGAATTTTAGTTTAAAAAAAGACATTTAGTGTTTAAAATTCATAATTTAGGATTTCAATTTTTATGTATCTTGATTTTCAGGTTATATAGTTAGTAATTAATTTGCTGTAGTTTAATTTAGATGTTGAATTGAATTTATTTTATTTAAGGGTGTTAAGAACTGATTTTAAATAAAGAATTAATGGTGAAGTAATTTTGGTTTTGGGTTGAAATTAAATTAATTTTTATTAAAATTAAGTTGAATTAAATTTAGTGAAATTAATTTTTCGGTGTAATCGAATCATATGTCATAATATTATTCTTGATATTGGTATTGGTATTGATGTGGGTGTGTTCGGTGGTATAAGTGTTCGTATTGGTGTTAATGTTCATACTTATTGGTATTAATGTTAATGAAAGTTTGGTTGAGGTTGTGGATGATAAAGGGCTTTATATAGCAAATATTTACTGTTTAAGATTTTTGATGATAGGTATAACAAATAACAAATTTCATCAATAATGAGCGGAGAGACATCTATTAGAACTAGTTGGAGTGTACTTATGGTTCAACATTTTATTTCAGATGGAGTATGCTGGAGGAAGAAGCATTTAATATAATTGATCCTTAATGTAATTAATGCCTTAAGGCTTAAAATTGAATTATGATTAATAAATGGTAATGTTATTTTTAGGGATAGGAACATCTTTACATTTGAATTTAGATTATATTATATTTATTGTTGTATTAGACTTATGTGGTTATCGTTGTGGCAGCCCACTTCTCGAGAATTCGAAATGCCGAGCGGCGATTTCTGTACAACCTTTTCGCCGGTGAAATGTCTCTCGTCCCACTCCCCTGTGCTGCGTTGGTACCGCTAACTCCCAGGATTGGTGCTCTAGAGTCAACCACCTTTGCAACCTTAGAGGCCCCACCGGTTTAGTTCGACGTACCTCCCTTCGCTGATACCGGCTTTTGAGGAGAGCCGGTGGCCTTGGTTTTCTTATTGTTTGATCTTTCCATTATGATTCCCACGAGTATCGGATAAATAAAGGTCCGCCTGCGCAGAGATCCGTATACGCAGGTAAGGCTTATTACAACTGGAGGTCGCCAGGAATCCAGAGGGCTCCGTTCACGACTGGGCTTTGTTAAATGGGCCCCCAGCCTGGCAGATCGTGGCGACGGCAATTATAAGGCCGTTTATTATTAGAGTAGGAGGGCGAATAAATAATACCATGGCCACTTACAGCGCCAAGCATCCTGTGATTTCACCCTGCTGTGCATCAATTTCCAGAGCGATAACACTGCATTGTCATCTCAAATGGTTACATATGAGGTGTGGAGCCTTGGTGAGTCTAGTTCGAAGTGCAAATACTGGATAGTAAGAGCAAGGGATGTAGCCAGATCCATGATACATAAGTGCATAAAATGTATCCGTTACAAGCCAACATTACAAAACCAATTGATTGGCAACTTACCAGCAGCCCGCTATCTACCATCTATCTTATCTTTCTGAACTAATATTTGAACGCTTGGTAAATTATAATGGGCACAAAATTCCGTTTGGCCCACCTAGTAACACCACTGTTGTGTTGTTATCATACTAAATGAGACGTTTTTGTTGCCAAATCTATTAAAATTTCAGATAATTTGATTTCTGACATCGAACTTCAATCTAGGTTACAGCAAAATTCTGCAGGCACATTTAGAACGAGTAGTGTAGCGATCCGAATTAATGGAACTCTCAAAAATGTGTTGCTACGCATCTACAATTAAACTAATATGAAAATCAAATTATTTTTGGTGCTAAATCCATTATTCCAAAACTTTTTGAATTTAATTCTTGTTAAATATGTACGTCGACTTATAAAATTTATAAATTAATTAGTAAATCTAAATACCAAATAACAATCTAATTAAAAAGTAAAACCACCAGTAACATACACACTCAACACTGTATGCTTAAGTTTAAATTTCAATTGAATACGTAATAATAGTTTTTAGAAATGATAATTAGAATTTTGAATAAAATATAAGCCGATTCACTTAAAAATAATATTTTAGATAAGTTTACATTACACAAAAAAAATTATTTTGATTACTGTAAATTCCCCATTTCCCAGATTATCCGCACCCTATATACTTAACCTTTTTATACTATGGATTATGTATTCATTTGAGAGTATGGGTGAATCAAACCGAAATTTTCTTTTGCTGTCTGTATGGTAAGTATGTAAATACGTTTATAAGCGTTTGAGTGCGGTTGATTTGTGTAGGGTTGGGTGAAGGAAAACACACAACACAAAAAGAAAAATTGGCATAAATTAAAATTTGTTATGATTTCCAAATAAAATAATTTTCTTATTTATTTATCTACATGCGCATACATACACGAATATGGCATACTAATATTTATTTATTACTATTATTATTACTACTATTATTTTAATTAATTTTTAATTCGAAACCAAAATATTATTTTTATGGATTTATGAATTGCAATTAGAAATTTGTGATTTGTTTGATTTTTTGAATAAAACATGTATTTTAGAATTTGGTTGCAATTTAAATTTTTATTTAATTAGCATTTTGTAATATTTATATGTGCAATCATGTTTCAAAGCCAATGCGAAATTTTGGTTTTGTTTCTTTCAGCATTGATTTACCATATTTTATTAAGGGTCAGGACAACACCAATAATGATTCATCTCGTAGATTTTTATTTGAATCTTCTTGTTCTGTATGTTTGCACTAGGAATCGGCAAGTATACAAATTATACACTTATGATGTTAACTTCAAACTACAACCATAGAATAAACAAAGGAATTCAGGCTTTATTTTATGATATTTGTTGAGACTTAATTTCAAAAGGCACACTGTAAGAGAAGGTGAAAGAGCTCAAATATCTAGCGTCACTGTTCACAAGCTACCGAGCATATTACGTCAACATCAAAATCTTCAAATCTTCTCTTAAATTGTGCAAAACAACATTTGGTTGCAAGTCAAGCATCGAAAAAATTTGTTAAAACCGAACCTAGAACGAAACATCGTTTTCGGTAATCACTTCTATAGCCTACAGTGGTTTAAGTTGGGGATGTTAAATATATATTCTAAATGATAAATGCCGTTCCGAAGAAGAAACGAAAAATAACGTGTATCGGGCGAGGTGTTAAAATAAATGGAGAGCGAATATATTACGCAATAGTGGGGCATATACTCATTGAACATATGACACCGATGCAGCCTAAACGCTCAACCTTATTCAATAAAGTTTGAACCGCCTTCTGCTACGTTTTATTCCACCATAATACCGACGCATACGTGAACATTGATTGGCCTATTGATTGTTAGGAATGAGTAATAGATCATTTTAAGTTCGTCCATAGAGTCTTACAGGTCCAAAAAGCCTTGGTGGCTCTATTTTGAACTTTCAGTATATGTTGTTTCTAGATATTTACCCTCTTTAGAGAAAAGTATAGTAGTATACGTGTCGAACAAGGGTGCTATAAGTATAGGCCTTTTTGTCTCATCGTAAAAGGAACAAGTATCGTTTGGATTGGCATTAAGTCCTTGAGTGCATTTTGCTTGAGATCAGAAATGATCCCATGAAATTTGCCAAATTTTTTTTTGGCCCCACTCCATTGCTGCCCCCTCTATCGACTTACAGGAGGTTGTAGCGGTTCATCGCTACAAACAAATATTTTCCATACGAGATAAATATTCACAAATATATTTCAACAGAAAATACAAATTATTTTCTGTGGCATGTTTTCGAAGGAACTTGCTCTACTTTACCCGCCTTCTTTACTCTGTATGAAAAACCAAATATCATTAACGTAAGAAATTGGCGACATTCATCATATCGGAGCCCATTTACATTAACATATTTCGAAACAAACATCGAAAATCTTTATAAGGTATTATCAAACGAACCCTCAATGTCGACAAAGGCGCAAAGGGAACAGCCGTCACTGTAGATTTACCACGTTTTTAGACATGACCTCACTTCTTATTTGATAATCCAAGATTTTTTCCATCGTTTTCAATAGAAACGATGTCAGGCTTTTTCAACCACCTCCCTTTGGTAAAAAGACTCCATTTACTCTTCTGCAGTCTTTCGGAATGTAGTTAAAAGCATAAATTGCCTGAAACATCCGAATCACGCTTGGCAGAATTTCCTCAATACCTTTTTGTAGTAATGCCAATCGCCAAGCTCACCTCACTGGATCGGAAAATTTTCCCAGAGGGACTCCAGATTCTATAGTGTAAAGCGTAGACTACCTCACCTAAACCATTTGAATGATCTAGGGCAATTAGTTGATTCCAACAGAAACTTCTCAAGATTGCCCTTTTTGATCTTCTTAGTTTGAGATCATATTCCGTCAAGGTCATTTTATACTCCACCCACTGGTGCTTTTGGCCATGTTGAATAACCTTGTCGATATTTTCCTCAATGTTTCTAGCACCATGTTCCACCAAGGGTCCATCTTAGTGAACTCTTTTCGCTAAATCGGACAGCTCTGGAGATAATATGTTCCCCATAATCGAGGCCATTTCTGATCCAAGTAATACTTTATATCTTTTTATAGTTGGTCAGTTCTGGAATTCTGATTTTCTGCCGCTGCATGATCTCGAACGCCAAATCGATGTACGTGTGATCCGATAAAGAGGCTTGTTCAGACACATGCTTGTTATTTATTGAAGTGACCAAATGCGGACTGGCAAGCGTCAAATCTAGGACTTCCGGCCTATTCGCAATTATGAATATAGGTTTCTTCCCCTTATTGACAATGTCCACATTATTTGTAATCAAAAATTCTAAAGGGTATTCACCCCTACGATTGATGTCTCTGTTGCACCTCATATCCTGTCAGGTAGTCTAGCCCACTGCGCTGGTAATGAGTTATGGGCTGCCTAACTTCAGGGAGAGGCGTTTTTTCTGAGTATCAAGGAAAGTAGGAGGAAGCTATTATAGCCTTCTGTTTGCTTTTAAACCCAAACAAGGTTTATCTCAATCGCAAACTAGAATGGGGTTTAATAAATCGAATCCGATTTATAGTTATATAACCATCAAACAATGTCGGATGCATTTGCTTTCGAATTTCCGCATACATTCCATATAGCTGTTGTTACAATTGAACCAAACTGGGCAACCGTAAGTTAAAATCGGTTTAATCATGTGGCTGTTGATGTGCGGATACAGGTAACAGTATTGATCTAAATTAATTTTTAATTATTTTACCGACCTTCTGCGTGTCGTCATTCGCCAACCGAAATGACTTCCTTGTAATCTTTTTTGAATTATTTGGAATTTTGAAGCTGCGCTGTAAATTATTAAATCATCTGCGTAAAATACCAATTGTATTTCATTAGAATTTAATTTGTCATTACTTATTAGATCTTTAACGTACAAATTAAACAGAATTGGTGCATTAATTGAGCCTTGTTGTAGGCCAATATAAATAATCTAAATGTTTGTGTTGATTCTTTCATTCCATTTGTGAGTTTAAATTTTCTGTTGTATAACATTTTCAAAATTATTTGAATTAGATCTGGTTCGAAATGCATTTTATGTTACTTGAATAACAATCCATCTAACCAAAACGAGTCAAAAGCCTTTTCCATGTCAACGGTACTTATTTTCCTATTAACTTATGTGATGGCATGAACAGTGGAGTCTGGAATTAGTTGAATCTTGGATTAGTTGATTACTCGTTACATGTTGCAATTTTATTATTTATAATTATTTCATAAAGTTTCCCGATGTTCGACAGTAGACTAATAGGGTGGTAGTTTTTTTTTGGTGATTCTCCCTTTTTATTTTCGTTAAGAATTGGCACTAATTCTGGCTGTTTTCCAACACGAAGGAAACGTTTTGTTGTTTAATAAATGGTTGTAGATTGAACATAATTCTGCAATGATCAGTTCAGGTAAATGCTTTGCACATTTGATAATCGCTTTTAATTCCTCGGTTGTGATAAAATATTGTTTAGTGTTAACATCTGATACGTCATTTGCTCTATTCGTGTTACTGAAAATATATTTGGCGAAGTGATTTGTGGTCTCAAGCATATTTTGTAGTTTAATTGGCTGAATGCCTTGTTGGACGATTCTTTCATTTACCACCGGATTCGGTATTGTATGATTCTCTATGTAATGTCCTATGATGTTTAAATTTTCGTGTGTATTGTAGCTGGTGTATGTGTCGCGTGATATTGGTATATTATCCCAATCAACATTGTTTATATTTATTGCCTCACTTTCCTTAATTTCCAATAACTTTACTTCCATTTTCCTATTGCCCCTAATTATCTGATTGATGTTGGGGAGCATTTTCCTTCCTGGATTTATTACATTTAGCTTATTTTTCTAGTATTTGTTGATTTCTATTTTAATATTTTTCCTATCAACTCGTTTGTTCTTTGTATTTCCGCTTTCAGTGTGTTGATCTTTTGGCTATTCTGTGATACGTCTCATTTTAATCTCTTCAATGGCCTTACAGCTCTACTTTTATGGGTGTACAGCTTTTCGATCGTTTATTTGTGAAACATTCCATATTATTTCTTCTTCTAATTTTCGGTGCATTCAATTTTAAATTTTGCTTCTTTAACTTAGTGATTATTGTTTAAGATCCAAAATCACTTCACAATTTAAAATAAAAACAATCAATTTATAATTTAAAACTTTATTAAACTAACTTAAAATGTCATTTATTTAAAGTTTACATCAATTAATTATGTTTATTATTATATTTTTACTATTGTCCATTGAAACGTTGAACTTTACCTAAAAAAAAAGTTGGGATAGGTTTAAACTACATTAAATACGATTAAACATAATAATGATAACTTACCTAGTCAACATTTAATTTGTTTTCAAGTCGATTTTAATGTTATGAAAAGAAATGTCACATCATTATAGTCAATTTCAGATGAGAAAACTATTCAGCAATGTTGCAAGATGAATAAAATATATCGGTGATTTTGTCGTTAACCAGGAGACATTCCAGTAAATATTTCATCATCGCTATATTGCAATTATCAGCATTACCAGTCGCAGCATCAAGGAACCAAGGTCGTATAATTAAAATCAGTACATTCTGAAGTCAGAATAAGTTGTAAGTTATACTAACATTTACGTTTCTAGCATAATATTTATTTTTGGTATACTATTTTGTGTAAGCAGAAATAACTTCTTCTTTATTGCAGGTGACAAACCACTGATTCGTTAATTTTAATTTGTTTTTATTTTTTATTCGCATAAAGTTAAGTTAAACAATAATGTCAAACCGCGACTCTGACGAGAGTGATCACGGTAGTCATAGGGACTCTAAGCCCATATCAAAAACTGTGACTTTAGATTCATTAAAAAGGAAACGTACCGCATTTAAGGGCCAAGTAACCAAAATTCGAAATAAACTATTAAGCCTAAAAACGATAGGAGAAATCGAATCTAACATTCGCAGACTACAGTTTGTATATGACAAGTATCATCAAGTCCAACCTAAGATAGAGATCTTAGATGAAGCTGTTGTTAAATAAGCTTCACGATCTTAAGAAACTAGAAACTCAAACAAAAGAACCCATTTATGGTGACGTTTCAGCTAATAGTACCCAAATATAATAAAATATTCCCCTAATGTCAATAAAACTCCCAGAGCTCCAGTTACCAACTTTTAGTGGCTTAGAGAGTGAATGGTTAGCCTTTAGGGATATTTTCAAAGATCTTATTCATGACAAAACTACCATCGATAATACAGTAAAGTTTATTTATTTAGTATCACACATTCGTGCCGTAAAAGCATATAATTTAATAGAAAACCTTTCAGTAACGTCCGATAATTATAACGTAGCGTGGGAAGCATTGTGTAAGCGCTACGATAATGCCATTCTAATTCAAAGAATTCACATGAGAGAACTCTACGAAATTTAATCTCCTCATGAACATTCAGCAGTCGCATTGCAAACATTTATTGACCATTCTCTCAAAAATAATAGTGCTCTAAAATCTTTGCACATCGAGGTTGAGAAGTGGGACTTAATGCTAATCCACCACTTAACCGAAAAAATCGATAAAGCATCTAAAATCTACATAATTAAAAATTATCAATTTTTTGCGAAATCGTGTACGAATTTTAGACGCCATCAAGCTGACAGCCAATTCAAAGTATCTAAGTGATAACAAACGTTCTCATTATTTTAAAGGAAAATCAATCTCTTTAGTAGTCTCCAATAATATTAAGTGCTCATATTGTGAAGGATCACACTTGATTACAAATTGTCCAGGTTTCTTAGATATTAAAATATCTCCGCAAATGCGTTTTCAATATGCACGAAGTAATCAATTGTGTACCAATAGCCTAATTTCTAAACATAGAGTTGGAACGTGTGATAAACCACCTTGTAGCAAATGTTCTTTGAAACATAATGACCTGCTTCATTTTGGGTCAAACACAAGTTTTCGAAACTCTAAGATCTTTTCAACAACTACAGGGCTAAACGGAAATGAATCTGGTAATAATCGTCGAGAAGAATCAGGTAGTGTTGAAATATCTGGATTATCATCGTGTCAGTTAAGCAATACTCGAGTCAAAAAATCGGCTAGTTTAAGAAATGTCGAACAGATTCTGATTGGAACTACGTTGCTTAGTCTTGCAACAGAAACCAATGGAAAACTGTTGTGAGATAGTGGATCACATCTGAAAGTATTGTTAAATTATTGAAGCTGAAAAAACAATCAGTAAAGTCGTATCTGGCATCGGTGGAAGTGAAACCTTAATCAAAGCAAAAGTTTATCTAACAATTACGTCCAGAACATCTAATTCCTCAACAACACTCGATTACTTTATAATTCCAAAAATCACAAAAATAATTAATTCCTGCCGAAATTCAGTTAGCTGACCCATATTTCCATGTACCAAACAAAATCGATATGTTACTTGGTGCTGAAATTTACAAGACAATCATCTGTTTAGCGGTCAAGCTATTAACTGTATTTAAAAATCTACCAATATTTATGTCAGGCGTGTTCGGATATGTAATTAGTGGTCGGGTATGTTCTCGTCAAAGTATTGATGAAGGAACAGCCACTGTATTGTGTACTAATGAAAGTCTTCATAACGATTTAAAACGTTTTTGGGAAATGGAAACAATTTATGTTAAAAATGATTTTTCATTAGAAGAAAAATACTGTGAAGATCATTATACTAAGAACGTCAAGCGTCTCCCGTCCGGTCAGTATTCTGTTTCATTACCTATAAATGATAATATAAAACGCCTTGGTAATTCAAACTTCATATCGCTTCAACAATTTTATTCTATAGAGAGAAAACTAATTCGTCAACCTGAAATTTATCAGCAATACCGTGAATTTATGAGAGAGTATTTGTCGTTGGGACACATGATGTTAGTTCAAGATCCACATAGTATAAATAATTCATACAATAAGGCATACTATCTGCCACATCATTGTGTAATGAAAGATACTAGTACGACTACTAAATTAAGAGTTGTGTTTAATGGATCGTCGAAATCAGCGCTAAACGATTGTCTATATAAAGGTCCCACGGTTCAGCAAGATTTGCTGTCTATCATTCTTCGATTCAGGAGTCACATAGTTGCTTTTACAGCCGACATTACTAAAATGTACAGGCAAACTCGCCTATATGACGACCAACAAGATTTGCAGCGAATTTGGTGGAGAGATAACCCAGCAGATTCTATACAATGCTTTAAGTTGTACACAGTTACCTATGGCACTAAAAGCGCTCCATACCTCGCAACTCGCACTTTGCAACAGTTGGTATTCGATGAAACAGCTTCATTTCTCGCAGCATCAGCGGTCTTGATGAATGACTTTTATGTCGACGACGTGCTGACGGGAGCTGATAATGTCACTGATGCACTAAACATGAAGGAGGAATTATCCAAACTATTATTTAAAGGCGGTTTCCAGTTAAGGAAATTTTCCTCAAATGTCCCTATTCTCTCGGTACCGTCTGAATCTACTTCGAAAAAATCATTAGTACTGGGACTTTATTGGGACACTTCGCTCAATATGTTCAATTGATTTGTTCAAAGTCTAGAGTTGCTCCATTAAAAAAGCAGACAATTCTACGCTTGGAGCTTTTGTCGCAAACAGTGAATAAACTTGTCGACAGTTTAAATATGCAGTTTGATCAAATTTATCTTTTTGTTCACTTTGTTGTTGTATGCTTTGTGCCATTGATTCTACTTTATCTGATAGTTTTTGTGTTACTTTATCATTGTTGTCCTGGACTAACGAATGTTTTTTTTTTGGTCCTGTAATTGTCTTTCTTTTTGACGTTTTTTCCGCTATTTTTTATTTTAGTCTCAATAATGTCTCCTTGTATATTGGACATCCTTTAAATGATGCAGGTGGCCGGGCTTTTTGCAATTGATGCAAGATATCTCTGCATTATCTAATTTACTTTTAATAGCGCATTCTCCTGTGCTAAGTTGACTTGCACATTTTACGCATCTATAATTAAAATAATAATTTGCGGTTGCATGTCCGAATCTCTGGCATTTCCTGCGCATTGCATTATATCGTCTCGTTTTTCTAGTGATTCTCAAGATACTCTTTATTAGTTAATTACCCGTATGTTGTATAACTTTGCTATCTGTGTTCCCGCATCTACTTGGATTATATATAACGGCAGTTTATACGCTTATCACTCTCTGCTTCGTTGTTAGTTAGTTCTTTAACTAAGTGTTTGTCTTTATTTGCTCTAACAACTTTGAATTTATTGATTTGTATATCTCTAACCAGCTTTAATGTTTGTTCCATGGCCTGATTGTGTATATGTATTGCTGGTGGTCTGGTTAATTTTTTTATTAATTGTTAATTTTTATTTCCGTAGGATCCTTGTTTTGTCATCCACTCAATTCAGTAGAATCTTTGTTACTGTATTTTTTTTTGTTATTTCTGGGTATTCCTTTGCCGGGCTGTTTTCTTTTCCATTAATGTTAACATCTGATGTGTTTTCTATTTCTGAATAATCCTCCATCTCCATTACAGCGGCGAATCTATTATCATGTACCAGCCCTACCTACTTCATCACTCTTTATGTCATGACCCAACCTATTAATTAACTCTTCCATTTTGCTCAATTTTTCTTTTAAATTTCCATTCTCTACTTGAACGCGTTTTATTTATTTAAGTTCCTTTGGGCGTTTTAAATTGCCTTCTCGACATATTCGAGTTTAAATTCGTATTATGGTTTCCCTCCTCTAACCATTAAATTCGTTTTGCGTTGTCCTTGTTTGATTCCTCATTTTTCTTGGTTCGGCTTTTCGAAAATCCTGTTATTTGCTTTTATTGCCATGTCATTGTACGTAACATGATTACTACAATTATCAATTATTTTGTTGAACTAGTTTTGTTCCACTATGGGCAGCAGAACCAGTTTTTTCACACAACTCTAACAATTCACTGTTTATTATTTTACCATTGTCTTATTTCACTACACTTATAATCATTGTTTTTGTTATATTTCTTTGTAATTTTCCGTTAACTTAAATTATTTTATTTTCCTTATTTTTATACAGTTAGAAAAAACGCTTCTGTAAGCTATAGCTAAGACAACATCAAAAACTCCACTCCTGTAATTGAAAAAAAAAAAAAAAAAAAATCCCTTGATGGGAGTGGAGCCCCTATTAATAATTTTAAAAAAATTATCAAAATTTTTTCAAAAATAATGATTGTAGCATTAAATTTTTAATTTTCAAAAATTAAACAAAAAATTTTACAACCAATTAAATAATTTGGTAATAGCACTCTATCGGTAGACCAGCTCCACTGATAGAATGCTATTTCAAATATTTTTATCCCCGGTGTCATTACATAAATTCGCAACATTGTTATGACTAAGTGAATTTTAGCCAGTCATTACAGCAAAGACGAAAGATGAGTAAATTTTTCCATCTAATCTTTGAAATTAAATTTTGGTTAAAGGCATGGTTAAACAACACAAAAATATATACATAAAAGAAAATTATGCAAATCATTTTTCAAATTTTCATTTTAAATGAATATTAATTTTTCTTCTGCGCCGAATGGAATACAAAATCAAAAATGTAATTTAAAATAAAACGACATTTTATTTTCGGCATTTCCCAGCGCTCGCAATCACGCAAATATACTTATATATGTATGTACAGAAGAAGAAAACATACCGGGGGAGACAAAAATCAATTAACAAATTGTTTAGCGAAGTGCTGCTTCAAAGAATTCGTAAAGTCTTCTCTAATTGAAAATATACAAAGTTTTTATTATGTTTTAAGTATGATTCCAACTGCTTTAAAGTTTGATTGCAACAAAATTTATGGATCCGATGTGCAAAATAAATCATTTTTTTGTTTTATTTATTTATATTTAATTTTCCTCTCTGTAATACACAGACAGTATATACATATATGTATATAGTAGAGTGTTGTCTTACCCCGGGAAAAAATGTGTGAAATAGATTTCACTTAAATCCTTATAAATAAATTATTTAGGTTTACAAAAATAAAAAAATTAAGTCGAAAAAAGGAGTCTTCAAAGAAGACAAATTTAATGTATACAATTTTTCCTCTCTGTTTGGTTATGGTTTGCATTACAAGTGAACAACAAAAATAAAAGTTATATGGATTAGAACTAATACCTAAAGCTCTCCTCATCTCATATAACTCAACTGCCTACTCCATTTTCTACACAAAATAAAAACGGAAAATATAAATTTTAGAAAGGAGACACTCATATTGTTCTAGTATATACACATACGTAGGCAATCGCATCATCATCATCATCATCATCCAGTTTTAATGGTTTCCACAATAAACTAAACAGCAATTTCAGATTAAAGGGATTAGACGTAACATAAAAATTATGTAAGCTGATTTTTTTTTTTTTGTGGTATGTTGTGCTTTTGTTTCTAGAATATGTATTTGTATCCATCTAAATAAGATGTCTCTAAGCTACATATATTTACCGTAAAGTATTACAGTTTCCTCCTCTGTATACATTCCTACATTTTACGGTTATTATTGGTCTTACAGTTTGGCAAAAAATAAACAAAAACAGGATGGGAAAGCTTTATTGGTCCATTGAGAATTTAAATTTCATCAAATTATTTTTTGTATAATACACAAGAAATGTGACTTAAGATGAGGGAATCCGATAAATAACGGACCAATGTGGTATTATGCGGACGAAATGAAATTCAAACAATGATTTTTGTTATCAATATTGTCGCATGTTGGGCGCTCGTACAAACACCTACATATACTCGTATGTTTACGAGTACTATACCAGTATCATGTAAGCTAACATTGTAAAATGGTTGAAATGAGTATAGCTATGTACAATAATATTAATTGAGCTTTAATCAACTAAATTAGTTATCAAACCTAAGAAAGTTCTAATTTCATTCAAAATTTAACTTTCGTAACGGTGAATAAACGATGGTAATAAAATGTTTAGGATATTCTTATGCCTCTCGTTCAGGGCCCTTCCAATAGTAAAACTTCTAAAAATGTGGTTAAACCGATGTATCTGCCACACTTGGCATATTGGTTAATTTAGTAACTAAACATGCGCCATTAATAAAAGTGTGGCATTCAGCAAGAACTTTAGACCTATAAAGATAAACAGTAAGGTTATGTTCCACTGGAAAAAATTGCTATTCACCTCATTGTAGTGGACATTTTAGAAGTTAACAACAGTAAGAAGACGTTTGTTGTAATGATGCAGAACATGAACACGCTGATGCAGATAGTCGTAAAATGCCAAAAATGACCATCCTCAAAGAAGCTATATGGAATCCAAATGGCCTAGCAGAACATAAAGCGGATGTAAAAGCATTCCTAACCGAGCACAACATTCACAAAATGTTAATATCGGTTCTCTATTTGGTGTCATCCAACACTCAGATCGGAAAGCACATGAATTTACGAAATATGAGAATGAAAATGTACAATCAACAAGCATCTGTCTGCAGTAGTGGTCTGAAACCTGCATCAAATCGGCAGTGAACTAGCAATAAAATAACTCCAGTTCTTGGATTATTTCAGCTAGCTGGGTAATATATTTCTTAGGGAGGTGATTACATACTCATAGGTTTAAGAAACCAATTGTGGGTTGGTCTGTCTCTTATTTCCGACGATTCGTTAGATCAGAATGCAGCCATTTTAAATATTTCGTATAGAAGTTTAGGGTTTATAACGAAATCCCGGTTTCCAAAATCCCCAGTTGTCAAAATCCTGTTTTTTTTAATCCTGATTTTCAAAATTCCAGTTTTTAGAGAATCACGATTTTTATTTTTATTTTACGGGTGTACTATGAAAACCCGTTTCAAAATTAAAGTTTACCTTCACCAGAATTTTTAAAAAAATATTTCTTTCAAAACCAGGATTTTGGAAAACGAGATTTTGAATTCGGGATTTTTAGTAGAGCCAGTCAAATTCAGGCTAAGTACGAAAGGACTTTGCTTTTTCTTAACCGAATATGACGAAAATTAGCGTGCACGGCTTAACCTTCTCTCTGTGTATTGGGGTCAAATTGACCCCAGTCGATTTTAAAGTTAAAAAAATACGTTTCTTATTATTTAAATGGCCCACGCCCCTATAAGATAGCCTCAACTAATATCTTATACACGCAATACAATGAAAATCAGGCCCAAATTACTTGTAAATTTTATTATTACCATAGTCTGAAATAAACCAAGCGCATTTCTGTGTACTGGGGTCAAAATGACCCCAAGTTACTTCCATGCACTATTTTCTATATAAATCAAAATATTATTTACTTTTTATATCTATGAATGTATTGTATATGTCTGTGATGTGTTGTGTAATTTTTCTGCTAACTAGAAAGTGAGACTGAGAGAGAAACTGCTTTGTTATTCACTTTTTGTAAGTGTATTATACATAAAAACGCTAAAAAATCTGAGTTTTCGAAAATTTGGTCAAAACTGGGTGAAAAACCTTAAATTATGGCCAAAAACTGTCGAAAAATGTCAGCAACTGTCAAAAACTGTTGGAAAGTGTCAAAAGCTGTGATATTGGAAAAAAGAGGAAATCTTATTGTTTCGTGAGTACAATTTTGAAATATACCGGTTAATTTAGAAACTGTTCTAACTGGTTGAAACAGTTCTGAACGTTAATGAAGCAAGATTGTACATTTTTCAGTTTTTCTCGCTGTCAAAAAGAACTGTCAAAAAATGTCGAAAACAAAGGTTTTAAAAGACTGTCAAGAACTCGTGTCAAAACGTAACATAAACTGTGCCACAAATACTAGTTTTTGACACTACCCGTCTCTGGCATATATTTATATATCTACCTATTCCTAATATTTTTTCTCATTTTACTTTTGTATTATTTTACCATTACCGATATTTCGAATGATCGTTGAACGATATTTCTGGTTCAGTTTTTGTTTGTAATACAAGGTGCTTAGTAGTAAAAATAGCATATCATGGTTGTAGATATTGTTATTATGGTGCGAAAAAGACAGAGCAGCCAAGAGCCCTACTTCTACTCCTAAGGTATCAGATGAAGCGGAAATAGCAAACGACACTATTGATGTGGAGTTTCCGATGGCGATCAGCGTGAACAAGTTGTTGAACCGATATGTTGAACCGATAAATTTTGATAACGATTAACATTTTCAACTTGTCGCTGACGATCGAGGAAATGAATATGAAAATGCTGAAAATGCGTCTGTTGAGGATAAAGAAACAAATACTGGTATGTGGTACTATGTATATACCCAAAATAAAAAACTATCGGAAAGTGGAGCTTAAAACATCCGATTGTAACCAAAACACGCAACTTTCTCCTACTGCGAGAAAGAGAAGGTTTGACGGTTCAAACAGCAATAAATCAAACCAATCAGTTATTATAACTGTCTAAGACAGGAGCGGCTAAAAATCGATAGATTGGCAGCATTTCAATATACATATATGGAATATGTCCCTGGCAAACATTCGAGGACCTCATAAACCATCATGAAATTTAATCATTGATCAACAGTTGGCACTAGGTGGAGGGAGATATTCTTTCCGACAGTATTACCTTCGAAGCCAGAGAAGTTTAGAATTAAAATATTCTGGCTATGCGACGCAAAGAATTCTTACCCATTGAACGCAGAAGTATTATATTGGTAGGCAACCAAGGGAGCATAGCTCGGTTATCAATTCAAAATCAAATTCATTTCAATATTCTGTTTTGACATCAACCTAACACTTGTGAGTTTTATTCCTTAACCAAATAAAAACGTTTGCTATTATCAACTTTACACAACTATAACGGAGTAGACCGTGAGTCTAATATAACTAATTAAATTTTGGATTATAACGCAACAAAATGAGGGCTGGAGACACCTTTTTTAAATTAGTGAGAACCTGTACATGCAAACGGAAAACTCAACGATGGCCGATGGTGTTATTTTTTAACCTTACTAACCTTTCTGATGTTGCAGCCTTTACGCTTTGTATAAAAGCGCCAACCGCCCCTTTGTATGAAACTCGGAAAGCATCCGAAAGAAAATCATTTCTAAAAGAATTGGCTTTGCAATTGGTGCAGGCCAACGTATTGGAGCTGCACTCAAACACTCGAAAGTTAAATAAAAATATGGACAGCAATCGACTTAATAGGTGTTACGACTTACTAGTCGTTACATGCGTTTGACAATTTTTATCGGACTGTACAGATGGATGGAGCAAGTGTTATTGTAATGGTAAGCTACTGT
The DNA here is from genome assembly GCA_958295665.1 of Tipula vernalis. Lineage (NCBI taxonomy): Eukaryota > Metazoa > Arthropoda > Insecta > Diptera > Tipulidae > Tipula > Tipula vernalis. The sequence continues at coordinate 342,975,494 of OY282559.1, forward strand.
TTCGAATAAATTTTGATGTTTGGAGAGTTTTTTTTTTGACAAAAAAAAAATTACGCAAGGGGTTAGTCAGTGAAGAGATTGCAAACCGAAATGGTCAAAAAAAAAAAAAAAATTAGAAATAAAAATAATTGTTAGCGGAGCTAAGTCTAAAATTTAAAGTTTGAAAAAAGAAAATAAAGATCTTTTATACATAGCTTGTACGGTTAAGGACTATAGTTTAAATTAAGTTTAATTAAGTGAACGTTTTAATTTTAATACACGTGTGGTACTATAGTGGTACTCTAAAGCCCCGTTTTAAAACGGCGATTCAGTTTGTTTAGTGGTGGTATTTTGTTTTGTTTGTACAAAATTAGAAACATTAATAAATCGTTAAGAAAGAGGGAATTCGATTAAAAGTACTAAAACAAATAAACAATGATAGTTAAGTTAATTAAGTGAAGTAAATAGTATACCGTAAATTATAAATAGGTTACCTAATTACCTATATACTAAACTTATTGAACCGGGATCAAAAGATCGGTCAAAACATTAACGGGACGAAATAATACACCGAATATTAACAGTGTTAATATATAAGTGTGATCAAAATTTTAGCATATTAAAACATTTTTGGAATAATAAAAGATAAATTAATAATAAATAAATAAGTTAATTAAGAAATATATAAGTTAATTAATAAGTAAATAAATTGAAATAATAAATATATAAAATTAATAAACAAAAACATTAATAAAACATACGCTAAAATCAATAAGAACAGTGAAAATTATAATCGTACTTGAATACTCATAAAGGCAAGGAAACGCATTAATTTCAACACACGGTGTGTTTTGAGTGTGCTATAATCAAAACGTTTGTTGTACAAAATAAAAACGATACATTCGATTTGAACAAAAATTACAAGATTGTTTTTGGTGTAAAGTTAAAAATTGTGAGTGCTGTTACATACGGTACTCAGACACTTACTCGGAAAAAATATTCTATAAAAACATTTACTCGAAAATTATGTGCTCGAAAAATATTTACTCGAAAAACACTTTCACTAAAACGTATAAAACCACATTTTCTCGAAAAACAACTTGAAATAAGTAGTCTATGTTTTCAACCAAAATATTTATTAGTTCAACGTTAATGTTTACTATTTCAACATTTAAAAATTAAACAATTTTGGTAAGGATAAATATACAATCTTTAAAATAAAATAAACATAATAAAATCAAATCAAGTTTCTAACCTTGTCGATGACCAGTATGGATAATTTAAAAAAAACAAAAAATAAGCCTTGCTTCCTAGTAGATGGTTATGTATTTATTAAAAATAAACACCATAATGATGTTACGTACTGGGTATGCACGAAAAATCGGCAATGCGATGTAAAGCACGAATTAATACCAAAGGTGATGTTATTATAAAGAAAGTTGGAGAGCATAATCATGCTGCCGATTCGGCAAATGTTGGTGTTAGAAAAACCCTTTCTGAAATTAAAAAGAGAGCACTATCTACAACATATTATTGCTGAATCTACTGTTGCCATAAATAATCCAGTAAGAGTCCATATGCCGTCTATTCCGTCCATGCAGAGCACAACTCACAGACAAAGACAAGGAAATGCTGTTATTCCGAAATCGTTAATTGATTTAATTATACAAGAAAAATTTAATGTTTCAGGGCCTACCGAAACTCGAATTTTGATATTCTCAACCCAACAAAATCTTCACTTTTTGGCGCAATCTGACATGTGGTTCGTTGAAGGTACTTTTAAAACAATACCGTTAATTTTTAATCAACGTTTTACCATATTTGGGATAAAAGAAAAGCAATCTTTACCATTAGTGTATGTCTTATTACCAAACAAATTAACTGAATCATATAAAAGGTCATTCGAACAGTTAAAATTGTTAAATGTTTATTTAAAACCATTGCATTTAATGTCAGATTTTGAACAAGCTATTATAAACGCAGTTTCTGTATTTTTTCCAGATGCTCAACAAAAATGTTGCTTCTTTCATTTAGGCCAGAGTTTATATCGCAAAATATGTCAGGTGGGCTTAAAAGCTCAATATGACCAGGATGCAGTGTTCAAAATTAATAATCGAAAAATTATTCAAAAAAATGGCGCGATTTTTTTGAAGAATTTTTCGATTATTAATTTTACCAGAAATGACGTTCGAGTAATTGTTGTTCGAGCAAATGTGTTCGAGCAAATGTTTTTCGAGAAAATATTTTTCGAGCAAATGTTTTTCGAGCAAATGTCATGGAATCGTTACATACGGATGATCTACATACAATCAACATACATCAAACCAGCTAAGAATTTTGTTTTAAATTTTATTTTATTATTACATATTTACATTTAAAAATATTTATATTAAGTATATTACATTAATTAATTAAGTTTAGTTAGTTGGGGTATTTATTAATAAATATTTAGGGTAGTTATTTAGATAGTAGTTACTTTATTAATTACTAGTATAGTACACATACCTTCATTGGAAGGATTGAAATATAAAAATTAAAAAGTAATTATGTGTAAACGCAAAACAAATTGAATCATTAAAATTAATTCAGCGTGCTAAATTCAGGCTTCTTGTTGTTGTCTTTAATTGAAGTAGTGGAGTTTGTGTTATAAAATGGAATTTTTATTTTCCGCTGTCGAGTGTTTCGCATTTTGTTATTTCGGTTGTGCAATTTCAGATGAGTGAATTATAATTTGTTGAGTTGAGAATGGGGTGAAGCTCAGGTGAGTATGTTGGGTAGATAGAATGAATGGTAGCTGGTTCCCTGTTTTACTTCTTATTATTTATTTTATACGGTCATTACAGATCTTTTCACGTTTCGGTAACCCCACGCCATAAGCTCCTGAGTTTTAGCCAGTGCAATTGACCGTTATACCGAAACCTCTGTATCGATATTTTTGTCTGTAAACAATTCTTAAAAGAATTGTTTCAAGGTTATAAAGTATTACCAATTAGGCGGGAATCAACAGGCGAAGAAGTGACGGTTAAGACTGTTAGCAAACAATGAAAATCTTACTTGAGCCATCAATCATCTGATATGAAAACCAGAACAAGATGTCATTTTTGTAATGAGCCATTTTGTCCAAACCACACCAAAATCATATGTATAGATTGCATAAAAAAACGGGAAATGGTTTCGGATGAAGAGGAAGTGGCATCAGATTATGCATCTGATTAAAACATAAATTTGACTAATTAAAATGTGATTTTCAGCGAATTGAACTGTTAATTTTTTTTTTATGATATTTGTAGAAAATAAAGAATTTTTATTTACTTTCCCTATGAAATACATGAAGATATCTATGGGGTCAGATTGACCCCTATACACAGACAACGTGATAGTAAGCTATACACAGAGTGAAGGTTAAATGTGATTTAAAATGATTTTTGAATAAAGTTCTGAAATATGGCCAATTAGTAAGGAACTTAGTGATTTCTTTACAGATTTTGATGAAATTCAGCAAATGAGATTCTAAAATGGTATTTAGAAGAAATGCTGGAATATGGTCAGTTGGGAAGGGTTTTGCCTGTTTATTAACCGATTATGATGAAATCCGATTTGTACTATGAAAATGGGACTCTAAATTGATATTTAGAAAAGTTCTGGAATATGGCCAATTAGGAAGAAACTCATTTGTTCTAAACCGTTTGTGATGAAATTCGATGAATACGACATAAAACCGGTTGAGATACAATCGAGTTCCTTCCTAATTGGTCCTATTCCAGAACTTCATCTAAAACTCTTCTTAGACTCCCATTTCCATCATGTATGCTGAATTTCAGTTCATTCTTTATCGGCCAGAATTTGACTTGAAAATGCTTTTGATGGGTAAACTTCTATACTCGATATTTAACATTTCTACATTCGGATTGTGGGGAAATTCGGAAATCACAGACAGGACAATCCCCAAATAGTCTCTTAAACCGAAGTTTTACTGTGATATATTATTCCTATGCCGTTATATAGATAAACGAGTGTATATGGTAAAAAAATCGAAAATCGGGACGTCTCGGGATTTCCCGTCTTGAGAAACCCATCGAATACCATCCAAAAGAATACAGGCCATAGTCAACCATATCCGAAATTATGAAAAGTGAAGTGGAAGTTATTTGTAATAATTCGCAAAAATTCGAGCATCAAAGACAGCTTTACAAATTAAAGAGGTATTATGTTGAGGACGTGCAAGTACGTTTAAAACATTGCAAACTTTTTACCATTTGTTATACCACTACCATTCACAATAGCACCAACGTACGTTCGATGCAAAAACTCCAATTCTTGTTGAATTCGCTTGGGGAGGAACCGGCACGATTAATCCACCACATGTATATTACGGAAGCCAACTACATTTTGGCGTTGAACAAATTAAAGAACCGATATGACGGCAAACACCATATTCTGAATAAATTTATTCAGATATATTTGGAGCAACCAAGTATTCCGAACCAAGCGCTCATAGTTTGAGGAATAAGTATGATGTGTTGGAGAAAGTAGTGCGTACGTTGCAAGAATTAGGCCGTGAATACTATATATTCTTGGAAGTGACGGCAGCAGGAAATAAAAATTAAGTGGCATCAGTAATGTCAATCACGATTGAAGACAGGATAGGAAAAACACAGGATAGGCGAGGAAAGTACCGAGCATCATATTTGTGAATAACATTATTTAACCAATTAGGCTCGAAGTAACTATGGCCGTTATTTAGTGAATTTACCATTTGTTGAAGTAGGTTGCTTATTGAATTTATGAACTATTGGGAGATTCACTTTAAATGGTCAAGTTCTGGCTCCTGGCAATGGAATGAAATTTAAAGTGAGATTCAAATTTTTCCTATAGTTACACAAGTCGTTTACGAAAGATTAATTAGACCTCCAGCATATGTCGCTAATCAATAATCACTACCTCCCACATCACGGCGTAGTTAAAGAAACTAGCAAAACAACCAAGCGAAGGGTTGTTTTCGATGTGTCGGGTCGAACTGGTAGCTGACCGCTTTATGTAACAGACTAACCTCAACGCAATACCAACCTTCACCAAAAGCAGAGTACTCTCAGTTAAAGTTATCAGGGAATGAACCAATGACACTAGTAGTTTGTAAAAAAATGGTCGAAATTACGTAACGAAGTTCCCCAATTGCAGTCAATAGCAACAACACGATGGTTAGAAAAATTTAATGGGAGGATCGCGTTGCATGATTTTTCTAATGCCTATATATTTGGTGACCAATATCAATGTAATCAGAGAGTGTTGACTAGTCATAATGAAGACAAGAGTGGTACCAGTTTAAACCGTGCATTACCAAGGATAGCTGAGCAAGTGCGGCACATAGGACAGATTTCAGGTATTCCAGAAAATCGATTGTATGCGTGAACTGATTCTCGCATGGTACCTCATTTGTTGTCATATGTATGTGCGGTAAAATCCTGAAAATACTACCTTGTGAGCATTGATTTCATGTTCCATAAGCTGTCCAGACTTTTTATTATCTACAGAAGAACACTGGCCTAAAATATACAAGCAACACAAAACTGGTGCAAGGAACTGTAAAGGGGATGATAACAATGATGTGACAGCAAAACTAGGAGGAAAAATTCGTCTATTTATTATGTTGTTCGCATATGTTTTTTGTGCGGCCAATACTTCGACCAAAAGGCAACCAGAATCAAGCCTACTTACTATAAAGGATATGAAAATTTTCGGAAGCGTATTAAATTGATCCAACAGATAGATTTTAGCATGGAGATTTAGATATTAGGAACTGATATACCTTTATATCATATGCTTATTGAAAACTTTCATTGTGCTGTGTCACACTTATTGCATATGCGACGCTTCAGCGATATGGGATAATTGCGTACGATAAAGAAAACCATCCATGGTGGATTGCCTCGGGAAAGAGTTAAGCTAGTAAAGCCATTTCATCGAATAGGGGTAGATTTCAATGGACCACTACCACCTTTAATTCATGAACGTGGTCAAAGGAGCCGAAAATCGTATTGCTGTGTATTCGTTTGTAAGTATACAAAGGCGTTACACATCGAAATCGTTAGTGATTTAATAGCCCATGCCGGTAACCGACCGACCTTTATTCAGATAATGGGTCAAACTTTCGCGGCGCTAGGTGAAAACTTTACGAATTAAATCAATTTGCGACAAAAAATACAGACCGATTCGTATCAATCGTATTGAAATATGGTCTATAAAAACACATCTATAAAAAGTCAAAGTGGATAATGCCTTATCTATGGAAGAACTACATACTTTGTTTGTCCAGAAGTTCAAGATTTACTTACCCCATCACGTTTTTTATTGGGAACACAATGGGTTGCGTTACCACTAGAAAGGACAATCCGCTACTCAATTCAAAATCCAGCGAGTTCTTCATGAATTATTTCCATTGCCAATACATTAATGTCTAACAATTTTACAATCACAATTATGATGCCAATCCACTGTACCGTCATTTTAATAGTTCAGATTATCATCATCCGTTTTCCGAGGTAAATAACTCAGCAGAGAAAATCAAACCAATAACGAGGGAACTATATGCGTTAAGCTGAACAAGTGTTAAAACGAAGGCTAGACCTACAGTTACCACGATGAAGCAATCTCATATATATAACCAAAGAGTAGCAGAAGTAACTAAATTGTGATATACTTAAATAATATCCATATGACCGATCCAACCACTTTAAATTGAACAACCAGCAATGTGTACCAGAATGCGAATTCACATTGGGAGAATCATACTCACGAATGGATGAACTGTGGTAGTTAGTAAAACTATTTCTTCTTCATGAACCTGGCGTCATGAACTATTTATTATACCAAAACTGAAAAACCAACTGCGGATAACCTCGTATCATATGTTGCAGCAGTTCTGTTAAGTCAATCATCTAAAAACCTGCCATGTATTTTTTACAGCTGCCATGCAAGCTTTATGCTGTAGTGAATGGTCACGGCAAACTCGCTGAGACATAAATTAAATAGGGCGGTTTTATTAGGGCGCTATGTTGACCGTAAAATCATAACTACTGGAATGACGGTAAACCGAGCAAACGGCGCAGTGGTTAAAGCTGCGGCGTTTGGATCGGGAGGTACCGGGCTCGAATCCCGATAGGGGCGGGATGCAAAAGGGATTTTTCATCATCTGATTACGATCGGTGATGACGATGAACACAACTATGACCCCCTGTTGAGAGTGCAGAATCCATGGGCCGACCCACCTTTTCATGTCAGCACTATAGGTTGGCATGAAGCAATGCAATGTGCAGGTGGTTTATACAAATCGGGTACATAGCCGTACGTCCTCGATTTGGCTACTACTGCGTAAAGTAGGATGGTAAAATTAACTGCGAAAGAGTTGGGAGTGCCTTGAGCCCCAGAAAAAAGATTGCATAGATTAAAAAAAAAAGAAAAAAGACGGTAGCGCGAAATCATCGGTGTAGCAGTGTATAAAATCATTATTTACAACGGGAAGCGAACCAGCTGAACACAAAGAATTAAACAGAGATGCAAAATTAATTATTGCAAAGGACTGTCATTAAAATTGCAGAGAAGGGGGGATCCTTTATTATTGGAACTGTTACTACCTAAATTAGATGCTGAAACTCATAAATTATTTGAGATATCACGATTAAAGTCGCTACAAATGATTGACAGCAACAATAGTAAATTCAAACCAACAGGTCGAATCAAGTGTCAAGAAATGCAAATTGTACATCAAACACTTTCCACTAAACCGTTCAAAATTTTTCTAGGTATTAGGTGGATCATTTGTTTACTAATTGCATCAACTTTAAAACCTTAGCCCAAAATGGAGGAACGAGTTTGCAATAAAGGCAGAGCTCTGTGAAAGGTGTTTATTGCACATGGCTCACACATAAGATGCGAGGCAAGAATACAATGTAATACGTGCACAGCTTTATATACTTTACTACATCAAAACACACCTGTAACAGAGGTAGCGCAGCAAGAAATTACAAATTTAAGATTGCTGGCAACTGCACTAGTAAAACTAAAACTGAACAATGGCAGAGGAATTTGCTATTTGTTGAGTTTTTATTCACAGTGGTTCTCAGGCAAAATACTTTGATTAAACAACAACACAGAGTCTAAGACTCAGCAAGCAGAGGACAAACGTGGCGATATCAGGAATCGGGGAAAGCAGATTAACTTCAAATAAAACCGCGATTCGCCTCTGATTTTGAACTTCAAATCAATGCGTACGCCTAAATTAACATGAAGATTGCTCAACGAAAAACTAAATACGGCAGCATGGAAACACATCAACAGCTTAATTTGGGCCGATCCAAAAATATAATGTCCCAGGCGTAGTTAATATCTTGCGGGAAATGGGCTACATCTCAGAAATCCTGATGCCAGAAATATAGAAGGGGTGAATCAGGACCAACAGTTCAGCGAACTAAACTTAGTTGGCCCAAGTTTGGAGCCATTAAACCATGCACTAGTGAACACCAAATACAAATAATGGCCTCGACTGTAGACAGCAACCGACCAAGGTCTTGGGAAATTGAGGAAATAGAAGCATCTAAACAACTAACATTAGAACAAGCACAGTGTGAAGAAGTGTTTAAACAAGATTGTAAACGATTATCAGTTGGTTCTTATGAAGTGATGTTACCACTAACAGAAGGAGTAGAACTAGGCAAATCAAGAAATCAAGCCATAGCAATATTTCTCAAGCAGGACTTCCTTAAATTTATGACCGAATATTTGGAGCTGGGATACATGAAAACATCAACTGAAATCAGCCTAAACTAGCTTCAAGTAGTCGGGTCAACTCTTCAACAGGATCTTTTTCCCATAATTTTAAGATGGAGAAAACATAAATTTGTTTTCACTGCCGACATCGAAAAGATTTACGGACAAATTAAAGTCACAAAGAAACTGAGTAAGCAAATTTTCCGAGCGCTGCATAAATTTTGAAGATAGGTCTTCTATGTTGACGATATGCTTTCAGAAGCAAGTTCGCAACTACGTTGCAGAATGACTTAATACAACTTTTGTTGTGTGGAGGCTTCAATCTAAGAAAATGGTGCAGTAATTCCAAAGACATGTTAGAAAGGGTTCCAGAGGAAAAACTTGAGCTTGCTAGGCATATAGGCATATTTTGGGATCCTAAAGAAGACTCATTTATTCATCGATCCATTAGCCTGGATAGCTTTAATAAATATAACCGCAAAAAAATTAATGCAAAAGATTTGGGAGGAACTCATTGGCATTGGGAGTTACCACAACATTTAGAGAACCGGTGGTTTGGCTTTCAACAACAATTGTAATTACTAACCTGTATTAAAGTTCCTAGATGGATAAACGCCACACATGACACTATAGAGCTATATAACTTCTCTGACGCTTGTGAAGTAAAGGTTACGCCTTTAACGTAAAAAACAAGAGTAGCACCGTTAAATGCCAAACATGTAGTTCGATATACAATTAATGAATGTGTTCGATGTTACCGCTTTAAAACTCAAGAAGCTACACAAATAATGGGAGAATTACCTTCGCCAAGAGTTACTCCATCTCGGCTTTTTACTCATACAGGGATTGACTATGCCGGCCCTATCCGATTGAAATCTTCAGTAGGACCTAGCAAAAAGGTTTATAAGGCTAAGCCGTTTAAAGGCCGACATCAAAGAGTTCAACAGAACTTTTTTGCCGGAAATATTAAATATAGCAACAAACAATGGCATAAATAGGCATTTTAATGCCTCGGCAAGTCCTCACTTCAGAATATTGGGGGAAGCTGCTATAAAATCAAAGAAGTACCATTTAAAACGAATTCTAGGAGAGATTATCAGGAAATGTCAACAGTACTTAGCCAAATAGAAGCATATCGGGGAACCATTAATCTCAGAGGCTGACTGAAGTTTTTTGGATAATATGATCGTCAGAATATTTAACATCGCTACAGAAGAGAATAAAGTGGCAAAAAGGAGAACCCAATATAGGTGTTGGGAATATAGTTCGTATCAAGGAAGAGAATTTACCACCAGCTTAATGGCTATTAGGTAAAAGTGAGGAGTTGCACCCTGTCAGAGATTGTAAGGTCTGAGTAGTTACACTGCGTGGAACGTTTCTTAACAGTCCGATTCAAACAATTTGATGACAATAGTCCAGAGGTTGATAACCCTCCCAACGCAGAACATCAATCCGACAAAAGTCCAAACCAAAAGCATCGCCATTGTTAACATCTTCCTGATGATTGTCTTGATATGGTTCACAACAACTTCGTAAAGTTCCGGGTATTTTTCCTTGTCCGTTGATGACGTAAACCTCACTTCTGAAATTCAAATACATATGTACATCATTGCACGTACTTTTCCAAAAACTTGCCTTTTCTGACATTTACTAAAAATGCTTTCAATTTTAAATTGAAAACTTAAGCAATAAGATCTGGTCTATTTTTGAGTTTATGACCATCCAGGTTTTCAGCAATTTCAAACCATTTGTGATTGCAGATCATTGTAATAAAAAGAAAAGGTTTCCCAAATTTGCAAACTACTGTCATACCATCTTGGTAACGTTGCTACATATTTTTTGGACTTCCTGTTATATACTTGCCTCCGTTTTTACGTAGGGGTCAACAATAAATTATTGTGTTAACTTTCCAGCTCTTAGAGGTGGATTAAATTCCCTTCTAATTGCCAATATGTCTGTGTATAATAACCCATTTGGGACAGCATACCCTTTACTCCAATGTGCCATCCGTCATCTCCATAAGGGGGGTGGTTCACAATTTATAGTTTCAAATATGACTGCAATTTCATTTGCTGCTGTTGGAGCATTGTATGTTCTCTGATACTTTTTTGGATCATTGTGACAAGATAGTGTTAAAGATTGTATTTCAATTTCCTTCTCAGTTAAACCTTTCTCTAGCTCTTGCATCATCTTGTATGATTTTGCAAGCACATTATTTACTGACATAAAGTCAGACAACTTCTGCATTTTTTGTTTGTCGCAACTTTTGTTACGCTTGTCTCCTATTTGTTTATTGTACGCGTCTACAGAATCAAGCATATATAGTTGTGCGAATTTCGGTTTTTCTCCTTCTCTTGGTTGTACGCTTTAAAAGGTCGCATGATATATTTGACCAATATACATCCCACCAGTGGGTACCATATCTTCTCCGTTTTCTAGGAACTATATCTTCTCCCATGGAAGCCGTTGACCATTGGCTTTCCGATTCGTTGCGGGAATCGTACGCCATTAATTTTTTTAAATTATTTGGAAACCTGTAAGGTTCCAATTTTATTTTACCTTTATGGCAGAAGTATTGGAATAATTTAATTTTGGGACCTTCCCCTTCAAAATTTAAAGATCTACAACCAATGCACTAAATAGACATTGGTGCCATTGTGTGCGGTATAACCGTACATGGTTCAGACTTTGCAATCCTGGCTGTGTTTCGTTCCGACACGTTCGTGTCGTTTCGTGCATGTTTCGTGCACGTTCGTTTTGCTTTTGTTGATCAGACTCAGCGGCTCTTTTAATGGCCATTCCTATTGCTGCTTTTTCACGCTCCGCCGCTTATTGTTGTGCAAACTGTGAGTGGCTCTTTTCTTGCCATTCCAATTGGTGCTTTTTTACGTTCGCTTTGTTTTTGCCGTTCCGTTTGAGTGGCCTTTTTTTCCGATCTACGTACTCTATCTTTAGCACGGGCCGCCTGTATCTCTTCTTCAGTTATGAGCTTATTTTCTATGAAAAGATTGTCTGTTTGGCTCTTGTGACTTTTTATTTTCGAAGATTGTTTACTCTTATTACCTTTTAGTCTTGAAAAAAGACTGTTGTGAGTTGCTCTATGAGCTTTTAGTCTCTATAAATACTGTTGGATTGCACTACTGAGTTTTAGGTCTTTATATATAAAGACTGATATTAATTTAATGTTAATGTAATTTACAATCAGTGTATTCATTACATGAGGGCACGGAAATGTTTACAAATACAACAACCACATTAATATTTTGAAAATATTGACAATCACAATAGGTGGAAATTAAAGAACCGACACAATGAATGTGTTCAGGATCAAAAGCAAAGCATTTTAGTGAAATACTTTGTTAAATCGAATATTGAGCGATCGTGCTATATCAGATTGTAATAATTGTGTTTAAGTGCAAGTGAAATAATTAAAACATTAATATAATGTTGATTGAAATCATATGAATAGAATTATATCAGTTGAATTTTCGTGCGTTATTTCTTATTCCCATGTGTTACTGTGTTGTAAGTTGAAGTATCATTTAGTTGTGACAATTTTTGCATCGATTATTTAAAATGGAAGGCCTGAAAGGTAAAAGAACATACATTAAAGGACAAATTACAAGACTCAAGCTAGAAAAATTCCATCAATTATACAAAGTTTTTGTTGACTGACATCGAAATCGTCGATGCTCAATACTATAGCATCGTTCCTAAATTACAAGGAGCAATACGTAAAAGGCATGTGGTTCCAGCAGTGCCAGACTTAGACCAAACGCTAAACATGACACAGTCCGCATCTAGTGATTGCCGCGTATTACTATTCCCCCTTTAATGGGAAGTTTAAGGAATAGCAGTCGTTGTTTGACCTTTTTGGTTCGACGGTGCACTAGAATCCACACCTGTCTCCTGCCCAAAAAATTCCAACTGCTAAAGGGACATTTAAAAGATGATGCATTAGCACATTGAAGCATATCAGAAATTATACAAAAGGTGCGATAGAAAGCGATATATTGTCGATTCATTTATATAAACGTTTTTTGACTAACTAAATATAAATCAAGCAACAGCACAATATATTGCACGTTTACACGATATGTGCGATGAAGTGATAAGTGGTCTTAAGGCACTTGGTACGCAAGAAGAGAGTCGAGAATTGTGGATCACCTATATAGCCACCTAGAAGATGGATCCTGAAACCAGACAAATGTGGAAACTAGAGACAACAGAGTTGGAATATCCTACAATATAGAAGTTGTTATTAGTGTTAATGAAACGAATGGATTCGCTGCAAGGCATCAAGCAAGAAAACCGTGGAAGCAGACCGGCAATAAAACCAACACAGCACTCAAAAATTCTGCACAGTGCAGTAACAGTAAATTGTGCAGTTTGTAGTAAAGACCACAATTTAATTGACTGAAGAGAATACGCGAAGAAAAATTTACTTTGTTACAACTGTTTAAAGGATAACCATCTAGAATTTCAGAAGAAACATCACGACATTTTACATTTAAAAGCCTCTGGAACTAACCCTGAATCAACTACATGGGGTCATGCTAATTTGGTAAGCAACGAAATTCTTCCAACAATGTAGCTAGATGTTAAACGTCGTAATGGAGACTGGCAACGATGTCGCGCGCTCTTACATTCCGGATCACAAACATCCTTCGTAACTGAGGAATGTTTTAAACGTCTTGGATTAAAAAAGAAAAATAGTCGAATCTGGATTCAAGGGCTATATAATGTTACTTTAGGGATTTCAAAGGGTATTTCAAACATACGCTGTAAATCCAGATTCCAGGTTGTAACTATAAGACAACAGCAACAGTCCTTATAGTGCTAAAGATATCATCATATCAACCATCGATTACAGGACTGGGTGATCTACGAAGTTTGGACAAGATTGGGATGGACCATGCAGGAACGCCAATGCATATTGAAGGTGGTAAACTTACTCCCGTAAACCTACACGTTGATATCGATTCGACTCTTCGTAGATTTTGGGAGCTCGGAGAAATCAAGGAACCGGTTCCATACACAGATGAAGAGAAATTTTGTCTTGATCACTACCAAAATATTGTTCAAAGAGCAAAAGATGGCAAATATGTAGTTTACCTTTCAAGTGTGTATCCAGTCTGGGCAATTCCAAAATTATGGCAATAAAACGACTGAATGAAACAGAGACCAAATTCACGCGCAACTCTTAATTTAAGAAATATCAAGAGAGAATATGGAAATATCAAGAGGGTGTTGAGGCGAAGAATATGTTTTACTACATCATGGGGTGATCAAGGATAGTAGTACGACAACCAAGATGTTTGTTGTATTTGATGGATCAGCCAAAACATTGGAAGGAAGCTCACACAATGACCAGTTAACAGTAGGACCACAGGTGTAGCCAAGTTTATATGAACTTTTATTGAGATTTCGATCGCACAAGATTATATTCACGGCCGATATTTAAAAAATGTATAGGCAGATCTGGGTTAACCGAAGATATAGCGACTACCAGAAAATTGTATGGAGAAAGGACCCGTTTAAAGAGTTACAGGTGTATAAGCTAATGACTTTAACGTATGGTACATCATCGTCTCCTTTTTCATCCTTTATAAGGAAGAATACCCGGAAGTCTCAGAAATAGTAAAAAAGTATTTCTATGTCGATGACCTAATGTCGAGAACTTACTACCTAAAAGATGCTGAAATGATGGTTCAGGATCTAATAAGTATAATGAGTAAGGGAGGATTCAATCTTCGGAAGTAGGCATCTAATAGTGAAGAGCTCATGCGTATTATTCCTAAGATAAACCGAGCCACCTCATTTTTGGATATTGAAGACGGGTCACAGGCCATTTCGATACTTGGAGTGAGATACTCGACCAAAATGGATTGTTTAAGATTATAAATTAACAAAAAGAATGGCCAGATCAAACTAAGCTAAATGTACAATTATCTGAAGCAGTATTAAGGGAACAAAAAATTAAATCGGTGGTGTTGAGCAATACAAACGAAGAGCACAGAGACGATTGGGTTTTCAGGCTTATTGAACGCTGTTCAAAATTCACTAAAGTGGTATTCACCATCACTAGAACACTGATGCTGTTTAGAAGGAAATCGCAGATTAAGGCAGCTGATAATTTAGAGTTAGAGTTATTGAGATTCCAGAACGAGAGTTGGAGGTAGATTGTATAATGCGAATGTTACATTTGAGATGCAGCATACAATAATTTTACCAGCATGGCATCAAGTGACAGGGTTAATCATAAGAGACGAACATCTCAGGCAATTCCACGCAGCTCAAACTATTTTCAACACTAAAACAAAAATTGCTTGCAGGTGCAAGGATCAAATTCGAGGAGTTATTGGACAATGCGTTAAATGTGTCCGGTTGAAATCTAAACAACAACAACAGCTGATGGATCAACTACCGCAATCCAGAGTAACATATCATCGTCCTTTCTTTTCCACGGGTGTGGATTATGCAGGGCCTCTGTTTATCAAGGCATCCAAACTTCGAGGTGACAAAATGATCAAAGCATATCTGGCGCTTTTTTGTGTATTCGCGACCAAGGCCGTGCATTTGGAATTAGTGGGTGATATCACGACGGAGGCGTTTTTGGCAGCGTTAAGAAGATTTCATGCGAGGCGCGGCGTTTGCGTTACATATATAGTGACAACGGCACGAATTTTGTAGGTGCCCAAAAGGAACTGGAACAAAATTTAGAAATGGTATCTATAAAGATGAGGCAATATTGAGGTACATCACTGCGAACAACATAGAAGGGCATTTTATTCCACCAGCTGCCCCTAATTTTGGAGGTTTTTGGGAGGCAGCTATTAAATCAACAAAATTTTATATGAAGCGAGTAATTGATGAATCCCGGCTTACCTATGAAGAAATGTTAAGGTTAGTAGTCGAAATAGAAGCTATTCTTAATTCCCGACCACTTTGTGAGATGTCAGCAGAGGATTTGGTTCCCGTCACGGGGACCCAATCTTCTACTCCTAAAAAAGAGGGCAGTACATTTAACGACACAGCGATTCCAAACATCGGAGATCTGGTAGTAGTTATGGACAACGATGTTCCACCAACAAAATGGTTTTTGGGACGTATTATATCGGTTGTTCCAGGTCAGGATGGATTAATCAGGGTTGTCGTCATCAGAACAAAACTAGGTGAAAGTAAAAGGCCAGTAACAAAAATATGCATTCTACCTTCCGGCTCTGTTGAGCCAACCGCCGCGGGATGTTCAGGTCAGAAGCTGAAAACAAAATGATTGATTAATATGTTATGATGGTACTTATCTTATGTATTGAATTATCTATCGAGTAATGAATTCCATTAGCTATGAGGAATTAGTCCATATATTTTCCTAAAATAATTGAAATTGTAAATTAGTTGTAAGTTGGTATAAATCAATGTAACTTTAACTTACCTAAAAATTTTGAATGACAGCTGATGAGTGATGACATTTATTTTGACGGAGCAATTTGTCTTATCGGCATTTAATATTTTAACCTTATTATTAAACATTAGTAAGTAATAGTTTGTATATCAAATATATTTATTTGAATCGTTGTGGTTTTTATTTATTTTTTATGTTGGCAAGCTCAAGCTAATAAAATTGGTAGCTCGTTCAATTACATTTTAACCGCAGAACAGAGTTATCCAATTAATTGTCAATAAAATCATTTTTATTAATAGTAAAGTAAAATTATAACGAATTAAATTAAAGCAACACAGAATCAGTACACATCCGCACAGAATGATTAACTAAACGTGAGCCCGAATGTGCAGACTAACTAACACACACTCGATGTTAGTATATGATATGCTGTCATTTCAAATTAATTATTTGTTTTCCATTTAGAGATTAATTTGATTTAATTAATTTTTATGTAATATGCAAAGAAAAACTACCTACCTTCATTTTTAACAAAATGGAATAATTCGCAGTATATTACCATACCTAAATAGACAACAAGTTCTATTGAATTCAAAAATTATATTTTCAATTACTAATAATTTACTCCATCGCATTCTCTATAACAAGTCGATACGTCAAAATCAATTTCCCAAAATCCTATAATAAATTTTTCAATATTTTGCAATTTATACCAAATAAAAGCGATAAAAATCGTATTCGAACATTACCAATCGATTAGACATAAATTCTCATAAATACGAAAGTGTATCAATCACAAGCCAAAAAAAATAAAAAAATCCACGGTTTAATGCTTACATATATACATGCAGCATAAATATGTATATTTGGTTCTATACATATTTGTGGTAATAATCTTAAAGGAAGCAAGCAAAAAAAAACTTAAGTAATATTTCATTGATTCTCTCTGGTTTAGCGCTTATTACGAGTAGAATGTGTATATGTATGTACAATATAGAAAATGTAAATCGGCAGACAGAAAAACGCCTGCCCTCCTCAAAAACCCCATTATCGTAATCAACTGAAACGTCTCACACCAAAGCACGCGCCACATTTTCTCTTATCAAAATAATTTTCTTCAGATTTTTTTTGTATCCAATATGAGATATTATAACAGAATAAAGCTGTACGGTATTTTTTCAACTTGGGTTTTTCATTTTAAAGCTCAAGCAAAATAATGGAATTTTTAAATGTTAAAAGTAGAGAGCACAGTATAATATCGTATACAACAAGCAGCAGCGTTATAAGTGCAGTAAACTTTAAATAAAAAAATAAAAATTTTATGGGAAACTATAAAGAAAAATTGTTGAAAATTATTTTTATTAAAAACAATAATTTTATGATTATTTTAAAGTTTAAGATAAAGACGTTTTCATGTTTTCAGTACCCTGTTTACCCCGGAGTATAAAAGGGAGGGATATGTTTTACAAGGTCTACCATTATTGTGTACCCGTCTTGTGTACACGACAGATAATTTATTCTTGCCATTCTCTAAGTACATGTATACGTGTATCAATATTTTCCAAATGAATATAACATTAAAAAAAAAAAAAATTGTAAGAGTATCAATCAAATGTCAATCACTTAAGCGCTGGATGATTTATTTGTGAAAATTTGTTAGTCTTTTATAAAATACATCACCGGTGATTAGTATTGTAAACAGAACGTAAAATATGCAAATATTGGAGAAAAGCCTATTAAGCTTATAATGGAAATACAATATTTTTTGCATGGAAGCATATTGTATGGAAATGCTTTTATACTGTTGTATACTGAGTTTAAAAGTTCTGCATTTATACATTTGTAAAACCAGAGAATTTGATACATTTATGAGCTCAGATCAAAATTAGGGGTACATTCACATAGGTATCGTAAAAAGTTGATTTTTGGTTTCATAACCTGATTCAGATATATAGTACTACACACTAAAACTAATCTGTCGTTTTAATTTTGTTTAATTTTTTGAGATTTACGATAATGTGTTCGAATTGAGCGCCGTTCAATAGGGGTTGAGTTTGAGTTGAGTTGGGGTTGGATTAGGGTTTTGTGACAACGAGTTGAGCAATCTTATACATATTCTGGAGGATTGAGTTTGGTTCCATTTGCGGGTCGAGTTGGGATTGAGTTGGAGTTGAGTTCTAGGTTTTTTTTTTTAATTTCTTTTATTAATTATAACAACAAATGAATGTTTTGTGAGCAATTCAGCTGGGGACTTATTTGTTTGTTGATTTGACGGTTTAATTAGAGTTCTGGAGGGGTCAGTATTTAAGTTGGCAATTTATTTGAAGTAATGTTGAAGGTGGAGTTGGAAGTTAGCTTTAATTGTTTTGAGTTGGATTCATCGACGAATGTAGTTTTTCGAGTCGAATTGGTTTACGATTGATGGGTTAAGTTGAGGGTCGAGGAACAGGTTGGGTTAGGATTGACAACTACAGTTTTCGGACGGTATTGGATTAGGGATTGAGTATGGGATTGAGTTTGTTACTGGCAACAAACATAAACACTTTTGAGTTAGTAGGATGATTGCATACTGAAATTTAAATACTTATCTGGATTTAACCTAAGCTCAGTCAATGTAATGAAAAGGTATATCTTCCCGATCATAACATCGCAATAGTATGCCCTACCTTAATGTTCAATTAGACATTCATTTATATTGCATATTCGGATTCTATGGGAAGAGGATATTTTTGAATAATTGCACGTTTAAATACAGCAGTCGAAGTCTTGACAGTCATCACACAAACAAATCAATTTGTTCTTGAATGTTGGGATATTGACCTATCTAAAAATGATAAGATCACCAACTAGGGGTAAGTAATTTATTGACCACCTATTCCAAAACATTTCAAATTTATATTGAACTTTCTGGTAGGTACTTAATGTACCTTCACTGAGGTGAATGATATTGATGTTATTTATGAGACACTCGAAGTCATTAGGATCGTCTGACATGTACCCAATAGGTCGCGAATTTAGGTTCGCTTCGATTTCAACGAAGAGTATATAGAGGATTTCGATAGTGTACGACCATTGACCATGCACGCGCTTCTTCTGGTGTGTTGCGCTTTTAATGGCCGCAATCCCATGATCTACACTGTGCCAATGTCCCATGATCTACACTTGTGAAACTTAGATAAAAATAACTATCGAAGTAGTAGCAGTGTTCGAATATATATTTGCTTAGAGTTTGTCGACAAACGAACCGACGAAGTGTTGCCAAAAATGTCTCAGTGCTCAAATCGTGCACTATTTCGATATAAACTGCTTTCGACGTGAGAAAAATAAATAAAGCATCATACACAAAAGCATCATACACAAAAGCATCATAGACCACAAACATCAATATATCGGCGTTATGAAATGGTCTGGCAGGATTAAACGATGTTCTGGTAGTTGACCCATAATTTCCTGAAATGTCTGAGGACGAGCTTAACGAAAGAATTTAAAAAATTGTCTAACTCTGTCACCGAAAGTGGTTGGAATGGCGCGACTACAGAACTTCCTGTTTCAGAACAGATGGAAAAGTGTCAATTTAGAATGTTTCATAAGACACTTCCATTTAGAATCGAGTTTCAGATGTCTTCGAAATGTTCTCTACTGGTTGTTTTGGGATGATTAAAATAGGAACTCTCAAGAAGTCTGGCCCATTCCACAAAGCAGAATTAGTTATGAATTCCGAAAGTATTTGTCCACAAGAAGTGGCATTTGATGGGTCTTTCAAAGTTGGAACATAATACCAACGTTCAAGTAATGTTAACTCCTGAATTTTTGAGATTCGATTGTCGACGTATTTTTCGAATCTTGATGGCACAGATCTGATATTTTATTTTATTTATTTATTTATCAATTAGCCAATGCTGTTTAAACCTAATGTTTTTGTACAACATGAATATATACAATAATTAAAGTAGAGAATAACAGACAAAATTTAAAATTAACACAAAGAATAAAACAAAATATACAAAGATAATATATATACAAAATATATACATAAACATATATACATTATATACATACTATTTACACCAATCAATCAAAAATTTAGATTACCTGGTACCAATTTTAACATTAATCCTTTAAAAATATTCAAAGAACCAATATTCTTTAGTTCCAGTGGTAGGCTGTTCCAAATGACAATCATGTTCACCAAACAGGAGTTATTGTAAACCTTTGTCCTATTGATAGGCAAGTTGACATTTCTTGTTCGCAACGATGTAGAAAAATCTAACTTCTCATGTAAATACAATGGTTTACCCGTTTTAATAATACGGAAAATAAAAACCGCAGCTCTATAACGATAAAATTCAAACAAGTCACATCCAATAATAGAAACCCTAAATTCAGAGACATGGTCAAACTTCCTAAGGTCATAAACATATCGAATGCAGTTATTAAACGTAACATCAAGTAAACGCCTAGAAGTACTATCACAGTTATTAAATATTACATCACAATATGTGAAAATTGGTATAATCAGACTTTTAACAAGATATATGCGTAAATTCACTGGACAAAACTTTTTTATTAACCTAAGCGAGTATAGACAATAATTAACACGCTGGCATAGGGATTTTATATGATCAATCCAAGTGAGTTTAGGGTTCAATATTAGTCCCAAGTTATTAACTGTAGGCACAAATGAGATAATATCATTGTCTAAATAAATCAGAGGTGCTATATTATGAGAATTATTTGTAGAAAGCAATAATGCTTTACTTTTAGTGGGATTAATAGCAAGTGAATTATTCTTGGCCCATAAGGAAAAATTTTTAAGATCTGCATTAAGTCGCATGACAATCTCATCCAACTCTGAAAAATCGCCACCAATATACAATTGCAAATCATCAGCATAAAGATGAAATCGACAATTCCGAATATGCCCAAGCAGATCATTAATATAAATGGAGAAAAGCAAAGGCCCCAAAATAGAACCCTGAGGCACCCCGTCAAATACTCCTCGAATACTCGATTGAGCTTCTCCATGCTTTACGAAATGTTTGCGGTCGCTCAAATAAGAATGAAGCAACATAATAGCAGAATTCGAAAATGTATAATACAAATGTAACTTCTGAAGCAAGTGGATATGGTTAACACAATCAAAAGCTTTAGAAAAGTCTAAAAGGACTAAAATACCAAATGAATGGCCCTTGTCCAGAATAGTTGATAGATCATCAACTATATGCACCAGTGCAGTGGTAGTGCTATGACCAGGTTTGTATCCTGATTGAAATTTGCTTAGAATATCAAACCGGATAAGGTGTTCGGTAATTTGGAGTTGAATAATTTTCTCTAGTACCTTTGATAACGCCGGTAAAATACTTATCGGACGAATATCACCAATACCAGAAACCACATCCTTTTTAGGCAGGGGATTGATAGAAGCAACCTTCCACAAATCAGGAAACACCGATTTCGTTAAACATTGGTTAATAATAAATGTGATATGAGGCAGAAATAATTCAATAAACAATTTAAGTACTTTAAAGTTTATATTATCATATGCCATTAGATCCGATTTAACAGCACGAATCGCATTCAGCACCATAAGCTCATCGACACAATCAAATACAAACGCGTAGCTTACCGAACTAATAAAATTAGAATTAGGTAAAGGTAAAACACCAACAGAAACACTAAACTTACAAATTCCATTCAAAATTTCTTCAGCAGAAAACATAATGACTGCCTCATTTGATGTACCTAAAACTCCAAGCTTTTTTAAATTGACTCACGTTCTTTTAGAATTGTATACATTCCCAAAATAGAATGAATGCTTAGCGTCATTAATGCATTTGTTGGTTTTATTTCTATAGTACTTAAAGGAAGCCAAATCATGCTCCAATCCATATTTTTTATATTTTTTATAAACCAAATCTCTACGCTCCATTAAATCCAAAATATAAGCATTTAACCACGGAGCAGTAGGACACCTATTTAAAACTCTCTTACGAGGCACACAGATATTATCCAACTGTAAAAGGTTTAAGTTGAATTCCTCAACCATATCATTCACATCCGCATAAAAACGAAAATTCAACCAATCCAACGAAAAGAAATAACTTACAAAACTCTCACGTTCAATCGCTTTAACATCAGCAACTACGGTATAGGAAATTTTATCCCTGACTCGACAGAATTTATAGAATGCAAAAACCAAGTCGTGATCAGAAATAGCAGGAACAGCATGTTGCCCAAAAGAAACAATATTATGCCTATCAGGCTCATACAAAATGATCAAATCCAACAAGCTGTTATCTAATCTAGTCGGTTTAAAAGGTAAATAATATAAATTGTACAAACTCAACCAATCACTAAGTTTATTGTTAGTCAACATGTTAAAATTAAAATCACCGCAGCAAATAACTTTTACATACTGAAACACATATTGAGAAAAAATTATTTGTAAATTATTAATATCCTCCGTACAAGCCGGAGGCGGGTTATAAACAATCAAAATAAGAATTTTTCCAAACCGTCCAATAAGTTCAGATGCCAAAATTTCAACTTTTCCAAATGTGCCATTTTCTGGCCAATTTACAGACTTTTAAATTATCCCTGAAATAAATACCAACCCCACCCCATCGTGTATTATTTATACGATCGAAACGTATTAATTTATAATTATTAATATGGAGTGACTTGTCTGAAATTCTACCGTTAAGTAGAGTTTCCGTTAACGCAAGAAAATCAAATTTGTAAACATCCAACAGTATAGTAATGTCATTAAAATGTTTAAATAAACTACGAACATTTAGATGACCAAACCATAAACAAGAACTGGCACTAACCTGCAGACTATCACCTGGAACAGCCTTACCACCGTTTGAAGTACAATCTAAAAACCTTGTGGATTGGGTTGGCGTAGCCCTAAAAAAGGATGACTCTTAGGTATATTTTGGAATTCCTTCAACACCAGCTGGCCAAGAAGTTGGATCCATCAATTTGTCAAACATAGTAACAGAAATTTTTATTTTAAATGATGAGTAATCCTGTTTGAAATTATCCTTTAATTTTGGTGTAAAGCGGTGAACAAATACTTCTGACAAATTGAAATTGTCTAGCAAATATTGCCTGATATTTGCTTCAGTAACATCCGGGTGAAGTCTGGAGACAAAAATCTGTTTTCGAGGCTCCACAGCACGTAAGGTAACACCGCTACCAGTGCCAATAATATAGTTGTTCATAACATTTTTTGAAATTGAAGATGTTGACTGCTGGGCTGGAGTATTCATGCTCGCGGGAGCACTAATAATTTTCTTGCGTAAATCCATTGTAACAGGCTGATTTGTCGTCAATGAGTTAATGCCAGGTAGAGGATAACCAACTGGCAAACCATTTGATTCCGTAACATCTGAAGCAGGTTGACATTCCAGTGAAGAAACATTAGGTAGAGGATAACCAACTGGCAAACCATTTGATTCAGCAAGATCTGAAGCAGGTTGACATTCCGGTGAAGACACATTAGGAACCGCTAATACTGATTTCGGTAACGCTGCACTAGATTGGCATAAATCAGTCTCCAATTCATAATCCACTTTTGATTGCACTTTCTTTAAAGGAATCAAAGATGATTCAAGATTTTTCACAATTCTTTTTATATCACTAATGTTATTGACATGCATTTTATATACGCCATTACAATTATCACAAAACCAACATAAATTTTTAGAACTTCTTATACAGTCAAATGCTGCTTTTTTTATTCCCACACATTTGTAGTGTGCCACATTTGAACAAAAACCACTACAAACTAAACCATTTTCGTTTATGTTTGTTTCACACATCATACAATTGATGGAACTCATCTTATGTAAACCGTTCATATACACACACAACTAACAAAAACTTAAACCAAACTATAAATATTAAATGTTAATAGATTAAAAATTTATTTATTTATTTATTTTTTTTATTTTTTTATTTTTTTTCACACAGCAAAAACATAAAACGTCAACTTAGTTCAAAAGCTACTATCTTTTGTCGAATACGAATCAGTCTAGAAATATATCGATGAAAATTGAATTTCCAAACTTGCCAGCACTTTGGTTGCTAATTGGGACAATAGTAACGAAGCGCATAATTCCCCTTCTGGAGTAGATTCACCTTTCAAAGGTTCAACGTTAGTTTTCGTACAAAAGACGTTTACGAATACTGGTCGAATATAAATGACGGCTCCGTAACCACTTTCTGACGCATCGCCGAAGCCATAAAACTCTAAGATTCGTGGCAGAAGAACTATGACACATCTGGGAATAAAACTGTTTCCAATAGAAGTGAGTTCGAGTTTGAATCCATTAAATGATTTTTAATATGTTTCGAAGGTTGTAAGAGAATTCAATCCAGTTTCGAACTGATGAGCTTATGATTATGAAAAAATCAATCATCTCATCAGGCCGCGGCGACTGGACTTATTATACCACAATTTACATTCTATATATACAGAATGTGCTGTGCTTTAAGTACTAGCGAATCGTACTAATACAGATGAATTTTCTTACAATTTTTTCTTCTTCACGATATTCACACTGCTCTGTGTGTAAGCTAATTTTTACTTTTTATTAATTTTTTCCATTCCAAAAATTTCTCAGCTTCTGCTTCGGTATCCTAATTTATTCCTAATACCAGAATAGATTTAGACTGCTCGATGGTGTTTGCCAGGGTGACCCAACAATTTTGTTAGTTGATTGAATTAACGTAGTTCGAATCCCCCATGACCCAATAATTCGATGATATTATTTTTTATCGTTTGAAAGCCTTATTGATCAGTATGACTGAGGATCTGGCATTACATTTCAATTATATCTCGAGTCAAGGCAATTTGATGTTTTCGAAATCTTATTTCTACCATTAAACAATCGTTTAATGAGATACTCGACGACGAGTTTGCGCGAATTTCTGGTCCAATTGGGGTTGATTAGGATTGGGTTGGGATTGAATTAGGTTCATTCAACCGTTCAATTGGCGAATTATTTGGGAATTAAGGCGAGGGTTGAGATGAGGTTAGATTAGTTGAGTTTATGTAGGTGCGGAGTTTTTGAACTGTAGTTTTAGTATGTGAGTTGAAAGTTGAGTTGGGGTTGAGTTGAAAGTGTAGTTGGGGTTGAGTTATTGTAGAGTTTAGGGTTTGGTTGAGGGTTACATGGAGGTCGAGTTAGGGTTGACTCGAGTTTGAGTTGAAGCTGAATTAGTGGGAGTTGAGTTTTGAGCTGTTTGAGTTGAGTTCATACACGTATGTTGCTTTCGAATCTAGTTGATATCGGTATTGAGTTGACCATTGGTTGTGGAGTTGAATAAAGAGTTTAGATTTAGTTCGAGCTAAGTTTATTTAAATTTGAGGTGTGATTGAGCTAGCTTGAACTGGGGTTATGTGAGGGGTTCATTTGTTGGTTAATTTGGCGTTAGGTTGGTGATTGGGTTGAGGTTTAGGTTAACTGTTGATTTGGTGATTGCGTTAAGGATTTCGTTCCGTTTGATTTGGAGGTTGGGTCGTAAATTGAGGTGGAGGTTGAACTTGATCTCTGCAGTTTTTCATAGAAAGACGTTATTTTTCACAAATGTTTGAAACGGTTTCAGAGAATCCTTCACAAGTTTTATCCCTTTCTTCTATGAACGCCAAAAAAAAATTTGTTATACAGGGTGTTCGGGTTTGGGTGATTTCGTCGCTTTCCTAACGCAAGAGTATTTACAAATATTCATAGAATAATGCGAGATATCGTAATAACGTCAAAATTCCTGGGCGGAGCCCCATTTAGTTTCACCAAATCATTTGGATGTCGACGAAGAAATAATTCGTAATGTAACAGCAAATCCTTTTATTAGCATCAGGAGGCTCGCTTTACAATTAAACGTCTCTCGCTATCGAATTTATCAAGTATTGCACAAAGAGAATCTTCATCCATACCATATACCACCCGTTCAAGAACTATTACCGATAGACCATTATAAAAAATTGAGGTTTTGTAATTGGTTGATGGAAAGGAATTTGGACAATGATAGTTTTGTGAAATGTGTTCTATGGACGGATGAATCTCAAACAAACAACATTTCAGCACTGATTCAGTGTAAATGTATGGGCTGGCGTAATTGGCGATAAGTTAAATAGTGAACATTGCATTGGAAGAAATGATCCAATTCATTGGCCTGCAAGATCCCCGATCTTATGGTATTGGATTTTTATATATAGGAAAGGATAAATCCGCTTGTGTTCTTCAAAGAAAGTGAAACAAAAGAAGAACTAATGCAACGAATATACACAGCAGCACAACAGATAAGGGAAAAACTACCAAGAATTGAAATTTTTTAAAAATCCTTTATCTCGGACACCCCAACATAAAACCGTTTCACATTTTCGGCGCTATTAGAAGTCAACAGAGTCCCACTGTTTGACCGACCTTTTTAACATCATATCGGTATTTTCCGTTTACCTTTACGAAATCGTACGGACCAACAAATTTGGCTTGAATCTTATTGTCTCCACATTTCATATTCATTTGGTTTTTTCACCGCTTGTTGAATGTCCTTTTGTTTTCTTCTTAAACCTTCTGAATGTTTTATTTTGCTTCTTCCCTCGGACTCTCCTGTTCCTGATAGTAATCCTTTGCAAACTCCTCCTTACTAGTTTCTTTCGTCATTATGTGTTCAGGGCATCGCATTTTGATACCTATCAACAACTCAAACGGAGACATTCCAATACTACGTTGATACGTGTTGTTTAAGCATCGCTATAATTTATCGGTTTCTCTATACCAAGCCTCAGGATTTTCGAGAGCAAGTTTTGTTAAACCTGATATAAAGTCCGAAATATATGCTCGATCCGACCATTTCTCGTAGCCATTCCCGTAGTTATTGCTCGTAAATTGATTTGCTGGATTTCACAGTACTTCACGTAGGCACCACCACGATCAGCAACAGTCATTTTTGGATTTCCAAAAATAGCTTTCTGCACCTGCATCTTCTGAATTGCTTCTTTGGCTGAAAGACTTTTTGCGGGATACAACCATACGAATTTGGAGAAACCATCTACAACCCAAAATATGTAGTGGTACTGGTTCTTTATAGCCACTAAACTACCAAGATGATTTATGTGGTAGGTGATACATTAAGCACATCTTGATCTTTTGAACCAGTTTGGGGATAAAGAACTGCTGACGGGCAAAATGTCCCTGCTCATGACACATTTTGGTGACTTCCATTTGCATTTTCTTCAGAACCACCAACAGCGAGATACCGTTCTCCACCTTAAATAAGCAATTACGGTCAGTAATATAGTTATCATACTCACCGTTCTCTAGTAGTTTGAAAATCATCTGCAATTCACCATCATCTTTCTGAGCCGCTTTCACTATATTCATTACATTTTTTCGAGTAACATTATGATTGGTTCATGATTCAGAGCATCTATATGACCGGCATCCAGAACGATGTTCCAATATACAGCTAAATTCCTGAAGATGGTTCGCCCACCCAGCAATTCTAGTCGTCAATTCTCTTCGTTCCATGGTTCATTTGAATACTGCGCAGTCCGTAACGATCTTGAAGTTTGGACCTAGCAAATATACCCTGAATTTTTTCAATGCCGTCACAACTGCCAGGACCTCCAAATCGTAATTACAGTATCGTTCTTGACATGGTGTTGTCTTTTTCGAGAAATAATATACTGGATGAAATTGCATATCACCTATCGATTTTCGAAGAAGTATAGCACCAAGACTAAACTTACAAGCATTCGTATGAAGTTCTGTTTCTGCTTCCATACAGTAAATTTTAAAAACAGGATACTCGATTAATACTTGTTTAATTGTCTCAAACGCTTTCAGCTGCTCTGGACCAAAATGAAATTCAACGTTTTTCGATAGCAGATTTGTTAACGAAATTTCGCGTGAGTGCTAAAAAGCTTTGCAATTTCTTCAAATTTGTTGGAACTTTGAATTTTCGAATCGCTTGCGTCTTCGCCTCTGAAGGTATAATATTACCGCCAGTTACTTGATAGCCAAGGTATTCCACTGATACTTTAAGAAATTGACCTTTACTCCATTTTATGTATAATCCATTCTGCTTCGATACTTCTAATACCGCTCTTAACTTCCGCAAAGCCTCTGCAACACACACGATTCCTTTAGTACACAGCGCCTGAAAAATGTTAGTTATAAATCGCATGAAAACAGCTGGACTGTTGCATAACCCAAACGGAGCTCGCAACAATTCGCCCGAAGGGCGTCATAAAAGCGGTATACTTTTGTGAATTTTTGACCATTGGGACATCGAAAAATCCGTTTCGCAAGTCAAGCGTTGTAAAATATTTGGCCGCCTGAAGTTTAATGATTTCATCTTTGATCCGAAGCAGCGGAAATGTGTCATTTACAATTACCTCATTTGATCTCCGATTGTCTATGCACAGCCTCTCGACATATCTTTTTTGTTAGTTAGAACTACCGGACCCGCATAATCAGATGGACTGGGTTGGATAACACCTTCATTTAAGCATTCATCAACTTACTCGCGAACAATGCTAAGTTCCATTGCAGCTAATCTTCTTGGATTCTGTGCAATGGGTTTTTCGTCCTTTAGAGTAATCTTTAATTCGACATTAGGATTTAAAATTTTATTAACAGGATTGTAATTTACTATCAATCTTTTCACTTCGTTGCTAACAAAATCAAAAAACTGTTTTATATAATTGAAATGCGTGAGCCGCTACAGGACTCCGCCGCAAGTTAGTTCCCCTTCCTAAGGAAGTTTAGTGTTAGGCTGAAAAGGAACAAATTTATGTTGACGACAGTGGAACATAGTATGCCGTAAGCCGGTTTGGGCCGATCAATAGAAATTGTTTGTTTTTTTCCATTAATTGACACGGTGAACTGTTTCCGAAGACGTCGAATAACTTTAAACGGGCCTTTATAGGGAGTAGATAAGCCTGTGCGAACCTTATCTGTTCTTACGAAAACAAACTCACAGTTGGCAAGTGCCTTAGGAACAAACATATCATCTTGTTTGGCTTGCCGTGTTGAATTTGGGATAAGGTTTTGCATAGTCTCACGTAGTTGTTCGATGACTGTGTTGGAAGTGTTGTAAGAGGATTTTGGAGTGTTGTAAGAGGAACGCAAGAGGAAGTGTTGTAAGAGGAACGCACCTGGTAGCTTGATGGTTTGCCCATAAACCATCTCAGCTAGTTAGCACTTCAGATCTTCTTTTACTGTTGCTCGGATTCCAAGTAGTACGATTGGTATTTCCATTAACGCGGCTTTGAGTTGCCGGTGAGAACGTTCGACCATGCCATTGGCTTGAGAATGATAAGCCGTGGGACGAATATAATGTGAGCCGAGGAGTTTTGTTAACTCAGCGAAAAGTTTCGACTCAAATTGCGTTCCTTGATCTGTAGTGATATTAAGGGGCACGCCAAACCGTGAAACGTAATTGTTGCCAAATGTTGTGGCAATGGTTGCAGCTGACATACTATATTAGTCATGTAATAAGCTTCGGGCCAGCACATAAATCTATCGACACAAGTGAGTAAATAAGAATATCCATTAGAAGGAGGACGTGGTGCTACTATATCTATATGGATTTGTCCAAATCGAGCAGATGGTATTTGGAATCGTCCATGGGATGATTTAGTATGCCTTTGGACTTTGGCACGTTGGCAGGATAAACAGGACTGAGCCCAAAAGCTTACGTCTTTGTTCATACTAGGACAAAAATATCGAGCGTTAATCAACTTACGAGTAGCGCGGACACGAGGATGCGAAATGTTATGTAAAGTGTCGCAGATGGTTCGACGCAGTGATTGTACGATGAATGGGCGATTGTACGCAGTTGACGTTTCGCAGATAATTTCTAGGCCAGGCAATTGGAAAAGCGCCAGTTTCATTGATGAACCGGAGTGACATTCGGAACCAGAAAATAAATTCTGAAGTTCCAGGTCAGCTTTTTGTGTAATTGCAATCTTGAAGTGTTTCACTGCCAGATATATTGCGAGTAATTCCCGACAGAATGCGGAATATTTTTTCTCAGCATCCGAAAGTGTCAGTGTTAGATGCGTCAGTAGTTGAAATGAGTTTCGAATCGCTCAATGGATGTGCAAGCAGTGTAAATTTCGCAAGTTTAGACTTAAGTGATGTGAATGCTTGTTGATTTTTGTCAGTCCAAGAGAAATTCGTGGGTGTTTTGGGTTTACGTAGAAGTACGACCAAATGGCTGTGAACCGGTGTGGGAATTTCAGCGAGCTTTGGTATAAATCGGTGATAATAATTTACCATACCGATGAACCACTGAATGTGCTTAAATGGGCTTGGAGCTGGAAATTCCCTAATGGCGTTAATTCGTTCTTCCGACGGCAGAATACCATTAGGAGTTATTTTGTGGCTGAAGAAGAACTGTTGTGAACATCAAACTCAGTTAACCTTTGGAAGAGTTGTTCGGTCGGCATTGCGTACACCGAATGGCGTTCGAGTGAATTCGAAGAGGCCAAAGGGGCTCGTTATTGCCGTTTTGAAAACGTCTTCAGGCGAAAAGGGAATCAAATGATACGCTTTGACTAGATCCATTTTGAAAAAATTTTGCATCTATGTAAATGCATGGAGAAATTTTGAATGTGGGGTATAGGGTAACGATCAGGTGTTATCACCATGTTCAACCGTCTTTAATCTCCACATGGTCGCCAATAGAGATCTTTTTTCTTAACCATGTGCAATGGACAAGCGACGGGAGATGCAGATAGCCTGCAAATCCCTAATTCCACCATATGCTGAAATTCTATAAACGCCGCTTTATGGCAGGCTTGATCTAGTCTTCTTGGTCTTGATACAAGCAGATGTCCTGCTGTAACAATGTGATGGGCAACATTGTGTCGGACTGGCAATTTATAGCTTGGTACTGCTGTAAGTTGAGGAAACTTTTGAGGCAGTGTGCTGTAGCCGTTGGTGATCGAATAATGGATCGGAGTCGGTGTGTCGACGTGAACCATTGTGGCATTGATTGACAACTAATTTGTCGCTGAATCAACCAGCCGTTTATTCTTCAAATCAACCAAAAGTCCAAATTTACCCAAGAAATCGAGGCCAATGATGGGACGATTCACAGCAGCTAAAATAAAAGCATGCGTAAAGATTCGTTTTAGTCCCAAATCGAACTGAAGCAACTTTGTGCCGTAAGTATGGATGTTAGATTAAAATTGAGTATATTGAATTCACTTTTATAAACTGGAATAACCGAAAGGTCAGCGCCAGTGTCGACTAAGTAGGTAATTCGGTTTATTCGATCGAATGCGAATAACCGAGATGAGTGTGGATTATTTGTTATTGGGATCCCGGCCCTATGTTCTGTTAGTTTTTTGAATCGCCGTTGTTGCCATCAATTTTATTAACTTGTTGTGACGTCGATGGTAGTGACGTATTAAAATTGCATGGCGGTACACATTTTTTCGCGGCTGGACAGAACTTCGTGTGGTACCAGCAACTGCCGTGTCGGTGCGAGTAATTGGGGGAGTTGCTGGATCTTGACCGTGAGCGAGACGATTCTCTTTGTCTCCTTGATCTATCGCGAAATAAACCATATAATTTGGCTTCAAAACGCGCAAGTCGGTTTTCAAACGAACCAGAATTTTGGCTAGTCGATGGAACCTGATCACTGCACACAGTGGGACGAGATTGCCTTTGATTCATTTGTGATATACTTGGTTGTTGTTGTTGTTGTTGTTGGCCGATGTTGATAACTTCGTACATACGATCAGCCGTTTTCGCCAGTACGTCGATAGGTATTGAATCTGGTTGAGCAATTAAAGCGATTTTAATGATTTCTGGCATTCGTCTAATCCAGAGTGATTTTATCGTTTGATCATTAAAATTTTTTCCAGCCAGAGTACGAATGTAACGTAGCGCATAAAAAGGCCTACGGTTACCAATATCTTGGCTCATAATGAGAGCTTCCAATTGCCTTTCGGATGACGGCGCTAATCGGTCAAACAAAGTTTTTTTTAATTGAGAGTAGTGTTCTATATGTGGGGGATTTGACAAGAAATCTGATATGATGTCACAAGTCTCTGGTGCTAACGACGACAGAGTGTGTAAATATTTAACTTTCTCAAATTTTATGCATTGAAGGTTAAACTGGATTTCAGCCAGCAAAAACGAATCGTTTGCCTTCGGGAAACAGGATTCGATAACGCTAAGCAAAACAATTAAACCGCGGATTTTACCGAAACGGGACTCTCGTCGAATTGAACTGAATTTTGAAAATTATTTTGCTCGATTTAAATGAATAAAATATGAATGAATGTTTTCAATGAATTTAGCAAATTTATAAAAAAAAAAATTTTTTAAATCAAAGTAAAACAAAAAACTTAGCTGATTTTCTGCTGCTGTTGTTGTTCTGCTTATGATCCATTGCTGTTGTTTGTCCCATTGTTGATAAATTTAAATTTTATGCAAATTTTTACGTCCATGTTCGATCCAGTACTCTTAATTTTGATGAAACTCCTGTGTCACTGGCTTATGTTACTGTTGTTATTTATTTTTCTTATCGCAAGCTTGTGCGTATTTGTATGCTTTTATCTTCCTTTGTGGGTATAATAACACCGATGCCGAAGATAGTATGTATTACGTACAGGCCGGCAGTATTATTAGGTTCATTAAGAGCCTGAATATTGACTGGACGGATAATATAGCAGGATCCAAGCACAAAAGGTCTCTTATACGAAGATACAATAAAAATGTTGTTAGTCACATATACTACTAAAGATTAATTATAGAGTAAATCTGTGTTTTTCTTATAAAGAAATAATTTGAAAAAGGTTCAAATTGCTCTCCCTAAATAATTACAAGTGACGCCCGTGACCACAAAGTTCATTCACAGGTTAGAGTATGAGAACCGCATAGTGAAAGCGTACTTTATGTAATTAAACTCTATCCACTTGATACTAATATTTACAATAGTATGGAGTTCTCTTCCTGAGAAATGTTTATGTATAGCATTGCGAAATACTACATAACGCCATATTATTTACGATATCAAATAATGAAGGCACTACAGCCATTTTATCCATCTATACGAGTTGATATGTCTCACAGGTAATTCAACTTTATCAAACTAAAAAAAAAAAAAAAGTTATTGTTGTTTTTTCTGTATAGTCGAATCTGAACAAGATACTTTATCTACAATACGTTAGATTATAAATACGTATTTCTTAATTTAATTACGAACAAAGCAACTCTAATAAATTTACTAATTCCCTACAGATTAAAATAAAGCGATGGTGATTAATGTTTAGTCCATTATATTTCAAGAAAAAGATTCATGATTTTCGTGAAGATTGTTGGGTTATGTGTGTGTGCGTGTGTGTTTATAAAACGAACAAAAAATCGCAAATCATCTTGACCATTGTATACCATATGTGTGTATATCGTCAATCAATACAGTATTAACAATTCTACGTGTACAATATAGAATCGGAATTCTAATGATTTATGACCCTGATTTCCATCTAAAAATACAAAATAAAAAGCTTCAAGTTGAACTTTACGTAAATATTATATCAAATAGAAAAACCTTTTTGAAACGGTATCATTGGTTTTTGAACATCCTCTTGAGAATTTCTTTGGGCACAACTTAACATTTTTTATTTAGTTTATATTCTGTGTATTTATACCAAGCAACCTATACATTTTTTCTATAACAACATTTTCGTTTTTTTTTTGTATTTTCGACGGTAGATAGGTTTTACATAAGCAGGTAACCTCAATAAATTTTAATTTTTATCATATTTAGATGATTAAAAATAAATTGGCAACAGGCATAAAGCATTTCCAAATAAAACATGATGAAATACTCTGTATATTAGTTCCGGCTGAAGTAGTAGTGTAATAAAATTTTTTTGTGTCGATTTGACAGTATTATGGAAAAATACCAGTTTTGGAAATTGTGGCCAAACCATTGTTTAATAAACAATGTCTTTTTACAAGAAAAATTTTTCATTTCATTTTAAGTTTCTTTCAATAAAGCATTATTTTAGGGTTTTTATATACTTTTGCTGTGCTTTTTATTTTTATCTCGTTCACGTGAACCGAACACACAAAGTGAAAAGCAAAACAAAAGGATAATAAAAGAAATTTGGGTTATACAAATTGATTTGTTGTTGTACCCGTAGACTTTTCTTTATTCTTATACCATCCACAAACTAAATCCACATTCATAATTCTATTTTTAAAAATAATTGTTATTTAGTTATTCAATTGAAAATATGAATTTGTACCTACATATACTGGTTTTATCTGCAGCTACAAGTAAACTTTTCTCTGGTTTGTGCTTTCTGTATTTTTACAATACATATGAATTTCTATCATAATAAATAAAAATTTTTGTGCGGTTATTGTACAAGAACTCATTATAGATTTTATGAAACGTGATTGTTTGTATAGAACACTGTATACAATTTAATCAAAATTTGTATATGCGGTTTTTTATATTCCTTCACATCACATTGAGTGGAAACGTGACCATTAATTTGAATTTTGTCTGTTTATGTTCAGTCCTCAATAAAATTATTTGTGCTTGTATACAAATTATATAAATAATAAACTTTTCGAAAATATTAATTTTAATTTGCTGCTGTAGATTTTAAACAAAAAATTGTTTGAAATTTTAATTCTAGGAAAACATAGTTAATCTAGTTTTTAACAAAAATAAATAAGGTTTTGATCTTATATCTACTATACAATGTGTTTCATCGGCAAGTGACCGGCCGGAAATTCGGAATATTTTATGTAAAATTATCCCAAAAAATCCTTTAAAGTGGAGGTCTAACTGAAAAACTTGCAAGTTATTATGTTTCTAATTTTTTGAGTAATGTTGGTGACCCGTTTTCAGATTTTACTTCATATCTCCCAAGTTATGGGCTCGATTTTAATTTCGTTTGCGATTTTTATAAGCTTATGAGTTACTTTATTGGTTAATTCGCACACTTGGCCAGGTATTTTTTTTAAAGAACGTAACAAATTATGGGAAAATAACATTTTTTTTTACTTAAAAAACCTCTACTTTTAAAAATAAAAACAAATGAACTGTAAGTCGAGAAAATGTCACATTAACATGTTATTTTATTTATTATTATTAATCTGCAGCATAATATCTACAAATTCACTAAACATTGTTACTACCTAACTCTTAAAAATATCGCGCAAAAACCACCTAAAGAAAGTAGGGAAATTAAATAAAAATTACTTGATGTTTAAATTAAAGTTAAAGAGTTATAAAATAATACTGTTTTATTAATATTCAATAAAACAAATATTTATTAAATGGCATTTTCGAAATGCCCTCTACCCCTCCCCACACTTGTTGCTGTCCGACGCAATCATTCACACGTACGTGAAATTTGTCCTAAGTTGCCTTAAGTTGTCCTAAGTATCTCTTAAGTTTTTTTTAAATATGTTGGTGTAAAAGTTTCGTTATTACGAATTTATTTAAACCATATTGAAATAGTAAAAATACGAATGTGAAGTTTTAAACAAAAAGTCAAAATTAACAAAACATATATGTATACACAATTTGTTAAATTAACAAAAAAATGTGCATGTATTGGTGAAACAGTCGGTAAAAGCAATGTAAGGAAATTAAAAAAAGGAAAAAACAATAAATACTAATTATTTGTGGTACTACAAAGTGAGATACATACTTCGATACATACTGTATCGAAGATTAGCCAGCTCACAGAGTTTTCCAACGGATATGACGCATAAGAGTATTTAGATAAAGACATCTTCTTTTTAAAAACCATCAGTGGTTCACCATACGATGGGGCTAACCTCTTTGTTATTGACCACGAACAATTCCAATTACAGAAAAAAATAAAAATGAATTTAGTTGCTCACTGTATCGAAGATTGGCCAGCTCACAGAGTTTTCCGATTGGCATGGCGCATACGTGTAATTAGCTGGAGACTTCGTCTTTCAAAATATTGTTAGCGGTTGAGCCTACCAGTGGTTTACCGTAAGACGAGGTTACATTTTTGTTATTGACTTGGTCTACATATTTACAGTTAAAAAAAAAACACCGCTATTATCTGGATATTCTTTTTTGCTGATTCAAGTTTTTAAACAATTTTGACAATATTTTGACCTTGGCTATCTAACGGACACTCTAAACTTTTGAGCATATTTTTTAGATGAATTTACTTTTATTTTTTGAATTTTTTGCACGTGTTGCATTTTGTTTTGTTTTATAATCTTGTGTTTTTTTATCTTGTGTAATTTATATTATATTTACAGTTAAATTTTTGGTGTTGGTTTTGTTTTGGATAATTTTAGGTTTTGTTTTTCTACTTACATACTAGTTTTAGGTTAGCTTTTAAATTGGTGTTAATTGGCTCTCATAGTTTTATAAGCTGTTACAGTAACAGTTACAGTAATTTTTTTATTTTATTATTGTTTTTGACTTTAATAAAAATGGCGCCTATCAAGAAACATAATTATAAAAAAAAAGAGAAGCGGTATAGACGGAGAGGCTATTTGTAATGCGTTATACAACATAAATGAAACCCCCCAGCATTTCGCCATTTCTAAAAATGATACAGGAGAAATGAAGAGGTTGTGTGGCATTATGCATGTCAAGCATAATCCTCAAAATATCTCGAATTTATACTATGCTTGGCAGAAGTATAAAGAATTTACTTACAATCAGGCTACCTTGCACATTGATAACAAGTCGAGCAAAAACGTATAATGTACATTTACAACTAAAAGTACGAATTATTTATTTATTTATTAAAAATTAACAATTTTTAACATTAAACTAAAACTGAAAGTTTTGAGGAGAGCGGATAGCTAATGGATTTATGGTCCTTTAAAAGCTAATCAGCTCTCCTCTAAAATAAAAATTAGACAGAAATAATGTAAAAGGTATAAAATAACAATTTAGTATGTAACGCAATCCCCCAAGAGAAAGGAGTCATCGATCCGGAGTGACCGTCTCAATCCAAGGCGATCACCGCCGTGACTGCCACACGGGCCTCCCCTCATCGGCCCGCCTAGTGGGATGCTGTTTTCCAGTCGCCACGGCCACAGATGCCATTATGAGGGAAGGACGCCTGCATGACAATCCCAGCGACAATCCCCCGGAACGGAAACCGTCACTAACCAGTCAAACTAACTTATTTATTATTATTTTTCATCAAAAAAAAAAAAAAAAATCAGTGAATTTTTCCCCCTCTATTTTTCTTCATGTTTACCACTTCGTATCGCTGTTCGTCTTATTCGTTGTACCTGAGCACACATTTCATCATTTTTTTATTTTTATTAATGTAAAATCTTTATTGGTATTTATGTTTTTTTTTTGTACACAAATACACGAATAAGATGAACAACGACGACGAACATATGTACACACTTATCTGTACGGCCGCATCGGACTCATGTCGAATACACCGATCGGTTCATTCCCCACTCAGAGCAAATATTACGCGTCAATTTAAACCAATGATACCAGAAAGAAAAATAGAATATTCCAGATTGAACATATTAATAAAGCAAACATTCCATCTCATACTACATAATACATGTACACACACTAACTCGCAAGAGATATATATGCTTGTACATGATAAAGAGGAGAATATAGAATAGAAAGAAAACAAGTAAATGCATAAAAATTTAAAATATGTTTACATAACAATCGGAGGAAATATTTAATTTAAATTTGGAAATCATAAAATAAAGCATAAATATAACACCATGGTGGTCATGGTATTTTATAACTATAAAAAACAAATTTTTTTTTTTGATTATTTGAGCGTTTGGGATCTTTGCAAAAATTTTCCCCTGTTTCAAGTGGAGACGTATGCCGGTCGTAACAAGTAATAAACTGCAAGTTAAATAAACAATAATGAAAATAAAATAACAAAATAAGGTGAATAAACAAATTTAAAAGATACAGATAATATGTCGCGTTAAAGATAATCTTCAATCAGTTCAGCCAAATACGTCTGTAAAGTTTTCTTGAAATTGTAAACATTCACATATCTAGTAATAACAGTCGGTAAATGGTTATATACATATGGAGCAAAGTACGATATGGATTTTCTACCAAATTCAGTTTTGATTTTATAACATATTAAAAGATTAGAACGACGGGTTGTATGGCTATGATTTACATACTGAAACTCAATGTTTGATAGCGTTGACGATACCCACAAACATTATTATTATTTACTGGATGGCCATGTGGGCGATAAGCCACCTCGCACCGCGACCTAAAAGATCTATTGTGCTGGACCCTACTTAATTATCCGTCCAGTCAATATTCAGGCTCTTAATGAATCTGATAATACTACTGGCCGGTACAAGATACATACTATCCGGGCTCATTGTTCTCCCTCCTAGATGTTGCAGTCTTTGCTGGAAGGCTGCGCAATGGCACAGAACATGTTCCGCTGATTCCGCTTCCAGATCGCAGAAGCGGCATCCATCTGTCGTACTTAGGCCCATCTTCTTAAGGTGATACCTTAAGGGGACATGACCTGTGAGGAAGCCAGTAAGCAGCCTCAACTCAGGTTTCTAAAGTTGAAGACACTCCTTAACCCTGACAGACGAAGGTGATATAAATTTCTTCGCCTGTCGTAAACCTGGATTTCTGCGCTAGTTTCTGGTCCAATAAATGGAGAGGCAGAACCCTCACGGTGTTACCGTCGGTAAAAATAATCCTCTTACCGGCTGTAATCAGAATTTATCAATTCAGAGGTTCGAGTTACGGTCGATTGCGTTGGCTAGAATCTCAGGAGCTTGGGATGGGTTTTCTCGAACATGAACTGATCAGTAATGACCGTATGGGAGAGGGAACACTAAAAATGAAAAGAACCAAACCAAACCAAACCAGCTAACTGACATTTAACCTACCTCATTCTACCTACCTGGACATCATTCTCACTTTACCGAATATCGACAATTCACCTCATGACATCAAAATAACGAATGAAATTAAGAAATACAACATTTTCTTCAGATTTAACACAATATAAATTATGAAATCATTTGTATTTCATGATTATTAATAATGTAGTGAATAACATAA
Organism: Tipula vernalis; assembly: GCA_958295665.1. NCBI lineage: Eukaryota > Metazoa > Arthropoda > Insecta > Diptera > Tipulidae > Tipula > Tipula vernalis. The sequence continues at coordinate 343,014,738 of OY282559.1, forward strand.
AAAGGAAATTATAATTAAATCCAATAATTTTAGTAAATTAAGAAAATTTAATATTTTAATTTAAACCCTACGCTACACCTACACCTATGGCTTAATTCTAAGAAATCATTATTACGTAAAAAGTAATAAAAATAAATCAATAATATTTAAATAAAATAAAAAAATAATAATAAAGAAATATATGGTATGTAAATAAACGCTTTAGCTTATCTTAATTAATTTGTTGATTAAAGTTGCATGTTGAGTGATGTGGCGTTGATTGTTGCATATGTCATTTGTATTGTCCCAATACGGAACAAACAATAATTTTGTTTTCTATAAACCGCTTATAAAAATTGTACCCGCAATTTCGTAATTTGGTTTTATGTTATGCAAGGACGCACTTTAACACTTGTATGTGGTACTGCTTAATTTTGCTATGAAAGTTCTTAAGCATACACACAATCACAGATTTCACTAAACTATATTAATTCATTATATTTATTCTTAGTTATAAGTAGGTATTAAATTTGTTGAATTATCACTGCACAATAATTAACTTTGGCTGTGATATTTTTAAGTTTTAGAAAATCGTTTGTTTCACCGTATCCACAGTCTTACGGTCACTTTTAAATTTTTACTGTTAATATTATTAGTACATAATTAATTTAATTTTATTATTATGTATTAATTTTAATTTAGATATAATCAATTAATTATAATGATTTGTTTTTAGTTCATAATGTTTGTCATTTTTATTATTTACAGTCTTAAACATAAAATTCAGATTTTCATATTAGCACTTAGTTCATTCACTATACTATCTTTAACTGTTTAACTGATAACTTTACCGGAATTTTAATTATATAACGACACTTTTATTTTATATTACACTTTTAAACTTATGATTATGTATTTATTTCTAAAATAACTTATTTATTTACTAATTTTAATTATTTATATTATAGTTTATAATTTTACAAAAGAGAAAAAAAAAATTGTAAGATTTTTAAAGAAACCGATCAAAATTTTTTTATTAAACTCGAAAAAAATGTCGGATTTCTGCAATCTTCACAAAATGAACTTTATCCACGCGGATATTTTTATTTATTTCTTTTTTTTCCTTTAATCAATTTGGTTTTAAATTCTAGACTCGACTGACTTTTTTTTTACTTTTTAAATTTTACCACTTGAATCCATCGTACCCACTATTGAAAAAAAAAAAACAGGTTACCAAACACAATTACAATTACATCCGACTTATAAGATAATAATTTAGGGTAATTCAAAATACTTAAATTCTTGCTACACCCTACTGATACTATAACGACATTATAATGTCAGCCCGTACAAGATATTATGTAATATTTTAATATCAGTAATATTTGTGTTTGATTATTCGTTTCGACTGTTATTTTTAGAAACCATCAATATTGATACGAATATTCGCAACAACGGGCGAGGCGATCAGCTGCCTCGTTTCCTTTGATTCCAGTATGACCTGGCACCCACATAAGTGTTACCTTATTTGAGCCTGCCAGATGTTTAATAACCTTCAGACAATCCCATACCAGCCTTGACTCAACGGTACAAGACCTAAGAGCTCTTAAGGCCGATTGGCTGTCTGATACAATATAAATCTTTAGATCGTTTCGGCCTTTTGCTATGCCGATCCTAGCGCAAAGTTGTATAGCATGAACTTCTGCTTGAAAAACAGTAGCATTGGTACCCAAGGACTTCGAGAGGGTAGTGCCACTCCCGTGTATTCCTATCCCCGCCCCATCTTCCGTTTTTGATTTATCTGTAAACCATACCATGGACCCTAGCCCAAATGATGGTCCACCTGCCCTCCACACATCCCGGTCAGGTAACCTAATAAAGAATGGTTTGTGGAAGTCCAGTTTAGGTGGCATACAGTCGGAAGGCATTCCTATGGTAGGGTCTGTCTGAAATTCCTTAAGGATTTCCAGATGACCCACCATATTGCCTGGTTTGAAATTTCCTTGCGCCTGCATTTTCAGGGCCATAATTGCGGCATCCTTTTTAATATGCAGTTGTAACGGTGTCAGTCCTAGAAGTGCCTTCACCCCCGCGGTTGGACATGACTTCATTGAGCCCGTAACACCGATGCAGGCTACACGCTGAACCTTATTTAATAAGGTTTGCGTTGTCTTCTGCTCAGTTTTAGGCCACCATACAAACGATGCGTAGGTGACCATAGGCCTAATGATTGTAAGAAATGACCAGTAGATCATTTTTGTTTGTAGTCCCCAAGTACGCCCTTAGAGTCTTTGACAGGCCCAGAGAGCCTTGATTGCTCTATTTTGAACTTTCAATAAATGTTGGTTCCAGTTCAGTCTTTGATATAGGATAACCCCTAGATATTTAACCTCGCTGGAAAAGGCACAGTAGTACCGTTTAACGAGGGAGCTGTAAGCGCAAGCTTTTTTCTCCTCGTAAAAGGGACAATGACAGTTTTGCTTGGATTGACACTGAGTCCTTCCTGGTAACACCACTGCCATATTATATTGAGTGCATTTTGCATGCGATCAGAAATGACCTCATCAAACTTGCCTCTGATTATGATAGCCACATCATCCGCATAGCCCTGGACATCAAACCCGTGGCTACTCAGAAGGACCTGTAGTCCGTAAATAACCAATGACCACAAAAGAGGAGATAGTACGCATCCTTGGGGACAGCTCTTTACGGCCTTGATGGTTACTGATTCGCCACCTAGTCTGGCAGTAATCTCACGATGTTCCAGCATGGAACGGATCCACCTAATTGTAGAAAGCGGAACCCTTTTTCCCATTGCTGCCCTCTCTATAGATCCATAGGAGGTATTATCAAACGCCCCCTCAATGTCCACAAAGGGCAATTTCTTTATATGTCACTGGATTTTCAATCCTCGTGACTTGACCGCTAAGGGCCATAACCGTGGATTTACCAGTTTGATACGCAAACTGGTCCCGATGCAGCGGATTCTTTCCAAGGACCTCACTTCTTATTTGATAGTCCAGGATTTTTTCCATCGTCTTCAAAAGAAACGATGTGAGGCTAATTGGCCGATATGCCCTTGCCTGGGTGTCTGGACGACCCACGCCCTTTGGTATAAAGACCACATTAACTTTCCTTCACACTTTCGGAATATAGTTAAAAGCATAACTTGCCCGAAACATCTGGATCAAGCTGGGGAGTATTTCCTCAATAGCTTTTGGAAGTAAAGCTGAAAAGATACCATCCCCTTCAGCGGATTTGAAAGGTTTGAAAGACCCAATAGCCCATCGCACCTTGCTGGGTATGAAAATTTTCCCAGAGAGACTCCAGATCCTACTACGAGGCGCATAGGCCACCTCACTTGAGGGATCATGCGGATCCTCTTGGGCTCCTACCACTACTGAATCCGGAAAAGTGGGTCTCTAACAGTACCTCTAAGGTTTTCTTTTGGTTTTCAGTGAACCTCCCTTCGTTTCTTCTGGAGAAGTCCTAAACCATTTGAATGATCCCTGGAAAGGACTTTCTGGAGACGAGCTACAGAGGGCAATTCATTGATTCCCTTACAGAAATTCCTCCAGGTAGCCCTTTTGGATCTCCTTAGTTCGAGATTATATTCCGTCAAGGCCATCTTATACTCGCCCCATTCACCGGTGCGTTTAGCCTTGTTGAATAATCTTCTCGATTTTTTCCTCAGTTTACCCAGCGTCCCGTTCCACCAAGGGACCATCTTTGTGGACTCTCATCGCTTAACTGGGCAGCTGTTCTCGTAAGCCAAGTGTATAGAATTATGCAGCTGGTTTGAACAGATCTCCAAACCCTCTGGAGACTCTATGTTCCCCACAACCGAGGGCATTTCTGATTCGAGTGAGACTCTATAAGAGTCGCAGTCGGTCAGTTTTGAAATTCTGATTTCCTGCCGCTGCATGGTCTCAGCCGCCAAATCGAATCTGATGTGCAAGTGATCCGATAATGAGGCCTCTTCAGACACATGCCAGTTTTTGACCAAGTCGCTGAAATGCGGACTAGCAAGTGTCATTTCTAGGACCTCTTGCCTAATCGCATTTATAAAAGTAGGTTTCCTTCCCCTATTGACAATGTCTACATTATTTGAGATCAGAAATTCAAAAAGGTACTCACCCCTGTTATTGATGTCCGTGCTACCCCACACCGTGTAGTGCGCGTTTGCATCGCATCCTACCAGGTAGGCCAGCCCATTGCGTTTGCAATGAGCTATGAGCCGCCTAACGTCAAGTGGAGGTATTAACTCTGAGTCTCCAGGAAAGTAGGCGGAGACCATTATAGCCTCCTGTTTGCCTCTTTCACCCAGAACCTCTACTATTAGTGCAACCAAGTCCCTGGAGATGACTCTGAGTTCCGTTATGATAAATTAACTTACCCACTTGATTTGGTATACCGCTAATCTGGTTACCAATCACCCATGGCTCCTGTATTAGAGCCATGCCAATGTTTTGGCAGATAAACCTACAAAAAAAGGACGTCCGAAGACCCCTTTGCATGATGCAGGTTTATCTGCAGGCAGGCGATGCGTGCCTTCAATTTATTTTCATTTATTTTTTGGGCCGGCCGATGGCTGACCAGTGTCCTCCATCGCCGTTCTGCTGGCCCCCGCTGCCCGAGAGCCTCCAGGCCTAACCAGTGGCTTACACGGGGGGAGCCCTTGTGAGGCTTTCCCGCGGAACACCTGACGCCTTCCTCTCCCTTTTCCGCCGTCTCCTCACCTTTCTCCTGGAGTGGGCGGTCACCCCGGTGGTCTTAGCTACAGGTGCCGCTACCGTAGCTTCTACATGCTTCACTTTTTGGGTCCCGCCGACAGATGCCGGTTTAGCTCCACTCTGACCATCCTTGGGATGCAATTGTACAGTCCCAAACTTATAGTTGACCTTAAAGCTAACCCGCTTGAGCTTCTCAACTGAAGAGTGGTCCATAGAGAACCTGAAAAAGGCCGAAGAGCCTTTCGCCTCTCTCCTGATCACTCTCCAGTTGATCGCCTGCATGTCCTCATTTTGGCTTTTTATAAAACCAAAAAGCTTCTCCGTGGGCAATTCAGCACTATTTGGGAAGGTGCCGAACACAATCCTGGCTCGATGCAGGTTTTCCGCCACGGCCACGATGAGCTGCGCACCCTCCAATGGCTTGATACTGCCTATGGCCTCCCTGAGCCACTGAACAGTGGCCCGGTCAGCATAGGTTAGTACCAGCCAACCAGGCCGAAGCTGACTGCCAAGGAACTTAAGTTTAAGCTCCTTGGCCTTTTGCTCTAGGACCTTTTCTAGAATGCCCTCCTAGACAGCCTTAAGCTGCTATCTAGTGAGGACAATCTCTGGAAAACCAGTGGAAAAGATCCCAACGATCTCCGACTCCGCAGCCTGCCTGAATGTAAGTCCAGACCGGACCGCAGAACCCAAAACCGTCGGGACAGATTCTTCTTCTCTGCCCTTTTCACCGTCGGGACAGATTCTCTCCCCTGCCCGAGCGGATCCTCTTTGACGGTGGGACCTCTGCGGGAGCACAAGACTCCCTTTGTGGCCGCATCGCCAGAAGCCTTGTCTCGCTTCCGGGCGGTTTGCCCTCAGCAAGAAGCCTCTTGTACAGCTTTTTTGCGGCCCCATACATTTTCACGCGAGGAGCCGCGGAAGATTTGTCAGTGGTGCTGACAGTTCCTTTCGGGTCCTCCCTGACGACTTTGCCCCCCCCCATTCTTTCACAGAGGCGATACCCCCACTTACGGGGGCCGAGTTCTCATTTCCTGATGTGTCCATGTCGGAGTTGAGAACTAATTTCTCAAGCCCCGAACGGAGCTCCCCATCCGATGGACCACTTATTGAGAGTCCCACAGCGGAAAGAGGGCCGAGGTCCTCGAACATCACCGCGGAACTATCGCTGGTGCATGACGCTTTAGGAGCGTCATCATCCTTATTATTTTTACCTTGTTTAAACATTTTGTTCCCACGAGTTGCTGGGAAAAGAAAGTCGCCTGTGGGATACCCAGCTTTACAACAGGAAGGCTAAATAAAACTGGAGGGCGCCTGGTATCCAGAGTCCGCATACTTTGGACTGATTAACCTATCAGCCATTCATCCATCGGCATATGCTGTTCCACCTTAGATTGGGGTTTGTCATCAAGAATTTCTCCTTTAGCGCCGTACTTTAACCTGTGCCAAATGGTCAGAAGTACCAAAGGGCCTCAGTTACAAGTGATTGCTACGAGGAGGCAGTACGTACATCTGCGAATTGTGACCAGGTTACCCCTTCCACAATTGTACCTATCACGCCAGCTGCCTAAAACATGACCAGAACAGCTCGCGTAATGTGCACCCTACCGAAAGGTTACGGAGCTGGTAGATAACTCTACTCAACTTTGATACCCCCTCCAGTAGGCGCCAAATCACCAACCACCAAAACATTTATACATACTAGTATTATATAGTGAAGTAGTATATAGTGAAACATGAAATTGGAATAATGCGTTTATTGGCAGGATTCCTTCAGTTACATTCCTATACAGCTCGACGGAGGGAAACAAGTGTGGAAGCCTATAGATAGCTTTGCAGCTTATGTTTTGTAAAATTTGAACCTTTTTATCTTTGATTTTCCAATATGACCAAAACAACCAATCGCAAACTAGAATATTGTGTGAATAAATGAAGAATAAATCATTTTCAGAATATGTTGTGGAATCAAATCAATCAAGTATAGTTCATCACAATTGAATAAAATTGACCACGTAGACTGGCATGTGGTCAAGTTATCCAAAAATATAGGCAAGACCTTGTGAACATCTCTGCGGTCGGCGATATAAAACTTTTAAAATAATGGAAAATTATTAAAAATTCCAAAAACTGTGAAATATATTATAGTTCATCATAATTGGATCGGCTTGGTGATATTAACCGCTATATAGCTTAGCTATTCTAAGAAATGTGCGGGGCCTTCGGGACATTTCCAGGATCGGCGCTAAATAATTATTTAAACCATCAAAATTCAGTCAACTTGCAAATTATCTGAAATATAGTAATGTTCAACACAATTGGATGCTTTTGGTTAACTATATAAACAGATGGTCCAGCTATCTGCAAAGGATGAAAAGAATCTGTTTTCTGATGAAAAGAATCTGTTTGGTGGTACGAAAAATCCAAAATTACAAAAAATTTAAATTCCAATTGGAAAATAGCTAATTTAACAGTGTAATTTTTTGTTATTTTTTTTTTTTTAGCATAAACTTCACACTCATCACAAACAAATATTTACAACACAACTCAATATCTAAATATCTTTATTTCTAATGGTTCGAGATCAATAACAAAATGTTTAGCACCGTCGTATGCTCAACAATTAATGTTTTTAAAAAGAAGATGTCTTTATCTAAATACTCTTATGCGTCATATCCGTTTCCAAAACTCTGTGAGCTGGCCAGTCTTTGATACAGTGAGCAACTAAGTTGATTTTTGTTTTTTTTCTCTGTAATTGGAATTGTTCGCGGTCAATAACAATATATGTTTGTCTAATTTCAATTGTTTAATTGCTCAGTTTTTATGTGAATGGTAATTCAGACATTAATTCATGTATAATTTGACGTTTTTACAAATTTTTTGTAAAATGACAATTTCCTTACCGATTATATAATCTTTTGCACTAATACATATAAGCTTTCTGTTATTTGGCTAAAACTTCACATTCGTGAATATAGAGCATTTAGGTGGCCGCTTCCTAGGATTTTCACAAGAAAATTCACAAACAAACTCGATTAAGCACGGATTTTTTGCCAGTTCCTCAGTTTTTGGAAAATGATCTGATTTTATACATTCACCATCAGAATAATTTAAATTTGTTTTGTAATAGTAACTTAAGCATAATTTTTACCATTTCAGTATGATTCAAATAAATTCGTAATAACGAAACTTTTTTACCAACATATTTAAAAAAAACTTAGGACAACTTAAGGCAACTTAGGATAAATTTCACCTACGTTTATTTTCAATAGGCGCTGCGTACATTTTTTGTTTCATAAATCCCTAGAAATAAAAATCTAGGGGAGTTAGATCAGAAGAACTTGGCGGCCATGCTACAGGACCTCCTCTACCGATCCACCGTGGGTAATTTTCATTCAAATAATTACGTATCATCCTTGCAAAATATGCTCGGGCTACATCTAATTGCAGCTGCATTAGTCTTCTCCTCAACAACAGCAGTGCTTCCATGAGCAGGGGCAACATGTTTTCTAAAAATGTTCAAAATACGTGTTGATCAAGCCTGTTTGGTAACACGGCCATATATTTATAGAAAAAGTGGAAGGGAGGTTCGGTTGATTTTTATCCAAAAGCGGGAAAAATATCACTTTTAGAGATAAAACCACCACCATAGCGGCCACCAGGAGTTGCCCCAGAGAGGTGTCCTTTCTCCCTTATTGTGGCTAATCGTGATGGATCAATTACTTACCAGACTGAGAGATTTAGACTTCTCGAACATTACCTATGCAGACGACCTAGTCTTGATGGTTAGGTGCAGATTCGCAAATACAGTAGGGGAAGGAATGCAACAAGCCCTAGAGGTAATAAATGATTAGCGCACGGAGGTGGGCCTTACGGTAAATCCTAACAAGGTCAACTGCACTCTCTTTACTAACCGGAGGAAAACTGTCCTCCTGCCGATAGCCGATAACTCTCCCACTGTCGACGGAAGTTAAATATCTGGGTGTCGTACTTGATCAGAAATTGAGGAATTCCCATTTAAATCATATCACAAACAAGGCGAATAAGGCCTACTTCACTTGCCAAAGAATGATTGGCAAAACGTGCCGACTGAGCCCACAAATGTTAGTTTGGCTCTATCGGGCCGTCATAAGGTCTATTGTCTCTTACGCGGCGTTTGTGTGGTTGTGTGGTGACCAAAGACGGAGCAAACTGGTGCACGGAGAATACTGGACAAGATCCAGAGGTTAATCTGAGTGGGTACAATGAGGACTTATCCAACAGTTGCCCTTGAGAAAATACTGGCGCTCTCACCACTGCACCTACACATTAAAAAAGTAGCCGGTTCAAGAGGTTTAAACCTAAAAGTTTTAGCCAAAATTAAAACCATAAGGCCAGGACACAACAGTATCCTAAATAAATTAAATTTTAAGGAGGAATTGATCCCTGGTAAGGACAATCGACTGTCGGAGGAATTTTACCATTAGTTTGCCGGATAGGGCACTGGTAGAGAATAATATATTCTCCCTCCCCCGCCATGCTTCTGTATGGTATACGGATGGGTCGAAAACAGACGGGGGTACCGGTGCAGGGATAGCCGGGCCCGACCTAGAACTATGCACACCACTGGGTAGTAGCCCCATATTTTTTCAGGCAGATACCCTTGCTATTTAGGTATGTGTGCTTCAATGTCTCAAAAAGAAATATAACAAGACCGAAATCTATATAATCTCGGACAGCCAGGCAGCTCTGCTAGCCTTAGAAGCTGCTACTATAATTTATTGGAACTGGGTAAAGCAAACAAAGTCACCATTTTGTGGTCTCCTGGCCACTCCACCATTAAAGGAAATGAGGCAGCAGACCGAATTGCAAAAATGGGAGCACGCTGAGATTTCCTGGGTCTCAGTCCTAGTATTGCCATTTCCAAAACCCACTTGGCAGATGGTATAAGGGACTGGGAACAGATATATAAGAAATAATTCTGGGAGTCCCCCATTGGGATGAGACAGGCCAAGAAATTATTCTGTTATAATATTATATATTTGGGAGCGGGACGGAGGATTGACTGCCAATCCCTTACCTGGTTTTAAGAGGGCACGGCCCTTTTATCGGCCATCTCCATAAAATGGGAAGGTCCCTGTAAAATCTTAGACTTTTGTACTTAAATTGTAAATTTAATATAGTCTTGATTTACAGTTAACTAATAGATTACCACGGGTGGTGTCTATTTAGTTATTGAGAATAAACAACTTGTTGTTAATATTAGAGTTAAATTCATTCTATTTTATTTTATTTAATATTCACCTTTTATATACAATTAAATGCTACTGTCAGCGACTTAGAGAAAAAGAAAATATAAAAATAAAAAATAAAATATGACACCAAACATTCCTATCCAGTAAATTTAAATGTTGTAATGTTAATGAGCCAAGGTTGCTTCAACATCATTATTGTTGTTGTAAGTAGGTTAACAGCTAGTATCAGCAAATTAGATAAAAATATAAAAATTGGACGTTGCACTGTTGATCTCAACATATTCCCGGGCCGCCATTTAGATTGTTATACTGTGAAACTTAACATATGCCGGGGCTTCCGTTCCTGCTTTCATGCTTCCGAACGTTAAAGAGGTGAAGGGGGTGGGCGCGTTGTTCGCATTTGTTTAATATAGTTGATGCCCCAAATAATACATATGGCTACACCAATCCAAAAAATTGTGTGTATCATGGTGTAGTGATGGACATGATGAAAATTCCCCTCATGTAGTCGTCCTTCCTTTTCTCTAACCGCTTGTATTTCTTGTTCCAGTTGCGTGGTATCCTGAAGATTTACGAGCTGAGGCTCATCGTATCCTATCGTTTTATTTCGAACCCGTGTGATGAACGTCCTTAAGTTGTTGGCTCCGTTTAATGTGCTGAGTGGTCTGCGGAACGATTCGCTTATGTTGTTGGAAGCTGAACCGATGGCGACGATGTACAAATTTGTGTCTCGCAGCACGCATCCAGCCTTGATTTCTAATATCCCTGATCCTTGGAGACTGAGTGATGTGATGCTTTAGCCGCATATAACATCGAATGTTGTTTCATTTGGAGTGGAGTATATCCACTGATTCGTCGCATGGAGCTTAATCCAATGGTTTGATATCTTAACTGACTTAATGGTACATACCCCTTCGAGATTTGCTATTCGTTGTAGGATTGCTAATTCGCATTGATTTTGGTTAGTCATTGCGTTATAAATTGGCGATATTTCACATAAAAATCGGTTATTTTGGAATAGTTGTCATTGTTTCACTTCTTCTCTCGTTAGTAATGAAAAATGTTCCCGGTGATCATCTACTGCTAAGTATTCCGAATTTGTGGTAATGTACGACTGCGTGTTGTTGTGCTCTATATTAGGAACTGGAAATAGGGCCAGTAGGGTATAATCCAGCGCAAAGGATAGAGGAATGGCGATTTTTATTATGATGTTGCCCTGGGTTACTCTACTGCGTAATCTCATGCTGCGATATATGTGAAGGAGATCAGAGATGCCATGCCCAGGTATGGTTATGGTTGTTGGTATGTGTTGTTTGATTAATTCGAGCTCTTGTTGTAATTGAGCGGGGGCGAGTAATGAGGGATGCAATAAATTCTTGTGTGCGTTCTGGACCACATCAAGTAAGGCTTGCTGCGTGTCTTCCAAATTCTTTAGAATTAACATCAGTTCAATTGTTGATGTTAATATCGATCGAATCTTTTCTTCTCTGAATAATAATTCATTGTCCGCAATCAAATTGTTGTATTGCCATTGAATTTGTTGAAGAATTAGGTCGCAATTTAACCCAGCTATATTCAAGCATGCCGCCTTTAATTCATATTGTGTTTGCTTAAAGGTTTCAATTTCTTCCCAGTAATTGCTCATGTTGTAATAAACCACCAATGTCCATTTCATAGCTACCACTTCGAGTTTACCTATTTCTTCGAAGTAAATCCCTGTGGAATGCTGGAAAGGGGTTATATGTACGTTGGCCTGTACAAGTCCCATAAAACAACAAATGGATAATATGGCAAGCGCTAGATGATTGACGGTTCCCCTGTTCTTTACGCGTCTATGAGGCTGTCGCCTTAAAACTTGATTGTTCTTCTCCGGTGATTGCAATTCTCTAGGTTAACCTCGGTTTGCTTTCATGGGCATAATTTTTTGTAAGCCTTCTTCAATTGGTAACTTACACAATTTCACAATCGGTCGCTTATATGTTGCGTTTTCGCATTTGACTGTCGCTACCCGAACTAAATCATCTTTTCCAGCGTGTGTTTCCACGATTCTCCCTAGCTTCCACCGTGTGGCAGGTTGTTGGTCGTCTTTTAATAATACCAGGTCGTTGATCATTAAGTTTGACTGGCTGCTCTTCCATTTAGTTCGTTGTTGTAGTTGGTGAAGGTATTCGGAGGACCACCGTTTCCAAAAGTCCTGAACCATTCTCTCGACTACATGCCATCTCGTTCTTAACGCTATGCGGTCAATTTCTGCGGCTGGTAGCGCCTTGAGAGAATCTCCTATCAAGAAGTGCCCCGGCGTTAGTGCTGACATATCTGCAGGATCACTTGTCAGCGGTGTTAGAGGGCGAGAATTGAGACATGCTTCTATTTGGGTAGTCACGGTACATAGCTCTTCGAAAGTGAGTGTTGTTTCGCCTATGATCCGTTTGAGATGGAATTTCATTGATTTAATTCCTGCCTCCCATATTCCACCGAAATGAGGCGTAAGAGGTGGTATGAAGTGCCAATTGGTTCCATTGTCAGCTATCATAGTGGCAATGTCGCTTGGTAATGTCGTCATTGCGCGACGGTAATCTCTCTGCATTACGTTGTTTGCTCCTACGAAGTATGTTCCATTATCAGAGTAAATGTCGGTGCATAATCCTCTCCTGGATATAAATCTTTTGTAAGCGGCAATGAAGGATTCAGTTGTTAAATCGCTTATTATTTCAATATGGATGGCCTTCGTTACCATGCATATAAACAGAGCAATGTATGCCTTATATGTCTTGTGACCCTTGCCTTTGGCTGATCTTAATTGGATGGGCCCCGCATAGTCGATTCCCGTTTTGATAAACGGTCTTCCCGGCCTCACTCTTGCTGATGGTAGGTTTCCCATTAGTTGTTCGGATGAATGTAGTTTGTGACGAAAGCAAATAATACATTTTTGAATTATCTGTCTTACAGCTCGTTTACCATCAATGATCCAGAATTTGTTTCTTAATGTTGCTAATGTCAATTGTGTGCCTCCGTGTAATGTACCAATATGAGCATCTTCTATTATTCTTTTCGTAACTATGTTGTGCCTGCTCAGTATTACTGGGTTTTTGCTTGAACTTGGGAGTATTGAATTTTGTAGCCGTCCGTTTAGCCGTAGCAACCCGTTTTCATCTATAGTTGGATTTAGTGATAGAATTTTGCTCTTCGTGCTGATTTTTTCAGCTTTATTAAGACAGTTGATTTCCTTATAGAAATCTTGTATTTATACGAGCTTCAGAATTATTATTTCTGCGTTTTGGAGTTCTGCACCAGTTATTTCATTTCTATTGTTGTTTCTACGCGAGCAGTTGTTGATTAACCTTTTGCAATATGCGACTATACGCTTCAATTTGTTGTAGCTGGAGCATCGTTCGAATAAATAAAAGTGTGATCTTCCGTAGTTATTGTCATAATTTTTATTGCTTTTTCTTCTAACTCTTCTGGTTTAAGGGTGTTATTTAGCATAATAGGGTTGACTGCCTTCCATCTGGTGAGCTTTTGTCGAAGAAAATCTGGACCTTCCCACCACAATTTGTTTTTTATGAGTGCTAACGGTGTCGTGCCACGTGAAGCTATATCCGCTGGATTATCGCATGACTTTACGTGGTGCCATGTTGCTTCGGGTAGCATAGTTTTTACTGCCGAAATTCTGTTTGCCACGAACGTTTTAAATTTGTTTGGTTCCCCTGTGATCCAACATAGTGCAATGGTCGAATCTCACCACGCATATATTTTGAGGTTGTTGATTTCCAAGCTTCTTTGTGTGTGTTTAAGTAATTTTGCCAATAGTAGAGTTGCATTTAGCTCCAATCGAGGAATGGATAGCTTTATTTTGGTTGGCGCGACTCTTGTCTTCGAAGTTAATAATTGTGTTGTTATAATCCCTTCTTTATTTGTTGTTCGACAATATATTGTGGCTGCGTATGCGTATTCTGAGGCATCAGCTAACCCTTGAAGCTCCGTTTCGACCTCGTCTGTTGTATTTACCCATCTCTGGATTGTTATGTTTTTGATTTCACTTAATTCTTTCTTGTATTTTACCCACTTTGTATTTATGTTTTCTGGCAAGGGTTGATCCCAATCTATTCCTGATGTCCATACTTCTTGCATCATGATTTTTGCTGTGATTGTTATTGGGGAAAGCCATCCAACGGGATCAAAGAGCTTGGATGAGTCGGATAACAGCGAGCGTTTTGTTGACTGCTTGTCTGATAGTTGTAATGTTTCTACGTTGAATTTGAAAAGGTCCTTTTGTGGATCGTATAGAATTCCCAATGTTTTAATGCAGTCATTTAACTTGATTTGAACGTCACCCGTGCCGTGTAGTTCTCTGGGAATATGGTTCAATACTTCTCTTGAGTTAGAGAACCATTTCCTTAAACTCAGTCCACCTCGTTCTGTGAGCATCTTTAATTCTTGTACAGCTCGAGTGGCTTCCTCTATGTTGTTAGAACCTGTTAACAGATCATCCACATAAAAATCTGTCAGTATGATGCTTGCTCCTATTGGATAATCATTATTTCCGTCGGTGGCTAGTTGTTTTAAGGCTCTTATGGCTAAAAACCTGGCGGCTGTTGTTCCGTATGTTACCGTTTTTAACTTGTATGCCTCCATTGGCTTGGAGGGGTTGCTTCGCCATAGAATTCGTTGATAGTTCTGGTCTTGTTTGTTAATCCAGATTTGTCGATACATTTTTTCTATATCTGCTATCATTACGATCTTGTGTTTTCGCCATCGTAGTAAAATATCTGCTAAATCTTGTTGTAATTTTGGACCATTCATCATGCAATCGTTTAGAGATACTCCCGTTGTTATTTTGGATGAGGCATCAAACACTACTCTTAGCCTTGTTGTTGTGCTGTTTTTCTTGATTATGCCATGATGCGGTATATAATAGATATTGGTTGATTTACCATCTTCTGGTTTTTCTTGTACTTGTTCCATGTGCTTCAAATTTATATATTCTTGCATGAATTGATAATATAATTGTTTGAACGGCGCATCTTTCTTGAATCGTTTTTCTAATTGTATCAATCTGGCAGCGGCCGTCTTCCTGGATTCCCCTAGTTCGGTTTGGTTATCCTTAAAAGGAATTCTTACTGTGTATCTGCCGTCTGGACCTTGTTCTACATTTGACTCAAAATGCTTCTCTATCATGATTTCTTCTTCAGTGGTAGCTCTCTCTTCAGGTATTGAGTCGTTTTCTACCAGCAATCTCAGTTGATCCTCTATACTTTTAGTTGCAATCATCGTTGTTTTATGCTGACTACCTGTGTTGTTCCTGCTGCCCAATATAATCCAACCGAATTCTGTTTGTTTTGCCATAGGCTCTAGTTGACCTCCCTTGATGATGTTGTTGATTAGTATTGATGGATAATAATCCGCGCCAAGTATAAGATCAATTGGGTGTGACTGGTTGTAGTGTGGATCAGCCAGTTGTATTTGGTTGAGATGCGTCCAGCTGCTTGTGGCAAAGTCCACCTCGGGTAATTGTTGGTCGAGTTTGTCGAATATTAATGGTTTGATATTCATTTGGAAATCTCCATCAAATCTTGGCGATATTTTTAGATTAATGGTGTGTCTGCAAATGCCTGCTTTTTTCCCACCTACTCCTGAGATGGTGACGTGTACTTTCTCTTTTTTAAAGTTGAATAAATTTGCGGCCTTGGAGGATATTAATGTGGCCTGTGATCCTGGATCAATTAGAGCTCTTAGTGTGAAACAAACGCCTGTGTCAGTTGCGGCTCTGACTAATGCAGTTGGTAGTAAAACTTGTCCTAGCTGACTGATCACGAATGTTTTGGCGGTTTTGACACTACTTCCGGTGGTTGATGCTGCATTATTGCAGTGTAGAAGTGTGTGGTGTCCTCCTTTACACACAACACATGTTTCTGCCTGGCAGTTTCTTCCTTGATGCTGGCTTAAACATCGTATGCACAAGTTGGATGAGTTGACGAGCCTTGCTCGTTCTAATGTTGACATCTTTTTGAATTGCTGGCATTGATTTAAACCATGATGCTCCTTACACCCTTCCACCCAACATGTTTTGGTTAACATGGCTGTATTCACTCGTTTCAATGGTGATATGTATTGCATGTGTGGTCGTGGTGCTGTTGCTCTATGATTGCCCATGGCTTCCAAAGATTGAAACCTTCTCTCCAGGAATCCAAAGAAATCTTCCAGTTGTGGAATTTCTCTGGGCTTCTCTATAGTTGTCTCGTATATCTTAATGGATTCTGGGTCTAAATTTTTGTTTAAAATGAAACCCACGAATGCCTCGAAGGGCGAATCCATATTTAGCCGCTTTATGTTGTGTAATATTTCTCGCGCCGTATCGTGCAAATTTCTCACTGTTTGGGCGGATGGTATCTGAATTGTGGCCAATGACAATATTGCATTAAACTGATGGTTGGCCAGTAGCCTCACGTTGTTGTACCTTGCTTGGATTATGTTCCAAGCGGGTTGGTAATTGTCACCTGTTGTTGTTAAGTGACTAATAATTTGGGCTGCTCCCTTCTGCAGGTGTGATTTCAGATACGTCATCTTTACCGTATCTGTTAGTTTGCTGTTTTGGTGGATCAGCTCAGTGAATATATCGTTGAACGTTTCCCACCGTTCATAATCACCATAAAAGATCGGGATTTCTACCTTAGGCAGTTTCACCTGTGCTGCTGATCCTGCTGCGGTTGTTGTCTGGGGCTGAAACTGTTGTAGTTTGATCATTGCATCTTCTACCCTCTCTTGAAGCTTGGCATAATAATCTTCTCTAAAGTAGTTGGATGTTTGTTCGTCTTCTTCCAGCTCTACTAATAATTCTGTGTGTTGGGCTGCGATTTCTCCCATGTCTTTTTCTAATTGTCTCGTTTTTATATTCACATATTCCTTAGATATGTTGTTGGTTTCCAAGGAATAATTTATTGACGCCAATTTCTGATATAACTGCCGCATGAGCACGTCTTGCCTCTTGAACAATTTTTTGTTGTTGTTTCCTTCAAACTTTGCTGCTTGAAGGGCCTCGATTGAACTATTCATGAGTGGTTGTTGTTGTTGATGTGCCGCTGAGTGACCTTGTTTAATTTCCTCCTTTTGGGAATCGGTTGATGAGCTTTGTATGGTATCCAACCAAATTGATGGTGTTGTTTTATATGATGCCTCGACAAGTGGGTTTGGTAGTTGTAGGACTTCTTGTGACGTTGTTGGTGTCAATGGCGGTCCGCTATTTAGGCGATACCGCATTTCCTCTATCAGCTTATTGTAAACATCTGTCATGTTTTTTCTTGTTGTGAAATAAGCGTGATTTTGGCCCAGAGGCGGGACCATTCCTAGAATTTTGTCATCGATTCCAACGAATTCGTTATATAGCGTTTTTAGATTCGTTATTCTCTTCTCTAAGTAAGACTTCGTTTTTCTGTCTTCACCGTCTTTTCGATAGTTTCTCTCTAGCTGAACTATCTTTCCACTTGTTACCTCTTGGTATTGAAGTAACTCATCCATCTTGTTGTTGTTTGGTTTGTTGTGGTGGTTTTGATGCTTGTTGTTGCTTAGCTTCTCCTTTGACGGTAAGTTATGTGCCTGTTGTTGCTTGGCTGCTAGTGTCGTCACCCTTGACGACGTTACAGACTGTCCGTCTATATTTCTATTTGCCGGTTGTTTTAGTGGCTCGAAGGACCATGTAAAATCTTAGACTTTTGTACTTAAATTGTAAATTTAATATAGTCTTGATTTACAGTTAACTAATAGATTACCACGGGTGGGGTCTATTTAGTTATTGAGAATAAACAACTTGTTGTTAATATTAGAGTTAAATTCATTCTATTTTATTTTATTTAATATTCACCTTTTATATACAATTAAATGCTACTGTCAGCGACTTAGAGAAAAAGAAAATATAAAAATAAGAAATAAAATATGACACCAAACATTCCTATCCAGTAAATTTAAATGTTGTAATGTTAATGAGCCAAGGTTGCTTCAACATCATTATTGTTGTTGTAAGTAGGTTAACTGCTAGTATCAGCAAATTAGATAAAAATATAAAAATTGGACGTTGCACTGTTGATCTCAACAGTCCCTTACGGCCCAGTGCAGATTCTGTGACTGCAATAAGGAGACCTCGAAACACTTACTCTTCACATGCAATGCTATCATCCTAAAATGATTCAAGTTTCTCAATGCATACATAATCCAGTGGCCTAACGCCGATCCACTGGATATATTAGGTAGCTGCGTTTATCAGGGACATAGACCTACAATAGCCCTCAATGGTCGCAGTGCTCTGGGCTACAAACACCCACTCTTTAAAAAAGAAAAAAATATCCCTTTTCTTTTTTAACCGTTTTAGCCCGAAGGAATAGTTGTCTTCTGTAAAAACTTAAGCTTCCATTTACGTAAATCAAGCCGTTAGATTTTAACCCACAACTTGCAGTCACTATGCGTCTATTCTTTCTCTTTGCTTCCAGAATTTTATGTTTCACCTGACGGCGGCAAAATTTGACATAAATAACATTAGAAAGGTTTTGTAGTTTGGTGGTAGCTACCTGATGAGTAGACCGAACTTTTTGTTTGCACAAACTTATCGGTACGAAACCAAACTACCACAGAGAAAACTCAAGGAAAGTTTTCATTTTTGGAGTCGATACAATGGACCTCGGGTTAAATTACGAGTGGGATTTTGATATTTCTACTTTTCCTGGAAGATATATTTATAAATGATTGGCCTCTTCATTTTTTTCTTATTAACAAGTCGAAATTGTTGTAAATGCCATTATTTTTAATATATTTTGTCTATAAAAAGCCGAAAGAATCTTATTAAATAACATTAGTTGGCTTCCCATTTGACGTCTTCCTTCTATAAGAATAGTCGATTTCGAGTTCACTAATTGCTAGATTCAGTCCTTTGTTTGTAATATTCAAAATGGTCTCATTTATATTTTCATTTACAGATTAAGAAACTTCAACTATTTCAATCGAATTCTCATGTTGTTGTTGCTCCAAAAATTCTATTAATTTTTCCATTTTTTTGCATCCAGTTTTCAGGAACCTATTTTCAGCTGCAAGACTTTCTATTCGCTCCAAAGTCTTTTCCCAAGTCTGGAATCTATCTTCCAACTTCTTGTGATTTTATACTGAGCATTGTTTCAGTTGTGTAATCTTCTGCAACACCTTGATAAGGGTGGCATTTTCATACTCATAAATTGTAGTAGATGCTCTATCATCATTATTTTTGGATGATTTAGCTTTCTGTAAGCAGATTAAACAGTTCCAAGATTTTTTCTCTATCGGAATAAATTCAACGTCCGCTTCGTTTAATGAAACGCAAAACGGATGAAAGATATTACTGCAGATAGCGCAATTAATCTTTTGGGATTCCTTTCGAATTTTTACGTTGCATTTAATATACGACATTTACAACATTATAAATATAGTTTAGTGCACTTTGTTAAGAAATCTAATGAAATTTAATATTATTTTTCAATTCATTTCTTGCACTATAATGAAAATGATGCAATTAAATATAAATACTGCACAACATTTTGTCTGTAACGATACTATGTAAGCTTACCTTAATAAAGTTGTATCTTAACACCCGACATGAATGGTTGTAATCTTATATGGTGTCAGAAGTGAAAACTAAAAAAAAATAAATAAAATAAAAATCGATTATCATCGGAATAATCATTGATCGAAACGTTTCAAAGAATAAAAAACACGAATCAATAATAATTACTGATCCTCATCGAAGAAAAAGTAGCTCGAGAAGACCAACAACATGGCGGAGCATCCTCGACCACCAAAACCAATAATCATCACAGAAAATATAGCGAGTTATTGGAAAGTGTGGATACAACAATTCCAGTTCTATAGCAAAGCAACGAAGCTAGACAAACAAGAGGAAGAAATTAGAGCGGCTACGCTGATGACGTGTTTCGAGACATTCCAGCTAAATGAAGACGAAATTAATTACGACGCAGTGGTAAAAAGGTTTGCCGAGCATTTTACACCAAAGAAGAACATCACGTATGAACGGTATGTGTTTAATAAAATGTCGCAAGCACAGAACGAAAATTTTGATGAATTCTATACAATAATCAAAAGTCAGTTAATGAAATGCAATTTTGACAAATTATCCGATGAAATGTTACATGACAAGATAGTTGTAGGTGTACATTCAAACAAAGTAAAAGAACGTTTGTTGGTCGATCCTGAACTGCAGCTAGCTAAAGTAATAGATATATGCAAAGCGAGGGAATCAACCAGCAAGCAATTATCTGAAATAAATGAAAATTAAGAAATCAGGTAGAATTAAGTCAAATGATACAAAAAAGTCAAGAGACGACCAGGTTTCTGACATGACACATAATAATTGTAGTCCGAAAATTTTCTTTTGCAATCGTTGCAAAACTAAACACGGTAGAAAAAGTTGTTTGGCATATGGCAAGAAAAGTGGAAAATGTGAGAAAGTCATCTGACAATGAATTAAATGAAAATTTCGACGACGAAGCCGAAGAATTGTATCTCGATATGTTGGTCAACGGAGAGGAACGAGAGAAATCGAAAGCGTGGTTTGAAAAAATTAAAATGTAATGTGATAAATAAAAAGTTGGCAGACAGTCTTAATTTAAAAATTGACACGTCGAATACCAAAAGGCTAATTTCATTTGGCGGTCACAAAATTAGGGTTATAGGCCAAGCAAATATAGGCCATAAATTGCATAGCAAAAAATTAACCAGTCTGGGTAACGTTAAAAATCGTAGACGAAAGTACAGGCCCAATATTAGGAATTAATTCGTGCATAGATATTGATCTAGTAAAACGAACGGACGAAATAAACATACAGTCGAATGATGAAAGTTTAGCAATCGAAGATCATGTATTCGAAGGACTAGGTTGTTTGAAAAATTACGCTTATGATATTGATCTCAAAGCTTATCTTGACCTTGTAGTTATCTCGCTGAGACGTATCCCGCACGCAATAAGAAATGATGTAAAAAACGAATTAGAGAACATGACTAAACTAGGAGTCATTAAACCAATCAAAGAACCGACGCCAGTGGTGTCACCAATGGTCATTATAAGAAAAAAAAAAATAAGACGCGGGTATGTATAGATTAACATAAATAAAAATATTCTTAGACGTCATTATCCACTAAAAACTTTAGAAGAAATATCAGCACGAGTTAAAGGATCAAAATTATTTACGCTTTTAGACTGTAAACGTGGATTCTGGCAAATCATAGTCACCGAAAAAATGCAGAAATATCTGGCGTTTTCGACACCATGGGGTTGTTACACCTGCCTGAGATCACCGTTTGGGTTAGCGTAAGCTCCTGAGGTGTTTCAACAAATAATGTCACAAATGTTAGATAGTTTCGAGACTGTAGAATGTTCGATAGACGACATTCTTATTCATGCGGCATCGAGTGTAGAGCCGGAAGTCAGAACAAAAGAGGTGATTAAAAAACTCACATCAGCTGGCTTGAAGCTAAATATGGACAAATGCTTGTTCAATAAAAAAAACTTAAACTCCTAGGGCAGATTTTATCATCTGAAGGGCTAACACCAGATGATGAAAAGATTTAAGTCATCGGAAAAATCGAGACACTCAAAAACACGAAGCAACTACAAAGGTTTTTGGGAATGGTTACGTATGTAGCTAAATTTATCCCCAATTGTTCTGAAATTACTTCGCCACTCAGGGAAATAGTGAAAAAGAAAGTTAGCTTTGTATGGGGTTATGAACAACAGCAAGCATTCGACAAATTAAAACAACTTTTAGCTTCAGCTCCAGTCTTGAGATATTATGATGTCGATGCAGATGTTAAATTGTCAGTGGACGCAACTCAAAAAGCGATGGGTGCGGTATTAATGCAAAATGACCAACCTCTAGCATATGCATCAAAAGCTCTAACCCAAGCGCATCAAAACTATCCGCAGATCGAGAAAGAAGCGACAGCCATAAAATGTGCTTGAAATAAGTTCCACGAGTACATATACGGTAAACGCCTGGAAATAGAGACAGACCATAAGCCTTTAGAAACAATCTTTAAAAAGACAATCGAGCATGCTCCAGCTAGATTACGTAGAATAATATTCGATGTGCTGAAATATGCACCTAACGTAATATACAAGAAAGGTAATGAGATACCAATCGCGGATACATTAAGCAGAGATTGCATCACAGAACTCAACAATACGGAGGAGGAAGAGTTACAAATACAAATAATCCTGCCTATGTCACCAGAAACGCAGTATAAATTGACAGAAGATATCAAAATGGACAAAGATCTCAGTCAGGTTATCTCATAAATCATAAATGGGTGGCCTGATAAGGAAAGGGACATCTCGCAAAGTATTAGGCATTTTATTAATTTCAAGGAGGAACTGGCTGTATACGAGGGAATTATCTTTAAAGGTGACAAAATAGTAGTGCCAAACATACAAATTGAAAAAATACTAACACAGCACACTTACTGGTCACTTGGGCATTATGAGCACACTAATACGGCTAAGACAATTATTCTATTGGAAATACTTATCCAAGGATGTGATTGACTTCGTATAGAAATGCTCAATATGTCAACAAACACAAAGGAAAAATGTAAAAGAACCAATCTTGAGCAATGAAATTCCCGAATATCCGTGGCAAAGAGTAGCAACCGACATATATACATTTGAATCACAAGAACATCTGGTAATAGTGAATAGCCTCAGGGTATGTGGACTTCGAAAAATTACAAACTAGCATGTCTGCGGAAGTAATACAAATTCTGAAGAAATCGTTCGCTATACACGGAACGCCAGAAGTGCGAGAGAGCGATAACGGCCCTCATTTCTCATCACGTGAGTTTAAAAATTTCGCAGATAAATTGGGAATTTTTTCAGGAAACATCTAGTCCACATTTTCCAAGGGCTAATGGATTGGCGGAACGAGTCGTTCAAATCGTTAAGTCACTACTAAGAAAATGTTCAGACAATTATAAAGCATTGCAAAATCTGAGGAATATGCCAATGGATAATAGCCTAGAATCACCGAATCAGAGATTGCTAAGCAGAATGACTCGAACGAATCTACCGATCAAAAAAGATCTTCTTAAACCAATATCAATTGAAAATGTCACAAAAAATTTACAACGAGTAAGACAGAAACAAAAAATCTATGCCGACAAAGGGACTAAAGAAGCTCCGGATTTAAAAATCAATGACTGAATCAGAATACAAACAGGACATAAAGAGTGGACGTCAGGTACAGTTATAGGTAAACCAGACGCAACACGGTCGCTGATAGTGAAAACAGACAATGAGCGAACATTCCGTAGAAGCAAATATCATTTGGCTAATACTATAGCTCACATCAAACCTAAAACGGAGATTACCCTGAACACTTCGCATAACTCAAACAGAAGTAAATCAACCCGAATAACGACAGAAAATAATGACTGTGAATCTCGAAGAAGTCAACGAAATAATTCAGATACTGAACTAGGAGACCGAAATACAGAAGTAATAACTACATGATCGGGAAGGGTAATTAAACCATTGTCAAGGTTGAATCTGGTCAGGTGAGAGAAGTAATAAAATTGCACGGTTCGTTCCTTGGCGTTGAACAATAAAAATAAAATAAAAACGATTAGTTTGAATTTATATAAAGTTAGTTATAATTGAATTATATTTTTATAAGATTACTTAAGCTAATCGAACGATTACTTAAGCTATCCTGAAAAAGATAATAATAAAAATAAAGAAAATGAAATTTAGAATTAAGTAAGACTATGTATATGTAATAATAATATGTAAAAAAAAAACAAGGGGGATGTAACGATACTATGTAAGCCTACCCTTAACCTAGTAATGTAAATCCACCTTAACCTATGTACAACTGTCAGATACATGTGAATACCAATAAAGTTATATCTTAACACCCGACACGAATGGTTGTAATCTTATAGTCCACGACACAACTTAAATGTTCACAAAAATATTTTATTTGTAGCTTTATTGGAATTGTTGTGTACCCGTCAACAACTCAAACAATAATGACGTTTATCCCAAAAATCTCAAAATCTCAAATTTCGGAAATCTCACGTTACTCTTTATGCTTAAGCCAACTCGAAAATCTGCAATAATTTCAAAAAAATATAAAATCTCAAACAATTTATATTATAGTACATAATACTCAACACCAAGCAAAAAATCCTATAAAATATCGAAAATCTCGAGGTATCGCTGTTACAAATCACATCTAATGCACTTAACAAATTTAGATTATTATCTTAGTCAACTTAGATTAGTACGTAGAAGTAAATTCAAAAGCAAAAATCAATATTTCTTCTAGAAATAGCTTAAAGTTAATAATTTTCAATAAAATCTATATTAATCCAAACATCTTGGATTTCAATTCGCGTGAACTTTGTCCTAAATCTGTCCTAAAAAAAAAAAAAAAAATTTGGATTTTTTTTTAGGACAAACTTCACGAATCTAAATACATAAGTGAAGTTTGTCCTAAATTTGTCCTAAAAATCGTCAATAAAAATTATTATTTACATGTATTAGTGTAAAAGCAGAAACTCTCGTTATAATGAATTTCTTTAATAAGAATAATAAAAATTATTTACGAATTATACGTAATACATAAAAACGATGGAAGTAAGATATTACCTCTTATATTTTCTTTATAAATTAATGTAGCGAATAATATGAATAAATGAAATTTCGAATTTTCTTGACCAAAATGGCCTATATGCAAAGTTGGCCTAGGATGTAGGCTATCCGAAAGGAGTTTTAATTTTGAAAAAAATAGGGGATTAGGGTATTTAGGACAACGATGTTTGATACGATCTCACCCAATAATTATACCAAATATTATGAAAAAATGATTTTCCAATTTTCTTGAGAAAATCCTAGGAAGGTGACACCAAAGTGACCTATATGCAAAGTTGGCATAGGATCTAGGCTATCCAAAACCAGTTTCAGTTTTTAAAAAATTAGGGGATTAGGGTATTTAGGACAACGATCTTTGATACGATCTCACCCAATAATTATACCAAATATTATGAAAAAATGATTTTCCCAATTTTCTTGAGAAAATCCTAGAAAGGTGACACCAAAGTGACCTATATGCAAAGTTGGCATCGGATCTAGGCTATCCAAAACCAGTTTCAGTTTTTAAAAAATTAGGGGATTAGGGTATTTAGGACAACGATCTTTGATACGATCTCACCCAATAATTATACCAAATATTATGAAAAAATGATTTTCCAATTTTCTTGAGAAAATCCTAGAAAGCTGACACCAAAGTGACCTATATGCAAAGTAGGCATAGGATCTAGGCTATCCGAAACCAGTTTCAGTTTTGAAAAAAATAGGGGATTAGGGTATTTAGGACAACGATCTTTGATACGATCTCACCCAATAATTATACCAAATATTATGAAAAAATGATTTTCCAATTTTCTTGAGAAAATCCTAGGAAGGTGACACCAAAGTGACCTATATGCAAAGTTGGCATAGGATCTAGGCTATCCAAAACCAGTTTCAGTTTTTAAAAAATTAGGGGATTAGGGTATTTAGGGCAACGATCTTTGATACGATCTCACCCAATAATTATACCAAATATTATGAAAAAATGATTTTCCAATTTTCTTGAGAAAATCCTAGGAAGGTGACACCAAAGTGACCTATATGCAAAGTTGGCATAGGATCTAGGCTATCCAAAACCAGTTTCAGTTTTTAAAAAATTAGGGGATTAGGGTATTTAGGACAACGATCTTTGATACGATCTCACCCAATAATTATACCAAATATTATGAAAAAATGATTTTCCCAATTTTCTTGAGAAAATCCTAGAAAGGTGACACCAAAGTGACCTATATGCAAAGTTGGCATCGGATCTAGGCTATCCAAAACCAGTTTCAGTTTTTAAAAAATTAGGGGATTAGGGTATTTAGGACAACGATCTTTGATACGATCTCACCCAATAATTATACCAAATATTATGAAAAAATGATTTTCCAATTTTCTTGAGAAAATCATAGGAAGCTGATACCAAAGTGACCTATATGCAAAGTTGGCATCGGATCTAGGCTATCCGAAACCAGTTTCAGTTTTGAAAAAATTAGGGGATTAGGGTATTTAGGACAACGATCTTTGATACGATCTCACCCAATAATTATACCAAATATTATGAAAAAATGATTTTCCAATTTTCTTGAGAAAATCCTAGGAAGGTGACACCAAAGTGACCTATATGCAAAGTTGGCATAGGATCTAGGCTATCCAAAACCAGTTTCAGTTTTTAAAAAATTAGGGGATTAGGGTATTTAGGGCAACGATCTTTGATACGATCTCACCCAATAATTATACCAAATATTATGAAAAAATGATTTTCCCAATTTTCTTGAGAAAATCCTAGAAAGCTGACACCAAAGTGACCTATATGCAAAGTTGGCATAGGATCTAGGCTATCCAAAACCATGTTCAGTTTTTAAAAAATTAGGGGATTAGGGTATTTAGGACAACGATCTTTGATACGATCTCACCCAATAATTATACCAAATATTATGAAAAAATGATATTCCCAATTTTCTTGAGAAAATCCTAGGAAGCTGACACCAAAGTGACCTATATGCAAAGTTGGCATAGGATCTAGGATATCCGAAACCAGTTTCAGTTTTGAAAAAAATAGGGGATTAGGGTATTTAGGACAACGATGTTTGATACGATCTCACCTAATAATTATACCAAATATTATGAAAAAATGATTTTCCAATTTTCTTGAGAAAATCCTAGTGTAACGACGGCTCTTGGCACTGTGTTACAATTGAGGGTTGAAAAAAAAAAAAAAAAAAAAAAAAACGAGAAAAAACGTTATAAATGATAACACAATTTTTTTGGTCAGTTCTGCCGAGAAAATTGAATTGAATTTATCTAATTAGTTTATCTGAGTGAAAATAAAAGTAAAAGAAAAAAAAGCCAAACAAATCTTTGAACCAAAAGATGAGTGATTAGCTGATTACTAATAAGTTAAAGTTATTAATTAGAGATTAATTAGTACTCGTAGATAATAAAATGTAGTTTACAAAACTAATTTTATTGAATGCTAATTTAGTTAAGTTTTTCATGAAAAGATAGAACATTCATGAAGTGATTTACCGAAGCTATAGTACGGTTTCGTACGATAAACGGTTCTTGTTCTTGATGGTCTCAAGTCTTTTTATTTTTGAAAGACACTTGAAGAATGATGATAAATATACATTCGTTTTATTTAATAAATTAAAGTGTATCTATAAATGACAGTTATTGTAAGTAATAATTAAAGTTACAAATTAAAAACAGAAATTATACAAATCTAGAACATGTGAATTAAAACGGTTCTAAGGTCATGAAAAAGTGGCTCTATAAAATAACAAAAAAAAAAAAATATCTGTTTAAAATATATCTGAATGAATAAAACAATAAGTTAATAATTTACAAAAACAAACTACTTAAGAATCATAAAAATAATTCCACGTGAAATAATTAGTGCTACGAAGTGAATAGACATCACTACCTACAAAATAAGTTAATTTAATTAAAACTACAAAACATAAACTAACAGTTAATAATAATTAAGTACAGTGAAAAACTAAAATTAATTCGACTACTTATAATAATTCAAATTATGGTGTGATAACAACAACAAGTTAAAACAATAAATAAATAAAATTACCAATATATTGGTACAGGGTTACGGTCGACGAAATCACCAGTCAACATCACATCATCAATCAACAATCAGCCCAACAGATAAGATTTTGATTATATTTTGTTTTATTATTATTATTCTTATCATTATTATTATTTGATTAAGAAATAGTAATTACTACTTTGCTATAAGTAATTCTATTTTTTTTTTTTTTTTTTTGTTTCAATAATTTTTTTTAGATTTAAGTGGGTTCAGGTTTTTTTTTTATGCGCATATTTAGGTTAGACTATCCTCTTATATATATATTTTATTTTTTTTAGTTTAACTTCATTTTTCCATTTATATATATTTCCATTTGTATATTTTGATTGAAATATTATTTGAGTTGTCACTACATGAATGTTTCGCGTTGTGTTTTTTTCATTTTTTTTTGTTAATTACACTACAGCTAGTGGTCCGATTTGTTTCGCAATTGTTGAATTTCAGATGAATTAAGTGACAATTGGTGGGGATGAGACATGAGTATTTGAAGTAAGTATGTATGTCCTGCTTGTATTCCGTTTTCCTTTCCAGTAGAATTTAATCAGAAAAGTGGTCTTAGCAATGCATTTACATATCTTCGACAACACCCACCCCTATCCCTGAGTCTTAGCCGGCAGAATATGACCACGTCGAAGCTCTATGTAAGTGATTAATTTATTCAGTAACGAATGGCATGTAATTGAACTTGAGTTTCACTCACAACACGTTCATGCCGATTAGATTTGTTACAGATGGCGCCCAATATTCGTAGTATAGCTGTACTAGTTTAATTTATCTCACATTTTGTTTTATCACAATCGCAACTGGCATCTTCATTAGAATTGAATCCATTGTTAGTATTTTGTGATTTTCCAAAATTTTCATTTCAGTACATCAAAAATATTTTAGTTAATTTTCGCTAATCCATCGTACTATGTGATTTGACCGAACGCATTGATTCTGGTCTTTAACTATTGATTTTGATGTCAGCATTATCCAAGTCAGATCAGATGTAAGATGGATGGTTCAAGTTGCATTTTCGTATCGTCTTCTACTGAATAGCAGTGTTGATTGCGATGTTGGTTAATATAATGCAACATGACACCAGTGTATGAGTAAACATGTATCCCGCTGATACATCCAACCCAGATTTAATATTGGGTTGTAGAATTATCGTGTTTAAACGGTGCATTTTCTCAATTTCATAACATAATTTCATTAGCAGGCAGGATAGACTTCTGCAAATTGCTTCCAGTAACTTATGTCTCATCCCCAGATATTATAACATATTAAAAAACGTTTTTCTTTATTTTTTTTTATTATTATTGGCGACAGTTTATTCATTATTTGGTGGAAGTTAAAACATTTTTTTTTTTTATATTTTTGTGTTATCATTATTAGCTACATTGTTTACTGTAACAATGAATCTCGAACATTTGGAGCTGGATGAATTTGAACTCGAATGTAACATTCGTGATGTCCAAGCGCCAAGCCTTGCTGAAAAATTGGAATGTGTAAAAACAAGAATAGACTTAGAAAACCTTCATCCAGTTTTAATACCCAATCGGCCGCATAAGCCCGCACAGAAAAATCCAAAGCGTGAAGTGGAAAGAATATCTTTGAAATTACACTTTATATATATTGATCTGCAAGGGGCAATTAAAGATGGTGATAAGGACACGTTACGTGTGCTTAATTCTCGTCTACTACATTTAAAAGGAAGATTGGTTCGCTTGAAATATTCAAAATCCGTCCGCGATCAGGTCACGGAAACCTTAAATAAAGTCAAGCAATTAGTTACATTTATAGTCAGCAATCTTGACAAACAGCCAGCACAGCTCAATGAGAGTCTTCATGAACTGGACCAAATTAAACCTAATGATGTCGAGGAACACGTTGAGCTAGACGATCTAAGTGAGTCAGATGGATCGTCCAGTGTGAAGCATACCATCAGGCAGTATAGTTCTGAAACTAATCCAACAAAATATGCTTCAACCAATGCCGCTACGACTTCAAAAGCAATACCACTAGTAGTTAATAACAGTTCTCCATTAAAACCCGATGAACATCAAGGCTCAGACGTTGACCAACTAGGTCCTGGTAACCCTTCTCTTAACCTGCCACAATTCCCTTCGTTGTTAGATCTTCCTATTAACTATAATAACAATAAAACATCACACAGATCACTTTCTAAATGGGACATTACTTATAATGGTTCTCCGAACGGTATTCATGTTAAGCGATTTCTAACGAGAGTAGAACATTTGGCTAGATCTGAAAATGTTAATTCCGAAAGACTAGTTGCAGACCTTCATTATATTTTAAAGGGAAATGCTAATGAATGGTACTGGACGTTTATAGAACGTAATCCTAATATAACTTGGGAGAGACTAAAAACCGAAATAAAGAAATGTTTTAGAGGGTTGCGCACGGATGATGACATTCGAACACAAATGGAGTCACGAAGACAAAAATTTCGAGAAAATTTTCATGATTTCTATCAAGATCTGATTTCGATGACTCTCCAATTGGAAGTACCTCTCTCTGAATCAGAAATTATTCGTATAATTCGGCGAAATATGCGGGCCGGATTGCAAGACCGATTGACTGATGTCAATATAGGTAACGTCGATGAACTTTTCAGGAAGTGCGTCGCGTACGAAGATACCTGGAATAGAACAGGCTTCGTGCCCGAATTATTGTGTCAACCACGTAAAGTGATCAATTCGTTGGAAAATACAGAACAGGTTGGGGATCCTACGTTAAGAGCCGATTTGAGTACATTACCATCCACATCCCAAGCAATGTCCAACGATCCTCAGCAAAGTTCGGCTAATGTGGCCGTTTTGACTAACTCAAACCACGCTCCTAACCGCAATGTTCGCCAGAATTATCATTTAACCCATCACCAACCATTCAGTGGTTATTCTAATGAGAACAGACGTCCAGACTTCACGATTACCTGTGCTGGTTGTGGTATGAAAGGTTATCGACAAGATAGGTGTTTCAGGTGTAATCCGCCTTCGGGAAACTGGAGAGCGGGGGTGCGAGATACGAATATTTCAACCCCCCAGAACAACAATCGTGTGGAAGCAGCCTCCAATACCGACCCCGAATTAAACAACCGTCAATTTTAACTCTTACTCCGCACTTTGCCAACATGTCCACTCAAACTTTAAATGTAGCAAACTCTCCGAGGAGTTCCCATATAACACAATTGGGGCGGTCTAAGCAATATTGGAGACATCGTAGACAGTGTAAACGAAATATCACAGAGTCATTAATTTCTTCCCCAGGAGATGGTCGTCCTTATGCCCAGTTACAAATTTTGGGTAAAACTTATGTTGGTTTGTTAGATAGCGGTGCTAACATTTCATTGTTAGGCAAAGGTAGCGAACAGTTTATAGACCATCCGTTAATTAAGTTTCACTTATTTCCATCGTCAATTAGAACAGCTAACGGTCAAAGGGAATCTATACTCGGGTTCATTAAGATACCGGTCTCTTTTGCTGGTAAAACCAACGTAGTAACTTTACATTTAGCACCTAATCTGTCCCAAGAATTGTACTTGGGAATTGATTTCTTTCGGTTATTCGATATCACAATTTCATTTCCTTCATCATCAATAGAATTTTCTTCGTACAATTTTCAAAATAATCATTTGATACATTCAACACAAACTTCCGAACTGACAAGTGATACGCAAACTAGGAACCTGAAACACGTTTTATCTAAGGAACAGCAAGAAACACTAAATGAGGTGATTCGAGAATTTCCTTCATCGGTTATTTTAGGTCTCGGGCGGACTCATTTAGCGACCCATACGATAGACGTTGGTAACGCTAAACCCATCAAACAGCGGCATTACGCAGTTTCACCCGCCGTTCAAGCCGAAATATACGCTGAACTCGATCGAATGTTATCCTTGGGCGTAATAGAAGAGAGTTGCAGTTCGTGGTGTTCTCCTGTCACTCGAGTGCGCAAGCCAAACGGCAAAGTAAGGCTGTGTCTTGATGCACGGAAGGTAAACCAGGTCACGGTGAAAGATGCATACCCCCTGCCACTCATCGATGGATTGCTGGGGCGTCTTAACAATACTAGATTTATTTCAAGTCTGGACCTGAAAGACGCCTTCTGGCAAATCCCGCTCGATGAGGGTTCGCGCGATAAAACTGCGTTCACCGTGCCTGGGCGACCGTTGTATCAATTCACGGTCATGCCGTTTGGTTTATGCAACTCGCCTCAGACTATGTGCAGATTAATGCACCGAGTGATACCCCACGAGCTGCAGCATCGCATCTTCGTATACTTAGATGACTTATTAGTCACAAGTGAAACGTTTGAAGATCATATCCAGTTGCTTAAGTTAGTGGCCAGTTTTCTGAGAGAGGCAAATTTAACTATTAACATAGAGAAAAGTAAATTCCTCTTAAAAGAGATCAATTATTTAGGGCACATTGTAGCCGATGGAGTCCTTAAAGTTGACCCGGAAAAGGTGTCAGCTATAACCAACTATAATCGTCCAAAAACCACTAAACAAGTACGTCAGTTCCTTGGTGTTACCGGCTGGTATAGACGATTCATTCCTCAGTACGCCGAAGTGGCAGAACCTATTACCAGACTTCTTAGGAAAAATAAAAAATTTAAATGGACGGATGAAGCAGAGCAAGCCTTTTGCAAACTAAAATCCGCCTTGTCTTCGTCACCAGTGTTATGCAATCCCGATTTTAATAAGCATTTCTTTATTGAATGTGATGCTTCAAAAGTTGGTGTAGGAAGTGTAATTTATCAAAAATCATCTAATGGCGATGATCGTCCAATTGCCTTCTTCTCAAAGAAGCTTAATGGAGCGCAACGCAACTACAGCGTTACGGAATTAGAGTGTCTGGCGGCGGTGTTGAGCGTCATGAAATTCCGTCAATACGTGGAGGGGTTACCTTTCACGATCACTACTGACCACGCTAGTTTGAAGTGGTTAATGGAGCAAAAAGACCTTTCTGGACGTCTTGCACGTTGGAGCTTAAAGCTCCAGGGATTCGATTTTCTAATTAAGTACAAGAAGGGGCGTGAAAATTTAGTTCCTGATGCTCTTTCGAGAAATACCTTTGATCTTTCCAACGAAAATGGTACCTTATGTGAGTTATTTGATGTTACAGTCACTGACAAGTTTGATGATGATCCAGAATACCTTGATTTGGTTAAAGTTTTAATAGATAACCCTTTACACTGTAAGAATATGAAATTAGATGGCAACCGAATTTACTATAAACCCACTCATTCGCCGAAATATCAAACCTTTTCAGATGTGCCAATTTGGAAGTTATATGTTGCTCAATCTAAAGTTTTAGAAGTCATTGAACGTGCTCATTGTACGCCCAATGCGGCACACTTTGGTTTTAAGAAAACATTAGAAATAATACAACGTTATTATTATTGGCCAGGAATGATCAAAGACGTTTATGATTTTATTATGCGATGTGACTTGTGCAAAGAATGCAAACCTTACAACTCTATATCTCGAACACCAATGGGAAATTTTTATGAAGTTAAACGGCAATTTCAGAAAATTTTTATCGATTTTCTTGGTCCCTACCCTCGTTCGAAAGATGGTAACTGTTATGTTTTTATAGCTGTAGATCAATTTTCGAAATTTGTGCTCTTGGAGCCTATGCGTGAAGCTACTTCTAAAAATGTCTGCAAATTTTTACAAAATCGGCTGTTTAGTGTTTTTTCTGTTCCAGAGACTATAGTGAGCGACAATGCTAAACAATTTACGTCTAAGGAATTTTTAGGCCTTCTGTTTAAAAACGGAGTGCAGCATAAATTGACACCAAAGTACCATCCACAAGCCAACGCTAGTGAACGAGTAAATCGATCGGTGTTATCCGCTATTAGAACCTACGCCCATGATAACCACCGAGACTGGGATAAACATTTACATTCTGTTGGTGCCGCTCTTCGAAATGTGGTACATGAGAGCACTTCATTCTCACCACATTTTCTTACATTTGGCCAAAACTACATTAATCACGGGTCTCAATATAATATTCTTAGACAACTTCACTCGCTAGAGGATCGTGATATTGAGTTAACCGTTATGGAAAGATTAACTTTGGTGCAGCAAGACGTGATAAATAATTTACGAAAGGCATATCAGCAGAATAGTAGGCGATATAATCTAAGATCTCGTCCGCATTCCTACCAGGTAGGACAAGTAGTCTTTGTTAAAAATTATGTACAAAGCAATGCTGCTAATAAGGTCTCTGCTAAATTGTGTCCAAAATTTAAAAAGGCCATTATCCATAAATGCATCGGTAACGTTGCATTCGAACTTCGCGATTTATATAACAAATCATTAGGAATTTACCATGCAAATGATTTGCGCCCTTAATAATTTTCCTTGGTTTTCCTATCACATTCTAATCTGGCCCGGCTAATTGAGACAATCTCATGGGTTTGGGTCGTCCCCACGATTTGTAACGACGGCTCTTGGCACTGTGTTACAATTGAGGGTTGAAAAAAAAAAAAAAAAAAAAAAAAAACGAGAAAAAACGTTATAAATGATAACACAATTTTTTTGGTCAGTTCTGCCGAGAAAATTGAATTGAATTTATCTAATTAGTTTATCTGAGTGAAAATAAAAGTAAAAGAAAAAAAAGCCAAACAAATCTTTGAACCAAAAGATGAGTGATTAGCTGATTACTAATAAGTTAAAGTTATTAATTAGAGATTAATTAGTACTCGTAGATAATAAAATGTAGTTTACAAAACTAATTTTATTGAATGCTAATTTAGTTAAGTTTTTCATGAAAAGATAGAACATTCATGAAGTGATTTACCGAAGCTATAGTACGGTTTCGTACGATAAACGGTTCTTGTTCTTGATGGTCTCAAGTCTTTTTATTTTTGAAAGACACTTGAAGAATGATGATAAATATACATTCGTTTTATTTAATAAATTAAAGTGTATCTATAAATGACAGTTATTGTAAGTAATAATTAAAGTTACAAATTAAAAACAGAAATTATACAAATCTAGAACATGTGAATTAAAACGGTTCTAAGGTCATGAAAAAGTGGCTCTATAAAATAACAAAAAAAAAAAAATATCTGTTTAAAATATATCTGAATGAATAAAACAATAAGTTAATAATTTACAAAAACAAACTACTTAAGAATCATAAAAATAATTCCACGTGAAATAATTAGTGCTACGAAGTGAATAGACATCACTACCTACAAAATAAGTTAATTTAATTAAAACTACAAAACATAAACTAACAGTTAATAATAATTAAGTACAGTGAAAAACTAAAATTAATTCGACTACTTATAATAATTCAAATTATGGTGTGATAACAACAACAAGTTAAAACAATAAATAAATAAAATTACCAATATATTGGTACAGGGTTACGGTCGACGAAATCACCAGTCAACATCACATCATCAATCAACAATCAGCCCAACAGATAAGATTTTGATTATATTTTGTTTTATTATTATTATTCTTATCATTATTATTATTTGATTAAGAAATAGTAATTAATACTTTGCTATAAGTAATTCTATTTTTTTTTTTTTTTTTTTGTTTCAATAATTTTTTTTAGATTTAAGTGGGTTCAGGTTTTTTTTTTATGCGCATATTTAGGTTAGACTATCCTCTTATATATATATTTTATTTTTTTTAGTTTAACTTCATTTTTCCATTTATATATATTTCCATTTGTATATTTTGATTGAAATATTATTTGAGTTGTCACTACATGAATGTTTCGCGTTGTGTTTTTTTCATTTTTTTTTGTTAATTACACTACAGCTAGTGGTCCGATTTGTTTCGCAATTGTTGAATTTCAGATGAATTAAGTGACAATTGGTGGGGATGAGACATGAGTATTTGAAGTAAGTATGTATGTCCTGCTTGTATTCCGTTTTCCTTTCCAGTAGAATTTAATCAGAAAAGTGGTCTTAGCAATGCATTTACATATCTTCGACAACACCCACCCCTATCCCTGAGTCTTAGCCGGCAGAATATGACCACGTCGAAGCTCTATGTAAGTGATTAATTTATTCAGTAACGAATGGCATGTAATTGAACTTGAGTTTCACTCACAACACGTTCATGCCGATTAGATTTGTTACACTAGGAAGGTGACACCAAAGTGACCTATATGCAAAGTTGGCATAGGATCTAGGCTATCCAAAACCAGTTTCAGTTTTTAAAAAATTAGGGGATTAGGGTATTTAGGACAACGATCTTTGATACGATCTCACCTAATAATTATACCAAATATTATGAAAAAATGATTTTCCCAATTTTCTTGAGAAAATCCTAGGAAGGTGACACCAAAGTGACCTATATGCAAAGTTGGCATAGGATCTAGGCTATCCAAAACCAGTTTCAGTTTTTAAAAAATTAGGGGATTAGGGTATTTAGGACAACGATCTTTGATACGATCTCACCCAATAATTAAACCAAATATTATGAAAAAATGATTTTCCCAATTTTCTTGAGAAAATTCTAGGAAGGTGACACCAAAGTGACCTATATGCAAAGTTGGCATAGGATCTAGGCTATCCAAAACCAGTTTCAGTTTTTAAAAAATTAGGGGATTAGGGTATTTAGGACAACGATCTTTGATACGATCTCACCCAATAATTATACCAAATATTATGAAAAAATGATTTTCCAATTTTCTTGAGAAAATCCTAGAAAGGTGACACCAAAGTGACCTATATGCAAAGTTGGCATAGGATCTAGGCTATCCGAAACCAGTTTCAGTTTTTAAAAAATTAGGGGATTAGGGTATTTAGGACAACGATCTTTGATACGATCTCACCCAATAATTATACCAAATATTATGAAAAAATGATTTTCCCAATTTTCTTGAGAAAATCCTAGAAAGCTGACACCAAAGTGACCTATATGCAAAGTTGGCATAGGATCTAGGCTATCCAAAACCAGTTTCAGTTTTTAAAAAATTAGGGGATTAGGGTATTTAGGACAACGATCTTTGATACGATCTCACCCAATAATTATACCAAATATTATGAAAAAATGATATTCCCAATTTTCTTGAGAAAATCCTAGGAAGGTGACACCAAAGTGACCTATATGCAAAGTTGGCATAGGATCTAGGATATCCGAAACCAGTTTCAGTTTTGAAAAAAATAGGGGATTAGGGTATTTAGGACAACGATCTTTGATACGATCTCATCCAATAATTATACCAAATATTATGAAAAAATGATTTTCCAATTTTCTTGAGAAAATCCTAGAAAGGTGACACCAAAGTGACCTATATGCAAAGTTGGCATAGGATCTAGGCTATCCAAAACCAGTTTCAGTTTTTAAAAAATTAGGGGATTAGGGTATTTAGGACAACGATCTTTGATACGATCTCACCCAATAATTATACCAAATATTATGAAAAAATGATTTTCCAATTTTCTTGAGAAAATCCTAGGAAGCTGACACCAAAGTGACCTATATGCAAAGTTGGCATAGGATCTAGGCTATCCGAAACCAGTTTCAGTTTTGAAAAAAATAGGGGATTAGGGTATTTAGGACAACGACCTATATGCAAAGTTGGCATAGGATCTAGGCTATCCGAAACCAGTTTCAGTTTTGAAAAAAATAGGGGATTAGGGTATTTAGGACAACGATGTTTGATACGATCTCACCCAATAATTATACCAAATATTATGAAAAAATGATTTTCCAATTTTCTTGAGAAAATCCTAGGAAGGTGACACCAAAGTGACCTATATGCAAAGTTGGCATAGGATCTAGGCTATCCAAAACCAGTTTCAGTTTTTAAAAAATTAGGGGATTAGGGTATTTAGGACAACGATCTTTGATACGATCTCACCCAATAATTATACCAAATATTATGAAAAAATGATTTTCCCAATTTTCTTGAGAAAATCCTAGAAAGCTGACACCAAAGTGACCTATATGCAAAGTTGGCATAGGATCTAGGCTATCCAAAACCAGTTTCAGTTTTAAAAAAAATAGGGGATTAGGGTATTTAGGACAACGATGTTTGATACGATCTCACCCAATAATTATACCAAATATTATGAAAAAATGATTTTCCAATTTTCTTGAGAAAATCCTAGGAAGGTGACACCAAAGTGACCTATATGCAAAGTTGGCATAGGATCTAGGCTATCCAAAACCAGTTTCAGTTTTTAAAAAATTAGGGGATTAGGGTATTTAGGACAACGATCTTTGATACGATCTCACCCAATAATTATACCAAATATTATGAAAAATTCTTCTTCCCAGGATTTTCTCAAGAAAATTCGGAAAATGACTTTTACTTATATTGGATATATTTTATGAGATGCCATCAAACTTTGTTGTCCTAAACACCCAGGGCCCCTACTTTTTCCAAAACTGGGATATTTTTCGGGTAGCTTAGATCCAGTGACAATTTTGTATATGGGTCATTTTGATGCGCGCTTCCCAGGATTTTCTCAAGAAAATTCGGAAAATGACTTTTACTTATATTGAATATATTTTATGAGATACCATCAAACTTTGTTGTCCTAAACACCCAGGGCCCCTACTTTTTCCAAAATTGGGATATTTTTCGGGTAGCTTAGATCCAGCGACAAGTTTGTATATGGGTCATTTTGATGCAAGCTTCCCAGGATTTTCTCAAGAAAATTCGGAAAATGACTTTTACTTATATTGGATATATTTTATGAGATGCCATCAAACTTTGTTGTCCTAAACACCCAGGGCCCCTACTTTTTCCAAAACTGGGATATTTTTCGGGTAGCTTAGATCCAGTGACAATTTTGTATATGGGTCATTTTGATGCGCGCTTCCCAGGATTTTCTCAAGAAAATTCGGAAAATGACTTTTACTTATATTGAATATATTTTATGAGATGCCATCAAACTTTGTTGTCCTAAACACCTAGGGCCCCTACTTTTTCCAAAATTGGGATATTTTTCGGGTAGCTTAGATCCAGTGACAAGTTTGTATATGGGTCATTTTGATGCGCGCTTCCCAGGATTTTCTCAAGAAAATTCGGAAAATGACTTTTACTTATATTGAATATATTTTATGAGATGCCATCAAACTTTGTTGTCCTAAACACCCAGGGCCCCTACTTTTTCCAAAACTGGGATATTTTTCGGGTAGCTTAGATCCAGTGACAAGTTTGTATATGGGTCATTTTGATGCGCGCTTCCCAGGATTTTCTCAAGAAAATTCGGAAAATGACTTTTACTTATATTGGATATATTTTATGAGATGCCATCAAACTTTGTTGTCCTAAACACCCAGGGCCCCTACTTTTTCCAAAACTGGGATATTTTTCGGGTAGCTTAGATCCAGTGACAATTTTGTATATGGGTCATTTTGATGCGCGCTTCCCAGGATTTTCTCAAGAAAATTCGGAAAATGACTTTTACTTATATTGAATATATTTTATGAGATACCATCAAACTTTGTTGTCCTAGACACCCAGTGCCCCTACTTTTTCCAAAATTGGGATATTTTTCGGGTAGCTTAGATCCAGTGACAAGTTTGTATATGGGTCATTTTGATGCGCGCTTCCCAGGATTTTCTCAAGAAAATTCGGAATATGACTTTTACTTATATTGGATATATTTTATGAGATGCCATCAAACTTTGTTGTCCTAAACACCCAGGGCCCCTACTTTTTCCAAAACTGGGATATTTTTCGGGTAGCTTAGATCCAGCGACAAGTTTGTATATGGGTCATTTTGATGCGCGCTTCCCAGGATTTTCTCAAGAAAATTCGGAAAATGACTTTTACTTATATTGGATATATTTTATGAGATGCCATCAAACTTTGTTGTCCTAAACACCCAGGGCCCCTACTTTTTCCAAAACTGGGATATTTTTCGGGTAGCTTAGATCCAGTGACAAGTTTGTATATAGGTCATTTTGATGCGCGCTTCCCAGGATTTTCTCAAGAAAATTCGGAAAATGACTTTTACTTATATTGGATATATTTTATGAGATGCCATCAAACTTTGTTGTCCTAAACACCCAGGGCCCCTACTTTTTCCAAAACTGGGATATTTTTCGGGTAGCTTAGATCCAGTGACAATTTTGTATATGGGTCATTTTGATGCGCGCTTCCCAGGATTTTCTCAAGAAAATTCGGAAAATGACTTTTACTTATATTGAATATATTTTATGAGATACCATCAAACTTTGTTGTCCTAAACACCCAGGGCCCCTACTTTTTCCAAAATTGGGATATTTTTCGGGTAGCTTAGATCCAGCGACAAGTTTGTATATGGGTCATTTTGATGCAAGCTTCCCAGGATTTTCTCAAGAAAATTCGGAAAATGACTTTTACTTATATTGAATATATTTTATGAGATGCCATCAAACTTTGTTGTCCTAAACACCTAGGGCCCCTACTTTTTCCAAAATTGGGATATTTTTCGGGTAGCTTAGATCCAGTGACAAGTTTGTATATGGGTCATTTTGATGCGCGCTTCCCAGGATTTTCTCAAGAAAATTCGGAATATGACTTTTACTTATATTGGATATATTTTATGAGATGCCATCAAACTTTGTTGTCCTAAACACCCAGGGCCCCTACTTTTTCCAAAACTGGGATATTTTTCGGGTAGCTTAGATCCAGTGACAATTTTGTATATGGGTCATTTTGATGCGCGCTTCCCAGGATTTTCTCAAGAAAATTCGGAAAATGACTTTTACTTATATTGAATATATTTTATGAGATGCCATCAAACTTTGTTGTCCTAAACACCCAGGGCCCCTACTTTTTCCAAAATTGGGAAATTTTTCGGGTAGCTTAGATCCAGCGACAAGTTTGTATATGGGTCATTTTGATGCGCGCTTCCCAGGATTTTCTCAAGAAAATTCGGAAAATGACTTTTACTTATATTGGATATATTTTATGAGATGCCATCAAACTTTGTTGTCCTAAACACCCAGGGCCCCTACTTTTTCCAAAACTGGGATATTTTTCGGGTAGCTTAGATCCAGTGACAATTTTGTATATGGGTCATTTTGATGCGCGCTTCCCAGGATTTTCTCAAGAAAATTCGGAAAATGACTTTTACTTATATTGGATATATTTTATGAGATGCCATCAAACTTTGTTGTCCTAAACACCCAGGGCCCCTACTTTTTCCAAAACTGGGATATTTTTCGGGTAGCTTAGATCCAGTGACAATTTTGTATATGGGTCATTTTGATGCGCGCTTCCCAGGATTTTCTCAAGAAAATTCGGAAAATGACTTTTACTTATATTGAATATATTTTATGAGATACCATCAAACTTTGTTGTCCTAAACACCCAGGGCCCCTACTTTTTCCAAAATTGGGATATTTTTCGGGTAGCTTAGATCCAGCGACAAGTTTGTATATGGGTCATTTTGATGCGCGCTTCCCAGGATTTTCTCAAGAAAATTCGGAAAATGACTTTTACTTATATTGGATATATTTTATGAGATGCCATCAAACTTTGTTGTCCTAAACACCCAGGGCCCCTACTTTTTCCAAAACTGGGATATTTTTCGGGTAGCTTAGATCCAGTGACAATTTTGTATATGGGTCATTTTGATGCGCGCTTCCCAGGATTTTCTCAAGAAAATTCGGAAAATGACTTTTACTTATATTGAATATATTTTATGAGATGCCATCAAACTTTGTTGTCCTAAACACCTAGGGCCCCTACTTTTTCCAAAATTGGGATATTTTTCGGGTAGCTTAGATCCAGTGACAAGTTTGTATATGGGTCATTTTGATGCGCGCTTCCCAGGATTTTCTCAAGAAAATTCGGAATATGACTTTTACTTATATTGGATATATTTTATGAGATGCCATCAAACTTTGTTGTCCTAAACACCCAGGGCCCCTACTTTTTCCAAAACTGGGATATTTTTCGGGTAGCTTAGATCCAGTGACAATTTTGTATATGGGTCATTTTGATGCGCGCTTCCCAGGATTTTCTCAAGAAAATTCGGAAAATGACTTTTACTTATATTGAATATATTTTATGAGATACCATCAAACTTTGTTGTCCTAAACACCCAGGGCCCCTACTTTTTCCAAAATTGGGATATTTTTCGGGTAGCTTAGATCCAGCGACAAGTTTGTATATGGGTCATTTTGATGCAAGCTTCCCAGGATTTTCTCAAGAAAATTCGGAAAATGACTTTTACTTATATTGAATATATTTTATGAGATGCCATCAAACTTTGTTGTCCTAAACGCCTAGGGCCCCTACTTTTTCCAAAATTGGGATATTTTTCGGGTAGCTTAGATCCAGTGACAAGTTTGTATATGGGTCATTTTGATGCGCGCTTCCCAGGATTTTCTCAAGAAAATTCGGAATATGACTTTTACTTATATTGGATATATTTTATGAGATGCCATCAAACTTTGTTGTCCTAAACACCCAGGGCCCCTACTTTTTCCAAAACTGGGATATTTTTCGGGTAGCTTAGATCCAGTGACAATTTTGTATATGGGTCATTTTGATGCGCGCTTCCCAGGATTTTCTCAAGAAAATTCGGAAAATGACTTTAACTTATATTGAATATATTTTATGAGATGCCATCAAACTTTGTTGTCCTAAACACCCAGGGCCCCTACTTTTTCCAAAATTGGGATTTTTTTCGGGTAGCTTAGATCCAGCGACAAGTTTGTATATGGGTCATTTTGATGCGCGCTTCCCAGGATTTTCTCAAGAAAATTCGGAAAATGACTTTTACTTATATTGGATATATTTTATGAGATGCCATCAAACTTTGTTGTCCTAAACACCCAGGGCCCCTACTTTTTCCAAAACTGGGATATTTTTCGGGTAGCTTAGATCCAGTGACAATTTTGTATATGGGTCATTTTGATGCGCGCTTCCCAGGATTTTCTCAAGAAAATTCGGAAAATGACTTTTACTTATATTGGATATATTTTATGAGATGCCATCAAACTTTGTTGTCCTAAACACCCAGGGCCCCTACTTTTTCCAAAACTGGGATATTTTTCGGGTAGCTTAGATCCAGTGACAATTTTGTATATGGGTCATTTTGATGCGCGCTTCCCAGGATTTTCTCAAGAAAATTCGGAAAATGACTTTTACTTATATTGAATATATTTTATGAGATACCATCAAACTTTGTTGTCCTAAACACCCAGGGCCCCTACTTTTTCCAAAATTGGGATATTTTTCGGGTAGCTTAGATCCAGCGACAAGTTTGTATATGGGTCATTTTGATGCGCGCTTCGCAGGATTTTCTCAAGAAAATTCGGAAAATGACTTTTACTTATATTGGATATATTTTATGAGATGCCATCAAACTTTGTTGTCCTAAAATTATACCTATATTGAATATATTTTATGAGATACCATCAAACTTTGTTGACAACTTGAAAAAGGTGACAAGTTAAAAAAGGTGACAAGTTAAAAAAGGTGACAAGTTGAAAAAGGTGACAAGTTGAAAAAGGTGACAAGTTGAAAATGGTGACAAGTAGAAAATGGTGACAAGTTGAAAAAGGTGACAAGTAGAAAAGGTGACAAGTTGAAAAAGGTGACAAGTAGAAAAAGGTGACAAGTTGAAAAAGGTGACAAGTTGAAAAAGGTGACAAGTAGAAAAAGGTGACAAGTAGAAAAAGGTGACAAGTTGAAAAAGGTGACAAGTTGAAAAAGGTGACAAGTTGAAAAAGGTGACAAGTTGAAAAAGGTGACAAGTTGAAAAAGGTGACAAGTTGAAAATGGTGACAAGTAGAAAATGGTGACAAGTAGAAAATGGTGACAAGTTGAAAATGGTGACAAGTAGAAAATGGTGACAAGTTGAAAATAATGACAAGTTGAAAATGGTGACAAGTTGAAAAAGGTGACAAGTTGAAAATGGTGACAAGTTGAAAATAGTGACAAGTTGAAAAAGGTGACAAGTTGAAAAAGGTGACAAGTTGAAAAAGGTGACAAGTAGAAAATGGTGACAAGTAGAAAATGGTGACAAGTAGAAAAGGTGACAAGTAGAAAATGGTGACAAGTAGAAAAAGGTGACAAGTTGAAAAACGTGACAAGTAGAAAAAGGTGACAAGTAGAAAAAGGTGACAAGTTGAAAAAGGTGACAAGTTAAAAAAGGTGACAAGTTAAAAAAGGTGACAAGTTGAAAAAGGTGACAAGTTGAATATGGTGACAAGTAGAAAAAGGTGACAAGTAGAAAAAGGTGACAAGTAGAAAATGGTGACAAGTAGAAAAAGGTGACAAGTTGAAAATGGTGACAAGTTGAAAATGGTGACAAGTTGAAAATGGTGACAAGTTGAAAATGGTGACAAGTAGAAAAAGGTGACAAGTAGAAAAAGGTGACAAGTAGAAAAAGGTGACAAGTAGAAAAAGGTGACAAGTAGAAAAAGGTGACAAGTAGAAAAAGGTGAAAAGTAGAAAAAGGTGAAAAGTAGAACAAGGTGAAAAGTAGAAAAAGGTGAAAAGTAGAACAAGGTGAAAAGTAGAAAAAGGTGAAAAGTAGAAAAAGGTGAAAAGTAGAAAAAGGTGAAAAGTAGAAAAAGGTGACAAGTAGAAAAAGGTGAAAAGTAGAAAAAGGTGAAAAGTAGAAAAAGGTGAAAAGTAGAAATAGGTGACAAGTAGAAAAAGGTGACAAGTAGAAAAAGGTGAAAAGT
Organism: Tipula vernalis; assembly: GCA_958295665.1. Taxonomy (NCBI): domain Eukaryota; kingdom Metazoa; phylum Arthropoda; class Insecta; order Diptera; family Tipulidae; genus Tipula; species Tipula vernalis. The sequence continues at coordinate 343,059,058 of OY282559.1, forward strand.
AGAAAAAGGTGACAAGTTGAAAAAGGTGACAAGTTGAAAAAGGTGACAAGTTGAAAAAGGTGACAAGTTGAAAAAGGTGACAAGTAGAAACTGGTGACAAGTAGAAAAAGGTGACAAGTAGAAAAAGGTGACATGTAGAAAATGGTGACAAGTAGAAAATGGTGACAAGTAGAAAATGGTGACAAGTAGAAAAAGGTGACAAGTAGAAAAAGGTGACAAGTTGAAAAAGGTGACAAGTTGAAAAAGGTGACAAGTTGAAAAAGGTGACAAGTTGAAAAAGGTGACAAGTTGAAAAAGGTGACAAGTAGAAACTGGTGACAAGTAGAAAAAGGTGACAAGTTTTTTCCAAAACTGGGATATTTTTCGGGTAGCTTAGATCCAGTGACAATTTTGTATATGGGTCATTTTGATGCGCGCTTCCCAGGATTTTCTCAAGAAAATTCGGAAAATGACTTTTACTTATATTGAATATATTTTATGAGATACCATCAAACTTTGTTGTCCTAAACACCCAGGGCCCCTACTTTTTCCAAAATTGGGATATTTTTCGGGTAGCTTAGATCCAGCGACAAGTTTGTATATGGGTCATTTTGATGCAAGCTTCCCAGGATTTTCTCAAGAAAATTCGGAAAATGACTTTTACTTATATTGAATATATTTTATGAGATGCCATCAAACTTTGTTGTCCTAAACGCCTAGGGCCCCTACTTTTTCCAAAATTGGGATATTTTTCGGGTAGCTTAGATCCAGTGACAAGTTTGTATATGGGTCATTTTGATGCGCGCTTCCCAGGATTTTCTCAAGAAAATTCGGAATATGACTTTTACTTATATTGGATATATTTTATGAGATGCCATCAAACTTTGTTGTCCTAAACACCCAGGGCCCCTACTTTTTCCAAAACTGGGATATTTTTCGGGTAGCTTAGATCCAGTGACAATTTTGTATATGGGTCATTTTGATGCGCGCTTCCCAGGATTTTCTCAAGAAAATTCGGAAAATGACTTTTACTTATATTGAATATATTTTATGAGATGCCATCAAACTTTGTTGTCCTAAACACCCAGGGCCCCTACTTTTTCCAAAATTGGGATATTTTTCGGGTAGCTTAGATCCAGCGACAAGTTTGTATATGGGTCATTTTGATGCGCGCTTCCCAGGATTTTCTCAAGAAAATTCGGAAAATGACTTTTACTTATATTGGATATATTTTATGAGATGCCATCAAACTTTGTTGTCCTAAACACCCAGGGCCCCTACTTTTTCCAAAACTGGGATATTTTTCGGGTAGCTTAGATCCAGTGACAATTTTGTATATGGGTCATTTTGATGCGCGCTTCCCAGGATTTTCTCAAGAAAATTCGGAAAATGACTTTTACTTATATTGAATATATTTTATGAGATGCCATCAAACTTTGTTGTCCTAAACACCCAGGGCCCCTACTTTTTCCAAAATTGGGATATTTTTCGGGTAGCTTAGATCCAGTGACAATTTTGTATATGGGTCATTTTGATGCGCGCTTCCCAGGATTTTCTCAAGAAAATTCGGAAAATGACTTTTACTTATATTGAATATATTTTATGAGATACCATCAAACTTTGTTGTCCTAAACACCCAGGGCCCCTACTTTTTCCAAAATTGGGATATTTTTCGGGTAGCTTAGATCCAGCGACAAGTTTGTATATGGGTCATTTTGATGCAAGCTTCCCAGGATTTTCTCAAGAAAATTCGGAAAATGACTTTTACTTATATTGAATATATTTTATGAGATGCCATCAAACTTTGTTGTCCTAAACGCCTAGGGCCCCTACTTTTTCCAAAATTGGGATATTTTTCGGGTAGCTTAGATCCAGTGACAAGTTTGTATATGGGTCATTTTGATGCGCGCTTCCCAGGATTTTCTCAAGAAAATTCGGAAAATGACTTTTACTTATATTGGATATATTTTATGAGATGCCATCAAACTTTGTTGTCCTAAACACCCAGGGCCCCTACTTTTTCCAAAACTGGGATATTTTTCGGGTAGCTTAGATCCAGTGACAATTTTGTATATGGGTCATTTTGATGCGCGCTTCCCAGGATTTTCTCAAGAAAATTCGGAAAATGACTTTTACTTATATTGAATATATTTTATGAGATGCCATCAAACTTTGTTGTCCTAAACACCCAGGGCCCCTACTTTTTCCAAAATTGGGATATTTTTCGGGTAGCTTAGATCCAGCGACAAGTTTGTATATGGGTCATTTTGATGCGCGCTTCCCAGGATTTTCTCAAGAAAATTCGGAAAATGACTTTTACTTATATTGGATATATTTTATGAGATGCCATCAAACTTTGTTGTCCTAAACACCCAGGGCCCCTACTTTTTCCAAAACTGGGATATTTTTCGGGTAGCTTAGATCCAGTGACAATTTTGTATATGGGTCATTTTGATGCGCGCTTCCCAGGATTTTCTCAAGAAAATTCGGAAAATGACTTTTACTTATATTGGATATATTTTATGAGATGCCATCAAACTTTGTTGTCCTAAACACCCAGGGCCCCTACTTTTTCCAAAACTGGGATATTTTTCGGGTAGCTTAGATCCAGTGACAATTTTGTATATGGGTCATTTTGATGCGCGCATCCCAGGATTTTCTCAAGAAAATTCGGAAAATGACTTTTACTTATATTGAATATATTTTATGAGATGCCATCAAACTTTGTTGTCCTAAACACCCAGGGCCCCTACTTTTTCCAAAACTGGGATATTTTTCGGGTAGCTTAGATCCAGTGACAATTTTGTATATGGGTCATTTTGATGCGCGCTTCCCAGGATTTTCTCAAGAAAATTCGGAAAATGACTTTTACTTATATTGAATATATTTTATGAGATACCATCAAACTTTGTTGTCCTAAACACCCAGGGCCCCTACTTTTTCAAAAATTGGGATATTTTTCGGGTAGCTTAGATCCAGCGTCAAGTTTGTATATGGGTCATTTTGATGCGCGCTTCCCAGGATTTTCTCAAGAAAATTCGGAAAATGACTTTTACTTATATTGGATATATTTTATGAGATGCCATCAAACTTTGTTGTCCTAAACACCCAGGGCCTCTACTTTTTCCAAAATTGGGATATTTTTCGGATAGCTTAGATCCAGTGACAATTTTGTATATGGGTCATTTTGATGCGCGCTTCCCAGGATTTTCTCAAGAAAATTCGGAAAATGACTTTTACTTATATTGAATATATTTTATGAGATGCCATCAAACTTTGTTGTCCTAAACACCTAGGGCCCCTACTTTTTCCAAAATTGGGATATTTTTCGGGTAGCTTAGATCCAGTGACAAGTTTGTATATGGGTCATTTTGATGCGCGCTTCCCAGGATTTTCTCAAGAAAATTCGGAAAATGACTTTTACTTATATTGGATATATTTTATGAGATGCCATCAAACTTTGTTGTCCTAAACACCCAGGGCCCCTACTTTTTCCAAAATTGGGATATTTTTCGGGTAGCTTAGATCCAGTGACAAGTTTGTATATGGGTCATTTTGATGCGCGCTTCCCAGGATTTTCTCAAGAAAATTCGGAAAATGACTTTTACTTATATTGGATATATTTTATGAGATGCCATCAAACTTTGTTGTCCTAAACACCCAGGGCCCCTACTTTTTCCAAAACTGGGATATTTTTCGGGTAGCTTAGATCCAGTGACAATTTTGTATATGGGTCATTTTGATGCGCGCTTCCCAGGATTTTCTCAAGAAAATTCGGAAAATGACTTTTACTTATATTGAATATATTTTATGAGATACCATCAAACTTTGTTGACAACTTGAAAAAGGTGACAAGTTAAAAAAGGTGACAAGTTAAAAAAGGTGACAAGTTGAAAAAGGTGACAAGTTGAAAAAGGTGACAAGTTGAAAATGGTGACAAGTAGAAAATGGTGACAAGTTGAAAAAGGTGACAAGTAGAAAAGGTGACAAGTTGAAAAAGGTGACAAGTAGAAAAAGGTGACAAGTTGAAAAAGGTGACAAGTTGAAAAAGGTGACAAGTAGAAAAAGGTGACAAGTAGAAAAAGGTGACAAGTTGAAAAAGGTGACAAGTTGAAAAAGGTGACAAGTTGAAAAAGGTGACAAGTTGAAAAAGGTGACAAGTTGAAAAAGGTGACAAGTTGAAAATGGTGACAAGTAGAAAATGGTGACAAGTAGAAAATGGTGACAAGTTGAAAATGGTGACAAGTAGAAAATGGTGACAAGTTGAAAATAATGACAAGTTGAAAATGGTGACAAGTTGAAAAAGGTGACAAGTTGAAAATGGTGACAAGTTGAAAATAGTGACAAGTTGAAAAAGGTGACAAGTTGAAAAAGGTGACAAGTTGAAAAAGGTGACAAGTAGAAAATGGTGACAAGTAGAAAATGGTGACAAGTAGAAAAGGTGACAAGTAGAAAATGGTGACAAGTAGAAAAAGGTGACAAGTTGAAAAACGTGACAAGTAGAAAAAGGTGACAAGTAGAAAAAGGTGACAAGTTGAAAAAGGTGACAAGTTAAAAAAGGTGACAAGTTAAAAAAGGTGACAAGTTGAAAAAGGTGACAAGTTGAATATGGTGACAAGTAGAAAAAGGTGACAAGTAGAAAAAGGTGACAAGTAGAAAATGGTGACAAGTAGAAAAAGGTGACAAGTTGAAAATGGTGACAAGTTGAAAATGGTGACAAGTTGAAAATGGTGACAAGTTGAAAATGGTGACAAGTAGAAAAAGGTGACAAGTAGAAAAAGGTGACAAGTAGAAAAAGGTGACAAGTAGAAAAAGGTGACAAGTAGAAAAAGGTGACAAGTAGAAAAAGGTGAAAAGTAGAAAAAGGTGAAAAGTAGAACAAGGTGAAAAGTAGAAAAAGGTGAAAAGTAGAACAAGGTGAAAAGTAGAAAAAGGTGAAAAGTAGAAAAAGGTGAAAAGTAGAAAAAGGTGAAAAGTAGAAAAAGGTGACAAGTAGAAAAAGGTGAAAAGTAGAAAAAGGTGAAAAGTAGAAAAAGGTGAAAAGTAGAAATAGGTGACAAGTAGAAAAAGGTGACAAGTAGAAAAAGGTGAAAAGTAGAAAAAGGTGACAAGTTGAAAAAGGTGACAAGTTGAAAAAGGTGACAAGTTGAAAAAGGTGACAAGTTGAAAAAGGTGACAAGTAGAAACTGGTGACAAGTAGAAAAAGGTGACAAGTAGAAAAAGGTGACATGTAGAAAATGGTGACAAGTAGAAAATGGTGACAAGTAGAAAATGGTGACAAGTAGAAAAAGGTGACAAGTAGAAAAAGGTGACAAGTTGAAAAAGGTGACAAGTTGAAAAAGGTGACAAGTTGAAAAAGGTGACAAGTTGAAAAAGGTGACAAGTTGAAAAAGGTGACAAGTAGAAACTGGTGACAAGTAGAAAAAGGTGACAAGTTTTTTCCAAAACTGGGATATTTTTCGGGTAGCTTAGATCCAGTGACAATTTTGTATATGGGTCATTTTGATGCGCGCTTCCCAGGATTTTCTCAAGAAAATTCGGAAAATGACTTTTACTTATATTGAATATATTTTATGAGATACCATCAAACTTTGTTGTCCTAAACACCCAGGGCCCCTACTTTTTCCAAAATTGGGATATTTTTCGGGTAGCTTAGATCCAGCGACAAGTTTGTATATGGGTCATTTTGATGCAAGCTTCCCAGGATTTTCTCAAGAAAATTCGGAAAATGACTTTTACTTATATTGAATATATTTTATGAGATGCCATCAAACTTTGTTGTCCTAAACGCCTAGGGCCCCTACTTTTTCCAAAATTGGGATATTTTTCGGGTAGCTTAGATCCAGTGACAAGTTTGTATATGGGTCATTTTGATGCGCGCTTCCCAGGATTTTCTCAAGAAAATTCGGAATATGACTTTTACTTATATTGGATATATTTTATGAGATGCCATCAAACTTTGTTGTCCTAAACACCCAGGGCCCCTACTTTTTCCAAAACTGGGATATTTTTCGGGTAGCTTAGATCCAGTGACAATTTTGTATATGGGTCATTTTGATGCGCGCTTCCCAGGATTTTCTCAAGAAAATTCGGAAAATGACTTTTACTTATATTGAATATATTTTATGAGATGCCATCAAACTTTGTTGTCCTAAACACCCAGGGCCCCTACTTTTTCCAAAATTGGGATATTTTTCGGGTAGCTTAGATCCAGCGACAAGTTTGTATATGGGTCATTTTGATGCGCGCTTCCCAGGATTTTCTCAAGAAAATTCGGAAAATGACTTTTACTTATATTGGATATATTTTATGAGATGCCATCAAACTTTGTTGTCCTAAACACCCAGGGCCCCTACTTTTTCCAAAACTGGGATATTTTTCGGGTAGCTTAGATCCAGTGACAATTTTGTATATGGGTCATTTTGATGCGCGCTTCCCAGGATTTTCTCAAGAAAATTCGGAAAATGACTTTTACTTATATTGAATATATTTTATGAGATGCCATCAAACTTTGTTGTCCTAAACACCCAGGGCCCCTACTTTTTCCAAAATTGGGATATTTTTCGGGTAGCTTAGATCCAGTGACAATTTTGTATATGGGTCATTTTGATGCGCGCTTCCCAGGATTTTCTCAAGAAAATTCGGAAAATGACTTTTACTTATATTGAATATATTTTATGAGATACCATCAAACTTTGTTGTCCTAAACACCCAGGGCCCCTACTTTTTCCAAAATTGGGATATTTTTCGGGTAGCTTAGATCCAGCGACAAGTTTGTATATGGGTCATTTTGATGCAAGCTTCCCAGGATTTTCTCAAGAAAATTCGGAAAATGACTTTTACTTATATTGAATATATTTTATGAGATGCCATCAAACTTTGTTGTCCTAAACGCCTAGGGCCCCTACTTTTTCCAAAATTGGGATATTTTTCGGGTAGCTTAGATCCAGTGACAAGTTTGTATATGGGTCATTTTGATGCGCGCTTCCCAGGATTTTCTCAAGAAAATTCGGAAAATGACTTTTACTTATATTGGATATATTTTATGAGATGCCATCAAACTTTGTTGTCCTAAACACCCAGGGCCCCTACTTTTTCCAAAACTGGGATATTTTTCGGGTAGCTTAGATCCAGTGACAATTTTGTATATGGGTCATTTTGATGCGCGCTTCCCAGGATTTTCTCAAGAAAATTCGGAAAATGACTTTTACTTATATTGAATATATTTTATGAGATGCCATCAAACTTTGTTGTCCTAAACACCCAGGGCCCCTACTTTTTCCAAAATTGGGATATTTTTCGGGTAGCTTAGATCCAGCGACAAGTTTGTATATGGGTCATTTTGATGCGCGCTTCCCAGGATTTTCTCAAGAAAATTCGGAAAATGACTTTTACTTATATTGGATATATTTTATGAGATGCCATCAAACTTTGTTGTCCTAAACACCCAGGGCCCCTACTTTTTCCAAAACTGGGATATTTTTCGGGTAGCTTAGATCCAGTGACAATTTTGTATATGGGTCATTTTGATGCGCGCTTCCCAGGATTTTCTCAAGAAAATTCGGAAAATGACTTTTACTTATATTGGATATATTTTATGAGATGCCATCAAACTTTGTTGTCCTAAACACCCAGGGCCCCTACTTTTTCCAAAACTGGGATATTTTTCGGGTAGCTTAGATCCAGTGACAATTTTGTATATGGGTCATTTTGATGCGCGCATCCCAGGATTTTCTCAAGAAAATTCGGAAAATGACTTTTACTTATATTGAATATATTTTATGAGATGCCATCAAACTTTGTTGTCCTAAACACCCAGGGCCCCTACTTTTTCCAAAACTGGGATATTTTTCGGGTAGCTTAGATCCAGTGACAATTTTGTATATGGGTCATTTTGATGCGCGCTTCCCAGGATTTTCTCAAGAAAATTCGGAAAATGACTTTTACTTATATTGAATATATTTTATGAGATACCATCAAACTTTGTTGTCCTAAACACCCAGGGCCCCTACTTTTTCAAAAATTGGGATATTTTTCGGGTAGCTTAGATCCAGCGTCAAGTTTGTATATGGGTCATTTTGATGCGCGCTTCCCAGGATTTTCTCAAGAAAATTCGGAAAATGACTTTTACTTATATTGGATATATTTTATGAGATGCCATCAAACTTTGTTGTCCTAAACACCCAGGGCCTCTACTTTTTCCAAAATTGGGATATTTTTCGGATAGCTTAGATCCAGTGACAATTTTGTATATGGGTCATTTTGATGCGCGCTTCCCAGGATTTTCTCAAGAAAATTCGGAAAATGACTTTTACTTATATTGAATATATTTTATGAGATGCCATCAAACTTTGTTGTCCTAAACACCTAGGGCCCCTACTTTTTCCAAAATTGGGATATTTTTCGGGTAGCTTAGATCCAGTGACAAGTTTGTATATGGGTCATTTTGATGCGCGCTTCCCAGGATTTTCTCAAGAAAATTCGGAAAATGACTTTTACTTATATTGGATATATTTTATGAGATGCCATCAAACTTTGTTGTCCTAAACACCCAGGGCCCCTACTTTTTCCAAAATTGGGATATTTTTCGGGTAGCTTAGATCCAGTGACAAGTTTGTATATGGGTCATTTTGATGCGCGCTTCCCAGGATTTTCTCAAGAAAATTCGGAAAATGACTTTTACTTATATTGGATATATTTTATGAGATGCCATCAAACTTTGTTGTCCTAAACACCCAGGGCCCCTACTTTTTCCAAAACTGGGATATTTTTCGGGTAGCTTAGATCCAGTGACAATTTTGTATATGGGTCATTTTGATGCGCGCTTCCCAGGATTTTCTCAAGAAAATTCGGAAAATGACTTTTACTTATATTGAATATATTTTATGAGATACCATCAAACTTTGTTGACAACTTGAAAAAGGTGACAAGTTAAAAAAGGTGACAAGTTAAAAAAGGTGACAAGTTGAAAAAGGTGACAAGTTGAAAAAGGTGACAAGTTGAAAATGGTGACAAGTAGAAAATGGTGACAAGTTGAAAAAGGTGACAAGTAGAAAAGGTGACAAGTTGAAAAAGGTGACAAGTAGAAAAAGGTGACAAGTTGAAAAAGGTGACAAGTTGAAAAAGGTGACAAGTAGAAAAAGGTGACAAGTAGAAAAAGGTGACAAGTTGAAAAAGGTGACAAGTTGAAAAAGGTGACAAGTTGAAAAAGGTGACAAGTTGAAAAAGGTGACAAGTTGAAAAAGGTGACAAGTTGAAAATGGTGACAAGTAGAAAATGGTGACAAGTAGAAAATGGTGACAAGTTGAAAATGGTGACAAGTAGAAAATGGTGACAAGTTGAAAATAATGACAAGTTGAAAATGGTGACAAGTTGAAAAAGGTGACAAGTTGAAAATGGTGACAAGTTGAAAATGGTGACAAGTTGAAAAAGGTGACAAGTTGAAAAAGGTGACAAGTTGAAAAAGGTGACAAGTAGAAAATGGTGACAAGTAGAAAATGGTGACAAGTAGAAAAGGTGACAAGTAGAAAATGGTGACAAGTAGAAAAAGGTGACAAGTTGAAAAACGTGACAAGTAGAAAAAGGTGACAAGTAGAAAAAGGTGACAAGTTGAAAAAGGTGACAAGTTAAAAAAGGTGACAAGTTAAAAAAGGTGACAAGTTGAAAAAGGTGACAAGTTGAATATGGTGACAAGTAGAAAAAGGTGACAAGTAGAAAAAGGTGACAAGTAGAAAATGGTGACAAGTAGAAAAAGGTGACAAGTTGAAAATGGTGACAAGTTGAAAATGGTGACAAGTTGAAAATGGTGACAAGTAGAAAAAGGTGACAAGTAGAAAAAGGTGACAAGTAGAAAAAGGTGACAAGTAGAAAAAGGTGACAAGTAGAAAAAGGTGACAAGTAGAAAAAGGTGAAAAGTAGAAAAAGGTGAAAAGTAGAACAAGGTGAAAAGTAGAAAAAGGTGAAAAGTAGAACAAGGTGAAAAGTAGAAAAAGGTGAAAAGTAGAAAAAGGTGAAAAGTAGAAAAAGGTGAAAAGTAGAAAAAGGTGACAAGTAGAAAAAGGTGAAAAGTAGAAAAAGGTGAAAAGTAGAAAAAGGTGAAAAGTAGAAATAGGTGACAAGTAGAAAAAGGTGACAAGTAGAAAAAGGTGAAAAGTAGAAAAAGGTGACAAGTTGAAAAAGGTGACAAGTTGAAAAAGGTGACAAGTTGAAAAAGGTGACAAGTAGAAACTGGTGACAAGTAGAAAAAGGTGACAAGTAGAAAAAGGTGACAAGTAGAAAATGGTGACAAGTAGAAAATGGTGACAAGTAGAAAATGGTGACAAGTAGAAAAAGGTGACAAGTAGAAAAAGGTGACAAGTTGAAAAAGGTGACAAGTTGAAAAAGGTGACAAGTTGAAAAAGGTGACAAGTTGAAAAAGGTGACAAGTTGAAAAAGGTGACAAGTAGAAACTGGTGACAAGTAGAAAAAGGTGACAAGTAGAAAATGGTGACAAGTAGAAAATGGTGACAAGTAGAAAATGGTGACAAGTAGAAAATGGTGACAAGTAGAAAAAGGTGACAAGTTGAAAAAAGGTAACAAGTAGAAAAAGGTGACAAGTAGAAAATGGTGACAAGTAGAAAAAGGTGACAAGTTGAAAAAGGTGACAAGTTGAAAAAGGTGACAAGTAGAAAAGGTGACAAGTAGAAAAAGGTGACAAGATGAAAAAGGTGACAAGTAGAAAAAGGTGACAAGTTGAAAAAGGTGACAAGTTGAAAAAGGTGACAAGTAGAAAAAGGTGACAAGTAGTAAAAGGTGACAAGTAGAAAATGGTGACAAGTTGAAAATGGTGACAAGTTGAAAAAGGTGACAAGTTGAAAATGGTGACAAGTAGAAAGAGGTGACAAGTTGAAAAAAGGTGACAAGTAGAAAAAGGTGACAAGTTGAAAAAGGTGACAAGTTGAAAAAGGTGACAAGTTGAAAAAGGTGACAAGTTGAAAATGGTGACAAGTAGAAAGAAGTGACAAGTTAAAAAAAGGTGACAAGTAGAAAAAGGTGACAAGTTGAAAAAGGTGACAAGTTGAAAAAGGTGACAAGTAGAAAAAGGTGACAAGTAGAAAAAGGTGACAAGTTGAAAATGGTGACAAGTTGAAAATGGTGACAAGTTGAAAAAGGTGACAAGTTGAAAAAGGTGACAAGTTGAAAAAGGTGACAAGTAGAAAAAGGTGACAAGTAGAAAAAGGTGACAAGTTGAAAATGGTGACAAGTAGAAAATGGTGACAAGTAGAAAATGGTGACAAGTTGAAAAACGTGACAAGTTGAAAAACGTGACAAGTTGAAAAGGTGACAAGTTGAAAAAGGTGACAAGTTGAAAAAGGTGACAAGTTGAAAAAGGTGACAAGTTGAAAATGGTGACAAGTAGAAAATGGTGACAAGTAGAAAATGGTGACAAGTTGAAAATGGTGACAAGTAGAAAATGGTGACAAGTTGAAAATGGTGACAAGTTGAAAATGGTGACAAGTTGAAAAAGGTGACAAGTAGAAAAAGGTGACAAGTTGAAAAAGGTGACAAGTTGAAAAAGGTGACAAGTTGAAAATGGTGACAAGTTGAAAATGGTGACAAGTAGAAAAAGGTGACAAGTAGAAAAAGGTGACAAGTGGAAAAAGGTGACAAGTTGAAAAAGGTGACAAGTTGAAAAAGGTGACAAGTTGAAAATGGTGACACGTTGAAAATGGTGACAAGTTGAAAATGGTGACAAGTTGAAAATGGTGACAAGTTGAAAATGGTGACAAGTTGAAAATGGTGACAAGTAGAAAATAGTGACAAGTTGAAAATAGTGACAAGTAGAAAAAGGTGACAAGTTGAAAAAGGTGACAAGTTGAAAATGGTGACAAGTTGAAAATGGTGACAAGTTGAAAATGGTGACAAGTTGAAAATGGTGACAAGTAGAAAATGGTGACAAGTTGAAAATGGTGACAAGTTGAAAATGGTGACAAGTTGAAAAAGGTGACAAGTAGAAAAAGGTGACAAGTTGAAAAAGGTGACAAGTTGAAAAAGGTGACAAGTTGAAAATGGTGACAAGTAGAAAATGGTGACAAGTTGAAAATGGTGACAAGTTGAAAATGGTGACAAGTAGAAAAAGGTGACAAAGTAGAAAATGGTGACAAGTTGAAAAAGGTGACAAGTTGAAAATGGTGACAAGTTGAAAATGGTGACAAGTTGAAAAAGGTGACAAGTAGAAAAAGGTGACAAGTTGAAAAAGGTGACAAGTTGAAAAAGGTGACAAGTTGAAAAAGGTGACAAGTTGAAAATGGTGACAAGTAGAAAATGGTGACAAGTAGAAAATGGTGACAAGTTGAAAATGGTGACAAGTAGAAAATGGTGACAAGTTGAAAATGGTGACAAGTTGAAAATGGTGACAAGTTGAAAAAGGTGACAAGTAGAAAAAGGTGACAAGTAGAAAAAGGTGACAAGTTGAAAAAGGTGACAAGTAGAAAAAGGTGACAAGTAGAAAAAGGTGACAAGTTGAAAAAGGTGACAAGTAGAAAAAGGTGACAAGTGGAAAAAGGTGACAAGTTGAAAAAGGTGACAAGTTGAAAAAGGTGACAAGTTGAAAATGGTGACACGTTGAAAATGGTGACAAGTTGAAAATGGTGACAAGTTGAAAATGGTGACAAGTTGAAAATGGTGACAAGTTGAAAATGGTGACAAGTAGAAAATAGTGACAAGTTGAAAATAGTGACAAGTTGAAAAAGGTGACAAGTTGAAAAAGGTGACAAGTTGAAAATGGTGACAAGTAGAAAATGGTGACAAGTAGAAAATGGTGACAAGTTGAAAATGGTGACAAGTAGAAAATGGTGACAAGTTGAAAATGGTGACAAGTTGAAAATGGTGACAAGTTGAAAATGGTGACAAGTAGAAAAAGGTGACAAGTAGAAAAAGGTGACAAGTTGAAAAAGGTGACAAGTAGAAAAAGGTGACAAGTAGAAAAAGGTGACAAGTTGAAAAAGGTGACAAGTAGAAAAAGGTGACAAGTGGAAAAAGGTGACAAGTTGAAAAAGGTGACAAGTTGAAAAAGGTGACAAGTTGAAAATGGTGACAAGTTGAAAATGGTGACAAGTTGAAAATGGTGACAAGTTGAAAATGGTGACAAGTTGAAAATGGTGACAAGTTGAAAATGGTGACAAGTAGAAAGAGGTGACAAGTTGAAAAAAGGTGACAAGTAGAAAAAGGTGACAAGTTGAAAAAGGTGACAAGTAGAAAAAGGTGACAAGTTGAAAAAGGTGACAAGTTAAAAAAGGTGACAAGTTGAAAATGGTGACAAGTTGAAAATGGTGACAAGTTGAAAATGGTGACAAGTTGAAAATGGTGACAAGTTGAAAATGGTGACAAGTTGAAAATGGTGACAAGTTGAAAATAGTGACAAGTAGAAAAAGGTGACAAGTTGAAAAAGGTGACAAGTTGAAAAAGGTGACAAGTTGAAAAAGGTGACAAGTTGAAAAAGGTGACAAGTTGAAAAAGGTGACAAGTTGAAAAAGGTGACAAGTAGAAAAAGGTGACAAGTAGAAAATGGTGACAAGTTGAAAAAGGTGACAAGTAGAAAAAGGTGACAAGTAGAAAAAGGTGACAAGTTGAAAAAGGTGACAAGTAGAAAAGGTGACAAATTGAAAAAGGTGACAAGTAGAAAAAGGTGACAAGTAGAAAAAGGTGACAAGTAGAAAAAGGTGACAAGTAGAAAAAGGTGACAAGTTGAAAAAGGTGACAAGTTGAAAATGGTGACAAGTTGAAAAAGGTGACAAGTTGAAAATGGTGACAAGTTGAAAATGGTGACAAGTAGAAAATGGTGACAAGTTGAAAATGGTGACAAGTTGAAAATGGTGACAAGTAGAAAAAGGTGACAAAGTAGAAAATGGTGACAAGTTGAAAAAGGTGACAAGTTGAAAATGGTGACAAGTTGAAAATGGTGACAAGTTGAAAATGGTGACAAGTTGAAAAAGGTGACAAGTAGAAAAAGGTGACAAGTTGAAAAAGGTGAGCCTCCAACTTGCAAATTATCTGAAATATAGTAATGTTCAACACAATTGGATGCTTTTGGTTAACTATATAAACAGATGGTCCAGCTATCTGCAAAGGATGAAAAGAATCTGTTTTCTGATGAAAAGAATCTGTTTGGTGGTACGAAAAATCCAAAATTACAAAAAATTTAAATTCCAATTGGAAAATAGCTAATTTAACAGTGTAATTTTTTGTTATTTTTTTTTTTTTAGCATAAACTTCACACTCATCACAAACAAATATTTACAACACAACTCAATATCTAAATATCTTTATTTCTAATGGTTCGAGATCAATAACAAAATGTTTAGCACCGTCGTATGCTCAACAATTAATGTTTTTAAAAAGAAGATGTCTTTATCTAAATACTCTTATGCGTCATATCCGTTTCCAAAACTCTGTGAGCTGGCCAGTCTTTGATACAGTGAGCAACTAAGTTGATTTTTGTTTTTTTTTTCTGTAATTGGAATTGTTCGCGGTCAATAACAATATATGTTTGTCTAATTTCAATTGTTTAATTGCTCAGTTTTTATGTGAATGGTAATTCAGACATTAATTCATGTATAATTTGACGTTTTTAGAAATTTTTTGTAAAATGACAATTTCCTTACCGATTATATAATCTTTTGCACTAATACATATAAGCTTTCTGTTATTTGGCTAAAACTTCACATTCGTGAATATAGAGCATTTAGGTGGCCGCTTCCTAGGATTTTCACAAGAAAATTCACAAACAAACTCGATTAAGCACGGATTTTTTGCCAGTTCCTCAGTTTTTGGAAAATGATCTGATTTTATACATTCACCATCAGAATAATTTAAATTTGTTTTGTAATAGTAACTTAAGCATAATTTTTACCATTTCAGTATGATTCAAATAAATTCGTAATAACGAAACTTTTTTACCAACATATTTAAAAAAAACTTAGGACAACTTAAGGCAACTTAGGATAAATTTCACCTACGTTTATTTTCAATAGGCGCTGCGTACATTTTTTGTTTCATAAATCCCTAGAAATAAAAATCTAGGGGAGTTAGATCAGAAGAACTTGGCGGCCATGCTACAGGACCTCCTCTACCGATCCACCGTGGGTAATTTTCATTCAAATAATTACGTATCATCCTTGCAAAATATGCTCGGGCTACATCTAATTGCAGCTGCATTAGTCTTCTCCTCAACAACAGCAGTGCTTCCATGAGCAGGGGCAACATGTTTTCTAAAAATGTTCAAAATACGTGTTGATCAAGCCTGTTTGGTAACACGGCCATATATTTATAGAAAAAGTGGAAGGGAGGTTCGGTTGATTTTTATCCAAAAGCGGGAAAAATATCACTTTTAGAGATAAAACCACCACCATAGCGGCCACCAGGAGTTGCCCCAGAGAGGTGTCCTTTCTCCCTTATTGTGGCTAATCGTGATGGATCAATTACTTACCAGACTGAGAGATTTAGACTTCTCGAACATTACCTATGCAGACGACCTAGTCTTGATGGTTAGGTGCAGATTCGCAAATACAGTAGGGGAAGGAATGCAACAAGCCCTAGAGGTAATAAATGATTAGCGCACGGAGGTGGGCCTTACGGTAAATCCTAACAAGGTCAACTGCACTCTCTTTACTAACCGGAGGAAAACTGTCCTCCTGCCGATAGCCGATAACTCTCCCACTGTCGACGGAAGTTAAATATCTGGGTGTCGTACTTGATCAGAAATTGAGGAATTCCCATTTAAATCATATCACAAACAAGGCGAATAAGGCCTACTTCACTTGCCAAAGAATGATTGGCAAAACGTGCCGACTGAGCCCACAAATGTTAGTTTGGCTCTATCGGGCCGTCATAAGGTCTATTGTCTCTTACGCGGCGTTTGTGTGGTTGTGTGGTGACCAAAGACGGAGCAAACTGGTGCACGGAGAATACTGGACAAGATCCAGAGGTTAATCTGAGTGGGTACAATGAGGACTTATCCAACAGTTGCCCTTGAGAAAATACTGGCGCTCTCACCACTGCACCTACACATTAAAAAAGTAGCCGGTTCAAGAGGTTTAAACCTAAGTTGAAAATGGTGACAAGTTGAAAATGGTGACAAGTTGAAAATGGTGACAAGTTGAAAATGGTGACAAGTAGAAAATGGTGACAAGTTGAAAAAGGTGACAAGTTGAAAAAGGTGACAAGTTGAAAAAGGTGACAAGTTGAAAATGGTGACAAGTAGAAAATGGTGACAAGTAGAAAATGGTGACAAGTTGAAAATGGTGACAAGTAGAAAATGGTGACAAGTTGAAAATGGTGACAAGTTGAAAATGGTGACAAGTTGAAAATGGTGACAAGTAGAAAAAGGTGACAAGTAGAAAAAGGTGACAAGTTGAAAAAGGTGACAAGTAGAAAAAGGTGACAAGTAGAAAAAGGTGACAAGTTGAAAAAGGTGACAAGTAGAAAAAGGTGACAAGTGGAAAAAGGTGACAAGTTGAAAAAGGTGACAAGTTGAAAAAGGTGACAAGTTGAAAATGGTGACAAGTTGAAAATGGTGACAAGTTGAAAATGGTGACAAGTTGAAAATGGTGACAAGTTGAAAATGGTGACAAGTTGAAAATGGTGACAAGTTGAAAATGGTGACAAGTTGAAAATGGTGACAAGTTGAAAATGGTGACAAGTTGAAAAAGGTGACAAGTTGAAAAAGGTGACAAGTAGAAAAGGTGACAAGTAGAAAAAGGTGACAAGATGAAAAAGGTGACAAGTAGAAAAAGGTGACAAGTTGAAAAAGGTGACAAGTTGAAAAAGGTGACAAGTAGAAAAAGGTGACAAGTAGTAAAAGGTGACAAGTAGAAAATGGTGACAAGTTGAAAATGGTGACAAGTTGAAAAAGGTGACAAGTTGAAAATGGTGACAAGTAGAAAGAGGTGACAAGTTGAAAAAAGGTGACAAGTAGAAAAAGGTGACAAGTTGAAAAAGGTGACAAGTTGAAAAAGGTGACAAGTTGAAAAAGGTGACAAGTTGAAAATGGTGACAAGTAGAAAGAGGTGACAAGTTGAAAAAAGGTGACAAGTAGAAAAAGGTGACAAGTTGAAAAAGGTGACAAGTTGAAAAAGGTGACAAGTAGAAAAAGGTGACAAGTAGAAAAAGGTGACAAGTTGAAAATGGTGACAAGTTGAAAATGGTGACAAGTTGAAAAAGGTGACAAGTTGAAAAAGGTGACAAGTTGAAAAAGGTGACAAGTAGAAAAAGGTGACAAGTAGAAAAAGGTGACAAGTTGAAAATGGTGACAAGTAGAAAATGGTGACAAGTAGAAAAAGGTGACAAGTAGAAAAAGGTGACAAGTTGAAAAAGGTGACAAGTAGAAAAGGTGACAAGTTGAAAAAGGTGACAAGTAGAAAAAGGTGACAAGTAGAAAAAGGTGACAAGTAGAAAAAGGTGACAAGTAGAAAAAGGTGACAAGTTGAAAAAGGTGACAAGTTGAAAATGGTGACAAGTTGAAAAAGGTGACAAGTTGAAAATGGTGACAAGTTGAAAATGGTGACAAGTAGAAAATGGTGACAAGTTGAAAATGGTGACAAGTTGAAAATGGTGACAAGTAGAAAAAGGTGACAAAGTAGAAAATGGTGACAAGTTGAAAAAGGTGACAAGTTGAAAATGGTGACAAGTTGAAAATGGTGACAAGTTGAAAATGGTGACAAGTTGAAAAAGGTGACAAGTAGAAAAAGGTGACAAGTTGAAAAAGGTGAGCCTCCAACTTGCAAATTATCTGAAATATAGTAATGTTCAACACAATTGGATGCTTTTGGTTAACTATATAAACAGATGGTCCAGCTATCTGCAAAGGATGAAAAGAATCTGTTTTCTGATGAAAAGAATCTGTTTGGTGGTACGAAAAATCCAAAATTACAAAAAATTTAAATTCCAATTGGAAAATAGCTAATTTAACAGTGTAATTTTTTGTTATTTTTTTTTTTTTAGCATAAACTTCACACTCATCACAAACAAATATTTACAACACAACTCAATATCTAAATATCTTTATTTCTAATGGTTCGAGATCAATAACAAAATGTTTAGCACCGTCGTATGCTCAACAATTAATGTTTTTAAAAAGAAGATGTCTTTATCTAAATACTCTTATGCGTCATATCCGTTTCCAAAACTCTGTGAGCTGGCCAGTCTTTGATACAGTGAGCAACTAAGTTGATTTTTGTTTTTTTTTTCTGTAATTGGAATTGTTCGCGGTCAATAACAATATATGTTTGTCTAATTTCAATTGTTTAATTGCTCAGTTTTTATGTGAATGGTAATTCAGACATTAATTCATGTATAATTTGACGTTTTTAGAAATTTTTTGTAAAATGACAATTTCCTTACCGATTATATAATCTTTTGCACTAATACATGACGTGACAAGTTGAAAAAGGTGACAAGTTGAAAAAGGTGACAAGTTGAAAATGGTGACAAGTAGAAAATGGTGACAAGTAGAAAATGGTGACAAGTTGAAAATGGTGACAAGTAGAAAATGGTGACAAGTTGAAAATGGTGACAAGTTGAAAATGGTGACAAGTTGAAAATGGTGACAAGTAGAAAATGGTGACAAGTTGAAAATGGTGACAAGTTGAAAATGGTGACAAGTAGAAAATGGTGACAAGTAGAAAATGGTGACAAGTTGAAAATGGTGACAAGTAGAAAATGGTGACAAGTTGAAAATGGTGACAAGTTGAAAATGGTGACAAGTTGAAAATGGTGACAAGTAGAAAAAGGTGACAAGTAGAAAAAGGTGACAAGTTGAAAAAGGTGACAAGTAGAAAAAGGTGACAAGTAGAAAAAGGTGACAAGTTGAAAAAGGTGACAAGTAGAAAAAGGTGACAAGTGGAAAAAGGTGACAAGTTGAAAAAGGTGACAAGTTGAAAAAGGTGACAAGTTGAAAATGGTGACAAGTTGAAAATGGTGACAAGTTGAAAATGGTGACAAGTTGAAAATGGTGACAAGTTGAAAATGGTGACAAGTTGAAAATGGTGACAAGTAGAAAATGGTGACAAGTTGAAAATGGTGACAAGTTGAAAATGGTGACAAGTTGAAAAAGGTGACAAGTAGAAAAAGGTGACAAGTTGAAAAAGGTGACAAGTTGAAAAAGGTGACAAGTTGAAAATGGTGACAAGTTGAAAATGGTGACAAGTAGAAAAAGGTGACAAGTTGAAAATGGTGACAAGTTGAAAATGGTGACAAGTAGAAAAAGGTGACAAAGTAGAAAATGGTGACAAGTTGAAAAAGGTGACAAGTTGAAAATGGTGACAAGTTGAAAATGGTGACAAGTTGAAAATGGTGACAAGTTGAAAAAAGTGACAAGTAGAAAAAGGTGACAAGTTGAAAAAGGTGACAAGTTGAAAAAGGTGACAAGTTGAAAATGGTGACAAGTAGAAAATGGTGACAAGTAGAAAATGGTGACAAGTTGAAAATGGTGACAAGTAGAAAATGGTGACAAGTTGAAAATGGTGACAAGTTGAAAATGGTGACAAGTTGAAAAAGGTGACAAGTAGAAAAAGGTGACAAGTAGAAAAAGGTGACAAGTTGAAAAAGGTGACAAGTAGAAAAAGGTGACAAGTAGAAAAAGGTGACAAGTTGAAAAAGGTGACAAGTAGAAAAAGGTGACAAGTGGAAAAAGGTGACAAGTTGAAAAAGGTGACAAGTTGAAAAAGGTGACAAGTTGAAAATGGTGACAAGTTGAAAATGGTGACAAGTTGAAAATGGTGACAAGTTGAAAATGGTGACAAGTTGAAAATGGTGACAAGTTGAAAATGGTGACAAGTAGAAAATAGTGACAAGTTGAAAATAGTGACAAGTAGAAAAAGGTGACAAGTTGAAAAAGGTGACAAGTTGAAAAAGGTGACAAGTTGAAAAAGGTGACAAGTTGAAAAAGGTGACAAGTTGAAAAAGGTGACAAGTTGAAAAAGGTGACAAGTAGAAAAAGGTGACAAGTAGAAAATGGTGACAAGTTGAAAAAGGTGACAAGTAGAAAAAGGTGACAAGTAGAAAAAGGTGACAAGTTGAAAATGGTGACAAGTAGAAAAGGTGACAAGTTGAAAAAGGTGACAAGTAGAAAAAGGTG
Source organism: Tipula vernalis (assembly GCA_958295665.1). NCBI lineage: Eukaryota > Metazoa > Arthropoda > Insecta > Diptera > Tipulidae > Tipula > Tipula vernalis. Next base: position 343,079,150 of record OY282559.1, read on the forward strand.
ACAAGTAGAAAAAGGTGACAAGTAGAAAAAGGTGACAAGTTGAAAAATGTGACAAGTTGAAAATGGTGACAAGTTGAAAAAGGTGACAAGTTGAAAATGGTGACAAGTAGAAAAAGGTGACAAGTTGAAAAAGGTGACAAGTTGAAAAACGTGACAAGTAGAAAATGGTGACAAGTTGAAAAAGGTGACAAGTTGAAAAAGGTGACAAGTTGCAAAAGGTGACAAGTAGAAAAAGGTGACAAGTTGAAAAAGGTGACAAGTTGAAAAAGGTGACAAGTTGAAAAAGGTGACAAGTAGAAAAAGGTGACAAGTTGAAAAAGGTGACAAGTTAAAAAAGGTGACAAGTAGAAAAAGGTGACAAGTTGAAAATGGTGACAAGTAGAAAATGGTGACAAGTAGAAAATGGTGACAAGTTGAAAATGGTGACAAGTAGAAAATGGTGACAAGTTGAAAATGGTGACAAGTTGAAAATGGTGACAAGTTGAAAAAGGTGACAAGTAGAAAAAGGTGACAAGTAGAAAAAGGTGACAAGTTGAAAAAGGTGACAAGTTGAAAAAGGTGACAAGTAGATAAAGGTGACAAGTTGAAAAAGGTGACAAGTTGAAAAAGGTGACAAGTAGAAAATGGTGACAAGTTGAAAAAGGTGACAAGTTGAAAAAGGTGACAAGTAGAAAATGGTGACAAGTAGAAAATGGTGACAAGTTGAAAATGGTGACAAGTAGAAAATGGTGACAAGTTGAAAATGGTGACAAGTAGAAAATGGTGACAAGTAGAAAATGGTGACAAGTTGAAAATGGTGACAAGTTGAAAATAGTGACAAGTAGAAAAAGGTGACAAGTTGAAAAAGGTGACAAGTTGAAAAAGGTGACAAGTTGAAAAAGGTGACAAGTTGAAAAAGGTGACAAGTTGAAAAAGGTGACAAGTAGAAAAAGGTGACAAGTAGAAAATGGTGACAAGTTGAAAAAGGTGACAAGTAGAAAAAGGTGACAAGTAGAAAAAGGTGACAAGTTGATAAAGGTGACAAGTTGAAAAAGGTGACAAGTTGAAAAAGGTGACAAGTAGAAAATGGTGACAAGTTGAAAAAGGTGACAAGTTGAAAAAGGTGACAAGTAGAAAATGGTGACAAGTAGAAAATGGTGACAAGTTGAAAATGGTGACAAGTAGAAAATGGTGACAAGTTGAAAATGGTGACAAGTTGAAAATGGTGACAAGTAGAAAATGGTGACAAGTTGAAAATGGTGACAAGTTGAAAATGGTGACAAGTAGAAAAAGGTGACAAAGTAGAAAATGGTGACAAGTTGAAAAAGGTGACAAGTTGAAAATGGTGACAAGTTGAAAATGGTGACAAGTTGAAAATGGTGACAAGTTGAAAAAGGTGACAAGTAGAAAAAGGTGACAAGTTGAAAAAGGTGAGCCTCCAACTTGCAAATTATCTGAAATATAGTAATGTTCAACACAATTGGATGCTTTTGGTTAACTATATAAACAGATGGTCCAGCTATCTGCAAAGGATGAAAAGAATCTGTTTTCTGATGAAAAGAATCTGTTTGGTGGTACGAAAAATCCAAAATTACAAAAAATTTAAATTCCAATTGGAAAATAGCTAATTTAACAGTGTAATTTTTTGTTATTTTTTTTTTTTTAGCATAAACTTCACGCTCATCACAAACAAATATTTACAACACAACTCAATATCTAAATATCTTTATTTCTAATGGTTCGAGATCAATAACAAAATGTTTAGCACCGTCGTATGCTCAACAATTAATGTTTTTAAAAAGAAGATGTCTTTATCTAAATACTCTTATGCGTCATATCCGTTTCCAAAACTCTGTGAGCTGGCCAGTCTTTGATACAGTGAGCAACTAAGTTGATTTTTGTTTTTTTTTCTGTAATTGGAATTGTTCGCGGTCAATAACAATATATGTTTGTCTAATTTCAATTGTTTAATTGCTCAGTTTTTATGTGAATGGTAATTCAGACATTAATTCATGTATAATTTGACGTTTTTAGAAATTTTTTGTAAAATGACAATTTCCTTACCGATTATATAATCTTTTGCACTAATACATATAAGCTTTCTGTTATTTGGCTAAAACTTCACATTCGTGAATATAGAGCATTTAGGTGGCCGCTTCCTAGGATTTTCACAAGAAAATTCACAAACAAACTCGATTAAGCACGGATTTTTTGCCAGTTCCTCAGTTTTTGGAAAATGATCTGATTTTATACATTCACCATCAGAATAATTTAAATTTGTTTTGTAATAGTAACTTAAGCATAATTTTTACCATTTCAGTATGATTCAAATAAATTCGTAATAACGAAACTTTTTTACCAACATATTTAAAAAAAACTTAGGACAACTTAAGGCAACTTAGGATAAATTTCACCTACGTTTATTTTCAATAGGCGCTGCGTACATTTTTTGTTTCATAAATCCCTAGAAATAAAAATCTAGGGGAGTTAGATCAGAAGAACTTGGCGGCCATGCTACAGGACCTCCTCTACCGATCCACCGTGGGTAATTTTCATTCAAATAATTACGTATCATCCTTGCAAAATATGCTCGGGCTACATCTAATTGCAGCTGCATTAGTCTTCTCCTCAACAACAGCAGTGCTTCCATGAGCAGGGGCAACATGTTTTCTAAAAATGTTCAAAATACGTGTTGATCAAGCCTGTTTGGTAACACGGCCATATATTTATAGAAAAAGTGGAAGGGAGGTTCGGTTGATTTTTATCCAAAAGCGGGAAAAATATCACTTTTAGAGATAAAACCACCACCATAGCGGCCACCAGGAGTTGCCCCAGAGAGGTGTCCTTTCTCCCTTATTGTGGCTAATCGTGATGGATCAATTACTTACCAGACTGAGAGATTTAGACTTCTCGAACATTACCTATGCAGACGACCTAGTCTTGATGGTTAGGTGCAGATTCGCAAATACAGTAGGGGAAGGAATGCAACAAGCCCTAGAGGTAATAAATGATTAGCGCACGGAGGTGGGCCTTACGGTAAATCCTAACAAGGTCAACTGCACTCTCTTTACTAACCGGAGGAAAACTGTCCTCCTGCCGATAGCCGATAACTCTCCCACTGTCGACGGAAGTTAAATATCTGGGTGTCGTACTTGATCAGAAATTGAGGAATTCCCATTTAAATCATATCACAAACAAGGCGAATAAGGCCTACTTCACTTGCCAAAGAATGATTGGCAAAACGTGCCGACTGAGCCCACAAATGTTAGTTTGGCTCTATCGGGCCGTCATAAGGTCTATTGTCTCTTACGCGGCGTTTGTGTGGTTGTGTGGTGACCAAAGACGGAGCAAACTGGTGCACGGAGAATACTGGACAAGATCCAGAGGTTAATCTGAGTGGGTACAATGAGGACTTATCCAACAGTTGCCCTTGAGAAAATACTGGCGCTCTCACCACTGCACCTACACATTAAAAAAGTAGCCGGTTCAAGAGGTTTAAACCTAAAAGTTTTAGCCAAAATTAAAACCATAAGGCCAGGACACAACAGTATCCTAAATAAATTAAATTTTAAGGAGGAATTGATCCCTGGTAAGGACAATCGACTGTCGGAGGAATTTTACCATTAGTTTGCCGGATAGGGCACTGGTAGAGAATAATATATTCTCCCTCCCCCGCCATGCTTCTGTATGGTATACGGATGGGTCGAAAACAGACGGGGGTACCGGTGCAGGGATAGCCGGGCCCGACCTAGAACTATGCACACCACTGGGTAGTAGCCCCATATTTTTTCAGGCAGATACCCTTGCTATTTAGGTATGTGTGCTTCAATGTCTCAAAAAGAAATATAACAAGACCGAAATCTATATAATCTCGGACAGCCAGGCAGCTCTGCTAGCCTTAGAAGCTGCTACTATAATTTATTGGAACTGGGTAAAGCAAACAAAGTCACCATTTTGTGGTCTCCTGGCCACTCCACCATTAAAGGAAATGAGGCAGCAGACCGAATTGCAAAAATGGGAGCACGCTGAGATTTCCTGGGTCTCAGTCCTAGTATTGCCGTTTCCAAAACCCACTTGGCAGATGGTATAAGGGACTGGGAACAGATATATAAGAAATAATTCTGGGAGTCCCCCATTGGGATGAGACAGGCCAAGAAATTATTCTGTTATAATATTATATATTTGGGAGCGGGACGGAGGATTGACTGCCAATCCCTTACCTGGTTTTAAGAGGGCACGGCCCTTTTATCGGCCATCTCCATAAAATGGGAAGGTCCCTGTAAAATCTTAGACTTTTGTACTTAAATTGTAAATTTAATATAGTCTTGATTTACAGTTAACTAATAGATTACCACGGGTGGTGTCTATTTAGTTATTGAGAATAAACAACTTGTTGTTAATATTAGAGTTAAATTCATTCTATTTTATTTTATTTAATATTCACCTTTTATATACAATTAAATGCTACTGTCAGCGACTTAGAGAAAAAGAAAATATAAAAATAAGAAATAAAATATGACACCAAACATTCCTATCCAGTAAATTTAAATGTTGTAATGTTAATGAGCCAAGGTTGCTTCAACATCATTATTGTTGTTGTAAGTAGGTTAACAGCTAGTATCAGCAAATTAGATAAAAATATAAAAATTGGACGTTGCACTGTTGATCTCAACATATTCCCGGGCCGCCATTTAGATTGTTATACTGTGAAACTTAACATATGCCGGGGCTTCCGTTCCTGCTTTCATGCTTCCGAACGTTAAAGAGGTGAAGGGGGTGGGCGCGTTGTTCGCATTTGTTTAATATAGTTGATGCCCCAAATAATACATATGGCTACACCAATCCAAAAAATTGTGTGTATCATGGTGTAGTGATGGACATGATGAAAATTCCCCTCATGTAGTCGTCCTTCCTTTTCTCTAACCGCTTGTATTTCTTGTTCCAGTTGCGTGGTATCCTGAAGATTTACGAGCTGAGGCTCATCGTATCCTATCGTTTTATTTCGAACCCGTGTGATGAACGTCCTTAAGTTGTTGGCTCCGTTTAATGTGCTGAGTGGTCTGCGGAACGATTCGCTTATGTTGTTGGAAGCTGAACCGATGGCGACGATGTACAAATTTGTGTCTCGCAGCACGCATCCAGCCTTGATTTCTAATATCCCTGATCCTTGGAGACTGAGTGATGTGATGCTTTAGCCGCATATAACATCGAATGTTGTTTCATTTGGAGTGGAGTATATCCACTGATTCGTCGCATGGAGCTTAATCCAATGGTTTGATATCTTAACTGACTTAATGGTACATACCCCTTCGAGATTTGCTATTCGTTGTAGGATTGCTAATTCGCATTGATTTTGGTTAGTCATTGCGTTATAAATTGGCGATATTTCACATAAAAATCGGTTATTTTGGAATAGTTGTCATTGTTTCACTTCTTCTCTCGTTAGTAATGAAAAATGTTCCCGGTGATCATCTACTGCTAAGTATTCCGAATTTGTGGTAATGTACGACTGCGTGTTGTTGTGCTCTATATTAGGAACTGGAAATAGGGCCAGTAGGGTATAATCCAGCGCAAAGGATAGAGGAATGGCGATTTTTATTATGATGTTGCCCTGGGTTACTCTACTGCGTAATCTCATGCTGCGATATATGTGAAGGAGATCAGAGATGCCATGCCCAGGTATGGTTATGGTTGTTGGTATGTGTTGTTTGATTAATTCGAGCTCTTGTTGTAATTGAGCGGGGGCGAGTAATGAGGGATGCAATAAATTCTTGTGTGCGTTCTGGACCACATCAAGTAAGGCTTGCTGCGTGTCTTCCAAATTCTTTAGAATTAACATCAGTTCAATTGTTGATGTTAATATCGATCGAATCTTTTCTTCTCTGAATAATAATTCATTGTCCGCAATCAAATTGTTGTATTGCCATTGAATTTGTTGAAGAATTAGGTCGCAATTTAACCCAGCTATATTCAAGCATGCCGCCTTTAATTCATATTGTGTTTGCTTAAAGGTTTCAATTTCTTCCCAGTAATTGCTCATGTTGTAATAAACCACCAATGTCCATTTCATAGCTACCACTTCGAGTTTACCTATTTCTTCGAAGTAAATCCCTGTGGAATGCTGGAAAGGGGTTATATGTACGTTGGCCTGTACAAGTCCCATAAAACAACAAATGGATAATATGGCAAGCGCTAGATGATTGACGGTTCCCCTGTTCTTTACGCGTCTATGAGGCTGTCGCCTTAAAACTTGATTGTTCTTCTCCGGTGATTGCAATTCTCTAGGTTAACCTCGGTTTGCTTTCATGGGCATAATTTTTTGTAAGCCTTCTTCAATTGGTAACTTACACAATTTCACAATCGGTCGCTTATATGTTGCGTTTTCGCATTTGACTGTCGCTACCCGAACTAAATCATCTTTTCCAGCGTGTGTTTCCACGATTCTCCCTAGCTTCCACCGTGTGGCAGGTTGTTGGTCGTCTTTTAATAATACCAGGTCGTTGATCATTAAGTTTGACTGGCTGCTCTTCCATTTAGTTCGTTGTTGTAGTTGGTGAAGGTATTCGGAGGACCACCGTTTCCAAAAGTCCTGAACCATTCTCTCGACTACATGCCATCTCGTTCTTAACGCTATGCGGTCAATTTCTGCGGCTGGTAGCGCCTTGAGAGAATCTCCTATCAAGAAGTGCCCCGGCGTTAGTGCTGACATATCTGCAGGATCACTTGTCAGCGGTGTTAGAGGGCGAGAATTGAGACATGCTTCTATTTGGGTAGTCACGGTACATAGCTCTTCGAAAGTGAGTGTTGTTTCGCCTATGATCCGTTTGAGATGGAATTTCATTGATTTAATTCCTGCCTCCCATATTCCACCGAAATGAGGCGTAAGAGGTGGTATGAAGTGCCAATTGGTTCCATTGTCAGCTATCATAGTGGCAATGTCGCTTGGTAATGTCGTCATTGCGCGACGGTAATCTCTCTGCATTACGTTGTTTGCTCCTACGAAGTATGTTCCATTATCAGAGTAAATGTCGGTGCATAATCCTCTCCTGGATATAAATCTTTTGTAAGCGGCAATGAAGGATTCAGTTGTTAAATCGCTTATTATTTCAATATGGATGGCCTTCGTTACCATGCATATAAACAGAGCAATGTATGCCTTATATGTCTTGTGACCCTTGCCTTTGGCTGATCTTAATTGGATGGGCCCCGCATAGTCGATTCCCGTTTTGATAAACGGTCTTCCCGGCCTCACTCTTGCTGATGGTAGGTTTCCCATTAGTTGTTCGGATGAATGTAGTTTGTGACGAAAGCAAATAATACATTTTTGAATTATCTGTCTTACAGCTCGTTTACCATCAATGATCCAGAATTTGTTTCTTAATGTTGCTAATGTCAATTGTGTGCCTCCGTGTAATGTACCAATATGAGCATCTTCTATTATTCTTTTCGTAACTATGTTGTGCCTGCTCAGTATTACTGGGTTTTTGCTTGAACTTGGGAGTATTGAATTTTGTAGCCGTCCGTTTAGCCGTAGCAACCCGTTTTCATCTATAGTTGGATTTAGTGATAGAATTTTGCTCTTCGTGCTGATTTTTTCAGCTTTATTAAGACAGTTGATTTCCTTATAGAAATCTTGTATTTATACGAGCTTCAGAATTATTATTTCTGCGTTTTGGAGTTCTGCACCAGTTATTTCATTTCTATTGTTGTTTCTACGCGAGCAGTTGTTGATTAACCTTTTGCAATATGCGACTATACGCTTCAATTTGTTGTAGCTGGAGCATCGTTCGAATAAATAAAAGTGTGATCTTCCGTAGTTATTGTCATAATTTTTATTGCTTTTTCTTCTAACTCTTCTGGTTTAAGGGTGTTATTTAGCATAATAGGGTTGACTGCCTTCCATCTGGTGAGCTTTTGTCGAAGAAAATCTGGACCTTCCCACCACAATTTGTTTTTTATGAGTGCTAACGGTGTCGTGCCACGTGAAGCTATATCCGCTGGATTATCGCATGACTTTACGTGGTGCCATGTTGCTTCGGGTAGCATAGTTTTTACTGCCGAAATTCTGTTTGCCACGAACGTTTTAAATTTGTTTGGTTCCCCTGTGATCCAACATAGTGCAATGGTCGAATCTCACCACGCATATATTTTGAGGTTGTTGATTTCCAAGCTTCTTTGTGTGTGTTTAAGTAATTTTGCCAATAGTAGAGTTGCATTTAGCTCCAATCGAGGAATGGATAGCTTTATTTTGGTTGGCGCGACTCTTGTCTTCGAAGTTAATAATTGTGTTGTTATAATCCCTTCTTTATTTGTTGTTCGACAATATATTGTGGCTGCGTATGCGTATTCTGAGGCATCAGCTAACCCTTGAAGCTCCGTTTCGACCTCGTCTGTTGTATTTACCCATCTCTGGATTGTTATGTTTTTGATTTCACTTAATTCTTTCTTGTATTTTACCCACTTTGTATTTATGTTTTCTGGCAAGGGTTGATCCCAATCTATTCCTGATGTCCATACTTCTTGCATCATGATTTTTGCTGTGATTGTTATTGGGGAAAGCCATCCAAGATAGCTTTATTTTGGTTGGCGCGACTCTTGTCTTCGAAGTTAATAATTGTGTTGTTATAATCCCTTCTTTATTTGTTGTTCGACAATATATTGTGGCTGCGTATGCGTATTCTGAGGCATCAGCTAACCCTTGAAGCTCCGTTTCGACCTCGTCTGTTGTATTTACCCATCTCTGGATTGTTATGTTTTTGATTTCACTTAATTCTTTCTTGTATTTTACCCACTTTGTATTTATGTTTTCTGGCAAGGGTTGATCCCAATCTATTCCTGATGTCCATACTTCTTGCATCATGATTTTTGCTGTGATTGTTATTGGGGAAAGCCATCCAACGGGATCAAAGAGCTTGGATGAGTCGGATAACAGCGAGCGTTTTGTTGACTGCTTGTCTGATAGTTGTAATGTTTCTACGTTGAATTTGAAAAGGTCCTTTTGTGGATCGTATAGAATTCCCAATGTTTTAATGCAGTCATTTAACTTGATTTGAACGTCACCCGTGCCGTGTAGTTCTCTGGGAATATGGTTCAATACTTCTCTTGAGTTAGAGAACCATTTCCTTAAACTCAGTCCACCTCGTTCTGTGAGCATCTTTAATTCTTGTACAGCTCGAGTGGCTTCCTCTATGTTGTTAGAACCTGTTAACAGATCATCCACATAAAAATCTGTCAGTATGATGCTTGCTCCTATTGGATAATCATTATTTCCGTCGGTGGCTAGTTGTTTTAAGGCTCTTATGGCTAAAAACCTGGCGGCTGTTGTTCCGTATGTTACCGTTTTTAACTTGTATGCCTCCATTGGCTTGGAGGGGTTGCTTCGCCATAGAATTCGTTGATAGTTCTGGTCTTGTTTGTTAATCCAGATTTGTCGATACATTTTTTCTATATCTGCTATCATTACGATCTTGTGTTTTCGCCATCGTAGTAAAATATCTGCTAAATCTTGTTGTAATTTTGGACCATTCATCATGCAATCGTTTAGAGATACTCCCGTTGTTATTTTGGATGAGGCATCAAACACTACTCTTAGCCTTGTTGTTGTGCTGTTTTTCTTGATTATGCCATGATGCGGTATATAATAGATATTGGTTGATTTACCATCTTCTGGTTTTTCTTGTACTTGTTCCATGTGCTTCAAATTTATATATTCTTGCATGAATTGATAATATAATTGTTTGAACGGCGCATCTTTCTTGAATCGTTTTTCTAATTGTATCAATCTGGCAGCGGCCGTCTTCCTGGATTCCCCTAGTTCGGTTTGGTTATCCTTAAAAGGAATTCTTACTGTGTATCTGCCGTCTGGACCTTGTTCTACATTTGACTCAAAATGCTTCTCTATCATGATTTCTTCTTCAGTGGTAGCTCTCTCTTCAGGTATTGAGTCGTTTTCTACCAGCAATCTCAGTTGATCCTCTATACTTTTAGTTGCAATCATCGTTGTTTTATGCTGACTACCTGTGTTGTTCCTGCTGCCCAATATAATCCAACCGAATTCTGTTTGTTTTGCCATAGGCTCTAGTTGACCTCCCTTGATGATGTTGTTGATTAGTATTGATGGATAATAATCCGCGCCAAGTATAAGATCAATTGGGTGTGACTGGTTGTAGTGTGGATCAGCCAGTTGTATTTGGTTGAGATGCGTCCAGCTGCTTGTGGCAAAGTCCACCTCGGGTAATTGTTGGTCGAGTTTGTCGAATATTAATGGTTTGATATTCATTTGGAAATCTCCATCAAATCTTGGCGATATTTTTAGATTAATGGTGTGTCTGCAAATGCCTGCTTTTTTCCCACCTACTCCTGAGATGGTGACGTGTACTTTCTCTTTTTTAAAGTTGAATAAATTTGCGGCCTTGGAGGATATTAATGTGGCCTGTGATCCTGGATCAATTAGAGCTCTTAGTGTGAAACAAACGCCTGTGTCAGTTGCGGCTCTGACTAATGCAGTTGGTAGTAAAACTTGTCCTAGCTGACTGATCACGAATGTTTTGGCGGTTTTGACACTACTTCCGGTGGTTGATGCTGCATTATTGCAGTGTAGAAGTGTGTGGTGTCCTCCTTTACACACAACACATGTTTCTGCCTGGCAGTTTCTTCCTTGATGCTGGCTTAAACATCGTATGCACAAGTTGGATGAGTTGACGAGCCTTGCTCGTTCTAATGTTGACATCTTTTTGAATTGCTGGCATTGATTTAAACCATGATGCTCCTTACACCCTTCCACCCAACATGTTTTGGTTAACATGGCTGTATTCACTCGTTTCAATGGTGATATGTATTGCATGTGTGGTCGTGGTGCTGTTGCTCTATGATTGCCCATGGCTTCCAAAGATTGAAACCTTCTCTCCAGGAATCCAAAGAAATCTTCCAGTTGTGGAATTTCTCTGGGCTTCTCTATAGTTGTCTCGTATATCTTAATGGATTCTGGGTCTAAATTTTTGTTTAAAATGAAACCCACGAATGCCTCGAAGGGCGAATCCATATTTAGCCGCTTTATGTTGTGTAATATTTCTCGCGCCGTATCGTGCAAATTTCTCACTGTTTGGGCGGATGGTATCTGAATTGTGGCCAATGACAATATTGCATTAAACTGATGGTTGGCCAGTAGCCTCACGTTGTTGTACCTTGCTTGGATTATGTTCCAAGCGGGTTGGTAATTGTCACCTGTTGTTGTTAAGTGACTAATAATTTGGGCTGCTCCCTTCTGCAGGTGTGATTTCAGATACGTCATCTTTACCGTATCTGTTAGTTTGCTGTTTTGGTGGATCAGCTCAGTGAATATATCGTTGAACGTTTCCCACCGTTCATAATCACCATAAAAGATCGGGATTTCTACCTTAGGCAGTTTCACCTGTGCTGCTGATCCTGCTGCGGTTGTTGTCTGGGGCTGAAACTGTTGTAGTTTGATCATTGCATCTTCTACCCTCTCTTGAAGCTTGGCATAATAATCTTCTCTAAAGTAGTTGGATGTTTGTTCGTCTTCTTCCAGCTCTACTAATAATTCTGTGTGTTGGGCTGCGATTTCTCCCATGTCTTTTTCTAATTGTCTCGTTTTTATATTCACATATTCCTTAGATATGTTGTTGGTTTCCAAGGAATAATTTATTGACGCCAATTTCTGATATAACTGCCGCATGAGCACGTCTTGCCTCTTGAACAATTTTTTGTTGTTGTTTCCTTCAAACTTTGCTGCTTGAAGGGCCTCGATTGAACTATTCATGAGTGGTTGTTGTTGTTGATGTGCCGCTGAGTGACCTTGTTTAATTTCCTCCTTTTGGGAATCGGTTGATGAGCTTTGTATGGTATCCAACCAAATTGATGGTGTTGTTTTATATGATGCCTCGACAAGTGGGTTTGGTAGTTGTAGGACTTCTTGTGACGTTGTTGGTGTCAATGGCGGTCCGCTATTTAGGCGATACCGCATTTCCTCTATCAGCTTATTGTAAACATCTGTCATGTTTTTTCTTGTTGTGAAATAAGCGTGATTTTGGCCCAGAGGCGGGACCATTCCTAGAATTTTGTCATCGATTCCAACGAATTCGTTATATAGCGTTTTTAGATTCGTTATTCTCTTCTCTAAGTAAGACTTCGTTTTTCTGTCTTCACCGTCTTTTCGATAGTTTCTCTCTAGCTGAACTATCTTTCCACTTGTTACCTCTTGGTATTGAAGTAACTCATCCATCTTGTTGTTGTTTGGTTTGTTGTGGTGGTTTTGATGCTTGTTGTTGCTTAGCTTCTCCTTTGACGGTAAGTTATGTGCCTGTTGTTGCTTGGCTGCTAGTGTCGTCACCCTTGACGACGTTACAGACTGTCCGTCTATATTTCTATTTGCCGGTTGTTTTAGTGGCTCGAAGGACCATGTAAAATCTTAGACTTTTGTACTTAAATTGTAAATTTAATATAGTCTTGATTTACAGTTAACTAATAGATTACCACGGGTGGGGTCTATTTAGTTATTGAGAATAAACAACTTGTTGTTAATATTAGAGTTAAATTCATTCTATTTTATTTTATTTAATATTCACCTTTTATATACAATTAAATGCTACTGTCAGCGACTTAGAGAAAAAGAAAATATAAAAATAAGAAATAAAATATGACACCAAACATTCCTATCCAGTAAATTTAAATGTTGTAATGTTAATGAGCCAAGGTTGCTTCAACATCATTATTGTTGTTGTAAGTAGGTTAACTGCTAGTATCAGCAAATTAGATAAAAATATAAAAATTGGACGTTGCACTGTTGATCTCAACAGTCCCTTACGGCCCAGTGCAGATTCTGTGACTGCAATAAGGAGACCTCGAAACACTTACTCTTCACATGCAATGCTATCATCCTAAAATGATTCAAGTTTCTCAATGCATACATAATCCAGTGGCCTAACGCCGATCCACTGGATATATTAGGTAGCTGCGTTTATCAGGGACATAGACCTACAATAGCCCTCAATGGTCGCAGTGCTCTGGGCTACAAACACCCACTCTTTAAAAAAGAAAAAAATATCCCTTTTCTTTTTTAACCGTTTTAGCCCGAAGGAATAGTTGTCTTCTGTAAAAACTTAAGCTTCCATTTACGTAAATCAAGCCGTTAGATTTTAACCCACAACTTGCAGTCACTATGCGTCTATTCTTTCTCTTTGCTTCCAGAATTTTATGTTTCACCTGACGGCGGCAAAATTTGACATAAATAACATTAGAAAGGTTTTGTAGTTTGGTGGTAGCTACCTGATGAGTAGACCGAACTTTTTGTTTGCACAAACTTATCGGTACGAAACCAAACTACCACAGAGAAAACTCAAGGAAAGTTTTCATTTTTGGAGTCGATACAATGGACCTCGGGTTAAATTACGAGTGGGATTTTGATATTTCTACTTTTCCTGGAAGATATATTTATAAATGATTGGCCTCTTCATTTTTTTCTTATTAACAAGTCGAAATTGTTGTAAATGCCATTATTTTTAATATATTTTGTCTATAAAAAGCCGAAAGAATCTTATTAAATAACATTAGAAAATGGTAGAAAATGGTGACAAGTTGAAAATGGTGACAAGTTGAAAATGGTGACAAGTAGAAAAAGGTGACAAAGTAGAAAATGGTGACAAGTTGAAAAAGGTGACAAGTTGAAAATGGTGACAAGTTGAAAATGGTGACAAGTTGAAAAAGGTGACAAGTAGAAAAAGGTGACAAGTTGAAAAAGGTGACAAGTTGAAAAAGGTGACAAGTTGAAAAAGGTGACAAGTTGAAAAAGGTGACAAGTTGAAAATGGTGACAAGTAGAAAATGGTGACAAGTAGAAAATGGTGACAAGTTGAAAATGGTGACAAGTAGAAAATGGTGACAAGTTGAAAATGGTGACAAGTTGAAAATGGTGACAAGTTGAAAAAGGTGACAAGTAGAAAAAGGTGACAAGTAGAAAAAGGTGACAAGTTGAAAAAGGTGACAAGTAGAAAAAGGTGACAAGTAGAAAAAGGTGACAAGTTGAAAAAGGTGACAAGTAGAAAAAGGTGACAAGTGGAAAAAGGTGACAAGTTGAAAAAGGTGACAAGTAGAAAAAGGTGACAAGTTGAAAAAGGTGACAAGTTGAAAAAGGTGACAAGTTGAAAAAGGTGACAAGTTGAAAATGGTGACAAGTTGAAAATGGTGACAAGTTGAAAATGGTGACAAGTTGAAAATGGTGACAAGTTGAAAATGGTGACAAGTTGAAAATGGTGACAAGTTGAAAATAGTGACAAGTAGAAAAAGGTGACAAGTTGAAAAAGGTGACAAGTTGAAAAAGGTGACAAGTTGAAAAAGGTGACAAGTTGAAAAAGGTGACAAGTTGAAAAAGGTGACAAGTTGAAAAAGGTGACAAGTAGAAAAAGGTGACAAGTAGAAAATGGTGACAAGTTGAAAAAGGTGACAAGTAGAAAAAGGTGACAAGTAGAAAAAGGTGACAAGTTGAAAAGGTGACAAGTAGAAAAGGTGACAAGTTGAAAAAGGTGACAAGTAGAAAAAGGTGACAAGTAGAAAAAGGTGACAAGTAGAAAAAGGTGACAAGTAGAAAAAGGTGACAAGTTGAAAAAGGTGACAAGTTGAAAATGGTGACAAGTTGAAAAAGGTGACAAGTTGAAAATGGTGACAAGTTGAAAATGGTGACAAGTAGAAAATGGTGACAAGTTGAAAATGGTGACAAGTTGAAAATGGTGACAAGTAGAAAAAGGTGACAAAGTAGAAAATGGTGACAAGTTGAAAAAGGTGACAAGTTGAAAATGGTGACAAGTTGAAAATGGTGACAAGTTGAAAATGGTGACAAGTTGAAAAAGGTGACAAGTAGAAAAAGGTGACAAGTTGAAAAAGGTGAGCCTCCAACTTGCAAATTATCTGAAATATAGTAATGTTCAACACAATTGGATGCTTTTGGTTAACTATATAAACAGATGGTCCAGCTATCTGCAAAGGATGAAAAGAATCTGTTTTCTGATGAAAAGAATCTGTTTGGTGGTACGAAAAATCCAAAATTACAAAAAATTTAAATTCCAATTGGAAAATAGCTAATTTAACAGTGTAATTTTTTGTTATTTTTTTTTTTTTAGCATAAACTTCACGCTCATCACAAACAAATATTTACAACACAACTCAATATCTAAATATCTTTATTTCTAATGGTTCGAGATCAATAACAAAATGTTTAGCACCGTCGTATGCTCAACAATTAATGTTTTTAAAAAGAAGATGTCTTTATCTAAATACTCTTATGCGTCATATCCGTTTCCAAAACTCTGTGAGCTGGCCAGTCTTTGATACAGTGAGCAACTAAGTTGATTTTTGTTTTTTTTTTCTGTAATTGGAATTGTTCGCGGTCAATAACAATATATGTTTGTCTAATTTCAATTGTTTAATTGCTCAGTTTTTATGTGAATGGTAATTCAGACATTAATTCATGTATAATTTGACGTTTTTAGAAATTTTTTGTAAAATGACAATTTCCTTACCGATTATATAATCTTTTGCACTAATACATATAAGCTTTCTGTTATTTGGCTAAAACTTCACATTCGTGAATATAGAGCATTTAGGTGGCCGCTTCCTAGGATTTTCACAAGAAAATTCACAAACAAACTCGATTAAGCACGGATTTTTTGCCAGTTCCTCAGTTTTTGGAAAATGATCTGATTTTATACATTCACCATCAGAATAATTTAAATTTGTTTTGTAATAGTAACTTAAGCATAATTTTTACCATTTCAGTATGATTCAAATAAATTCGTAATAACGAAACTTTTTTACCAACATATTTAAAAAAAACTTAGGACAACTTAAGGCAACTTAGGATAAATTTCACCTACGTTTATTTTCAATAGGCGCTGCGTACATTTTTTGTTTCATAAATCCCTAGAAATAAAAATCTAGGGGAGTTAGATCAGAAGAACTTGGCGGCCATGCTACAGGACCTCCTCTACCGATCCACCGTGGGTAATTTTCATTCAAATAATTACGTATCATCCTTGCAAAATATGCTCGGGCTACATCTAATTGCAGCTGCATTAGTCTTCTCCTCAACAACAGCAGTGCTTCCATGAGCAGGGGCAACATGTTTTCTAAAAATGTTCAAAATACGTGTTGATCAAGCCTGTTTGGTAACACGGCCATATATTTATAGAAAAAGTGGAAGGGAGGTTCGGTTGATTTTTATCCAAAAGCGGGAAAAATATCACTTTTAGAGATAAAACCACCACCATAGCGGCCACCAGGAGTTGCCCCAGAGAGGTGTCCTTTCTCCCTTATTGTGGCTAATCGTGATGGATCAATTACTTACCAGACTGAGAGATTTAGACTTCTCGAACATTACCTATGCAGACGACCTAGTCTTGATGGTTAGGTGCAGATTCGCAAATACAGTAGGGGAAGGAATGCAACAAGCCCTAGAGGTAATAAATGATTAGCGCACGGAGGTGGGCCTTACGGTAAATCCTAACAAGGTCAACTGCACTCTCTTTACTAACCGGAGGAAAACTGTCCTCCTGCCGATAGCCGATAACTCTCCCACTGTCGACGGAAGTTAAATATCTGGGTGTCGTACTTGATCAGAAATTGAGGAATTCCCATTTAAATCATATCACAAACAAGGCGAATAAGGCCTACTTCACTTGCCAAAGAATGATTGGCAAAACGTGCCGACTGAGCCCACAAATGTTAGTTTGGCTCTATCGGGCCGTCATAAGGTCTATTGTCTCTTACGCGGCGTTTGTGTGGTTGTGTGGTGACCAAAGACGGAGCAAACTGGTGCACGGAGAATACTGGACAAGATCCAGAGGTTAATCTGAGTGGGTACAATGAGGACTTATCCAACAGTTGCCCTTGAGAAAATACTGGCGCTCTCACCACTGCACCTACACATTAAAAAAGTAGCCGGTTCAAGAGGTTTAAACCTAAAAGTTTTAGCCAAAATTAAAACCATAAGGCCAGGACACAACAGTATCCTAAATAAATTAAATTTTAAGGAGGAATTGATCCCTGGTAAGGACAATCGACTGTCGGAGGAATTTTACCATTAGTTTGCCGGATAGGGCACTGGTAGAGAATAATATATTCTCCCTCCCCCGCCATGCTTCTGTATGGTATACGGATGGGTCGAAAACAGACGGGGGTACCGGTGCAGGGATAGCCGGGCCCGACCTAGAACTATGCACACCACTGGGTAGTAGCCCCATATTTTTTCAGGCAGATACCCTTGCTATTTAGGTATGTGTGCTTCAATGTCTCAAAAAGAAATATAACAAGACCGAAATCTATATAATCTCGGACAGCCAGGCAGCTCTGCTAGCCTTAGAAGCTGCTACTATAATTTATTGGAACTGGGTAAAGCAAACAAAGTCACCATTTTGTGGTCTCCTGGCCACTCCACCATTAAAGGAAATGAGGCAGCAGACCGAATTGCAAAAATGGGAGCACGCTGAGATTTCCTGGGTCTCAGTCCTAGTATTGCCGTTTCCAAAACCCACTTGGCAGATGGTATAAGGGACTGGGAACAGATATATAAGAAATAATTCTGGGAGTCCCCCATTGGGATGAGACAGGCCAAGAAATTATTCTGTTATAATATTATATATTTGGGAGCGGGACGGAGGATTGACTGCCAATCCCTTACCTGGTTTTAAGAGGGCACGGCCCTTTTATCGGCCATCTCCATAAAATGGGAAGGTCCCTGTAAAATCTTAGACTTTTGTACTTAAATTGTAAATTTAATATAGTCTTGATTTACAGTTAACTAATAGATTACCACGGGTGGTGTCTATTTAGTTATTGAGAATAAACAACTTGTTGTTAATATTAGAGTTAAATTCATTCTATTTTATTTTATTTAATATTCACCTTTTATATACAATTAAATGCTACTGTCAGCGACTTAGAGAAAAAGAAAATATAAAAATAAAAAATAAAATATGACACCAAACATTCCTATCCAGTAAATTTAAATGTTGTAATGTTAATGAGCCAAGGTTGCTTCAACATCATTATTGTTGTTGTAAGTAGGTTAACAGCTAGTATCAGCAAATTAGATAAAAATATAAAAATTGGACGTTGCACTGTTGATCTCAACATATTCCCGGGCCGCCATTTAGATTGTTATACTGTGAAACTTAACATATGCCGGGGCTTCCGTTCCTGCTTTCATGCTTCCGAACGTTAAAGAGGTGAAGGGGGTGGGCGCGTTGTTCGCATTTGTTTAATATAGTTGATGCCCCAAATAATACATATGGCTACACCAATCCAAAAAATTGTGTGTATCATGGTGTAGTGATGGACATGATGAAAATTCCCCTCATGTAGTCGTCCTTCCTTTTCTCTAACCGCTTGTATTTCTTGTTCCAGTTGCGTGGTATCCTGAAGATTTACGAGCTGAGGCTCATCGTATCCTATCGTTTTATTTCGAACCCGTGTGATGAACGTCCTTAAGTTGTTGGCTCCGTTTAATGTGCTGAGTGGTCTGCGGAACGATTCGCTTATGTTGTTGGAAGCTGAACCGATGGCGACGATGTACAAATTTGTGTCTCGCAGCACGCATCCAGCCTTGATTTCTAATATCCCTGATCCTTGGAGACTGAGTGATGTGATGCTTTAGCCGCATATAACATCGAATGTTGTTTCATTTGGAGTGGAGTATATCCACTGATTCGTCGCATGGAGCTTAATCCAATGGTTTGATATCTTAACTGACTTAATGGTACATACCCCTTCGAGATTTGCTATTCGTTGTAGGATTGCTAATTCGCATTGATTTTGGTTAGTCATTGCGTTATAAATTGGCGATATTTCACATAAAAATCGGTTATTTTGGAATAGTTGTCATTGTTTCACTTCTTCTCTCGTTAGTAATGAAAAATGTTCCCGGTGATCATCTACTGCTAAGTATTCCGAATTTGTGGTAATGTACGACTGCGTGTTGTTGTGCTCTATATTAGGAACTGGAAATAGGGCCAGTAGGGTATAATCCAGCGCAAAGGATAGAGGAATGGCGATTTTTATTATGATGTTGCCCTGGGTTACTCTACTGCGTAATCTCATGCTGCGATATATGTGAAGGAGATCAGAGATGCCATGCCCAGGTATGGTTATGGTTGTTGGTATGTGTTGTTTGATTAATTCGAGCTCTTGTTGTAATTGAGCGGGGGCGAGTAATGAGGGATGCAATAAATTCTTGTGTGCGTTCTGGACCACATCAAGTAAGGCTTGCTGCGTGTCTTCCAAATTCTTTAGAATTAACATCAGTTCAATTGTTGATGTTAATATCGATCGAATCTTTTCTTCTCTGAATAATAATTCATTGTCCGCAATCAAATTGTTGTATTGCCATTGAATTTGTTGAAGAATTAGGTCGCAATTTAACCCAGCTATATTCAAGCATGCCGCCTTTAATTCATATTGTGTTTGCTTAAAGGTTTCAATTTCTTCCCAGTAATTGCTCATGTTGTAATAAACCACCAATGTCCATTTCATAGCTACCACTTCGAGTTTACCTATTTCTTCGAAGTAAATCCCTGTGGAATGCTGGAAAGGGGTTATATGTACGTTGGCCTGTACAAGTCCCATAAAACAACAAATGGATAATATGGCAAGCGCTAGATGATTGACGGTTCCCCTGTTCTTTACGCGTCTATGAGGCTGTCGCCTTAAAACTTGATTGTTCTTCTCCGGTGATTGCAATTCTCTAGGTTAACCTCGGTTTGCTTTCATGGGCATAATTTTTTGTAAGCCTTCTTCAATTGGTAACTTACACAATTTCACAATCGGTCGCTTATATGTTGCGTTTTCGCATTTGACTGTCGCTACCCGAACTAAATCATCTTTTCCAGCGTGTGTTTCCACGATTCTCCCTAGCTTCCACCGTGTGGCAGGTTGTTGGTCGTCTTTTAATAATACCAGGTCGTTGATCATTAAGTTTGACTGGCTGCTCTTCCATTTAGTTCGTTGTTGTAGTTGGTGAAGGTATTCGGAGGACCACCGTTTCCAAAAGTCCTGAACCATTCTCTCGACTACATGCCATCTCGTTCTTAACGCTATGCGGTCAATTTCTGCGGCTGGTAGCGCCTTGAGAGAATCTCCTATCAAGAAGTGCCCCGGCGTTAGTGCTGACATATCTGCAGGATCACTTGTCAGCGGTGTTAGAGGGCGAGAATTGAGACATGCTTCTATTTGGGTAGTCACGGTACATAGCTCTTCGAAAGTGAGTGTTGTTTCGCCTATGATCCGTTTGAGATGGAATTTCATTGATTTAATTCCTGCCTCCCATATTCCACCGAAATGAGGCGTAAGAGGTGGTATGAAGTGCCAATTGGTTCCATTGTCAGCTATCATAGTGGCAATGTCGCTTGGTAATGTCGTCATTGCGCGACGGTAATCTCTCTGCATTACGTTGTTTGCTCCTACGAAGTATGTTCCATTATCAGAGTAAATGTCGGTGCATAATCCTCTCCTGGATATAAATCTTTTGTAAGCGGCAATGAAGGATTCAGTTGTTAAATCGCTTATTATTTCAATATGGATGGCCTTCGTTACCATGCATATAAACAGAGCAATGTATGCCTTATATGTCTTGTGACCCTTGCCTTTGGCTGATCTTAATTGGATGGGCCCCGCATAGTCGATTCCCGTTTTGATAAACGGTCTTCCCGGCCTCACTCTTGCTGATGGTAGGTTTCCCATTAGTTGTTCGGATGAATGTAGTTTGTGACGAAAGCAAATAATACATTTTTGAATTATCTGTCTTACAGCTCGTTTACCATCAATGATCCAGAATTTGTTTCTTAATGTTGCTAATGTCAATTGTGTGCCTCCGTGTAATGTACCAATATGAGCATCTTCTATTATTCTTTTCGTAACTATGTTGTGCCTGCTCAGTATTACTGGGTTTTTGCTTGAACTTGGGAGTATTGAATTTTGTAGCCGTCCGTTTAGCCGTAGCAACCCGTTTTCATCTATAGTTGGATTTAGTGATAGAATTTTGCTCTTCGTGCTGATTTTTTCAGCTTTATTAAGACAGTTGATTTCCTTATAGAAATCTTGTATTTATACGAGCTTCAGAATTATTATTTCTGCGTTTTGGAGTTCTGCACCAGTTATTTCATTTCTATTGTTGTTTCTACGCGAGCAGTTGTTGATTAACCTTTTGCAATATGCGACTATACGCTTCAATTTGTTGTAGCTGGAGCATCGTTCGAATAAATAAAAGTGTGATCTTCCGTAGTTATTGTCATAATTTTTATTGCTTTTTCTTCTAACTCTTCTGGTTTAAGGGTGTTATTTAGCATAATAGGGTTGACTGCCTTCCATCTGGTGAGCTTTTGTCGAAGAAAATCTGGACCTTCCCACCACAATTTGTTTTTTATGAGTGCTAACGGTGTCGTGCCACGTGAAGCTATATCCGCTGGATTATCGCATGACTTTACGTGGTGCCATGTTGCTTCGGGTAGCATAGTTTTTACTGCCGAAATTCTGTTTGCCACGAACGTTTTAAATTTGTTTGGTTCCCCTGTGATCCAACATAGTGCAATGGTCGAATCTCACCACGCATATATTTTGAGGTTGTTGATTTCCAAGCTTCTTTGTGTGTGTTTAAGTAATTTTGCCAATAGTAGAGTTGCATTTAGCTCCAATCGAGGAATGGATAGCTTTATTTTGGTTGGCGCGACTCTTGTCTTCGAAGTTAATAATTGTGTTGTTATAATCCCTTCTTTATTTGTTGTTCGACAATATATTGTGGCTGCGTATGCGTATTCTGAGGCATCAGCTAACCCTTGAAGCTCCGTTTCGACCTCGTCTGTTGTATTTACCCATCTCTGGATTGTTATGTTTTTGATTTCACTTAATTCTTTCTTGTATTTTACCCACTTTGTATTTATGTTTTCTGGCAAGGGTTGATCCCAATCTATTCCTGATGTCCATACTTCTTGCATCATGATTTTTGCTGTGATTGTTATTGGGGAAAGCCATCCAAGATAGCTTTATTTTGGTTGGCGCGACTCTTGTCTTCGAAGTTAATAATTGTGTTGTTATAATCCCTTCTTTATTTGTTGTTCGACAATATATTGTGGCTGCGTATGCGTATTCTGAGGCATCAGCTAACCCTTGAAGCTCCGTTTCGACCTCGTCTGTTGTATTTACCCATCTCTGGATTGTTATGTTTTTGATTTCACTTAATTCTTTCTTGTATTTTACCCACTTTGTATTTATGTTTTCTGGCAAGGGTTGATCCCAATCTATTCCTGATGTCCATACTTCTTGCATCATGATTTTTGCTGTGATTGTTATTGGGGAAAGCCATCCAACGGGATCAAAGAGCTTGGATGAGTCGGATAACAGCGAGCGTTTTGTTGACTGCTTGTCTGATAGTTGTAATGTTTCTACGTTGAATTTGAAAAGGTCCTTTTGTGGATCGTATAGAATTCCCAATGTTTTAATGCAGTCATTTAACTTGATTTGAACGTCACCCGTGCCGTGTAGTTCTCTGGGAATATGGTTCAATACTTCTCTTGAGTTAGAGAACCATTTCCTTAAACTCAGTCCACCTCGTTCTGTGAGCATCTTTAATTCTTGTACAGCTCGAGTGGCTTCCTCTATGTTGTTAGAACCTGTTAACAGATCATCCACATAAAAATCTGTCAGTATGATGCTTGCTCCTATTGGATAATCATTATTTCCGTCGGTGGCTAGTTGTTTTAAGGCTCTTATGGCTAAAAACCTGGCGGCTGTTGTTCCGTATGTTACCGTTTTTAACTTGTATGCCTCCATTGGCTTGGAGGGGTTGCTTCGCCATAGAATTCGTTGATAGTTCTGGTCTTGTTTGTTAATCCAGATTTGTCGATACATTTTTTCTATATCTGCTATCATTACGATCTTGTGTTTTCGCCATCGTAGTAAAATATCTGCTAAATCTTGTTGTAATTTTGGACCATTCATCATGCAATCGTTTAGAGATACTCCCGTTGTTATTTTGGATGAGGCATCAAACACTACTCTTAGCCTTGTTGTTGTGCTGTTTTTCTTGATTATGCCATGATGCGGTATATAATAGATATTGGTTGATTTACCATCTTCTGGTTTTTCTTGTACTTGTTCCATGTGCTTCAAATTTATATATTCTTGCATGAATTGATAATATAATTGTTTGAACGGCGCATCTTTCTTGAATCGTTTTTCTAATTGTATCAATCTGGCAGCGGCCGTCTTCCTGGATTCCCCTAGTTCGGTTTGGTTATCCTTAAAAGGAATTCTTACTGTGTATCTGCCGTCTGGACCTTGTTCTACATTTGACTCAAAATGCTTCTCTATCATGATTTCTTCTTCAGTGGTAGCTCTCTCTTCAGGTATTGAGTCGTTTTCTACCAGCAATCTCAGTTGATCCTCTATACTTTTAGTTGCAATCATCGTTGTTTTATGCTGACTACCTGTGTTGTTCCTGCTGCCCAATATAATCCAACCGAATTCTGTTTGTTTTGCCATAGGCTCTAGTTGACCTCCCTTGATGATGTTGTTGATTAGTATTGATGGATAATAATCCGCGCCAAGTATAAGATCAATTGGGTGTGACTGGTTGTAGTGTGGATCAGCCAGTTGTATTTGGTTGAGATGCGTCCAGCTGCTTGTGGCAAAGTCCACCTCGGGTAATTGTTGGTCGAGTTTGTCGAATATTAATGGTTTGATATTCATTTGGAAATCTCCATCAAATCTTGGCGATATTTTTAGATTAATGGTGTGTCTGCAAATGCCTGCTTTTTTCCCACCTACTCCTGAGATGGTGACGTGTACTTTCTCTTTTTTAAAGTTGAATAAATTTGCGGCCTTGGAGGATATTAATGTGGCCTGTGATCCTGGATCAATTAGAGCTCTTAGTGTGAAACAAACGCCTGTGTCAGTTGCGGCTCTGACTAATGCAGTTGGTAGTAAAACTTGTCCTAGCTGACTGATCACGAATGTTTTGGCGGTTTTGACACTACTTCCGGTGGTTGATGCTGCATTATTGCAGTGTAGAAGTGTGTGGTGTCCTCCTTTACACACAACACATGTTTCTGCCTGGCAGTTTCTTCCTTGATGCTGGCTTAAACATCGTATGCACAAGTTGGATGAGTTGACGAGCCTTGCTCGTTCTAATGTTGACATCTTTTTGAATTGCTGGCATTGATTTAAACCATGATGCTCCTTACACCCTTCCACCCAACATGTTTTGGTTAACATGGCTGTATTCACTCGTTTCAATGGTGATATGTATTGCATGTGTGGTCGTGGTGCTGTTGCTCTATGATTGCCCATGGCTTCCAAAGATTGAAACCTTCTCTCCAGGAATCCAAAGAAATCTTCCAGTTGTGGAATTTCTCTGGGCTTCTCTATAGTTGTCTCGTATATCTTAATGGATTCTGGGTCTAAATTTTTGTTTAAAATGAAACCCACGAATGCCTCGAAGGGCGAATCCATATTTAGCCGCTTTATGTTGTGTAATATTTCTCGCGCCGTATCGTGCAAATTTCTCACTGTTTGGGCGGATGGTATCTGAATTGTGGCCAATGACAATATTGCATTAAACTGATGGTTGGCCAGTAGCCTCACGTTGTTGTACCTTGCTTGGATTATGTTCCAAGCGGGTTGGTAATTGTCACCTGTTGTTGTTAAGTGACTAATAATTTGGGCTGCTCCCTTCTGCAGGTGTGATTTCAGATACGTCATCTTTACCGTATCTGTTAGTTTGCTGTTTTGGTGGATCAGCTCAGTGAATATATCGTTGAACGTTTCCCACCGTTCATAATCACCATAAAAGATCGGGATTTCTACCTTAGGCAGTTTCACCTGTGCTGCTGATCCTGCTGCGGTTGTTGTCTGGGGCTGAAACTGTTGTAGTTTGATCATTGCATCTTCTACCCTCTCTTGAAGCTTGGCATAATAATCTTCTCTAAAGTAGTTGGATGTTTGTTCGTCTTCTTCCAGCTCTACTAATAATTCTGTGTGTTGGGCTGCGATTTCTCCCATGTCTTTTTCTAATTGTCTCGTTTTTATATTCACATATTCCTTAGATATGTTGTTGGTTTCCAAGGAATAATTTATTGACGCCAATTTCTGATATAACTGCCGCATGAGCACGTCTTGCCTCTTGAACAATTTTTTGTTGTTGTTTCCTTCAAACTTTGCTGCTTGAAGGGCCTCGATTGAACTATTCATGAGTGGTTGTTGTTGTTGATGTGCCGCTGAGTGACCTTGTTTAATTTCCTCCTTTTGGGAATCGGTTGATGAGCTTTGTATGGTATCCAACCAAATTGATGGTGTTGTTTTATATGATGCCTCGACAAGTGGGTTTGGTAGTTGTAGGACTTCTTGTGACGTTGTTGGTGTCAATGGCGGTCCGCTATTTAGGCGATACCGCATTTCCTCTATCAGCTTATTGTAAACATCTGTCATGTTTTTTCTTGTTGTGAAATAAGCGTGATTTTGGCCCAGAGGCGGGACCATTCCTAGAATTTTGTCATCGATTCCAACGAATTCGTTATATAGCGTTTTTAGATTCGTTATTCTCTTCTCTAAGTAAGACTTCGTTTTTCTGTCTTCACCGTCTTTTCGATAGTTTCTCTCTAGCTGAACTATCTTTCCACTTGTTACCTCTTGGTATTGAAGTAACTCATCCATCTTGTTGTTGTTTGGTTTGTTGTGGTGGTTTTGATGCTTGTTGTTGCTTAGCTTCTCCTTTGACGGTAAGTTATGTGCCTGTTGTTGCTTGGCTGCTAGTGTCGTCACCCTTGACGACGTTACAGACTGTCCGTCTATATTTCTATTTGCCGGTTGTTTTAGTGGCTCGAAGGACCATGTAAAATCTTAGACTTTTGTACTTAAATTGTAAATTTAATATAGTCTTGATTTACAGTTAACTAATAGATTACCACGGGTGGGGTCTATTTAGTTATTGAGAATAAACAACTTGTTGTTAATATTAGAGTTAAATTCATTCTATTTTATTTTATTTAATATTCACCTTTTATATACAATTAAATGCTACTGTCAGCGACTTAGAGAAAAAGAAAATATAAAAATAAGAAATAAAATATGACACCAAACATTCCTATCCAGTAAATTTAAATGTTGTAATGTTAATGAGCCAAGGTTGCTTCAACATCATTATTGTTGTTGTAAGTAGGTTAACTGCTAGTATCAGCAAATTAGATAAAAATATAAAAATTGGACGTTGCACTGTTGATCTCAACAGTCCCTTACGGCCCAGTGCAGATTCTGTGACTGCAATAAGGAGACCTCGAAACACTTACTCTTCACATGCAATGCTATCATCCTAAAATGATTCAAGTTTCTCAATGCATACATAATCCAGTGGCCTAACGCCGATCCACTGGATATATTAGGTAGCTGCGTTTATCAGGGACATAGACCTACAATAGCCCTCAATGGTCGCAGTGCTCTGGGCTACAAACACCCACTCTTTAAAAAAGAAAAAAATATCCCTTTTCTTTTTTAACCGTTTTAGCCCGAAGGAATAGTTGTCTTCTGTAAAAACTTAAGCTTCCATTTACGTAAATCAAGCCGTTAGATTTTAACCCACAACTTGCAGTCACTATGCGTCTATTCTTTCTCTTTGCTTCCAGAATTTTATGTTTCACCTGACGGCGGCAAAATTTGACATAAATAACATTAGAAAGGTTTTGTAGTTTGGTGGTAGCTACCTGATGAGTAGACCGAACTTTTTGTTTGCACAAACTTATCGGTACGAAACCAAACTACCACAGAGAAAACTCAAGGAAAGTTTTCATTTTTGGAGTCGATACAATGGACCTCGGGTTAAATTACGAGTGGGATTTTGATATTTCTACTTTTCCTGGAAGATATATTTATAAATGATTGGCCTCTTCATTTTTTTCTTATTAACAAGTCGAAATTGTTGTAAATGCCATTATTTTTAATATATTTTGTCTATAAAAAGCCGAAAGAATCTTATTAAATAACATTAGTTGGCTTCCCATTTGACGTCTTCCTTCTATAAGAATAGTCGATTTCGAGTTCACTAATTGCTAGATTCAGTCCTTTGTTTGTAATATTCAA
Organism: Tipula vernalis; assembly: GCA_958295665.1. Taxonomy (NCBI): domain Eukaryota; kingdom Metazoa; phylum Arthropoda; class Insecta; order Diptera; family Tipulidae; genus Tipula; species Tipula vernalis. The sequence goes on from OY282559.1 coordinate 343,106,254, forward strand.
AATGGTCTCATTTATATTTTCATTTACAGATTAAGAAACTTCAACTATTTCAATCGAATTCTCATGTTGTTGTTGCTCCAAAAATTCTATTAATTTTTCCATTTTTTTGCATCCAGTTTTCAGGAACCTATTTTCAGCTGCAAGACTTTCTATTCGCTCCAAAGTCTTTTCCCAAGTCTGGAATCTATCTTCCAACTTCTTGTGATTTTATACTGAGCATTATTTCAGTTGTGTAATCTTCTGCAACACCTTGATAAGGGTGGCATTTTCATACTCATAAATTGTAGTAGATGCTCTATCATCATTATTTTTGGATGATTTAGCTTTCTGTAAGCAGATTAAACAGTTCCAAGATTTTTTCTCTATCGGAATAAATTCAACGTCCGCTTCGTTTAATGAAACGCAAAACGGATGAAAGATATTACTGCAGATAGCGCAATTAATCTTTTGGGATTCCTTTCGAATTTTTACGTTGCATTTAATATACGACATTTACAACATTATAAATATAGTTTAGTGCACTTTGTTAAGAAATCTAATGAAATTTAATATTATTTTTCAATTCATTTCTTGCACTATAATGAAAATGATGCAATTAAATATAAATACTGCACAACATTTTGTCTGTAACGATACTATGTAAGCTTACCTTAATAAAGTTGTATCTTAACACCCGACATGAATGGTTGTAATCTTATATGGTGTCAGAAGTGAAAACTAAAAAAAAATAAATAAAATAAAAATCGATTATCATCGGAATAATCATTGATCGAAACGTTTCAAAGAATAAAAAACACGAATCAATAATAATTACTGATCCTCATCGAAGAAAAAGTAGCTCGAGAAGACCAACAACATGGCGGAGCATCCTCGACCACCAAAACCAATAATCATCACAGAAAATATAGCGAGTTATTGGAAAGTGTGGATACAACAATTCCAGTTCTATAGCAAAGCAACGAAGCTAGACAAACAAGAGGAAGAAATTAGAGCGGCTACGCTGATGACGTGTTTCGAGACATTCCAGCTAAATGAAGACGAAATTAATTACGACGCAGTGGTAAAAAGGTTTGCCGAGCATTTTACACCAAAGAAGAACATCACGTATGAACGGTATGTGTTTAATAAAATGTCGCAAGCACAGAACGAAAATTTTGATGAATTCTATACAATAATCAAAAGTCAGTTAATGAAATGCAATTTTGACAAATTATCCGATGAAATGTTACATGACAAGATAGTTGTAGGTGTACATTCAAACAAAGTAAAAGAACGTTTGTTGGTCGATCCTGAACTGCAGCTAGCTAAAGTAATAGATATATGCAAAGCGAGGGAATCAACCAGCAAGCAATTATCTGAAATAAATGAAAATTAAGAAATCAGGTAGAATTAAGTCAAATGATACAAAAAAGTCAAGAGACGACCAGGTTTCTGACATGACACATAATAATTGTAGTCCGAAAATTTTCTTTTGCAATCGTTGCAAAACTAAACACGGTAGAAAAAGTTGTTTGGCATATGGCAAGAAAAGTGGAAAATGTGAGAAAGTCATCTGACAATGAATTAAATGAAAATTTCGACGACGAAGCCGAAGAATTGTATCTCGATATGTTGGTCAACGGAGAGGAACGAGAGAAATCGAAAGCGTGGTTTGAAAAAATTAAAATGTAATGTGATAAATAAAAAGTTGGCAGACAGTCTTAATTTAAAAATTGACACGTCGAATACCAAAAGGCTAATTTCATTTGGCGGTCACAAAATTAGGGTTATAGGCCAAGAAAATATAGGCCATAAATTGCATAGCAAAAAATTAACCAGTCTGGGTAACGTTAAAAATCGTAGACGAAAGTACAGGCCCAATATTAGGAATTAATTCGTGCATAGATATTGATCTAGTAAAACGAACGGACGAAATAAACATACAGTCGAATGATGAAAGTTTAGCAATCGAAGATCATGTATTCGAAGGACTAGGTTGTTTGAAAAATTACGCTTATGATATTGATCTCAAAGCTAATCTTGACCTTGTAGTTATCTCGCTGAGACGTATCCCGCACGCAATAAGAAATGATGTAAAAAACGAATTAGAGAACATGACTAAACTAGGAGTCATTAAACCAATCAAAGAACCGACGCCAGTGGTGTCACCAATGGTCATTATAAGAAAAAAAAAAATAAGACGCGGGTATGTATAGATTAACATAAATAAAAATATTCTTAGACGTCATTATCCACTAAAAACTTTAGAAGAAATATCAGCACGAGTTAAAGGATCAAAATTATTTACGCTTTTAGACTGTAAACGTGGATTCTGGCAAATCATAGTCACCGAAAAAATGCAGAAATATCTGGCGTTTTCGACACCATGGGGTTGTTACACCTGCCTGAGATCACCGTTTGGGTTAGCGTAAGCTCCTGAGGTGTTTCAACAAATAATGTCACAAATGTTAGATAGTTTCAAGACTGTAGAATGTTCGATAGACGACATTCTTATTCATGCGGCATCGAGTGTAGAGCCGGAAGTCAGAACAAAAGAGGTGATTAAAAAACTCACATCAGCTGGCTTGAAGCTAAATATGGACAAATGCTTGTTCAATAAAAAAAACTTAAACTCCTAGGGCAGATTTTATCATCTGAAGGGCTAACACCAGATGATGAAAAGATTTAAGTCATCGGAAAAATCGAGACACTCAAAAACACGAAGCAACTACAAAGGTTTTTGGGAATGGTTACGTATGTAGCTAAATTTATCCCCAATTGTTCTGAAATTACTTCGCCACTCAGGGAAATAGTGAAAAAGAAAGTTAGCTTTGTATGGGGTTATGAACAACAGCAAGCATTCGACAAATTAAAACAACTTTTAGCTTCAGCTCCAGTCTTGAGATATTATGATGTCGATGCAGATGTTAAATTGTCAGTGGACGCAACTCAAAAAGCGATGGGTGCGGTATTAATGCAAAATGACCAACCTCTAGCATATGCATCAAAAGCTCTAACCCAAGCGCATCAAAACTATCCGCAGATCGAGAAAGAAGCGACAGCCATAAAATGTGCTTGAAATAAGTTCCACGAGTACATATACGGTAAACGCCTGGAAATAGAGACAGACCATAAGCCTTTAGAAACAATCTTTAAAAAGACAATCGAGCATGCTCCAGCTAGATTACGTAGAATAATATTCGATGTGCTGAAATATGCACCTAACGTAATATACAAGAAAGGTAATGAGATACCAATCGCGGATACATTAAGCAGAGATTGCATCACAGAACTCAACAATACGGAGGAGGAAGAGTTACAAATACAAATAATCCTGCCTATGTCACCAGAAACGCAGTATAAATTGACAGAAGATATCAAAATGGACAAAGATCTCAGTCAGGTTATCTCATAAATCATAAATGGGTGGCCTGATAAGGAAAGGGACATCTCGCAAAGTATTAGGCATTTTATTAATTTCAAGGAGGAACTGGCTGTATACGAGGGAATTATCTTTAAAGGTGACAAAATAGTAGTGCCAAACATACAAATTGAAAAAATACTAACACAGCACACTTACTGGTCACTTGGGCATTATGAGCACACTAATACGGCTAAGACAATTATTCTATTGGAAATACTTATCCAAGGATGTGATTGACTTCGTATAGAAATGCTCAATATGTCAACAAACACAAAGGAAAAATGTAAAAGAACCAATCTTGAGCAATGAAATTCCCGAATATCCGTGGCAAAGAGTAGCAACCGACATATATACATTTGAATCACAAGAACATCTGGTAATAGTGAATAGCCTCAGGGTATGTGGACTTCGAAAAATTACAAACTAGCATGTCTGCGGAAGTAATACAAATTCTGAAGAAATCGTTCGCTATACACGGAACGCCAGAAGTGCGAGAGAGCGATAACGGCCCTCATTTCTCATCACGTGAGTTTAAAAATTTCGCAGATAAATTGGGAATTTTTTCAGGAAACATCTAGTCCACATTTTCCAAGGGCTAATGGATTGGCGGAACGAGTCGTTCAAATCGTTAAGTCACTACTAAGAAAATGTTCAGACAATTATAAAGCATTGCAAAATCTGAGGAATATGCCAATGGATAATAGCCTAGAATCACCGAATCAGAGATTGCTAAGCAGAATGACTCGAACGAATCTACCGATCAAAAAAGATCTTCTTAAACCAATATCAATTGAAAATGTCACAAAAAATTTACAACGAGTAAGACAGAAACAAAAAATCTATGCCGACAAAGGGACTAAAGAAGCTCCGGATTTAAAAATCAATGACTGAATCAGAATACAAACAGGACATAAAGAGTGGACGTCAGGTACAGTTATAGGTAAACCAGACGCAACACGGTCGCTGATAGTGAAAACAGACAATGAGCGAACATTCCGTAGAAGCAAATTTAATTTGGCTAATACTATAGCTCACATCAAACCTAAAACGGAGATTACCCTGAACACTTCGCATAACTCAAACAGAAGTAAATCAACCCGAATAACGACAGAAAATAATGACTGTGAATCTCGAAGAAGTCAACGAAATAATTCAGATACTGAACTAGGAGACCGAAATACAGAAGTAATAACTACATGATCGGGAAGGGTAATTAAACCATTGTCAAGGTTGAATCTGGTCAGGTGAGAGAAGTAATAAAATTGCACGGTTCGTTCCTTGGCGTTGAACAATAAAAATAAAATAAAAACGATTAGTTTGAATTTATATAAAGTTAGTTATAATTGAATTATATTTTTATAAGATTACTTAAGCTAATCGAACGATTACTTAAGCTATCCTGAAAAAGATAATAATAAAAATAAAGAAAATGAAATTTAGAATTAAGTAAGACTATGTATATGTAATAATAATATGTAAAAAAAAAAACAAGGGGGATGTAACGATACTATGTAAGCCTACCCTTAACCTAGTAATGTAAATCCACCTTAACCTATGTACAACTGTCAGATACATGTGAATACCAATAAAGTTATATCTTAACACCCGACACGAATGGTTGTAATCTTATAGTCCACGACACAACTTAAATGTTCACAAAAATATTTTATTTGTAGCTTTATTGGAATTGTTGTGTACCCGTCAACAACTCAAACAATAATGACGTTTATCCCAAAAATCTCAAAATCTCAAATTTCGGAAATCTCACGTTACTCTTTATGCTTAAGCCAACTCGAAAATCTGCAATAATTTCAAAAAAATATAAAATCTCAAACAATTTATATTATAGTACATAATACTCAACACCAAGCAAAAAATCCTATAAAATATCGAAAATCTCGAGGTATCGCTGTTACAAATCACATCTAATGCACTTAACAAATTTAGATTATTATCTTAGTCAACTTAGATTAGTACGTAGAAGTAAATTCAAAAGCAAAAATCAATATTTCTTCTAGAAATAGCTTAAAGTTAATAATTTTCAATAAAATCTATATTAATCCAAACATCTTGGATTTCAATTCGCGTGAACTTTGTCCTAAATCTGTCCTAAAAAAAAAAAAAAAAATTTGGATTTTTTTTTAGGACAAACTTCACGAATCTAAATACATAAGTGAAGTTTGTCCTAAATTTGTCCTAAAAATCGTCAATAAAAATTATTATTTACATGTATTAGTGTAAAAGCAGAAACTCTCGTTATAATGAATTTCTTTAATAAGAATAATAAAAATTATTTACGAATTATACGTAATACATAAAAACGATGGAAGTAAGATATTACCTCTTATATTTTCTTTATAAATTAATGTAGCGAATAATATGAATAAATGAAATTTCGAATTTTCTTGACCAAAATGGCCTATATGCAAAGTTGGCCTAGGATGTAGGCTATCCGAAAGGAGTTTTAATTTTGAAAAAAATAGGGGATTAGGGTATTTAGGACAACGATGTTTGATACGATCTCACCCAATAATTATACCAAATATTATGAAAAAATGATTTTCCAATTTTCTTGAGAAAATCCTAGGAAGGTGACACCAAAGTGACCTATATGCAAAGTTGGCATAGGATCTAGGCTATCCAAAACCAGTTTCAGTTTTTAAAAAATTAGGGGATTAGGGTATTTAGGACAACGATCTTTGATACGATCTCACCCAATAATTATACCAAATATTATGAAAAAATGATTTTCCCAATTTTCTTGAGAAAATCCTAGAAAGGTGACACCAAAGTGACCTATATGCAAAGTTGGCATCGGATCTAGGCTATCCAAAACCAGTTTCAGTTTTTAAAAAATTAGGGGATTAGGGTATTTAGGACAACGATCTTTGATACGATCTCACCCAATAATTATACCAAATATTATGAAAAAATGATTTTCCAATTTTCTTGAGAAAATCCTAGAAAGCTGACACCAAAGTGACCTATATGCAAAGTAGGCATAGGATCTAGGCTATCCGAAACCAGTTTCAGTTTTGAAAAAAATAGGGGATTAGGGTATTTAGGACAACGATCTTTGATACGATCTCACCCAATAATTATACCAAATATTATGAAAAAATGATTTTCCAATTTTCTTGAGAAAATCCTAGGAAGGTGACACCAAAGTGACCTATATGCAAAGTTGGCATAGGATCTAGGCTATCCAAAACCAGTTTCAGTTTTTAAAAAATTAGGGGATTAGGGTATTTAGGACAACGATCTTTGATACGATCTCACCCAATAATTATACCAAATATTATGAAAAAATGATTTTCCCAATTTTCTTGAGAAAATCCTAGAAAGGTGACACCAAAGTGACCTATATGCAAAGTTGGCATCGGATCTAGGCTATCCAAAACCAGTTTCAGTTTTTAAAAAATTAGGGGATTAGGGTATTTAGGACAACGATCTTTGATACGATCTCACCCAATAATTATACCAAATATTATGAAAAAATGATTTTCCAATTTTCTTGAGAAAATCCTAGAAAGCTGACACCAAAGTGACCTATATGCAAAGTTGGCATAGGATCTAGGCTATCCGAAACCAGTTTCAGTTTTGAAAAAAATAGGGGATTAGGGTATTTAGGACAACGATCTTTGATACGATCTCACCCAATAATTATACCAAATATTATGAAAAAATGATTTTCCAATTTTCTTGAGAAAATCCTAGGAAGGTGACACCAAAGTGACCTATATGCAAAGTTGGCATAGGATCTAGGCTATCCAAAACCAGTTTCAGTTTTTAAAAAATTAGGGGATTAGGGTATTTAGGGCAACGATCTTTGATACGATCTCACCCAATAATTATACCAAATATTATGAAAAAATGATTTTCCAATTTTCTTGAGAAAATCCTAGGAAGGTGACACCAAAGTGACCTATATGCAAAGTTGGCATAGGATCTAGGCTATCCAAAACCAGTTTCAGTTTTTAAAAAATTAGGGGATTAGGGTATTTAGGACAACGATCTTTGATACGATCTCACCCAATAATTATACCAAATATTATGAAAAAATGATTTTCCAATTTTCTTGAGAAAATCCTAGAAAGGTGACACCAAAGTGACCTATATGCAAAGTTGGCATCGGATCTAGGCTATCCAAAACCAGTTTCAGTTTTTAAAAAATTAGGGGATTAGGGTATTTAGGACAACGATCTTTGATACGATCTCACCCAATAATTATACCAAATATTATGAAAAAATGATTTTCCAATTTTCTTGAGAAAATCCTAGGAAGCTGATACCAAAGTGACCTATATGCAAAGTTGGCATCGGATCTAGGCTATCCGAAACCAGTTTCAGTTTTGAAAAAAATAGGGGATTAGGGTATTTAGGACAACGATCTTTGATACGATCTCACCCAATAATTATACCAAATATTATGAAAAAATGATTTTCCAATTTTCTTGAGAAAATCCTAGGAAGGTGACACCAAAGTGACCTATATGCAAAGTTGGCATAGGATCTAGGCTATCCAAAACCAGTTTCAGTTTTTAAAAAATTAGGGGATTAGGGTATTTAGGGCAACGATCTTTGATACGATCTCACCCAATAATTATACCAAATATTATGAAAAAATGATTTTCCCAATTTTCTTGAGAAAATCCTAGAAAGCTGACACCAAAGTGACCTATATGCAAAGTTGGCATAGGATCTAGGCTATCCAAAACCAGTTTCAGTTTTTAAAAAATTAGGGGATTAGGGTATTTAGGACAACGATCTTTGATACGATCTCACCCAATAATTATACCAAATATTATGAAAAAATGATATTCCCAATTTTCTTGAGAAAATCCTAGGAAGCTGACACCAAAGTGACCTATATGCAAAGTTGGCATAGGATCTAGGATATCCGAAACCAGTTTCAGTTTTGAAAAAAATAGGGGATTAGGGTATTTAGGACAACGATGTTTGATACGATCTCACCCAATAATTATACCAAATATTATGAAAAAATGATTTTCCAATTTTCTTGAGAAAATCCTAGGAAGGTGACACCAAAGTGACCTATATGCAAAGTTGGCATAGGATCTAGGCTATCCAAAACCAGTTTCAGTTTTTAAAAAATTAGGGGATTAGGGTATTTAGGACAACGATCTTTGATACGATCTCACCTAATAATTATACCAAATATTATGAAAAAATGATTTTCCCAATTTTCTTGAGAAAATCCTAGAAAGGTGACACCAAAGTGACCTATATGCAAAGTTGGCATAGGATCTAGGCTATCCAAAACCAGTTTCAGTTTTTAAAAAATTAGGGGATTAGGGTATTTAGGACAACGATCTTTGATACGATCTCACCCAATAATTAAACCAAATATTATGAAAAAATGATTTTCCCAATTTTCTTGAGAAAATTCTAGGAAGGTGACACCAAAGTGACCTATATGCAAAGTTGGCATAGGATCTAGGCTATCCAAAACCAGTTTCAGTTTTTAAAAAATTAGGGGATTAGGGTATTTAGGACAACGATCTTTGATACGATCTCACCCAATAATTATACCAAATATTATGAAAAAATGATTTTCCAATTTTCTTGAGAAAATCCTAGAAAGGTGACACCAAAGTGACCTATATGCAAAGTTGGCATAGGATCTAGGCTATCCGAAACCAGTTTCAGTTTTTAAAAAATTAGGGGATTAGGGTATTTAGGACAACGATCTTTGATACGATCTCACCCAATAATTATACCAAATATTATGAAAAAATGATTTTCCCAATTTTCTTGAGAAAATCCTAGAAAGCTGACACCAAAGTGACCTATATGCAAAGTTGGCATAGGATCTAGGCTATCCAAAACCAGTTTCAGTTTTTAAAAAATTAGGGGATTAGGGTATTTAGGACAACGATCTTTGATACGATCTCACCCAATAATTATACCAAATATTATGAAAAAATGATATTCCCAATTTTCTTGAGAAAATCCTAGGAAGGTGACACCAAAGTGACCTATATGCAAAGTTGGCATAGGATCTAGGATATCCGAAACCAGTTTCAGTTTTGAAAAAAATAGGGGATTAGGGTATTTAGGACAACGATCTTTGATACGATCTCATCCAATAATTATACCAAATATTATGAAAAAATGATTTTCCAATTTTCTTGAGAAAATCCTAGAAAGGTGACACCAAAGTGACCTATATGCAAAGTTGGCATAGGATCTAGGCTATCCAAAACCAGTTTCAGTTTTTAAAAAATTAGGGGATTAGGGTATTTAGGACAACGATCTTTGATACGATCTCACCCAATAATTATACCAAATATTATGAAAAAATGATTTTCCAATTTTCTTGAGAAAATCCTAGGAAGCTGACACCAAAGTGACCTATATGCAAAGTTGGCATAGGATCTAGGCTATCCGAAACCAGTTTCAGTTTTGAAAAAAATAGGGGATTAGGGTATTTAGGACAACGACCTATATGCAAAGTTGGCATAGGATCTAGGCTATCCGAAACCAGTTTCACTTTTGAAAAAAATAGGGGATTAGGGTATTTAGGACAACGATGTTTGATACGATCTCACCCAATAATTATACCAAATATTATGAAAAAATGATTTTCCAATTTTCTTGAGAAAATCCTAGGAAGGTGACACCAAAGTGACCTATATGCAAAGTTGGCATAGGATCTAGGCTATCCAAAACCAGTTTCAGTTTTTAAAAAATTAGGGGATTAGGGTATTTAGGACAACGATCTTTGATACGATCTCACCCAATAATTATACCAAATATTATGAAAAATTCTTCTTCCCAGGATTTTCTCAAGAAAATTCGGAAAGTGACTTTTACTTATATTGGATATATTTTATGAGATGCCATCAAACTTTGTTGTCCTAAACACCCAGGGCCCCTACTTTTTCCAAAACTGGGATATTTTTCGGGTAGCTTAGATCCAGTGACAATTTTGTATATGGGTCATTTTGATGCGCGCTTCCCAGGATTTTCTCAAGAAAATTCGGAAAATGACTTTTACTTATATTGAATATATTTTATGAGATACCATCAAACTTTGTTGTCCTAAACACCCAGGGCCCCTACTTTTTCCAAAATTGGGATATTTTTCGGGTAGCTTAGATCCAGCGACAAGTTTGTATATGGGTCATTTTGATGCAAGCTTCCCAGGATTTTCTCAAGAAAATTCGGAAAATGACTTTTACTTATATTGAATATATTTTATGAGATGCCATCAAACTTTGTTGTCCTAAACACCTAGGGCCCCTACTTTTTCCAAAATTGGGATATTTTTCGGGTAGCTTAGATCCAGTGACAAGTTTGTATATGGGTCATTTTGATGCGCGCTTCCCAGGATTTTCTCAAGAAAATTCGGAAAATGACTTTTACTTATATTGAATATATTTTATGAGATACCATCAAACTTTGTTGTCCTAAACACCCAGGGCCCCTACTTTTTCCAAAATTAAGATATTTTTCGGGTAGCTTAGATCCAGCGACAAGTTTGTATATGGGTCATTTTGATGCGCGCTTCCCAGGATTTTCTCAAGAAAATTCGGAAAATGACTTTTACTTATATTGGATATATTTTATGAGATGCCATCAAACTTTGTTGTCCTAAACACCCAGGGCCCCTACTTTTTCCAAAACTGGGATATTTTTCGGGTAGCTTAGATCCAGTGACAATTTTGTATATGGGTCATTTTGATGCGCGCTTCCCAGGATTTTCTCAAGAAAATTCGGAAAATGACTTTTACTTATATTGAATATATTTTATGAGATGCCATCAAACTTTGTTGTCCTAAACACCCAGGGCCCCTACTTTTTCCAAAATTGGGATATTTTTCGGGTAGCTTAGATCCAGCGACAAGTTTGTATATGGGTCATTTTGATGCGCGCTTCCCAGGATTTTCTCAAGAAAATTCGGAAAATGACTTTTACTTATATTGGATATATTTTATGAGATGCCATCAAACTTTGTTGTCCTAAACACCCAGGGCCCCTACTTTTTCCAAAACTGGGATATTTTTCGGGTAGCTTAGATCCAGTGACAATTTTGTATATGGGTCATTTTGATGCGCGCTTCCCAGGATTTTCTCAAGAAAATTCGGAAAATGACTTTTACTTATATTGAATATATTTTATGAGATGCCATCAAACTTTGTTGTCCTAAACACCCAGGGCCCCTACTTTTTCCAAAACTGGGATATTTTTCGGGTAGCTTAGATCCAGTGACAATTTTGTATATGGGTCATTTTGATGCGCGCTTCCCAGGATTTTCTCAAGAAAATTCGGAAAATGACTTTTACTTATATTGAATATATTTTATGAGATACCATCAAACTTTGTTGTCCTAAACACCCAGGGCCCCTACTTTTTCCAAAATTGGGATATTTTTCGGGTAGCTTAGATCCAGTGACAAGTTTGTATATGGGTCATTTTGATGCGCGCTTCCCAGGATTTTCTCAAGAAAATTCGGAATATGACTTTTACTTATATTGGATATATTTTATGAGATGCCATCAAACTTTGTTGTCCTAAACACCCAGGGCCCCTACTTTTTCCAAAACTGGGATATTTTTCGGGTAGCTTAGATCCAGTGACAATTTTGTATATGGGTCATTTTGATGCGCGCTTCCCAGAATTTTCTCAAGTAAATTCGGAAAATGACTTTTACTTATATTGAATATATTTTATGAGATGCCATCAAACTTTGTTGTCCTAAACACCCAGGGCCCCTACTTTTTCCAAAATTGGGATATTTTTCGGGTAGCTTAGATCCAGCGACAAGTTTGTATATGGGTCATTTTGATGCAAGCTTCCCAGGATTTTCTCAAGAAAATTCGGAAAATGACTTTTACTTATATTGGATATATTTTATGAGATGCCATCAAACTTTGTTGTCCTAAACACCCAGGGCCCCTACTTTTTCCAAAACTGGGATATTTTTCGGGTAGCTTAGATCCAGTGACAATTTTGTATATGGGTCATTTTGATGCGCGCTTCCCAGGATTTTCTCAAGAAAATTCGGAAAATGACTTTTACTTATATTGAATATATTTTATGAGATACCATCAAACTTTGTTGTCCTAAACACCCAGGGCCCCTACTTTTTCCAAAATTGGGATATTTTTCGGGTAGCTTAGATCCAGCGACAAGTTTGTATATGGGTCATTTTGATGCGCGCTTCCCAGGATTTTCTCAAGAAAATTCGGAAAATGACTTTTACTTATATTGGATATATTTTATGAGATGCCATCAAACTTTGTTGTCCTAAACACCCAGGGCCCCTACTTTTTCCAAAACTGGGATATTTTTCGGGTAGCTTAGATCCAGTGACAATTTTGTATATGGGTCATTTTGATGCGCGCTTCCCAGGATTTTCTCAAGAAAATTCGGAAAATGACTTTTACTTATATTGAATATATTTTATGAGATGCCATCAAACTTTGTTGTCCTAAACACCCAGGGCCCCTACTTTTTCCAAAATTGGGATATTTTTCGGGTAGCTTAGATCCAGCGACAAGTTTGTATATGGGTCATTTTGATGCGCGCTTCCCAGGATTTTCTCAAGAAAATTCGGAAAATGACTTTTACTTATATTGGATATATTTTATGAGATGCCATCAAACTTTGTTGTCCTAAACCCCCAGGGCCCCTACTTTTTCCAAAACTGGGATATTTTTCGGGTAGCTTAGATCCAGTGACAATTTTGTATATGGGTCATTTTGATGCGCGCTTCCCAGGATTTTCTCAAGAAAATTCGGAAAATGACTTTTACTTATATTGAATATATTTTATGAGATACCATCAAACTTTGTTGTCCTAAACACCCAGGGCCCCTACTTTTTCCAAAATTGGGATATTTTTCGGGTAGCTTAGATCCAGCGACAAGTTTGTATATGGGTCATTTTGATGCGCGCTTCCCAGGATTTTCTCAAGAAAATTCGGAAAATGACTTTTACTTATATTGGATATATTTTATGAGATGCCATCAAACTTTGTTGTCCTAAACACCCAGGGCCCCTACTTTTTCCAAAACTGGGATATTTTTCGGGTAGCTTAGATCCAGTGACAATTTTGTATATGGGTCATTTTGATGCGCGCTTCCCAGGATTTTCTCAAGAAAATTCGGAAAATGACTTTTACTTATATTGAATATATTTTATGAGATACCATCAAACTTTGTTGTCCTAAACACCCAGGGCCCCTACTTTTTCCAAAATTGGGATATTTTTCGGGTAGCTTAGATCCAGCGACAAGTTTGTATATGGGTCATTTTGATGCAAGCTTCCCAGGATTTTCTCAAGAAAATTCGGAAAATGACTTTTACTTATATTGAATATATTTTATGAGATGCCATCAAACTTTGTTGTCCTAAACACCTAGGGCCCTACTTTTTCCAAAATTGGGATATTTTTCGGGTAGCTTAGATCCAGTGACAAGTTTGTATATGGGTCATTTTGATGCGCGCTTCCCAGGATTTTCTCAAGAAAATTCGGAAAATGACTTTTACTTATATTGGATATATTTTATGAGATGCCATCAAACTTTGTTGTCCTAAACACCCAGGGCCCCTACTTTTTCCAAAACTGGGATATTTTTCGGGTAGCTTAGATCCAGTGACAATTTTGTATATGGGTCATTTTGATGCGCGCTTCCCAGGATTTTCTCAAGAAAATTCGGAAAATGACTTTTACTTATATTGAATATATTTTATGAGATGCCATCAAACTTTGTTGTCCTAAACACCCAGGGCCCCTACTTTTTCCAAAATTGGGAAATTTTTCGGGTAGCTTAGATCCAGCGACAAGTTTGTATATGGGTCATTTTGATGCGCGCTTCCCAGGATTTTCTCAAGAAAATTCGGAATATGACTTTTACTTATATTGGATATATTTTATGAGATGCCATCAAACTTTGTTGTCCTAAACACCCAGGGCCCCTACTTTTTCCAAAACTGGGATATTTTTCGGGTAGCTTAGATCCAGTGACAATTTTGTATATGGGTTATTTTGATGCGCGCTTCCCAGGATTTTCTCAAGAAAATTCGGAAAATGACTTTTACTTATATTGGATATATTTTATGAGATGCCATCAAACTTTGTTGTCCTAAACACCCAGGGCCCCTACTTTTTCCAAAACTGGGATATTTTTCGGGTAGCTTAGATCCAGTGACAATTTTGTATATGGGTCATTTTGATGCGCGCTTCCCAGGATTTTCTCAAGAAAATTCGGAAAATGACTTTTACTTATATTGAATATATTTTATGAGATACCATCAAACTTTGTTGTCCTAAACACCCAGGGCCCCTACTTTTTCCAAAATTGGGATATTTTTCGGGTAGCTTAGATCCAGCGACAAGTTTGTATATGGGTCATTTTGATGCGCGCTTCCCAGGATTTTCTCAAGAAAATTCGGAAAATGACTTTTACTTATATTGGATATATTTTATGAGATGCCATCAAACTTTGTTGTCCTAAACACCCAGGGCCCCTACTTTTTCCAAAACTGGGATATTTTTCGGGTAGCTTAGATCCAGTGACAATTTTGTATATGGGTCATTTTGATGCGCGCTTCCCAGGATTTTCTCAAGAAAATTCGGAAAATGACTTTTACTTATATTGAATATATTTTATGAGATGCCATCAAACTTTGTTGTCCTAAACACCTAGGGCCCCTACTTTTTCCAAAATTGGGATATTTTTCGGGTAGCTTAGATCCAGTGACAAGTTTGTATATGGGTCATTTTGATGCGCGCTTCCCAGGATTTTCTCAAGAAAATTCGGAATATGACTTTTACTTATATTGGATATATTTTATGAGATGCCATCAAACTTTGTTGTCCTAAACACCCAGGGCCCCTACTTTTTCCAAAACTGGGATATTTTTCGGGTAGCTTAGATCCAGTGACAATTTTGTATATGGGTCATTTTGATGCGCGCTTCCCAGGATTTTCTCAAGAAAATTCGGAAAATGACTTTTACTTATATTGAATATATTTTATGAGATGCCATCAAACTTTGTTGTCCTAAACACCCAGGGCCCCTACTTTTTCCAAAATTGGGATATTTTTCGGGTAGCTTAGATCCAGCGACAAGTTTGTATATGGGTCATTTTGATGCGCGCTTCCCAGGATTTTCTCAAGAAAATTCGGAAAATGACTTTTACTTATATTGGATATATTTTATGAGATGCCATCAAACTTTGTTGTCCTAAACACCCAGGGCCCCTACTTTTTCCAAAACTGGGATATTTTTCGGGTAGCTTAGATCCAGTGACAATTTTGTATATGGGTCATTTTGATGCGCGCTTCCCAGGATTTTCTCAAGAAAATTCGGAAAATGACTTTTACTTATATTGAATATATTTTATGAGATACCATCAAACTTTGTTGTCCTAAACACCCAGGGCCCCTACTTTATCCAAAATTGGGATATTTTTCGGGTAGCTTAGATCCAGCGACAAGTTTGTATATGGGTCATTTTGATGCGCGCTTCCCAGGATTTTCTCAAGAAAATTCGGAAAATGACTTTTACTTATATTGGATATATTTTATGAGATGCCATCAAACTTTGTTGTCCTAAACACCCAGGGCCCCTACTTTTTCCAAAACTGGGATATTTTTCGGGTAGCTTAGATCCAGTGACAATTTTGTATATGGGTCATTTTGATGCGCGCATCCCAGGATTTTCTCAAGAAAATTCGGAAAATGACTT
The DNA here is from genome assembly GCA_958295665.1 of Tipula vernalis. Lineage (NCBI taxonomy): Eukaryota > Metazoa > Arthropoda > Insecta > Diptera > Tipulidae > Tipula > Tipula vernalis. Next base: position 343,122,377 of record OY282559.1, read on the forward strand.
TTACTTATATTGAATATATTTTATGAGATGCCATCAAACTTTGTTGTCCTAAACACCCAGGGCCCCTACTTTTTCCAAAACTGGGATATTTTTCGGGTAGCTTAGATCCAGTGACAATTTTGTATATGGGTCATTTTGATGCGCGCTTCCCAGGATTTTCTCAAGAAAATTCGGAAAATGACTTTTACTTATATTGAATATATTTTATGAGATACCATCAAACTTTGTTGTCCTAAACACCCAGGGCCCCTACTTTTTCCAAAATTGGGATATTTTTCGGGTAGCTTAGATCCAGCGTCAAGTTTGTATATGGGTCATTTTGATGCGCGCTTCCCAGGATTTTCTCAAGAAAATTCGGAAAATGACTTTTACTTATATTGGATATATTTTATGAGATGCCATCAAACTTTGTTGTCCTAAACACCCAGGGCCTCTACTTTTTCCAAAATTGGGATATTTTTCGGATAGCTTAGATCCAGTGACAATTTTGTATATGGGTCATTTTGATGCGCGCTTCCCAGGATTTTCTCAAGAAAATTCGGAAAATGACTTTTACTTATATTGAATATATTTTATGAGATGCCATCAAACTTTGTTGTCCTAAACACCTAGGGCCCCTACTTTTTCCAAAATTGGGATATTTTTCGGGTAGCTTAGATCCAGTGACAAGTTTGTATATGGGTCATTTTGATGCGCGCTTCCCAGGATTTTCTCAAGAAAATTCGGAAAATGACTTTTACTTATATTGGATATATTTTATGAGATGCCATCAAACTTTGTTGTCCTAAACACCCAGGGCCCCTACTTTTTCCAAAATTGGGATATTTTTCGGGTAGCTTAGATCCAGTGACAAGTTTGTATATGGGTCATTTTGATGCGCGCTTCCCAGGATTTTCTCAAGAAAATTCGGAAAATGACTTTTACTTATATTGGATATATTTTATGAGATGCCATCAAACTTTGTTGTCCTAAACACCCAGGGCCCCTACTTTTTCCAAAACTGGGATATTTTTCGGGTAGCTTAGATCCAGTGACAATTTTGTATATGGGTCATTTTGATGCGCGCTTCCCAGGATTTTCTCAAGAAAATTCGGAAAATGACTTTTACTTATATTGAATATATTTTATGAGATACCATCAAACTTTGTTGACAAGTTGAAAAAGGTGACAAGTAGAAAAGGTGACAAGTTGAAAAAGGTGACAAGTAGAAAAAGGTGACAAGTTGAAAAAGGTGACAAGTTGAAAAAGGTGACAAGTAGAAAAAGGTGACAAGTAGAAAAAGGTGACAAGTTGAAAAAGGTGACAAGTTGAAAAAGGTGACAAGTTGAAAAAGGTGACAAGTTGAAAAAGGTGACAAGTTGAAAAAAGTGACAAGTTGAAAATGGTGACAAGTAGAAAATGGTGACAAGTAGAAAATGGTGACAAGTTGAAAAGGGTGACAAGTAGAAAATGGTGACAAGTTGAAAATAATGACAAGTTGAAAATGGTGACAAGTTGAAAAAGGTGACAAGTTGAAAATGGTGACAAGTTGAAAATGGTGACAAGTTGAAAAAGGTGACAAGTTGAAAAAGGTGACAAGTTGAAAAAGGTGACAAGTAGAAAATGGTGACAAGTAGAAAATGGTGACAAGTAGAAAAGGTGACAAGTAGAAAATGGTGACAAGTAGAAAAAGGTGACAAGTTGAAAAACGTGACAAGTAGAAAAAGGTGACAAGTAGAAAAAGGTGACAAGTTGAAAAAGGTGACAAGTTAAAAAAGGTGACAAGTTAAAAAAGGTGACAAGTTGAAAAAGGTGACAAGTTGAAAAACGTGACAAGTAGAAAAAGGTGACAAGTAGAAAAAGGTGACAAGTAGAAAATGGTGTCAAGTAGAAAAAGGTGACAAGTTGAAAATGGTGACAAGTTGAAAATGGTGACAAGTTGAAAATGGTGACAAGTAGAAAATGGTGACAAGTAGAAAAAGGTGACAAGTAGAAAAAGGTGAGAAGTAGAAAAAGGTGACAAGTAGAAAAAGGTGACAAGTAGAAAATGGTGACAAGTTGAAAATGGTGACAAGTTGAAAAGGTGACAAGTTGAAAATGGTGACAAGTAGAAAAAGGTGACAAGTTGAAAAAAGGTGACAAGTAGAAAAAGGTGACAAGTTGAAAAAGGTGACAAGTAGAAAATGGTGACAAGTAGAAAAAGGTGACAAGTTGAAAATGGTGACAAGTTGAAAATGGTGACAAGTTGAAAAAGGTGACAAGTTGAAAAAGGTGACAAGTAGAAAAAGGTGACAAGTTGAAAATGGTGACAAGTTGAAAATGGTGACAAGTTGAAAAAGGTGACAAGTTGAAAATGGTGACAAGTTGAAAAAGGTGACAAGTTGAAAAAGGTGACAAGTAGAAAATGGTGACAAGTAGAAAAAGGTGACAAGTTGAAAATGGTGACAAGTAGAAAAAGGTGACAAGTAGAAAAAGGTGACAAGTAGAAAAAGGTGACAAGTAGAAAAAGGTGACAAGTAGAAAAAGGTGACAAGTTGAAAATGGTGACAAGTTGAAAAAGGTGACAAGTTGAAAAAGGTGACAAGTTGAAAAAGGTGACAAGTTGAAAAAGGTGACAAGTAGAAAATGGTGACAAGTAGAAAAAGGTGACAAGTTGAAAATGGTGACAAGTTGAAAATGGTGACAAGTTGAAAAAGGTGACAAGTTGAAAAAGGTGACAAGTAGAAAATGGTGACAAGTAGAAAATGGTGACAAGTTGAAAATGGTGACAAGTTGAAAGTGGTGACAAGTTGAAAAAGGTGACAAGTTGAAAAAGGTGACAAGTTGAAAAAGGTGACAAGTAGAAAAAGGTGACAAGTAGAAAAAGGTGACAAGTAGAAAAAGGTGACAAGTAGAAAAAGGTGACAAGTTGAAAATGGTGACAAGTTGAAAATGGTGACAAGTTGAAAAAGGTGACAAGTTGAAAATGGTGACAAGTTGAAAAAGGTGACAAGTTGAAAAAGGTGACAAATAGAAAATGGTGACAAGTAGAAAAAGGTGACAAGTTGAAAATGGTGACAAGTTGAAAATGGTGACAAGTTGAAAAAGGTGACAAGTTGAAAAAGGCGACAAGTTGAAAAAGGTGACAAGTTGAAAAAGGTGACAAGTTGAAAAAGGTGACAAGTTGAAAAAGGTGACAAGTAGAAAATGGTGACAAGTAGAAAAAGGTGACAAGTTGAAAATGGTGACAAGTTGAAAATGGTGACAAGTTGAAAAAGGTGACAAGTTGAAAAAGGTGACAAGTTGAAAAAGGTGACAAGTAGAAAAAGGTGACAAGTAGAAAAAGGTGACAAGTAGAAAAAGGTGACAAGTAGAAAATGGTGACAAGTAGAAAATGGTGACAAGTAGAAAATGGTGACAAGTAGAAAATGGTGACAAGTTGAAAATGGTGACAAGTTGAAAATGGTGACAAGTAGAAAATGGTGACAAGTAGAAAATGGTGACAAGTTGAAAAACGTGACAAGTAGAAAATGGTGACAAGTAGAAAATGGTGACAAGTAGAAAATGGTGACAAGTAGAAAATGGTGACAAGTAGAAAACGGTGACAAGTTGAAAAAGGTGACAAGTAGAAAATGGTGACAAGTAGAAAATGGTGACAAGTAGAAAATGGTGACAAGTAGAAAAAGGTGACAAGTTGAAAAAGGTGACAAGTTGAAAATGGTGACAAGTAGAAAATGGTGACAAGTAGAAAATGGTGACAAGTTGAAAAAGGTGACAAGTTGAAAAAGGTGACAAGTTGAAAAAGGTGACAAGTTGAAAAAGGTGACAAGTTGAAAAAGGTGACAAGTAGAAAATGGTGACAAGTAGAAAAAGGTGACAAGTTGAAAATGGTGACAAGTTGAAAATGGTGACAAGTTGAAAAAGGTGACAAGTTGAAAAAGGTGACAAGTTGAAAAAGGTGACAAGTAGAAAAAGGTGACAAGTAGAAAAAGGTGACAAGTAGAAAAAGGTGACAAGTAGAAAAAGGTGACAAGTAGAAAAAGGTGACAAGTAGAAAAAGGTGACAAGTTGAAAAAGGTGACAAGTTTAAAATGGTGACAAGTTTAAAATGGTGACAAGTTGAAAATGGTGACAAGTTGAAAATGGTGACAAGTTGAAAATGGTGACAAGTTGAAAAAGGTGACAAGTAGAAAATGGTGACAAGTAGAAAATGGTGACAAGTAGAAAATGGTGACAAGTAGAAAATGGTGACAAGTAGAAAAAGGTGAAAAGTAGAAAAAGGTGAAAAGTAGAACAAGGTGAAAAGTAGAAAAAGGTGAAAAGTAGAACAAGGTGACAAGTTGAAAATGGTGACAAGTTGAAAAACGTGACAAGTTGAAAAAGGTGACAAGTTGAAAAAGGTGACAAGTAGAAAAAGGTGACAAGTTGAAAAAGGTGACAAGTTGAAAAAGGTGACAAGTTGAAAATGGTGACAAGTTGAAAATGGTGACAAGTTGAAAAAGGTGACAAGTAGAAAAAGGTGACAAGTAGAAAAAGGTGACAAGTTGAAAAAAGTGACAAGTAGAAAAAGGTGACAAGTTGAAAATGGTGACAAGTTGAAAAAGGTGACGTAGGATCTAGGCAGTTGGCATAGGATCTAGGCTATCCAAAACCAGTTTCAGTTTTTAAAAAATTAGGGGATTAGGGTATTTAGGACAACGATCTTTGATACGATCTCACCCAATAATTATACCAAATATTATGAAAAAATGATTTTCCCAATTTTCTTGAGAAAATCCTAGAAAGGTGACACCAAAGTGACCTATATGCAAAGTTGGCATAGGATCTAGGCTATCCAAAACCAGTTTCAGTTTTTAAAAAATTAGGGGATTAGGGTATTTAGGACAACGATCTTTGATACGATCTCACCCAATAATTAAACCAAATATTATGAAAAAATGATTTTCCCAATTTTCTTGAGAAAATTCTAGGAAGGTGACACCAAAGTGACCTATATGCAAAGTTGGCATAGGATCTAGGCTATCCAAAACCAGTTTCAGTTTTTAAAAAATTAGGGGATTAGGGTATTTAGGACAACGATCTTTGATACGATCTCACCCAATAATTATACCAAATATTATGAAAAAATGATTTTCCAATTTTCTTGAGAAAATCCTAGAAAGGTGACACCAAAGTGACCTATATGCAAAGTTGGCATAGGATCTAGGCTATCCGAAACCAGTTTCAGTTTTTAAAAAATTAGGGGATTAGGGTATTTAGGACAACGATCTTTGATACGATCTCACCCAATAATTATACCAAATATTATGAAAAAATGATTTTCCCAATTTTCTTGAGAAAATCCTAGAAAGCTGACACCAAAGTGACCTATATGCAAAGTTGTCATAGGATCTAGGCTATCCAAAACCAGTTTCAGTTTTTAAAAAATTAGGGGATTAGGGTATTTAGGACAACGATCTTTGATACGATCTCACCCAATAATTATACCAAATATTATGAAAAAATGATATTCCCAATTTTCTTGAGAAAATCCTAGGAAGGTGACACCAAAGTGACCTATATGCAAAGTTGGCATAGGATCTAGGATATCCGAAACCAGTTTCAGTTTTGAAAAAAATAGGGGATTAGGGTATTTAGGACAACGATCTTTGATACGATCTCATCCAATAATTATACCAAATATTATGAAAAAATGATTTTCCAATTTTCTTGAGAAAATCCTAGAAAGGTGACACCAAAGTGACCTATATGCAAAGTTGGCATAGGATCTAGGCTATCCAAAACCAGTTTCAGTTTTTAAAAAATTAGGGGATTAGGGTATTTAGGACAACGATCTTTGATACGATCTCACCCAATAATTATACCAAATATTATGAAAAAATGATTTTCCAATTTTCTTGAGAAAATCCTAGGAAGCTGACACCAAAGTGACCTATATGCAAAGTTGGCATAGGATCTAGGCTATCCGAAACCAGTTTCAGTTTTGAAAAAAATAGGGGATTAGGGTATTTAGGACAACGACCTATATGCAAAGTTGGCATAGGATCTAGGCTATCCAAAACCAGTTTCAGTTTTTAGAAAATTAGGGGATTAGGGTATTTAGGACAACGATCTTTGATACGATCTCACCCAATAATTATACCAAATATTATGAAAAAATGATTTTCCAATTTTCTTGAGAAAATCCTAGAAAGGTGACACCAAAGTGACCTATATGCAAAGTTGGCATAGGATCTAGGCTATCCGAAACCAGTTTCAGTTTTTAAAAAATTAGGGGATTAGGGTATTTAGGACAACGATCTTTGATACGATCTCACCCAATAATTATACCAAATATTATGAAAAAATGATTTTCCCAATTTTCTTGAGAAAATCCTAGAAAGCTGACACCAAAGTGACCTATATGCAAAGTTGGCATAGGATCTAGGCTATCCAAAACCAGTTTCAGTTTTTAAAAAATTAGGGGATTAGGGTATTTAGGACAACGATCTTTGATACGATCTCACCCAATAATTATACCAAATATTATGAAAAAATGATATTCCCAATTTTCTTGAGAAAATCCTAGGAAGGTGACACCAAAGTGACCTATATGCAAAGTTGGCATAGGATCTAGGATATCCGAAACCAGTTTCAGTTTTGAAAAAAATAGGGGATTAGGGTATTTAGGACAACGATCTTTGATACGATCTCATCCAATAATTATACCAAATATTATGAAAAAATGATTTTCCAATTTTCTTGAGAAAATCCTAGAAAGGTGACACCAAAGTGACCTATATGCAAAGTTGGCATAGGATCTAGGCTATCCAAAACCAGTTTCAGTTTTTAAAAAATTAGGGGATTAGGGTATTTAGGACAACGATCTTTGATACGATCTCACCCAATAATTATACCAAATATTATGAAAAAATGATTTTCCAATTTTCTTGAGAAAATCCTAGGAAGCTGACACCAAAGTGACCTATATGCAAAGTTGGCATAGGATCTAGGCTATCCGAAACCAGTTTCAGTTTTGAAAAAAATAGGGGATTAGGGTATTTAGGACAACGACCTATATGCAAAGTTGGCATAGGATCTAGGCTATCCGAAACCAGTTTCAGTTTTGAAAAAAATAGGGGATTAGGGTATTTAGGACAACGATGTTTGATACGATCTCACCCAATAATTATACCAAATATTATGAAAAAATGATTTTCCAATTTTCTTGAGAAAATCCTAGGAAGGTGACACCAAAGTGACCTATATGCAAAGTTGGCATAGGATCTAGGCTATCCAAAACCAGTTTCAGTTTTTAAAAAATTAGGGGATTAGGGTATTTAGGACAACGATCTTTGATACGATCTCACCCAATAATTATACCAAATATTATGAAAAAATGATTTTCCCAATTTTCTTGAGAAAATCCTAGAAAGCTGACACCAAAGTGACCTATATGCAAAGTTGGCATAGGATCTAGGCTATCCAAAACCAGTTTCAGTTTTAAAAAAAATAGGGGATTAGGGTATTTAGGACAACGATCTTTGATACGATCTCACCCAATAATTATACCAAATATTATGAAAAAATGATTTTCCAATTTTCTTGAGAAAATCCTAGGAAGGTGACACCAAAGTGACCTATATGCAAAGTTGGCATAGGATCTAGGCTATCCAAAACCAGTTTCAGTTTTTAAAAAATTAGGGGATTAGGGTATTTAGGACAACGATCTTTGATACGATCTCACCCAATAATTATACCAAATATTATGAAAAATTCTTCTTCCCAGGATTTTCTCAAGAAAATTCGGAAAATGACTTTTACTTATATTGGATATATTTTATGAGATGCCATCAAACTTTGTTGTCCTAAACACCCAGGGCCCCTACTTTTTCCAAAACTGGGATATTTTTCGGGTAGCTTAGATCCAGTGACAATTTTGTATATGGGTCATTTTGATGCGCGCTTCCCAGGATTTTCTCAAGAAAATTCGGAAAATGACTTTTACTTATATTGAATATATTTTATGAGATACCATCAAACTTTGTTGTCCTAAACACCCAGGGCCCCTACTTTTTCCAAAATTGGGATATTTTTCGGGTAGCTTAGATCCAGCGACAAGTTTGTATATGGGTCATTTTGATGCAAGCTTCCCAGGATTTTCTCAAGAAAATTCGGAAAATGACTTTTACTTATATTGAATATATTTTATGAGATGCCATCAAACTTTGTTGTCCTAAACACCCAGGGCCCCTACTTTTTCCAAAACTGGGATATTTTTCGGGTAGCTTAGATCCAGTGACAATTTTGTATATGGGTCATTTTGATGCGCGCTTCCCAGGATTTTCTCAAGAAAATTCGGAAAATGACTTTTACTTATATTGGATATATTTTATGAGATGCCATCAAACTTTGTTGTCCTAAACACCCAGGGCCCCTACTTTTTCCAAAACTGGGATATTTTTCGGGTAGCTTAGATCCAGTGACAATTTTGTATATGGGTCATTTTGATGCGCGCTTCCCAGGATTTTCTCAAGAAAATTCGGAAAATGACTTTTACTTATATTGAATATATTTTATGAGATGCCATCAAACTTTGTTGTCCTAAACACCTAGGGCCCCTACTTTTTCCAAAATTGGGATATTTTTCGGGTAGCTTAGATCCAGTGACAAGTTTGTATATGGGTCATTTTGATGCGCGCTTCCCAGGATTTTCTCAAGAAAATTCGGAAAATGACTTTTACTTATATTGAATATATTTTATGAGATACCATCAAACTTTGTTGTCCTAAACACCCAGGGCCCCTACTTTTTCCAAAATTAAGATATTTTTCGGGTAGCTTAGATCCAGCGACAAGTTTGTATATGGGTCATTTTGATGCGCGCTTCCCAGGATTTTCTCGAGAAAATTCGGAAAATGACTTTTACTTATATTGGATATATTTTATGAGATGCCATCAAACTTTGTTGTCCTAAACACCCAGGGCCCCTACTTTTTCCAAAACTGGGATATTTTTCGGGTAGCTTAGATCCAGTGACAATTTTGTATATGGGTCATTTTGATGCGCGCTTCCCAGGATTTTCTCAAGAAAATTCGGAAAATGACTTTTACTTATATTGAATATATTTTATGAGATGCCATCAAACTTTGTTGTCCTAAACACCCAGGGCCCCTACTTTTTCCAAAATTGGGATATTTTTCGGGTAGCTTAGATCCAGCGACAAGTTTGTATATGGGTCATTTTGATGCGCGCTTCCCAGGATTTTCTCAAGAAAATTCGGAAAATGACTTTTACTTATATTGGATATATTTTATGAGATGCCATCAAACTTTGTTGTCCTAAACACCCAGGGCCCCTACTTTTTCCAAAACTGGGATATTTTTCGGGTAGCTTAGATCCAGTGACAATTTTGTATATGGGTCATTTTGATGCGCGCTTCCCAGGATTTTCTCAAGAAAATTCGGAAAATGACTTTTACTTATATTGAATATATTTTATGAGATACCATCAAACTTTGTTGTCCTAAACACCCAGGGCCCCTACTTTTTCCAAAATTGGGATATTTTTCGGGTAGCTTAGATCCAGCGACAAGTTTGTATATGGGTCATTTTGATGCGCGCTTCCAGGATTTTCTCAAGAAAATTCGGAAAATGACTTTTACTTATATTGGATATATTTTATGAGATGCCATCAAACTTTGTGTCCTAAACACCCAGGGCCCCTACTTTTTCCAAAACTGGGATATTTTTCGGGTAGCTTAGATCCAGTGACAAGTTTGTATATGGGTCATTTTGATGCGCGCTTCCCAGGATTTTCTCAAGAAAATTCGGAAAATGACTTTTACTTATATTGGATATATTTTATGAGATGCCATCAAACTTTGTTGTCCTAAACACCCAGGGCCCCTACTTTTTCCAAAACTGGGATATTTTTCGGGTAGCTTAGATCCAGTGACAATTTTGTATATGGGTCATTTTGATGCGCGCTTCCCAGGATTTTCTCAAGAAAATTCGGAAAATGACTTTTACTTATATTGAATATATTTTATGAGATACCATCAAACTTTGTTGTCCTAAACACCCAGGGCCCCTACTTTTTCCAAAATTGGGATATTTTTCGGGTAATAATCCTTCCCAGGATTTTCTCAAGAAAATTCGGAAAATGACTTTTACTTATATTGAATATATTTTATGAGATACCATCAAACTTTGTTGTCCTAAACACCCAGGGCCCCTACTTTTTCCAAAATTGGGATATTTTTCGGGTAGCATAGATCCAGCGACAAGTTTGTATATGGGTCATTTTGATGCGCGCTTCCCAGGATTTTCTCAAGAAAATTCGGAAAATGACTTTTACTTATATTGGATATATTTTATGAGATGCCATCAAACTTTGTTGTCCTAAACACCCAGGGCCCCTACTTTTTCCAAAACTGGGATATTTTTCGGGTAGCTTAGATCCAGTGACAAGTTTGTATATAGGTCATTTTGATGCGCGCTTCCCAGGATTTTCTCAAGAAAATTCGGAAAATGACTTTTACTTATATTGGATATATTTTATGAGATGCCATCAAACTTTGTTGTCCTAAACACCCAGGGCCCCTACTTTTTCCAAAACTGGGATATTTTTCGGGTAGCTTAGATCCAGTGACAATTTTGTATATGGGTCATTTTGATGCGCGCTTCCCAGGATTTTCTCAAGAAAATTCGGAAAATGACTTTTACTTATATTGAATATATTTTATGAGATACCATCAAACTTTGTTGTCCTAAACACCCAGGGCCCCTACTTTTTCCAAAATTGGGATATTTTTCGGGTAGCTTAGATCCAGTGACAAGTAGAAAAAGGTGACAAGTAGAAAAAGGTGACAAGTTGAAAAAGGTGACAAGTAGAAAAAGGTGACAAGTTGAAAAACGTGACAAGTAGAAAATGGTGACAAGTAGAAAAAGGTGACAAGTTGAAAATGGTGACAAGTAGAAAAAGGTGACAAGTTGAAAATGGTGACAAGTAGAAAAAGGTTACAAGTTGAAAATGGTGACAAGTAGAAAAAGGTGACAAGTTGAAAAAGGTGACAAGTAGAAAAAGGTGACAAGTAGATAAAGGTGACAAGTTGAAAAAGGTGACAAGTTGAAAAAGGTGACAAGTAGAAAAAGGTGACAAGCTGAAAAAGGTGACAAGTTGAAAAAGGTGACAAGTTGAAAAAGGTGACAAGTAGAAAAAGGTGACAAGTTGAAAATGGTGACAAGTTGAAAAAGGTGACAAGTAGAAAAAGGTGACAAGTTGAAAAAGGTGACAAGTTGAAAAAGGTGACAAGTAGAAAAAGGTGACAAGTTGAAAAAGGTGACAAGTTGATAAAGGTGACAAGTTGAAAAAGGTGACAAGTAGAAAAAGGTGACAAGTTGAAAATGGTGACAAGTTGAAAAAGGTGACAAGTTTAAAAAGGTGACAAGTAGAAAATGGTGACAAGTTGAAAATGGTGACAAGTAGAAAAAGGTGACAAGTTGAAAATACTGACAAGTTGAAAATGGTGACAAGTTGAAAAAGGTGACAAGTAGAAAATGGTGACAAGTAGAAAATGGTGACAAGTTGAAAAAGGTGACAAGTAGAAAATGGTGACAAGTTGAAAAAGGTGACAAGTTGAAAAAGGTGACAAGTAGAAAATGGTGACAAGTAGAAAATGGTGACAAGTTGAAAATGGTGACAAGTAGAAAATGGTGACAAGTTGAAAATGGTGACAAGTAGAAAATGGTGACAAGTTGAAAATGGTGACAAGTAGAAAATGGTGACAAGTTGAAAATGGTGACAAGTTGAAAATGGTGACAAGTTGAAAAAGGTGACAAGTAGAAAAAGGTGACAAGTAGAAAAAGGTGACAAGTTGAAAAAGGTGACAAGTAGAAAAAGGTGACAAGTAGAAAAAGGTGACAAGTTGAAAAAGGTGACAAGTAGAAAAAGGTGACAAGTTGAAAATGGTGACAAGTTGAAAAAGTTGACAAGTAGAAAAAGGTGACAAGTTGAAAAACGTGACAAGTAGAAAAAGGTGACAAGTTGAAAAACGTGACAAGTTGAAAAAGGTGACAAGTAGAAAAAGGTGACAAGTTGAAAATGGTGACAAGTTGAAAATGGTGACAAGTTGAAAAAGGTGACAAGTTGAAAATGGTGACAAGTTGAAAATGGTGACAAGTTGAAAAAGGTGACAAGTAGAAAAAGGTGACAAGTAGAAAAAGGTGACAAGTTGAAAAAAGTGACAAGTAGAAAAAGGTGACAAGTTGAAAATGGTGACAAGTTGAAAAAGGTGACGTAGGATCTAGGCAGTTGGCATAGGATCTAGGCTATCCAAAACCAGTTTCAGTTTTTAAAAAATTAGGGGATTAGGGTATTTAGGACAACGATCTTTGATACGATCTCACCTAATAATTATACCAAATATTATGAAAAAATGATTTTCCCAATTTTCTTGAGAAAATCCTAGAAAGGTGACACCAAAGTGACCTATATGCAAAGTTGGCATAGGATCTAGGCTATCCAAAACCAGTTTCAGTTTTTAAAAAATTAGGGGATTAGGGTATTTAGGACAACGATCTTTGATACGATCTCACCCAATAATTATACCAAATATTATGAAAAAATGATATTCCCAATTTTCTTGAGAAAATCCTAGAAAGGTGACACCAAAGTGACCTATATGCAAAGTTGGCATAGGATCTAGGCTATCCGAAACCAGTTTCAGTTTTTAAAAAATTAGGGGATTAGGGTATTTAGGACAACGATCTTTGATACGATCTCACCCAATAATTATACCAAATATTATGAAAAAATGATTTTCCCAATTTTCTTGAGAAAATCCTAGAAAGCTGACACCAAAGTGACCTATATGCAAAGTTGGCATAGGATCTAGGCTATCCAAAACCAGTTTCAGTTTTTAAAAAATTAGGGGATTAGGGTATTTAGGACAACGATCTTTGATACGATCTCACCCAATAATTATACCAAATATTATGAAAAAATGATATTCCCAATTTTCTTGAGAAAATCCTAGGAAGGTGACACCAAAGTGACCTATATGCAAAGTTGGCATAGGATCTAGGATATCCGAAACCAGTTTCAGTTTTGAAAAAAATAGGGGATTAGGGTATTTAGGACAACGATCTTTGATACGATCTCATCCAATAATTATACCAAATATTATGAAAAAATGATTTTCCAATTTTCTTGAGAAAATCCTAGAAAGGTGACACCAAAGTGACCTATATGCAAAGTTGGCATAGGATCTAGGCTATCCAAAACCAGTTTCAGTTTTTAAAAAATTAGGGGATTAGGGTATTTAGGACAACGATCTTTGATACGATCTCACCCAATAATTATACCAAATATTATGAAAAAATGATTTTCCAATTTTCTTGAGAAAATCCTAGGAAGCTGACACCAAAGTGACCTATATGCAAAGTTGGCATAGGATCTAGGCTATCCGAAACCAGTTTCAGTTTTGAAAAAAATAGGGGATTAGGGTATTTAGGACAACGACCTATATGCAAAGTTGGCATAGGATCTAGGCTATCCGAAACCAGTTTCAGTTTTGAAAAAAATAGGGGATTAGGGTATTTAGGACAACGATGTTTGATACGATCTCACCCAATAATTATACCAAATATTATGAAAAAATGATTTTCCAATTTTCTTGAGAAAATCCTAGGAAGGTGACACCAAAGTGACCTATATGCAAAGTTGGCATAGGATCTAGGCTATCCAAAACCAGTTTCAGTTTTTAAAAAATTAGGGGATTAGGGTATTTAGGACAACGATCTTTGATACGATCTCACCCAATAATTATACCAAATATTATGAAAAAATGATTTTCCCAATTTTCTTGAGAAAATCCTAGAAAGCTGACACCAAAGTGACCTATATGCAAAGTTGGCATAGGATCTAGGCTATCCAAAACCAGTTTCAGTTTTAAAAAAAATAGGGGATTAGGGTATTTAGGACAACGATCTTTGATACGATCTCACCCAATAATTATACCAAATATTATGAAAAAATGATTTTCCAATTTTCTTGAGAAAATCCTAGGAAGGTGACACCAAAGTGACCTATATGCAAAGTTGGCATAGGATCTAGGCTATCCAAAACCAGTTTCAGTTTTTAAAAAATTAGGGGATTAGGGTATTTAGGACAACGATCTTTGATACGATCTCACCCAATAATTATACCAAATATTATGAAAAATTCTTCTCCCCAGGATTTTCTCAAGAAAATTCGGAAAATGACTTTTACTTATATTGGATATATTTTATGAGATGCCATCAAACTTTGTTGTCCTAAACACCCAGGGCCCCTACTTTTTCCAAAACTGGGATATTTTTCGGGTAGCTTAGATCCAGTGACAATTTTGTATATGGGTCATTTTGATGCGCGCTTCCCAGGATTTTCTCAAGAAAATTCGGAAAATGACTTTTACTTATATTGAATATATTTTATGAGATACCATCAAACTTTGTTGTCCTAAACACCCAGGGCCCCTACTTTTTCCAAAATTGGGATATTTTTCGGGTAGCTTAGATCCAGTGACAAGTTTGTATATGGGTCATTTTGATGCAAGCTTCCCAGGATTTTCTCAAGAAAATTCGGAAAATGACTTTTACTTATATTGAATATATTTTATGAGATGCCATCAAACTTTGTTGTCCTAAACACCCAGGGCCCCTACTTTTTCCAAAACTGGGATATTTTTCGGGTAGCTTAGATCCAGTGACAATTTTGTATATGGGTCATTTTGATGCGCGCTTCCCAGGATTTTCTCAAGAAAATTCGGAAAATGACTTTTACTTATATTGGATATATTTTATGAGATGCCATCAAACTTTGTTGTCCTAAACACCCAGGGCCCCTACTTTTTCCAAAACTGGGATATTTTTCGGGTAGCTTAGATCCAGTGACAATTTTGTATATGGGTCATTTTGATGCGCGCTTCCCAGGATTTTCTCAAGAAAATTCGGAAAATGACTTTTACTTATATTGAATATATTTTATGAGATGCCATCAAACTTTGTTGTCCTAAACACCTAGGGCCCCTACTTTTTCCAAAATTGGGATATTTTTCGGGTAGCTTAGATCCAGTGACAAGTTTGTATATGGGTCATTTTGATGCGCGCTTCCCAGGATTTTCTCAAGAAAATTCGGAAAATGACTTTTACTTATATTGAATATATTTTATGAGATACCATCAAACTTTGTTGTCCTAAACACCCAGGGCCCCTACTTTTTCCAAAATTAAGATATTTTTCGGGTAGCTTAGATCCAGCGACAAGTTTGTATATGGGTCATTTTGATGCGCGCTTCCCAGGATTTTCTCAAGAAAATTCGGAAAATGACTTTTACTTATATTGGATATATTTTATGAGATGCCATCAAACTTTGTTGTCCTAAACACCCAGGGCCCCTACTTTTTCCAAAACTGGGATATTTTTCGGGTAGCTTAGATCCAGTGACAATTTTGTATATGGGTCATTTTGATGCGCGCTTCCCAGGATTTTCTCAAGAAAATTCGGAAAATGACTTTTACTTATATTGAATATATTTTATGAGATGCCATCAAACTTTGTTGTCCTAAACACCCAGGGCCCCTACTTTTTCCAAAATTGGGATATTTTTCGGGTAGCTTAGATCCAGCGACAAGTTTGTATATGGGTCATTTTGATGCGCGCTTCCCAGGATTTTCTCAAGAAAATTCGGAAAATGACTTTTACTTATATTGGATATATTTTATGAGATGCCATCAAACTTTGTTGTCCTAAACACCCAGGGCCCCTACTTTTTCCAAAACTGGGATATTTTTCGGGTAGCTTAGATCCAGTGACAATTTTGTATATGGGTCATTTTGATGCGCGCTTCCCAGGATTTTCTCAAGAAAATTCGGAAAATGACTTTTACTTATATTGAATATATTTTATGAGATACCATCAAACTTTGTTGTCCTAAACACCCAGGGCCCCTACTTTTTCCAAAATTGGGATATTTTTCGGGTAGCTTAGATCCAGCGACAAGTTTGTATATGGGTCATTTTGATGCGCGCTTCCAGGATTTTCTCAAGAAAATTCGGAAAATGACTTTTACTTATATTGGATATATTTTATGAGATGCCATCAAACTTTGTGTCCTAAACACCCAGGGCCCCTACTTTTTCCAAAACTGGGATATTTTTCGGGTAGCTTAGATCCAGTGACAAGTTTGTATATGGGTCATTTTGATGCGCGCTTCCCAGGATTTTCTCAAGAAAATTCGGAAAATGACTTTTACTTATATTGGATATATTTTATGAGATGCCATCAAACTTTGTTGTCCTAAACACCCAGGGCCCCTACTTTTTCCAAAACTGGGATATTTTTCGGGTAGCTTAGATCCAGTGACAATTTTGTATATGGGTCATTTTGATGCGCGCTTCCCAGGATTTTCTCAAGAAAATTCGGAAAATGACTTTTACTTATATTGAATATATTTTATGAGATACCATCAAACTTTGTTGTCCTAAACACCCAGGGCCCCTACTTTTTCCAAAATTGGGATATTTTTCGGGTAATAATCCTTCCCAGGATTTTCTCAAGAAAATTCGGAAAATGACTTTTACTTATATTGAATATATTTTATGAGATACCATCAAACTTTGTTGTCCTAAACACCCAGGGCCCCTACTTTTTCCAAAATTGGGATATTTTTCGGGTAGCATAGATCCAGCGACAAGTTTGTATATGGGTCATTTTGATGCGCGCTTCCCAGGATTTTCTCAAGAAAATTCGGAAAATGACTTTTACTTATATTGGATATATTTTATGAGATGCCATCAAACTTTGTTGTCCTAAACACCCAGGGCCCCTACTTTTTCCAAAACTGGGATATTTTTCGGGTAGCTTAGATCCAGTGACAAGTTTGTATATAGGTCATTTTGATGCGCGCTTCCCAGGATTTTCTCAAGAAAATTCGGAAAATGACTTTTACTTATATTGGATATATTTTATGAGATGCCATCAAACTTTGTTGTCCTAAACACCCAGGGCCCCTACTTTTTCCAAAACTGGGATATTTTTCGGGTAGCTTAGATCCAGTGACAATTTTGTATATGGGTCATTTTGATGCGCGCTTCCCAGGATTTTCTCAAGAAAATTCGGAAAATGACTTTTACTTATATTGAATATATTTTATGAGATACCATCAAACTTTGTTGTCCTAAACACCCAGGGCCCCTACTTTTTCCAAAATTGGGATATTTTTCGGGTAGCTTAGATCCAGTGACAAGTAGAAAAAGGTGACAAGTAGAAAAAGGTGACAAGTTGAAAAAGGTGACAAGTAGAAAAAGGTGACAAGTTGAAAAACGTGACAAGTAGAAAATGGTGACAAGTAGAAAAAGGTGACGTAGGATCTAGGCAGTTGGCATAGGATCTAGGCTATCCAAAACCAGTTTCAGTTTTTAAAAAATTAGGGGATTAGGGTATTTAGGACAACGATCTTTGATACGATCTCACCCAATAATTATACCAAATATTATGAAAAAATGATTTTCCCAATTTTCTTGAGAAAATCCTAGAAAGGTGACACCAAAGTGACCTATATGCAAAGTTGGCATAGGATCTAGGCTATCCAAAACCAGTTTCAGTTTTTAAAAAATTAGGGGATTAGGGTATTTAGGACAACGATCTTTGATACGATCTCACCCAATAATTAAACCAAATATTATGAAAAAATGATTTTCCCAATTTTCTTGAGAAAATTCTAGGAAGGTGACACCAAAGTGACCTATATGCAAAGTTGGCATAGGATCTAGGCTATCCAAAACCAGTTTCAGTTTTTAAAAAATTAGGGGATTAGGGTATTTAGGACAACGATCTTTGATACGATCTCACCCAATAATTATACCAAATATTATGAAAAAATGATTTTCCAATTTTCTTGAGAAAATCCTAGAAAGGTGACACCAAAGTGACCTATATGCAAAGTTGGCATAGGATCTAGGCTATCCGAAACCAGTTTCAGTTTTTAAAAAATTAGGGGATTAGGGTATTTAGGACAACGATCTTTGATACGATCTCACCCAATAATTATACCAAATATTATGAAAAAATGATTTTCCCAATTTTCTTGAGAAAATCCTAGAAAGCTGACACCAAAGTGACCTATATGCAAAGTTGTCATAGGATCTAGGCTATCCAAAACCAGTTTCAGTTTTTAAAAAATTAGGGGATTAGGGTATTTAGGACAACGATCTTTGATACGATCTCACCCAATAATTAAACCAAATATTATGAAAAAATGATTTTCCCAATTTTCTTGAGAAAATTCTAGGAAGGTGACACCAAAGTGACCTATATGCAAAGTTGGCATAGGATCTAGGCTATCCAAAACCAGTTTCAGTTTTTAAAAAATTAGGGGATTAGGGTATTTAGGACAACGATCTTTGATACGATCTCACCCAATAATTATACCAAATATTATGAAAAAATGATATTCCCAATTTTCTTGAGAAAATCCTAGAAAGGTGACACCAAAGTGACCTATATGCAAAGTTGGCATAGGATCTAGGCTATCCGAAACCAGTTTCAGTTTTTAAAAAATTAGGGGATTAGGGTATTTAGGACAACGATCTTTGATACGATCTCACCCAATAATTATACCAAATATTATGAAAAAATGATTTTCCCAATTTTCTTGAGAAAATCCTAGAAAGCTGACACCAAAGTGACCTATATGCAAAGTTGGCATAGGATCTAGGCTATCCAAAACCAGTTTCAGTTTTTAAAAAATTAGGGGATTAGGGTATTTAGGACAACGATCTTTGATACGATCTCACCCAATAATTATACCAAATATTATGAAAAAATGATATTCCCAATTTTCTTGAGAAAATCCTAGGAAGGTGACACCAAAGTGACCTATATGCAAAGTTGGCATAGGATCTAGGCTATCCAAAACCAGTTTCAGTTTTTAAAAAATTAGGGGATTAGGGTATTTAGGACAACGATCTTTGATACGATCTCACCCAATAATTATACCAAATATTATGAAAAAATGATATTCCCAATTTTCTTGAGAAAATCCTAGGAAGGTGACACCAAAGTGACCTATATGCAAAGTTGGCATAGGATCTAGGATATCCGAAACCAGTTTCAGTTTTGAAAAAAATAGGGGATTAGGGTATTTAGGACAACGATCTTTGATACGATCTCATCCAATAATTATACCAAATATTATGAAAAAATGATTTTCCAATTTTCTTGAGAAAATCCTAGAAAGGTGACACCAAAGTGACCTATATGCAAAGTTGGCATAGGATCTAGGCTATCCAAAACCAGTTTCAGTTTTTAAAAAATTAGGGGATTAGGGTATTTAGGACAACGATCTTTGATACGATCTCACCCAATAATTATACCAAATATTATGAAAAAATGATTTTCCAATTTTCTTGAGAAAATCCTAGGAAGCTGACACCAAAGTGACCTATATGCAAAGTTGGCATAGGATCTAGGCTATCCGAAACCAGTTTCAGTTTTGAAAAAAATAGGGGATTAGGGTATTTAGGACAACGACCTATATGCAAAGTTGGCATAGGATCTAGGCTATCCGAAACCAGTTTCAGTTTTGAAAAAAATAGGGGATTAGGGTATTTAGGACAACGATGTTTGATACGATCTCACCCAATAATTATACCAAATATTATGAAAAAATGATTTTCCAATTTTCTTGAGAAAATCCTAGGAAGGTGACACCAAAGTGACCTATATGCAAAGTTGGCATAGGATCTAGGCTATCCAAAACCAGTTTCAGTTTTTAAAAAATTAGGGGATTAGGGTATTTAGGACAACGATCTTTGATACGATCTCACCCAATAATTATACCAAATATTATGAAAAAATGATTTTCCCAATTTTCTTGAGAAAATCCTAGAAAGCTGACACCAAAGTGACCTATATGCAAAGTTGGCATAGGATCTAGGCTATCCAAAACCAGTTTCAGTTTTAAAAAAAATAGGGGATTAGGGTATTTAGGACAACGATCTTTGATACGATCTCACCCAATAATTATACCAAATATTATGAAAAAATGATTTTCCAATTTTCTTGAGAAAATCCTAGGAAGGTGACACCAAAGTGACCTATATGCAAAGTTGGCATAGGATCTAGGCTATCCAAAACCAGTTTCAGTTTTTAAAAAATTAGGGGATTAGGGTATTTAGGACAACGATCTTTGATACGATCTCACCCAATAATTATACCAAATATTATGAAAAATTCTTCTCCCCAGGATTTTCTCAAGAAAATTCGGAAAATGACTTTTACTTATATTGGATATATTTTACTTATATTGGATATATTTTATGAGATGCCATCAAACTTTGTTGTCCTAAACACCCAGGGCCCCTACTTTTTCCAAAACTGGGATATTTTTCGGGTAGCTTAGATCCAGTGACAATTTTGTATATGGGTCATTTTGATGCGCGCTTCCCAGGATTTTCTCAAGAAAATTCGGAAAATGACTTTTACTTATATTGAATATATTTTATGAGATGCCATCAAACTTTGTTGTCCTAAACACCTAGGGCCCCTACTTTTTCCAAAATTGGGATATTTTTCGGGTAGCTTAGATCCAGTGACAAGTTTGTATATGGGTCATTTTGATGCGCGCTTCCCAGGATTTTCTCAAGAAAATTCGGAAAATGACTTTTACTTATATTGAATATATTTTATGAGATACCATCAAACTTTGTTGTCCTAAACACCCAGGGCCCCTACTTTTTCCAAAATTAAGATATTTTTCGGGTAGCTTAGATCCAGCGACAAGTTTGTATATGGGTCATTTTGATGCGCGCTTCCCAGGATTTTCTCAAGAAAATTCGGAAAATGACTTTTACTTATATTGGATATATTTTATGAGATGCCATCAAACTTTGTTGTCCTAAACACCCAGGGCCCCTACTTTTTCCAAAACTGGGATATTTTTCGGGTAGCTTAGATCCAGTGACAATTTTGTATATGGGTCATTTTGATGCGCGCTTCCCAGGATTTTCTCAAGAAAATTCGGAAAATGACTTTTACTTATATTGAATATATTTTATGAGATGCCATCAAACTTTGTTGTCCTAAACACCCAGGGCCCCTACTTTTTCCAAAATTGGGATATTTTTCGGGTAGCTTAGATCCAGCGACAAGTTTGTATATGGGTCATTTTGATGCGCGCTTCCCAGGATTTTCTCAAGAAAATTCGGAAAATGACTTTTACTTATATTGGATATATTTTATGAGATGCCATCAAACTTTGTTGTCCTAAACACCCAGGGCCCCTACTTTTTCCAAAACTGGGATATTTTTCGGGTAGCTTAGATCCAGTGACAATTTTGTATATGGGTCATTTTGATGCGCGCTTCCCAGGATTTTCTCAAGAAAATTCGGAAAATGACTTTTACTTATATTGAATATATTTTATGAGATACCATCAAACTTTGTTGTCCTAAACACCCAGGGCCCCTACTTTTTCCAAAATTGGGATATTTTTCGGGTAGCTTAGATCCAGCGACAAGTTTGTATATGGGTCATTTTGATGCGCGCTTCCAGGATTTTCTCAAGAAAATTCGGAAAATGACTTTTACTTATATTGGATATATTTTATGAGATGCCATCAAACTTTGTTGTCCTAAACACCCAGGGCCCCTACTTTTTCCAAAACTGGGATATTTTTCGGGTAGCTTAGATCCAGTGACAAGTTTGTATATGGGTCATTTTGATGCGCGCTTCCCAGGATTTTCTCAAGAAAATTCGGAAAATGACTTTTACTTATATTGGATATATTTTATGAGATGCCATCAAACTTTGTTGTCCTAAACACCCAGGGCCCCTACTTTTTCCAAAACTGGGATATTTTTCGGGTAGCTTAGATCCAGTGACAATTTTGTATATGGGTCATTTTGATGCGCGCTTCCCAGGATTTTCTCAAGAAAATTCGGAAAATGACTTTTACTTATATTGAATATATTTTATGAGATACCATCAAACTTTGTTGTCCTAAACACCCAGGGCCCCTACTTTTTCCAAAATTGGGATATTTTTCGGGTAGCTTAGATCCAGTGACAAGTTTGTATATGGGTCATTTTGATGCGCGCTTCCCAGGATTTTCTCAAGAAAATTCGGAATATGACTTTTACTTATATTGGATATATTTTATGAGATGCCATCAAACTTTGTTGTCCTAAACACCCAGGGCCCCTACTTTTTCCAAAACTGGGATATTTTTCGGGTAGCTTAGATCCAGTGACAATTTTGTATATGGGTCATTTTGATGCGCGCTTCCCAGAATTTTCTCAAGAAAATTCGGAAAATGACTTTTACTTATATTGAATATATTTTATGAGATGCCATCAAACTTTGTTGTCCTAAACACCCAGGGCCCCTACTTTTTCCAAAATTGGGATATTTTTCGGGTAGCTTAGATCCAGCGACAAGTTTGTATATGGGTCATTTTGATGCAAGCTTCCCAGGATTTTCTCAAGAAAATTCGGAAAATGACTTTTACTTATATTGGATATATTTTATGAGATGCCATCAAACTTTGTTGTCCTAAACACCCAGGGCCCCTACTTTTTCCAAAACTGGGATATTTTTCGGGTAGCTTAGATCCAGTGACAATTTTGTATATGGGTCATTTTGATGCGCGCTTCCCAGGATTTTCTCAAGAAAATTCGGAAAATGACTTTTACTTATATTGAATATATTTTATGAGATACCATCAAACTTTGTTGTCCTAAACACCCAGGGCCCCTACTTTTTCCAAAATTGGGATATTTTTCGGGTAGCTTAGATCCAGCGACAAGTTTGTATATGGGTCATTTTGATGCGCGCTTCCCAGGATTTTCTCAAGAAAATTCGGAAAATGACTTTTACTTATATTGGATATATTTTATGAGATGCCATCAAACTTTGTTGTCCTAAACACCCAGGGCCCCTACTTTTTCCAAAACTGGGATATTTTTCGGGTAGCTTAGATCCAGTGACAATTTTGTATATGGGTCATTTTGATGCGCGCTTCCCAGGATTTTCTCAAGAAAATTCGGAAAATGACTTTTACTTATATTGAATATATTTTATGAGATGCCATCAAACTTTGTTGTCCTAAACACCCAGGGCCCCTACTTTTTCCAAAATTGGGATATTTTTCGGGTAGCTTAGATCCAGCGACAAGTTTGTATATGGGTCATTTTGATGCGCGCTTCCCAGGATTTTCTCAAGAAAATTCGGAAAATGACTTTTACTTATATTGGATATATTTTATGAGATGCCATCAAACTTTGTTGTCCTAAACCCCCAGGGCCCCTACTTTTTCCAAAACTGGGATATTTTTCGGGTAGCTTAGATCCAGTGACAATTTTGTATATGGGTCATTTTGATGCGCGCTTCCCAGGATTTTCTCAAGAAAATTCGGAAAATGACTTTTACTTATATTGAATATATTTTATGAGATACCATTAAACTTTGTTGTCCTAAACACCCAGGGCCCCTACTTTTTCCAAAATTGGGATATTTTTCGGGTAGCTTAGATCCAGCGACAAGTTTGTATATGGGTCATTTTGATGCGCGCTTCCCAGGATTTTCTCAAGAAAATTCGGAAAATGACTTTTACTTATATTGGATATATTTTATGAGATGCCATCAAACTTTGTTGTCCTAAACACCCAGGGCCCCTACTTTTTCCAAAACTGGGATATTTTTCGGGTAGCTTAGATCCAGTGACAAGTTTGTATATAGGTCATTTTGATGCGCGCTTCCCAGGATTTTCTCAAGAAAATTCGGAAAATGACTTTTACTTATATTGGATATATTTTATGAGATGCCATCAAACTTTGTTGTCCTAAACACCCAGGGCCCCTACTTTTTCCAAAACTGGGATATTTTTCGGGTAGCTTAGATCCAGTGACAATTTTGTATATGGGTCATTTTGATGCGCGCTTCCCAGGATTTTCTCAAGAAAATTCGGAAAATGACTTTTACTTATATTGAATATATTTTATGAGATACCATCAAACTTTGTTGTCCTAAACACCCAGGGCCCCTACTTTTTCCAAAATTGGGATATTTTTCGGGTAGCTTAGATCCAGCGACAAGTTTGTATATGGGTCATTTTGATGCAAGCTTCCCAGGATTTTCTCAAGAAAATTCGGAAAATGACTTTTACTTATATTGAATATATTTTATGAGATGCCATCAAACTTTGTTGTCCTAAACACCTAGGGCCCCTACTTTTTCCAAAATTGGGATATTTTTCGGGTAGCTTAGATCCAGTGACAAGTTTGTATATGGGTCATTTTGATGCGCGCTTCCCAGGATTTTCTCAAGAAAATTCGGAAAATGACTTTTACTTATATTGGATATATTTTATGAGATGCCATCAAACTTTGTTGTCCTAAACACCCAGGGCCCCTACTTTTTCCAAAACTGGGATATTTTTCGGGTAGCTTAGATCCAGTGACAATTTTGTATATGGGTCATTTTGATGCGCGCTTCCCAGGATTTTCTCAAGAAAATTCGGAAAATGACTTTTACTTATATTGAATATATTTTATGAGATGCCATCAAACTTTGTTGTCCTAAACACCCAGGGCCCCTACTTTTTCCAAAATTGGGAAATTTTTCGGGTAGCTTAGATCCAGCGACAAGTTTGTATATGGGTCATTTTGATGCGCGCTTCCCAGGATTTTCTCAAGAAAATTCGGAAAATGACTTTTACTTATATTGGATATATTTTATGAGATGCCATCAAACTTTGTTGTCCTAAACACCCAGGGCCCCTACTTTTTCCAAAACTGGGATATTTTTCGGGTAGCTTAGATCCAGTGACAATTTTGTATATGGGTTATTTTGATGCGCGCTTCCCAGGATTTTCTCAAGAAAATTCGGAAAATGACTTTTACTTATATTGGATATATTTTATGAGATGCCATCAAACTTTGTTGTCCTAAACACCCAGGGCCCCTACTTTTTCCAAAACTGGGATATTTTTCGGGTAGCTTAGATCCAGTGACAATTTTGTATATGGGTCATTTTGATGCGCGCTTCCCAGGATTTTCTCAAGAAAATTCGGAAAATGACTTTTACTTATATTGAATATATTTTATGAGATACTATCAAACTTTGTTGTCCTAAACACCCAGGGCCCCTACTTTTTCCAAAATTGGGATATTTTTCGGGTAGCTTAGATCCAGCGACAAGTTTGTATATGGGTCATTTTGATGCGCGCTTCCCAGGATTTTCTCAAGAAAATTCGGAAAATGACTTTTACTTATATTGGATATATTTTATGAGATGCCATCAAACTTTGTTGTCCTAAACACCCAGGGCCCCTACTTTTTCCAAAACTGGGATATTTTTCGGGTAGCTTAGATCCAGTGACAATTTTGTATATGGGTCATTTTGATGCGCGCTTCCCAGGATTTTCTCAAGAAAATTCGGAAAATGACTTTTACTTATATTGAATATATTTTATGAGATGCCATCAAACTTTGTTGTCCTAAACACCTAGGGCCCCTACTTTTTCCAAAATTGGGATATTTTTCGGGTAGCTTAGATCCAGTGACAAGTTTGTATATGGGTCATTTTGATGCGCGCTTCCCAGGATTTTCTCAAGAAAATTCGGAATATGACTTTTACTTATATTGGATATATTTTATGAGATGCCATCAAACTTTGTTGTCCTAAACACCCAGGGCCCCTACTTTTTCCAAAACTGGGATATTTTTCGGGTAGCTTAGATCCAGTGACAATTTTGTATATGGGTCATTTTGATGCGCGCTTCCCAGGATTTTCTCAAGAAAATTCGGAAAATGACTTTTACTTATATTGAATATATTTTATGAGATACCATCAAACTTTGTTGTCCTAAACACCCAGGGCCCCTACTTTTTCCAAAATTGGGATATTTTTCGGGTAGCTTAGATCCAGCGACAAGTTTGTATATGGGTCATTTTGATGCAAGCTTCCCAGGATTTTCTCAAGAAAATTCGGAAAATGACTTTTACTTATATTGAATATATTTTATGAGATGCCATCAAACTTTGTTGTCCTAAACGCCTAGGGCCCCTACTTTTTCCAAAATTGGGATATTTTTCGGGTAGCTTAGATCCAGTGACAAGTTTGTATATGGGTCATTTTGATGCGCGCTTCCCAGGATTTTCTCAAGAAAATTCGGAAAATGTCTTTTACTTATATTGGATATATTTTATGAGATGCCATCAAACTTTGTTGTCCTAAACACCCAGTTCCCCTACTTTTTCCAAAATTGGGATATTTTTCGGGTAGCTTAGATCCAGCGACAAGTTTGTATATGGGTCATTTTGATGCGCGCTTCCCAGGATTTTCTCAAGAAAATTCGGAAAATGACTTTTACTTATATTGGATATATTTTATGAGATGCCATCAAACTTTGTTGTCCTAAACACCCAGGGCCCCTACTTTTTCCAAAACTGGGATATTTTTCGGGTAGCTTAGATCCAGTGACAATTTTGTATATGGGTCATTTTGATGCGCGCTTCCCAGGATTTTCTCAAGAAAATTCGGAAAATGACTTTTACTTATATTGGATATATTTTATGAGATGCCATCAAACTTTGTTGTCCTAAACACCCAGGGCCCCTACTTTTTCCAAAACTGGGATATTTTTCGGGTAGCTTAGATCCAGTGACAATTTTGTATATGGGTCATTTTGATGCGCGCTTCCCAGGATTTTCTCAAGAAAATTCGGAAAATGACTTTTACTTATATTGAATATATTTTATGAGATACCATCAAACTTTGTTGTCCTAAACACCCAGGGCCCCTACTTTATCCAAAATTGGGATATTTTTCGGGTAGCTTAGATCCAGCGACAAGTTTGTATATGGGTCATTTTGATGCGCGCTTCCCAGGATTTTCTCAAGAAAATTCGGAAAATGACTTTTACTTATATTGGATATATTTTATGAGATGCCATCAAACTTTGTTGTCCTAAACACCCAGGGCCCCTACTTTTTCCAAAACTGGGATATTTTTCGGGTAGCTTAGATCCAGTGACAATTTTGTATATGGGTCATTTTGATGCGCGCATCCCAGGATTTTCTCAAGAAAATTCGGAAAATGACTTTTACTTATATTGAATATATTTTATGAGATGCCATCAAACTTTGTTGTCCTAAACACCCAGGGCCCCTACTTTTTCCAAAACTGGGATATTTTTCGGGTAGCTTAGATCCAGTGACAATTTTGTATATGGGTCATTTTGATGCGCGCTTCCCAGGATTTTCTCAAGAAAATTCGGAAAATGACTTTTACTTATATTGAATATATTTTATGAGATACCATCAAACTTTGTTGTCCTAAACACCCAGGGCCCCTACTTTTTCAAAAATTGGGATATTTTTCGGGTAGCTTAGATCCAGCGTCAAGTTTGTATATGGGTCATTTTGATGCGCGCTTCCCAGGATTTTCTCAAGAAAATTCGGAAAATGACTTTTACTTATATTGGATATATTTTATGAGATGCCATCAAACTTTGTTGTCCTAAACACCCAGGGCCTCTACTTTTTCCAAAATTGGGATATTTTTCGGATAGCTTAGATCCAGTGACAATTTTGTATATGGGTCATTTTGATGCGCGCTTCCCAGGATTTTCTCAAGAAAATTCGGAAAATGACTTTTACTTATATTGAATATATTTTATGAGATGCCATCAAACTTTGTTGTCCTAAACACCTAGGGCCCCTACTTTTTCCAAAATTGGGATATTTTTCGGGTAGCTTAGATCCAGTGACAAGTTTGTATATGGGTCATTTTGATGCGCGCTTCCCAGGATTTTCTCAAGAAAATTCGGAAAATGACTTTTACTTATATTGGATATATTTTATGAGATGCCATCAAACTTTGTTGTCCTAAACACCCAGGGCCCCTACTTTTTCCAAAATTGGGATATTTTTCGGGTAGCTTAGATCCAGTGACAAGTTTGTATATGGGTCATTTTGATGCGCGCTTCCCAGGATTTTCTCAAGAAAATTCGGAAAATGACTTTTACTTATATTGGATATATTTTATGAGATGCCATCAAACTTTGTTGTCCTAAACACCCAGGGCCCCTACTTTTTCCAAAACTGGGATATTTTTCGGGTAGCTTAGATCCAGTGACAATTTTGTATATGGGTCATTTTGATGCGCGCTTCCCAGGATTTTCTCAAGAAAATTCGGAAAATGACTTTTACTTATATTGAATATATTTTATGAGATACCATCAAACTTTGTTGACAAGTTGAAAAAGGTGACAAGTAGAAAAGGTGACAAGTTGAAAAAGGTGACAAGTAGAAAAAGGTGACAAGTTGAAAAAGGTGACAAGTTGAAAAAGGTGACAAGTAGAAAAAGGTGACAAGTAGAAAAAGGTGACAAGTTGAAAAAGGTGACAAGTTGAAAAAGGTGACAAGTTGAAATAGGTGACAAGTTGAAAAAGGTGACAAGTTGAAAAAGGTGACAAGTTGAAAATGGTGACAAGTAGAAAATGGTGACAAGTAGAAAATGGTGACAAGTTGAAAATGGTGACAAGTAGAAAATGGTGACAAGTTGAAAATAATGACAAGTTGAAAATGGTGACAAGTTGAAAAAGGTGACAAGTTGAAAATGGTGACAAGTTGAAAATGGTGACAAGTTGAAAAAGGTGACAAGTTGAAAAAGGTGACAAGTTGAAAAAGGTGACAAGTAGAAAATGGTGACAAGTAGAAAATGGTGACAAGTAGAAAAGGTGACAAGTAGAAAATGGTGACAAGTAGAAAAAGGTGACAAGTTGAAAAACGTGACAAGTAGAAAAAGGTGACAAGTAGAAAAAGGTGACAAGTTGAAAAAGGTGACAAGTTAAAAAAGGTGACAAGTTAAAAAAGGTGACAAGTTGAAAAAGGTGACAAGTTGAAAATGGTGACAAGTAGAAAAAGGTGACAAGTAGAAAAAGGTGACAAGTAGAAAATGGTGACAAGTAGAAAAAGGTGACAAGTTGAAAATGGTGACAAGTTGAAAATGGTGACAAGTTGAAAATGGTGACAAGTTGAAAATGGTGACAAGTAGAAAAAGGTGACAAGTAGAAAAAGGTGACAAGTAGAAAAAGGTGACAAGTAGAAAAAGGTGACAAGTAGAAAAAGGTGACAAGTAGAAAAAGGTGAAAAGTAGAAAAAGGTGAAAAGTAGAACAAGGTGAAAAGTAGAAAAAGGTGAAAAGTAGAACAAGGTGAAAAGTAGAAAAAGGTGAAAAGTAGAAAAAGGTGAAAAGTAGAAAAAGGTGAAAAGTAGAAAAAGGTGACAAGTAGAAAAAGGTGAAAAGTAGAAAAAGGTGAAAAGTAGAAAAAGGTGAAAAGTAGAAAAAGGTGACAAGTAGAAAAAGGTGACAAGTAGAAAAAGGTGAAAAGTAGAAAAAGGTGACAAGTTGAAAAAGGTGACAAGTTGAAAAAGGTGACAAGTTGAAAAAGGTGACAAGTTGAAAAAGGTGACAAGTAGAAACTGGTGACAAGTAGAAAAAGGTGACAAGTAGAAAAAGGTGACAAGTAGAAAATGGTGACAAGTAGAAAATGGTGACAAGTAGAAAATGGTGACAAGTAGAAAATGGTGACAAGTAGAAAAAGGTGACAAGTTGAAAAAAGGTAACAAGTAGAAAAAGGTGACAAGTTGAAAAAGGTGACAAGTTGAAAAAGGTGACAAGTTGAAAAAGGTGACAAGTAGAAAAAGGTGACAAGTTGAAAAAGGTGACAAGTTGAAAAAAGGTAACAAGTAGAAAAAGGTGACAAGTAGAAAATGGTGACAAGTAGAAAAAGGTGACAAGTTGAAAAAGGTGACAAGTTGAAAAAGGTGACAAGTAGAAAAGGTGACAAGTAGAAAAAGGTGACAAGATGAAAAAGGTGACAAGTAGAAAAAGGTGACAAGTTGAAAAAGGTGACAAGTAGAAAAAGGTGACAAGTAGTAAAAGGTGACAAGTAGAAAATGGTGACAAGTTGAAAATGGTGACAAGTAGAAAAAGGTGACAAGTAGAAAAAGGTGACAAGTAGAAAAAGGTGACAAGTTGAAAAAAGGTGACAAGTAGAAAAAGGTGACAAGTTGAAAAAGGTGACAAGTTGAAAAAGGTGACAAGTTGAAAAAGGTGACAAGTAGAAAAAGGTGACAAGTTGAAAAAGGTGACAAGTTGAAAAAGGTGACAAGTAGAAAAAGGAGACAAGTTGAAAATGGTGACAAGTTGAAAAAGGTGACAAGTAGAAAAAGGTGACAAGTAGAAAATGGTGACAAGTTGAAAAAGGTGACAAGTAGAAAATGGTGACAAGTAGAAAATGGTGACAAGTAGAAAATTGTGACAAGTAGAAAATGGTGACAAGTTGAAAAAGGTGACAAGTTGAAAAAGGTGACAAGTTGAAAAAGGTGACAAGTTGAAAAAGGTGACAAGTTGAAAAAGGTGACAAGTAGAAAATGGAGACAAGTTGAAAATGGTGACAAGTTGAAAAAGGTGACAAGTTGAAAATGGTGACAAGTTGAAAATGGTGACAAGTTGAAAAAGGTGACAAGTTGAAAATGGTGACAAGTTGAAAAAGGTGACAAGTTGAAAAAGGTGACAAGTTGAAAAAGGTGACAAGTTGAAAAAGGTGACAAGTTGAAAAAGGTGACAAGTTGAAAAAGGTGACAAGTTGGAAAAGGTGGCAAGTAGAAAAAGGTGACAAGTTGAAAAAGGTGACAAGTAGAAAAAGGTGACAAGTAGAAAAAGGTGACAAGTTAAAAAAAGTGACAAGTAGAAAAAGGTGACAAGTTGAAAAAGGTGACAAGTAGAAAATGGTGACAAGTTCAAAAAGGTGACAAGTTGAAAAAGGTGACAAGTTGAAAAAGGTGACAAGTAGAAAATGGTGACAAGTTGAAAATGGTGACAAGTTGAAAAAGGTGACAAGTTGAAAATGGTGACAAGTTGAAAAGGTGACAAGTTGAAAATGGTGACAAGTTGAAAAAGGTGACAAGTAGAAAAAGGTGACAAGTAGAAAAAGGTGACAAGTAGAAAAAGGTGACAAGTAGAAAAAGGTGACAAGTAGAAAAAGGTGACAAGTAGAAAAAGGTGAAAGGTGACAAGTAGAAAAAGGTGACAAGTAGAAAAAGGTGACAAGTTGAAAAAGGTGACAAGTAGAAAAAGGTGACAAGTTGAAAATGGTGACAAGTAGAAAAAGGTGACAAGTTAAAAAAGGTGACAAGTAGAAAAAGGTGACAAGTTGAAAAAGGTGACAAGTTGAAAATGGTGACAAGTTGAAAAAGGTGACAAGTTGAAAAAGGTGACAAGTTGAAAATGGTGACAAGTTGAAAATGGTGACAAGTTGAAAAAGGTGACAAGTTGAAAAAGGTGACAAGTTGAAAAAGGTGGCAAGTAGAAAAAGGTGACAAG
Source organism: Tipula vernalis (assembly GCA_958295665.1). Taxonomy (NCBI): domain Eukaryota; kingdom Metazoa; phylum Arthropoda; class Insecta; order Diptera; family Tipulidae; genus Tipula; species Tipula vernalis. Next base: position 343,153,749 of record OY282559.1, read on the forward strand.
TTGATAAAGGTGACAAGTTGAAAAAGGTGACAAGTTGAAAAAGGTGACAAGTAGAAAAAGGTGACAAGTAGAAAAAGGTGACAAGTAGAAAAAGGTGACAAGTAGAAAAAGGTGACAAGTAGAAAAAGGTGACAAGTAGAAAAAGGTGACAAGTAGAAAAAGGTGACAAGTAGAAAAAGGTGACAAGTAGAAAAAGGTGACAAGTAGAAAAAGGTGACAAGTTGAAAAAGGTGACAAGTTGAAAAAGGTGACAAGTTGAAAAAGGTGACAAGTTGAAAAAGGTGACAAGTTGAAAATGGTGACAAGTCATGGTGACAAGTAGAAAATGATAATGGTGGAAATAGTGACAAGTAGAAAAAGGTGACAAGTAGAAAATGGTGACAAGTAGAAAATGGTGACAAGTAGAAAATGGTGACAAGTAGAAAAAGGTGACAAGTAGAAAATGGTGACAAGTAGAAAAAGGTGACAAGTAGAAAAAGGTGACAAGTTGAAAAAGGTGGAAGGGAGTAAGAGTAAGAGAGTAAGAGTAAGAGAGTAAGAGTAAGAGAGTAAGAGTAAGAGAGTAAGAGTAAGAGAGTAAGAGTAAGAGAGTAAGTGTAAGAGAGTAAGAGTAAAAGAGTAAGAGTAAGAGAGTAAGAGTAAGAGAGTAAGAGTAAGAGAGTAAAAGTAAGAGAGTAAGAGTAAGAGAGTAAGAGTAAGAGAGTAAGAGTAAGAGAGTAAGAGTAAGAGAGTAAGAGTAAGAGAGTAAGAGTAAGAGAGTAAGAGTAAGAGTAAGAGAGTAAGAGTAAGAGTAAGAGTAAGAGTAAGAGTAAGAGTAAGAGTAAGAGTAAGAGTAAGAGTAATTGTGGGTGTGGGTGTGAGTGTGAGTGTGAGTGTGAGTGTGAGTGTGAGTGTGAGTGTGAGTGTGAGTGTGAGTGTGAGTGTGAGTGTGAGTGTGAGTGTGAGTGTGAGTGTGAGTGTGAGTGTGAGTGTGAGTGTGGGTGTGAGTGTGAGTGTGAGTGTGAGTGTGAGTGTGAGTGTGAGTGTGAGTGTGAGTGTGAGTGTGAGTGTGAGTGTGAGTGTGAGTGTGAGTGTGAGTGTGAGTGTGAGTGTGAGTGTGAGTGTGAGTGTGAGTGTGAGTGTGGGTGTGGGTGTGGGTGTGGGTGTGGGTGTGGGTGTGGGTGTGGGTGTGGGTGTGGGTGTGGGTGTGGGTGTGGGTGTGGGTGTGGGTGTGGGTGTGGGTGTGGGTGTGGGTGTGGGTGTGGGTGTGGGTGTGGGTGTGGGTGTGGGTGTGGGTGTGGGTGTGGGTGTGGGTGTGGGTGTGGGTGTGGGTGTGGGTGTGGGTGTGGGTGTGGGTGTGGGTGTGGGTGTGGGTGTGGGTGTGGGTGTGGGTGTGGGTGTGGGTGTGGGTGTGGGTGTGGGTGTGAGAGTGAGAGTGGATGTGAGAGTGAGAGTGAGAGTGAGAGTGAGAGTGAGAGTGGGTGTGAGAGTGAGAATGGGTGTGAGAGTGAGAATTGGTGTGAGAGTGAGAGGGAGAGTGAGAGTGAGAGGGAGAGGGAGAGGGGAGAGGGAGAGGGGAGAGGGAGAGTGAGAGTGAGAGAGAGGAGAGAAAGAGAGAGAGTTTCACTTTTTTGTTTTCGCTTGGTGATCGTTTTGATGCGTTCGTTGGTCTCTTGTGTTTGCCGCTGTAGGTAATGATGATTTTCTTTAAGGTATGTAGCAGTTGTCACATCCAACAGGTTGAAATTCTAATCAAATTAATTATTTTACAAGACGAGAAAATATTGTTTGTCTTATAAAAAGCGTTTCGTCACGTAAAACCATAAGATATATAATCAACTATCTGTATAATATAAACAACCATTATCTACAAACATGAAATATAAACAATTTTATCCGATTTCTAATTGGATTTGAAATTACATAAATTATAAATATAAAACAAAAAGAAATTAAATTAACTTTTTATAATTTTCTCGTATCTTTCTAATTAAAATCAATAAAACAAATAAAATTATCCCATAAAATTATAATTATAATGTGTAATAAAAATGCATTCGTCTTATAAATTCCAACACTTTTGTGCTTACTTCAATAATAGCCGCGTTTTTTTATTCGCTCCGGATAGCTGCTATCGAGAGCCGTCATATAAAATGTGGCGCCCGATAGCGCTCAGTATAAATAGGTAGAGCCAAATATTTTTTATATGAACTTTTTGCTAAACAATTGAATTAAAAATGATAGTTTGATGTTAAATAAGTATAGTTTACCAATAAATAGCGCGTCAAATTTAAATTTTGGCGTAGTAAAATGACTGCTCTCGATATCAGCTATCGGGAGCGAATAAAAAAACACTGCAAATGAGTACGGTCTGTGTGTATAACACACAAAAAACCTATTAAGCGCACAGTAAGAACAATAAAACTTATAATTGAATCGAAAGATGGCCAAAGCAGATAAAAAAAATAAAAATAAATAAAATGTTGGGTTTCAAAAGAATTTTTATCACATCAATCAAGAAATTACATAAAATAATAAGATAACACAAACAACAACAAAAAAATCTAAGAATCGAGAAAGAAAAGATTAAATTGACAATCATCGATCAAAATCGATCATATTTCTTTTTTTATTGTATCGAACTCGTATACATAAATTAAATAAATTAATTAAACCGGATCAGATTTTTTTTTTTCTTCTGGTACATATAGATATATAGTCTTTAATAAATACCAATATTTTGTATGTCTCTTAATTATATTATTATTAAATTATACGATTTTTGATTCTTTTTTAATTACGTATTAATATAATCAATCAAATTTTTGATGACCAATTAAAAAACAAAATCATAAAATAATAACGAAAAATGTCTACCAAAACGAAAATTAAGAAATATAATTTTTATTTGATCTCTCTACTCAAACCAAGCTCCAAACACACAATAAAATCATGTCGGATCATTTCGATTTTGATGGATTTATTTCCTTTTTGGTTATACAAAAAGGAATTTGTCGTTTGAGACAAAATACCTGTATGGTTATTATTTTATTGGAAAACTTTGTCATCGAAGAAACAGACTTTAACTAATTTAGCCTTGAGTATTTTGATGTATGCATTTTTTTGTATTTTGTAGAATAGTATAAGTACATTATCTAAACACTTGAATTGTTTAAATTTCTGAATTTGTTAATTATCGCCTCATGAAAGTTTATTCAAGTTTGAATCAAAAAAAGTAAACGGGTTTAGTGTGAAACTAGAAGAACTAATTTGAAATTGGGCTTTTGTAAAATGGTAATATTAATTGAAAATTTGACTTTATAAAGCTTTCTATTGTTGGGCTGGAAAAGAATCTACTTCATAAAAGCTCTTTAAACAAATTTAAAATCTATAACTGCTTTTTTCATTGAAAAACTTGGCGCTAAAAACACCATTTTACAATGGATTCCTATATGGAAATCAGTGAAAAGTTATATCACTAAAAAAGCTCCTAAAAAAATACTTCATTATGATTATGGCTCTATACTCTAGAAGGCTCTGGTATACCATTTCTCGCAATTTTGCAAAAAATGCTTGCTTATCAGCTTTCTAAAGCATTGAGTACGTGGCCCATTATATAGGCTACCCTACTCACACACAATCGGAACGATGACAAATTTGGTTTAAATTGATGTGGTTCCTTTCTCGCAAAGTACAAAATATACCACTTCAAAAAAAATAATTGACAATACACGACATAAATTACTACAACGTAATGTAAACAATAATTACATACATATACGCGTAAGAAAATTAACATGCATGTTATTAAAGCGCATACATAAACGTCGCATGCATAAATATCATTGAACTAATTATAATTAGCTCGTGTACTGTAGAATATATGTACATACATACCTACATACTTTTACTCATCATAATATAATGAGTGATAATATTCGTTAAATTAACGTAATTATTTCGCACGTGAATGCAAATTTTTACGCATAACATCAAAGCGAAAATGCAAAATCCCGTTTTACCTTTTTGTTTCAGTACTGCTTTACTGTCGAACATTTTTTTTTTGCGCTTGGTTTTTTTGTTGCACTTTTATATTCTGCAAATAATTATCTCTCAATTTTAGTTTACATTTTCTCGCAATACTACATATTTTCATCATAAATTTTATTGTTGTGTTTTTGTTGCTGTAGTACCTACGTTTTGCATAGTCCATTGATTCGATTAAAGAAAATGATGTGCATATTCTCTTGTATTATACCATAATCCCATGACCGTGTCAAATTAAATGACTTAAAAAAACCAAAAAAAAAAAAATCCAAGAGTTGAAATCTTCTTTTACTCGGTACATATGAATGCGCTGCTACATAATACAATTATCATCAGCATCACCATGCAATCGATATTTTAATTCTTTTATTTTTCTGTTTCATCATGGCCTTATCAATGCGGTGCGGTCGGTATCCAGGTTGATGTCTGTATTCAATATAGTCTTGTGTATATAATACAATACCGTTTTACACTGAAATAGCCCAGGCATACCAAAAACGATCGGAGACGTACATGAAAATATTTCTTGTTTTGTTTCGTTCTCGCAATTCGATTTGGAAACGTTTCTTTTATCCGCATCACATTTTCATGATTTGTCTTAGTTTTTTTTGTACTCTTACCATACAATAAATTACTTCCTTCTTGGTGTTGAATGTTTTGAGGATACATATTAGTAAGCGGTCGAGTTTAATAAACTCTTGTGCTATTGGAATTATTAGAATGGAATTTGTTGAAATTTTTGTTCACCGCACTTATTAGACCAACGCAATATTCTGTTATAAATATTATAGAACCACAAAATGTTAAATTTTATAGAGAAATATTCTGTCGGTTTGTCCGTCGATGTGTCTGCCATTTTAATTATCGGTCTGCTTGTCTGTCTGTCGGCTTGTCTGACGTTCGGTTTGTCTGTTGGTCTGGTGTCTTTCTGTCTGTTGGCCTGCCTGCCGCTCGGCCTACCGATATATCAGTCGGCTAGCCTCTGCAATTTCCAAAACACTACAGCAAATCGATTACAAAGACCGCAGTGATTAAACATTTTAGTATCAATTTAACCAACTCTTCATAAACTGAGAAATTTTCCACTTTTGTATTTCGTCTTCTGCAGAGTTGCAAATTTCTTTGCTGTGTTATTTTTCAAATTAGGAGCAAAGTCATGAGAACGCTCATGTATCTCGACTTTTGATTTCAGTGTGTCACGCTATTTATTTCGATGATGACGGCATAAGCTCCTCGACGGCATGTGATCCTCAAGAAATAGCTCCATTTTGTATGGTGAAAACGTAGCCAGTGGTCGATTTGCTTTAGTCCAGATCAGTGAACCAATCTTAAGTATCGCATCCCGTGCTTGAGTGCAACCAAATGTGCTTTTCCAGGATTTTTGCTATATTGACTTGACAAATTGACTCCATATACGGTACGTTTGGCATGTCTTTTTTTGCATCACTCAATTGAACAATCGCTCATACCGAAATGATTGAGAATTTTTGATATGTATTGAGACTGGTCGATTGAAATTGTGCCAGCTGCCCTTTATCATGAGTGATTCGGACAACTAATGCGGATATTGTGCCACCTAAATCTTTCATCTCGAAGTGTTTACCCAACTCACCCCTTAGCAATCGTTCGCGTGTTTCATAAACAAATGGTAACAAATATCATTCTATTACAATTCACCATATAGTAAATGCATCGGTCCACCTCCGAACGTTTCATTGAGTTTCTCGTTCCATATCCGACTTGATTACTTTAAGCCGTTTAACGATTTACGCAGCTTGTAACTTTGCTGGAATTATTGATAAATTCTTCCAGTTGAATTGTAGTTTTGGTGAATTTTTTTTTTTTTGTGAGACAAAATAAAAATAAAAATCCGCAAATTAAAATCATGGCTGCCTCTACGGACAAGTACATCATTCCAAAATTGAATGGTGACAAATATTTTAATTGGAAGTTCAGGGTTGAAATGCTATTAAAGGAAAAAAAACATATGGACAGTAATCATTGAGGAAGAACCATCTCCTGTTATCCCATTATGGAAGAAAGCAGATGAAAAGGCATTTTCTACAATTGTGACAGCCAGTTGCAACACGTGCGTGCATGCAAAAATACCAAATCGGCATGGAATGCCCTGAAAGATTTTCACGGAAAGGATTCTGCTGGTAGCCGGGTACGCATTCTCCGAACAATAATGAAGCAACGAGCCGATGAGAGCGCCAATATCGAGGATAGCATGTTCAGGAAGTAACTGAACTTTTTCAAGAACTCTTGTCTCTAGACAATGACATAAAAATCGAGTTTTTGATGTCCGCAACATTATTGGGATCGCTACCAATTAGCTATGATAGCCTTATTGCCGCACTCGAAACCCGAAAAGAGGACGAACTAACCTCTTCTTTCGTTCGATCGAAAATCGTTGAAGAATACCGACGACGCATTGAGAGAGATGGCAGGACCGCGACAGCCGCGCTGCAAGTGTCTTCCGAGAAATCAAATAATAAACAGTATATTCGCAAAGGTCTCAAGTGTGCGTTTTGCAAGAAATTTGGTCGTGAGAAGAAAAATTGCCGCAAGTTCGCGAAGTGGTTAAAGGACAAAGAATGCAATAAAAGTACAAATAATGCTAACATGATCGGTCAATTTAATAATAAATTGTTGCTTGTCATCGGAAAAATTACTGGTTGGATTTTAGACTCAGGTTCTACGTGCCATATTTGTTGTGACGCGAATAACTTCGCGTCTTTCTCCGAATTGGACTTAAATTATCGCGAAAAAGTCTCTGTGGCGAACGGAAATGAGATCATGTCATCGGGTTGCGGACTAGTGAATATTCAGTTTGTTAATGAGGCTGGTGTTGCCACAAATGTAACCCTTTGTGATGTTTTATACGTTTCATCGATTGGTGGTAATCTCATTTCGGTGAAGCGTTTGGCACAAAAAGGCTTGCATGTTAAGTTTACCGAAAATAAATGTGAAATTTTATTAGCAAGCGGTGATCAACTCGCATTCGGCAACGTCATCGACGGCTTATATAAGTTAAGTGAAAAACAATCAATTAATTTTATTCAGAATAAAACCAATATGTGTATTCATGATTGGCATCGGGTTCTCGGCCATCGCGACATGAATTTGCTCAAAAATTTGCCAAATAATCAGCTCATCGACGGTATAAAAATACAAAAATGTAGTTCCACGTATATCACTGATTGCGATGTGCGTGTTTGAAGGGCAAAATGTCCCGCCTACCATTTCCAAAGGAGGCGACCAATAGAGCTACAGAAATTCTCGATCTCGTGCATAGTGATTTAATTGGGCCGATGCAAAACCAAACTCCAGGCGGAAAGAAGTATGTTCTAACCTTCATCGATGATTTTAGCCGCTTCACGTCACAAAAATTAGAAATTTTCGATGCTTTCAAACAATACTTCGAAATGACGCGAGACCGGTTTAATAAAAAATTGAAAGTGCTCAGAACCAATGGCGGTGGCGAATATTTGTTGAATGAATTTCAGCAATTTCTCAAATCAACGCACAGCGCTCTACTCGCCACAGCAAAACGGTGTCGCCGAGAGGAAAAACAGATCGCTGGTGGAGATGGCAAGATGTCTTCTGTTTGATGCTGACCTTCAACAAATTTTGGGGCGAAGCAATTACTACTGCAAATTCTTTGCAAAACCTTTTAGCCTGTAAATGTATTGATCGTACTCAGTGAGTTTTTGTTGGCATTGAGTTGCATGTGAATCTCAACTACCTGAGTTATTACTATTTATATTTTTTTTTGTGCTAATTATAAATTCTCCTAGTGTATTTTTTGATGGAGATTGAATTTTGTTGGTATTTGTGACTGAGTTTCATTATTTTTTTTTAAACTCTCCTCTTTTTTGGAAGACTTTGACTTATTGCTTGGGCATCTCGAACGAATGCTAAATTCGTCAATTACGACAGTCAGTCTCAATCGGCCAACGATTGTTTTTTTTTTTTTTTCAGGTATTCATTTTATTATTTACTAGGTGTTGGGCACTGTTACCACTCGCAAAAATAAAAATGTATCCATTTAATAAAAAATCTTGTATCCAATTGTATCCACTTGGAATTTCATTGAAATTCGATTTTTTTTGCGTAATTTAAACAGCTTTATTAAAAAAATAAAATATAAATTCAGTACAGTACTTTATTCTTATATCTAAGTTAAAATAGGAGTATTTAACAGTTCAAGTTGTTTACATTTTAGGTACAATTCAGCAGGAAGTGGACGTGCACAAATCCGACTATCCTAATAAAACAGAAAATTTTAGGTAATTTGTTTAAACCTAACATAAGAAAAATAAATAAACAAAATTAAATTTATAAAATACACTCTTTAAAGTAACTCATATTCCGGCTTGGGTACCCAAACTTCACTAGCTTTATTGGAACTAATGGCTTTTTTTTGTTGTAAAGTTAGTAGTTCTTTGGCCGCCATCATTGAATCGACTGTTTCCATTAGCAACCGATTTGTTTTTTTATGTTTTGTTTGATTCAAGTCCGAAAAAATTCGCTCTGCTGCCGCCGAACTATGAGGCAAACTCATCAAGCTAATCATAAAATTGGATAGGTTTTGAAAAAGGTAACCATCTATTCCCTTAATTAATCCAACTTTTGACCAAAATTCTTCGACATTTTTTTTATCTATATGATTTAAATGTGATGAAATTGTCAACAATTTAAATTCGTCCAAAATTTCATCCTTTTGATTATTATTTGCAAGTAAATTCGGAAATGCATTTAATAACGGAGTTAAACAGACGTTTTCTGAACATATATTTTCCAGATTAATCAATGACAAATGTTGGAATGTGCGATTACTAAAATCAAAACGGTTTTTAGCTTGTTTGGCGAGCTCAATATAAAATTGTTTGACGTTTTCTAAAAATGTGTTTAGTTCATCCTCGCCAAGATTATTTGCCAACAAAAAAGTTTCGATTGCAGAACCCATGCTGATATTTCGTAAAGGCAGGTGATTTTCCACTTCATAAAAATCGATTTCGTCTGTTGCTAAGTTCCTAAAACAATTAGGATTTATAAAATTGCTTAATATAAGCTTAAAATTAGTCTCCATAGTATGAAAGAGTGTGTGAATTAGAATTTGTTCCGATTGGAACTTTAAATTCATTTTATTGACAATTCTCAAGGAGTACGATAAAAACATAAAATATAATTTGTTGATAGGATTGCCCAACTGTTCAACCAAATTTGTCGCAATGTTCCTTGCACCTCTATCCTCAAACGCACATGACACAAAATTTAATTGAAGTGCATCCCACTGTTTCAATATTCGGTTAACTACCATCTCTAGAGAAAGCCAACGCGTTTGTGCAAGACCTAGAATTTTATGGGGCTTGATCGAAAAATAATTCTGAAATTCTTGCAGATCGCTACAACGTTTTGAGCTATGGGCAAAAAAATTGAAAACGTTTCTTGCCAATTGTTCTACAGAATAGGGCAGTTTTTGGCAAGCATTACTTGCGCATAAATGCAATGAATGACAAAAACAGTTCATAAAGAAGAGATAAGGGACCACTTCTTTAAACCTAGCTTGGACCCCTGTAATTTGTCCCGACATGACTGCCGCGTTGTCTGATGCCAGTCCAATTAAATTTGATAACGGAATATTAAATATTTCAAAATGATTGACGATGGCTGCGTAAATTGAAGCCGCGTCAGTTTTGGCAAGTTGTAGCATTCCTAAAAATCGGTCTCGAATCATTCCTCTTTTTTTATCGAATACACGAGCCACAAGGGCTAAGGCTTTAGCTGTACTAATATCGGTCGTTTCATCGATAATTATGGAAAATTTTTCATTTCGCAACTGTGTTGCTACTTCTTGCCGTCCTTTTTCTCCCAAAATATTTTTTACGATTAGATGAGCTTTAGTTCTTCCACACTTTATATTGTTGGCTATTTTGGAATCGGGGCAACACTTTTGTAGCAAATTTGGCAAAAAATCCATTAATGCAAATGGTAAATGATGCATTAAACAGAACATCACTAGTATTAGCTCAGCTTCTTTTGCTTGCTTTTCTAATGAAGCTCTGGCCGGGTTTGCAAAAGCCACATCTATTGGGGTTAGTTTAAATACTTCCATATTTTTTTTATGAGTTACGTTAGTATCGTGACGAAGAAGGTGCGATTTTATATTTGTTAAACGTGTCTCACAAACCTTGCAAAATGCCGATCCTTTATTGTTTTCGACCCATTTAAAATCAGCGGCCCACTGGTCTCGGAATAATCTGGTCCGTTTTTGTTTTTTGGTGGCAGTTTCTGCCTCGCTGTCACTCGAAATAGAAACACTTGACTCCGACTGGTTTGGTTCAGTAGTTTTTTTCGATACAGGCGTAGACAATCTATAACATTTACATAAAATACTATTTAACGCATACAAGATGCAACACAATTACTTTTATAACTTACATTGCACCTGAAGAAGCTGTTTTAGAATTATCTTTTTTACCACGAATTACAAATCTAAAAATTAATTGATTTATTAGAATTAATTTTAATAAATATTAACGCTACATACTTATCCATTATTATTTTATTTTAAAATTGAATCAACAGAATTGAAACACAACAGAAATACCGGTCGTTTTAAAGAACAAGAAAGCAAACATAAGAAAGTGATTAGAGAATTGAAAGAAAGAACATTTCTAAATGTCAAAACACAATAATTTATCCCTATCAGCAAAATGATTCAGCAGTTCAGCATTCATGAACAAACCGATCGGAATTTTAACTAAATTCTATGTCTTAAAAAAAATATTTTTAGAATTAAAACGAAAAAAATTGTATCCAATTGTATCCAGAAAACATGAAATGTATCCATTTCTACAGTTTTTTTAATTTTATGTATCCACGTATCCAAATTCAATTTTTAAGTAAAAATGTATCAAATGGATACAATTGTATCCAAAGTGGTAACACTGAGTTGGGGTATTTATATTCATAATTATTCATTTCTTTCTCATCTTTATTTACTAAAATAAATATATATACATTCCTTTAAAATTACGATTTAATTTAAGTTATTTGAATTACCTGATTTACTAGTTTTGGAATTTTCTAGTTCTGTGGGCCCGATTTTTTTTTCTTCAAAATGGAAATTGAATTTTTGGAGCCCGAAGAACTCCAAATCGAGCTTGAAATTCGGCAAATTCCGTCCGGTCCGTCCACCGTTGAACTGCTGCAAGCTAAAATTTTGGCTGAAACGCAGTTTCCCATTTTAATACCCTCTATGCCACATGCGCCTGGTCTTCGGAATCCTTCGACTGAAATACGTTTATGTTCGCTGAAATTGAAACGGATGTCTATCTGTCTAGGTAACGAGCCTTCACCGTCGATGAAATCAATTCACCAACTACAGTCCCGATTAATGCATATCCGGAGTCTATTGTCCAGATTGCAAATACATAGGTTGGAAACGGATCGTCTACCCCCTTTAATGCATGAGTGCGAAACCTTACTTAATCACGTCCGACATTTACAGACCATCAGAATTTGTGCGTCTGACGATGCGGGAGTTTCGGCCATCAATACCGTTCCCACACAAGTTAAGTCATCGGCTTTATCATCAAAGGTTACTCGTTTTGAGTCAAATCATACCTTGGATGCTCCAGTCCCTAACTACGACACAACTCCGATGTTGCAACCATTGGCGAATCAGGACAATGAAAAACCTCCAGGGAATTGGTTGGATTTCTTTTCCGGATGACAGAACTGCTCCGTTGCTACAATCTTCTGTTCCAGCCCCGAAATCAACAGTGAAACGCGATAATTTTGAGGTTCCTCGTGGTGATTCTAACGCTCTCAGTAGGCCTGCCATAGCGCCTCTTACGTTGAAACTCGAACTACCTAATACCTCGGGCACTACATCCGCATAAAAATCCGACCTTCACACAGTCGTTAATGCTTTTGGATCAACGCTGCACGATTTTCGTCGATCACTCATGACACCGCCAAATCCGAATCAAAATACATATGAGCCATTCCTCGGAAGTCGGTAATTCGGTCGCATCTCGTTCTCGGCATACCCCCAACACATCACCCAAGTAGCACGAGTGGGTTGGTATAACGTTGTACTGTGGTTGGCTAAATGACTACTGGTCGGCTAGCCAACGTTGTGACAATGGTATGAAAACTGAGATACAACGTTATTGGGGAATAAATTTTGGGTTGTAACAACGTCGTAATAACTATTATCCGACTTGTCAATTGACCATAGAATACAAGTCAGGAAATAGATATATTGACCACTATTTTGTTTATATTTTAGCAGATAGGACAACTATTTTTTATAAAATATATAAATAATCATGTTGTCTTCTTTTATCTTATAAATATAATAATTATTTGTCTATTTCCTTTATCATCTATTTCATTATTTACGACTTTATGAAAATTTACTTCATAATAATTGTAAATGTAATATTCACATTCCCTGTAATATTTATAACCCAAAAATCTGGCAAGATACGACATATTTTTATAAACAAAGCAAGTTTTATCGTAAATGTGCACCTATCAGTGAACTAAAAACTCATGCGCCTTATAAATTCGTCTTTTTTAAAAATATATTTCTGTTATTTCAAAAATATTTTTATTTTAGGTTGACTAAAATTTTTTAAAATCAATTTAAACCGTATTGAAATAATCCGCACTATTAAAATAATGATATTACAATAATATTTAGTCATGAGAAGTATGCAAATCAGAATTTTATTTTCAAAAAATACAAATTTTTATATGCATGTGTAATTAAAAATGGCGAACTTCATATTATGTATTAAAATATATTTAAACCACTAAAATGTTAGATTAATAACCAATTTATAACAAATTCGACTCAAAAATTACAAATTTGTTATTTTATTTCCAAAAAAGTTACTGTCACGACGGTCTAGTCATTCTCCCGACGATTTATTTAATTTTATTACCAAATTTTCAAGAATTCAACTGTAAAGATATTTGCACACCAAATAAGTTATATCGAAAAGCGTTGTGCATTCACCAAAAATTCCTTAACAACAAAAAAGAAAAACTTAACGAATGAGATAGTTAATTTAAAATTCCATGTAAAAGACAAAGGAGACCGTATGGATACAAATGTATTTGGTTTTTAATGATACATTCGCGAATTATAAAAAACATGATTAAAACTTCAAAAACGTAAAACATTTGTATTGTTTATGTTTGATAGTTATTCATTAATTAAATCCTTAATATAACAAAAATTATGATTGACCTATTTTGGAAGATAAAAGAAGTTGAAGTCAGAAAAACTTTTTTATATTAAATTATTTATATAAAAATTGACATTGACATGACACAAGGTTGTTTGTCCATGATGTAATAATGTCGGTCACAAAATATCTTTTTTGTCAATTATTTCACTAAATTGTATGCATATGTAAAAAATGTTATCTTGTGGTCGTGCAGGTAACAACAAAATATTTAGGTTGGATATTGGTTTTTACACGACAAAAAAGTTGCTAGGTAGTCATTAAATACCACATATTACGACAACATGACTAAATAATCGGTACACGGTTATAAAATATATATTAGTCGGTCAATAGTTGAAAATAGTCAAAAGAAGTTGTCACGTAGATATAAAATAACGCTCTGGCGGCTGCTAACATATAACGTCGCATTGTGGTCGTGCCGACGAAAAAATAAAAATTGTTAGTTCGATGTCAAACAAGTGAATTTATAGAAATTTGTGACGTTGTACCGACGTCGGAAATGGGTTATAAAACTATAAAGTTATTTGGTGCTACTTGGGCAAGAACCATCTTAGGATGGAATCTCAAGTTCAGTGGATCAAAAGATGATTTCCCTATCGAGCGCTTTATTGCACGAGTGGGCCAAATGGCACAAAGCGCTGGCGTGAATTTAAACGCGGGCGTTCAATCTTTAACGTGTCTATTATCCGGTGCGCACTGGAATTTTGTTGGTCGGCTCTAGAGCGAGATTCCACACATAACTGGGATTCTCTAAAACGTGAATTATTGCAACGTTTCGGGCAAGGTTTGTCAACTAGAGAATTGCGTCGGAGATTGGATGCACGCAAGCAGCGCTATCCACACGAGAATTTCGGGAATTTATATGATGACATTATGCAGATCGCACTACAAGCCACCATGCCTGTTCCGGACAGCGAACTTTTAGATGTCTTGTTGAATAACATCCGTCCGGGTCTTCGATTGGCATTGGCTGGCAGACCCATCACTACTATGGGTAAATTAGCACAGGAAGCCCGGTACCTCGAAAATTTGTGGAAACAGCTTAGGCATAATCCAGAATCTGGTCTCGTCCCGTCACGTACGCAAATCCACGAACTTATTGAGGAAACCAGTGTTCCGAGAGATCAGCCCGAAAATTTGGATTCGATATGTGCCCTGGATAAAGCAGTCGGGAGGCCAAACCGTACTCATTTACCTACCACCGAGAGACCTGAAAATCGCTGTTGGAATTGTCGAAGCATTGGGCATACATTTAAGCTATGTCGACAGGCACGTACTGTGTTTTGCTTTGGGTGTGGCCTGCCAGATTGCCTGAAATGTCAGCGACCCACGGCAGGAAACTATCGGGCGAGGGAAAGTCAAATACGGGGCTCTATCCTTCGGCTCACGTCTGCCCCGAAAACGCACGAACTCACGGAATCCGCGAGCAACACAGATCCGGAGTTCTTAGTTGCTACATCGTTCTTCACCGTCAAGTTAAATTCAACCCGAGCTCGAACCAAAAACGCTTCTCATTTCCACCGATCATACGTCTATTTTCGATCTTGTCATCAAATTCGTCGTGAAATATGTTCCACCATCGTGTTCGATCTATAATCGACCTTCGTCGATGTCACAATCAATAACTGTTCATTACGCGGATTACTCGACTCCGGCGCTAATATTAGTGTTCTGGGTAAAGATTGCGAGAAATTTTTGAACTCCAGTAATATCTATTTCCACCATCTGCCGTCCCATGTGTCGACTGCGAATGGCTCCCGAGAGCGAATTTTGGGTTATGTTATGGTGGACGTCCATTTTAACAATAAGGTTCGGCGACTCAAAATTCACCTTGCTCCAAATTTGTCGCAAACTCTTTATTTGGGGGATGGATTTTTTTCGCGCGTTCGGGGCTCAGTTTAATGTGCCCGAGTTGTGCAGTGACCTTGCTTCTTCTCCCATCTCCTCGGTCACTCCAGATCCTCCACCTACTCACGCCCTTTCCTCAGATCAAGCCAGTGCGTTATCTGCGGTCGTAAACCTTTTCCCTTCGTCGGTTAAACTGGGATTGGGTCGTACGAACCTTCTATCCCATAAAACAGCGTTTACGGTACCGGGTAGGCCTCTCTATCAGTTTGCCGTCATGCAATTATTATGTCGGGCCGATTAGCCAGATGGAGTCTCAAATTATAGGGCTTCAAGTTTAACATAATGCACCGTAAAGGCAGCCTGAATACCGTACCAGATACTCTCTCGCGCTTTTTGCGCCGCGATCGAACCTGGTCCGCGCAGTATCTGTATCGATGATTGATTGTGCATTGATTTGGGTGATCCGGCTTTTAATGACGAAGATTATGTGGAATGGATGCGTAGGATATCTGATCATCCGAACAGCCATGCTGAGTTTAAGGTTTGGGATGGTAGGTTACTGGTTCAACCCACCTCCGCCCACTACTATTTACCTTCTGATCTTTCCCCGTGGAAATTAGTCGTTCCGGCTCTTTTGATTCCGTCTTTAATTAATTCGTAGGCATACGTAGGCATAACACATACGTACTGGTGGTGCTAGACAATTACTCTAAGTTCGTGCTCCTTAAAGCGCTGAAGGAAGCATCTACGGCAGTTTTGTGCGAGTTCACTGAAAAGGAACTGTTCCATCTCTTTGCTGTGCCTGAGATCGTATTGACAGATAATGGTATGCAATTTAAATCGGTACACGCTGCGTGCGTATATCGGTGCACGCCACACTGATTGGGACGTCCATCTGTCTGAAGTAGGAACCACCAAGAGAAACATCATACATTCATCGACAACACTTTCTCCGCACTTCCTGGTTTTTGGACAATACCGAATTGGACATGGCTCTGAATATGCACTTCAAAGATTGCTTCAGTGTGTTGACAATAGTGAAGTGGATGCCCTGACGAGGTGATACAGCATTTACGAGAGGCACATTTGAAGGGAGAACGTGCTTACAATGCGGTTGTATCGGTTTTGGTTGTTCGCCCGTGCGTTGTGCAGCATGATATTTCCTTGAGAGTCACCCGCATTCCTTGAGAGTCACCCTCTACACCCCTGCAAGGCTCCATCTCATCGACCCCCCCCCCCTCCCCCCAAATGACGAAAAGTACTATTAGCATTACTATAGTTAAGTATAGGATATCGTGTAATGATGAACATCATGGTGATTCATTTCTGTTGGTAGTTTTTCCCTTTCCTTTATCACTTTTAGCTCCCTTTCCAAATCGGTAGTCTTAATTGCTGGCATCCGGCTAAGATTATCGGGTTTTGTTGTTTTTGGTTTTATTTGCGAACTGAATTCCTTTAGATTGATCGTTCCGCTTAATATATTAGATGATCTTTCAAATGTCTTGCTAATATGGTATTATTATGTGCTGTGCCGTTAGCGATGATGAAGAGATTGTCGTCCCTTAGCTTACAACCAGCATCTATCGTCACTAATCCGGACCGCTGAAGGCTGTATGAGTCGATGTTGGATCCGCATATGATATCAACTGTCGTTTTATTTGTAATTAATTACGTATATCCATTGATTTGGAGCATGCAGTTTTATCCAATGGTTAGTTGAATTTATTTCCTCATCATTGCATAATGTATCCTTAATTTCTGCTCCCTGTTGCTTTGCCTGCCTTTGCAGTTGTTTGTCTGCTCCAACAAAATTTGTACCGCAGTCACTGAATATCTTCAGACAAATTCCTCTTTTTGATATGAATCGTCGGTACGCTTCCAAAAAAGCGTCTGTTGACACAAGTCACTTACAAGTTCTAGATGAATTGCCTTCGTGGCTAGGCATATGAAAATGGCAATGTATCCCTTTGTTGTTTTGTTACAGCGGCCATTCCACAATTTTATATTAATCGGACCAGCATAGTCTACTCCGCTGTTAGTGAACGGTGGTGCTGGTGTTATTCGTTCTTTTGGTAACATGCCCATTAGTTGGAGTGATGCCAATTTCCTCGCTCTCGTACAGACTACACATTCATGTAAAGTTTGACGAATCGTATTTTTGGCATTCATTATCCAAGACTGCGTTCTCAGGTGTGCTAAAGTTGCTTGATTGCCACCATGTAATTTGTGACCTCTGGGCATTATTATCGGATGTTTTTCTTCAAATGGGAGATTAGAATTTGTTATCCTACCTCCGACTCTGAGTAGTTCATTTCCGTCTAGAAATGGAGTTAGGGGTACTATTCTTTGGTAGGTTTTGATTCGCTTTTGACTTCTTTAATTCTCGTTCAAAACCTTCCTGCTGTGCGACTCTGATTATAGCTCTTAGCGATGCATTCAGTTCCTCTGGTTTGAAATGCGAGTTGTTTTTAGTTTTTGATTTTGCATTTGATGGAAATCGTAGACAGTATGCAATGCTATGAACAAGCCGTTGTAACGAAGAGAATCTGTCGAATTCAATCACAGGCGTTTTCACTGTTGTTGTAAATGTTCTTATTGAGTTTCGTTCCATGCTGGCCGCTTGTTCCATTTCTTCATTGTTGATTTTTGTTATTGGATAGCTCAAATCCTTTAGCCATTTTGGCCCTTCCCACCAAATTTTGTGGGTTAATAGCAGTCAGCAGGATTCTCATTAGAGGCCACGTGGTGCCATTGGCTTGGATCGGTGATGGTTTGTTTCTCTGTTATTCTGTTCGCCACAAAAGTCTTATGGTATTGTGGGTATCCTTTTATCCAACCCAAAACTGCTGTGGAATCGCTCCAGCAAAATGTTGATATATTGCTGTTGATGTTCAACGCAAGTTTGACATTTTTGAGCAATTTAGAAAGTAGCAATGCGGCGTTGAGCTCTAATCTTGGTAGGGATATTGTTTGGTTTAACGGTGCAACCTTTGTTTTGACTGCGGTTATTGTGATTTGGTTGTTTGTTTTACTGTATACTACTGCAGCATATGCTTGATTCGAGGCGTCACAGAAACCATGTAGTTCAATGTTGGCGTCACTGTTGTAATTTATCCAACGGTGAACTATGATTTCCTCTAAACGTGGTAATTCCATTTTGTAGTTTAACTATCTGTTTTCAAGGTTTACGTGGAGTTTTTCGTCCCCTCCTACACCAGAAGCCCATAAATCTTGAAGTAGAATTTTTGCCTGGATCACCACTGGTGCTAACCATCCTAGCGGATCGAAAAGCCTTGATGCCTCTGATAAGATTATTCATTTGGATATTGTTGTTTTAGATGCTGGCAAAATAACTTTAAATTGAAAGGTGTCTGTTGAAGAGTTCCACAGGAGCCCAAGTGTTTTCACTGTATCACTAAATTCTATAGTGTAGAGTCTTGTTTCTTTCAGATTTTCTGGAAGCTCTTCTAATAACGCTTTTTCATTGCTAGACCATTTTCTGAGGTTGAAACCTCCACCGGAAAGGAGATTTAGTAGTTCCTTTTCCGCAGCGATTGCTTCTGCGATTGTGTTAGCTCCAGATAGAAGATCATCCACGGAGAAATCGTTTTGAACAATCTTTGAACCAATTGGATATCTTGACGCTTCAATGGCTACCCATCAATGGCTAATTGTTGTAACGTCTTTGTAGCCAAATAAGTTGCAGACTCTGTTCCGTATGTGATAGTTTTTAATCTATAACTGCTCATTGGCTTATTTGTTTCAGATCGCCAGAGGATTCGTTGAAAATATTGATCTTCACGGGCTATTCTGATCTGTCTGAACATTTTCTCAATGTTCGCTGCAATCACATAACGATGTTTTTTCCATCTGATAAATATTGCCTTTAAGTTGTCTTGTAATGTTGGACCAACATGCATCATTTCATTTAGTGATGTTCCTGTTGTTGTTTTGCAGAAAGCGTCAAAAACTACCCTCAATCTCGTAGTTGTGCTATCTTCTTTTATGACAGAATGGTGTGGCTTGTAGTAAGCCCGAGAAGCATCTTTTTCCGTATCATTTTTAATTAGTTCCATGTGATTCAACTGGATGTACTCGTTCATGAAATTGTGATATTGATTGCTCAAATTCGATCTCTTCAGCAGTTAGGCTTCGTTTAGGATGCAATTCTTCGGATTCCTATCTCTGCTAATGTGACGTGGCTATTTAATCGTGTGACCTTCATGCTGTTGTTTTGAGTTAGACGACCAGATATGATCCATCCTAGCTCTGATCTTTGCGCTATGCACTTATGATGCGGATCCTTTTTTATGCCTTCTAACATGATTTCTCCATATATGTCGGCACCTATTAAAAGATCAATAGTTCCTGGAGTGTCGAAAGTAGGGTCGGCTAAGATTACTTCTTTTTGTAATTCGCTGTCTAAATCCAATGTGTTCTTATCTGAAAGTGGTTTGGTGATAGTTCCCAGAACTAAAGCATTAACTTCGATCTTGAAAATCGATGGAAATCTGGGACTTATTTCTATCGCTGTTGATTGGCTCGTGCTTTTATTGCTGAAATTCCAGAAATTTCAGTTAGAACTCTTGTCCTTGGCAGGTCTAGTTATTGTGCTGCTTGCTCTGTGATGAAAGTAGCCTGTGAGCCTGGATCGATCAGTGCTCGTAGTAGAGTAAAACTACCTAACATATTCTGTACTTTTATTAGGGAAGTTGCTAAAAGTACCGGGCCACTATCCTTGTCGAGTATTGAGATGTTCAGCTTTGCAATACTGTTTTCTTGATTTTTTACATGTAGCAACGTATGATGTCTGCCTTTGCAGGTAAAACAACTCAATTTGATGCTGCAACTTGTTGTCGAATGGTTTTGACTGAGACAATTTCTGCACAAATTCGGTCCTGTGGTTTTTCTGACAGCACACGCAAACATTACTTGGTTGTGTGGCAGTTAGGAAACCTTGTCTTAGCGGTTGTGGTTGAAATCTCACTTGTTGGGTTGGTATTATCTTGTTGTTACCGATCGCTTCTAAAGATTGGAAACGCCTTTCTAGAAACTTCAAGAATTGGTTTGTTTCTTGAAATTCTCTTGGGTTCTCTAGAGAGCTGTCGTATAGCCGTTGTCACTCGTTATCCAACTTTTTCAACATGCTGAAGATGATGAAAGGACTCCATGTTTCAATATTTATGCCTGTATTTCTTATGGCGTATAGGCACTCGGTTGTTGTGTCATGCAAGTGTTTGTTCGCATCAGCCGACTCCGTGTTGATCGTATGCTGATTTAATAAAGTGTTCAAAAAATTAGATACGATTAATCTCCTGTTGTTGAAGCGGTTCTTTAATATTTCCCAAGCTGCATCGTAATTGTCTCCAGTAGGTTCCAAATGACTCAATAATTTTTCAGCTGACCCTTCTACGTGACTTTTGAGGTATTTCATTTTATGTGTCGTGGTGAGCTGATTATTGTTATGAACTAAACATTTGAATGTATCAGAGAAACCTACCCACTTCGTGTAGTCCCCGTGAAAATGTGGGATTTCTACTGGTGGTAGACGAATTTCTAATGGTTTTATCTTGCCTAATTCCTCTTCTTCCAATAATGTTGTTAATTGTATTACAATCTTCTCGTGTTCATTGTTTAAATTTTCTTAGTGTTGGTCTACGAAATATTTTGCATTTGCTTCCTGTTCCTCGCAAGTCTCCATGCATATTTGTTCATGAAGGTCGCTGATCTGCATCATGAGCCTCTCCATGTTTTTTAATTTGATTTTTAAAGCTGGTCTGGATCTGTTGTTACTAGACAGTATGTCCTCAGCTAATCTAATTTCTCGATATAAACCCCGCATTCGGATGTCTTGCTGCTTCAACTGTTGCCTGAATTTTGGCAATTGGCTGAAAGCAACGTTTGACTCCACGGTCGACGCCTTGGGTTGTTGGCTCTTAACTTCACTTGTTGATGTCCCATCCTCTGTTGTGTTGTTGTTGAAGTTAAATTGTTTATTTGTTCCTGCTGCATCTGATGTTGGAAGTGGTGTGGATGGCAAACTTGGTGTGTTAAGGTGTTGGCGAATATCCTCAATGGTTGTTGTGTATCTTTTCGACACCGTTTCTATCCTTGAAGTATTGATGTGTTGACATCAATGGGTTTTGAAAATCTCTGATCTTATTGCCTTCATCAACATACTCGTTGTAAGACTTGTTCAACTCTGCGATTTTCCTCTCAAGATAGGTTTTTGTTTTCCGCTGTGCTCCATCTTTTTTGTAATTTGAGATGAGCTGCTGTATCTCTTCTGCTTTTTGTTCTTGATTTGTTTGCCAGTTGTTTTTAATGGCTCGAAGGACCAATGTTTACAATGTAACGAACTAGGTGGCATCAGCGGATACCAATAGGTAATTGGTCCCGAAATAGTGCTGTTCGTCACTGAAATTGTTGATCATCTATTCAGGGCTTTGACGTGGTCATTTTTTTGCCGGCTAAGGCTCAGGGAGTGGGGTGGGGTTTGTCAAAGTTGAATAGATGCTAGTGGACCACGGGGCTAGGGTTCAACATATGACATACAAGGACGGACACACTTAGGAATGGGAATCAAGGCATGGATCTACCTACCAGAACACACTGCACGACACTTACCAGTACATCCTTACGCGATGCTTTTAGTTTCTCATTCTGGAAAGCAACAAAACTTTACGAACAAGCGAAATAACTCTAACCGTTCTTTTTTTCATTAATAATAAAAGTTGAAAATACTTTTAAAATTCATTAATAATAGGAAATTTATTTATGACTAAATAACCGTATCGAGAAAAAAAAATGTGAATAATCAAATACAATAAAAATAACTTAAGATCTATGACGTCATTTAATACCCAAACCAAATGAAAAAGAAAAGAAGGAAATAATAGTATTAAAACTAATAATTAAGTATAAATAGTAAAGGGAAAAAAAAAATAAACTTAAAAATAATATAAAATGAAATTTAGAAAAAAAAAATTCTTATCTTAAATTATATGCACAGCTGATTCTGAAGCTTCTCGATTCCACCATTTTTTTTCACTCACTATACTGTAAAATATTTTATAGTTTATATTTTTATTTTACAGTGTTAACTCTATTTAGTTTGTAACTATATGTTTTATTTTGTTTTTGTTGTGCATTGTATATTTCACTACATGTGGTCACCTTTTCCACCAAAGTTATTTTAGTTAAAACATAGTTTTGTTTCTTTGGGTTAACGTTAATTTTTGTGTTGTGTTTTCTTATTTTTTTTTTTTTTTTAACTCAGTGACCACACTATCACTTTTACAATTGTCCGTTGCACTTAACTTAATATCACTAACGTTCCGGTTTAAACTTATTTTTATTAGTAAGGTTTAACTTTAATTACTATTATCATTATTATTTATTGTTATAACTGTCTTATATTCGCGTGAACTTTGTCCTAAATCTGTCCTAAAAAAAAAAAAAAAAAATTTGGATTTTTTTTTAGGACAAACTTCACGAATCTAAATACATAAGTGAAGTTTGTCCTAAATTTGTCCTAAAAATCGTCAATAAAAATTATTATTTACATGTATTAGTGTAAAAGCAGAAATCCTCGTTATAATGAATTTCTTTAATAAGAATAATAAAAATTATTTACGAATTATACGTAATACATAAAAACGATGGAAGTAAGATATTACCTCTTATATTTTCTTTATAAATTAATGTAGCGAATAATATGAATAAATGAAATTTCGAATTTTCTTGACCAAAATGGCCTATATGCAAAGTTGGCTTAGGATGTAGGCTATCCGAAAGGAGTTTAAGTTTTGAAAAAAATAGGGGATTAGGGTATTTAGGACAACGATGTTTGATACGATCTCACCCAATAATTATACCAAATATTATGAAAAAATGAAATTCCCAATTTTCTTGAGAAAATCCTAGGAAGCTGACACCAAAGTGCCTATATGCAAAGTTGGCATAGGATCTAGGCTATCCGAAACCAGTTTCAGTTTTCAAAAAAATAGGGGATTAGGGTATTTAGGACAACGATGTTTGATACGATCTCACCCAATAATTATACCAAATATTATGAAAAAATGATTTTCCAATTTTCTTGAGAAAATCCTAGGAAGGTGACACCAAAGTGACCTATATGCAAAGTTGGCATAGGATCTAGGCTATCCAAAACCAGTTTCAGTTTTTAAAAAATTAGGGGATTAGGGTATTTAGGGCAACGATCTTTGATACGATCTCACCCAATAATTATACCAAATATTATGAAAAAATGATTTTCCCAATTTTCTTGAGAAAATCCTAGAAAGCTGACACCAAAGTGACCTATATGCAAAGTTGGCATAGGATCTAGGCTATCCAAAACCAGTTTCAGTTTTTAAAAAATTAGGGGATTAGGGTATTTAGGACAACGATCTTTGATACGATCTCACCCAATAATTATACCAAATATTATGAAAAAATGATATTCCCAATTTTCTTGAGAAAATCCTAGGAAGCTGACACCAAAGTGACCTATATGCAAAGTTGGCATAGGATCTAGGCTATCCAAAACCAGTTTCAGTTTTTAAAAAATTAGGGGATTAGGGTATTTAGGACAACGATCTTTGATACGATCTCACCCAATAATTATACCAAATATTATGAAAAAATGATTTTCCCAATTTTCTTGAGAAAATCCTAGGAAGGTGACACCAAAGTGACCTATATGCAAAGTTGGCATAGGATCTAGGCTATCCAAAACCAGTTTCAGTTTTTAAAAAATTAGGGGATTAGGGTATTTAGGACAACGATTTTGATACGATCTCACCCAATAATTATACCAAATATTATGAAAAAATGATTTTCCCAATTTTCTTGAGAAAATCCTAGAAAGCTGACACCAAAGTGACCTATATGCAAAGTTGGCATAGGATCTAGGCTATCCAAAACCAGTTCAGTTTTGAAAAAATTAGGGGATTAGGGTATTTAGGACAACGATTTTGATACGATCTCACCCAATAATTATACCAAATATTATGAAAAAATGATTTTCCCAATTTTCTTGAGAAAATCCTAGAAAGGTCACACCAAAGTGACCTATATGCAAAGTTGGCATAGGATCTAGGCTATCCAAAACCAGTTTCAGTTTTTAAAAAATTAGGGGATTAGGGTATTTAGGACAACGATCTTTGATACGATCTCACCCAATAATTATACCAAATATTATGAAAAAATGATTTTCCCAATTTTCTTGAGAAAATCCTAGGAAGGTCACACCAAAGTGACCTATATGCAAAGTTGGCATAGGACCTAGGCTATCCAAAACCAGTTTCAGTTTTTAAAAAAATAGGGGATTAGGGTATTTAGGACAACGATCTTTGATACGATCTCACCCAATAATTATACCAAATATTATGAAAAAATGATTTTCCCAATTTTCTTGAGAAAATCCTAGGAAGGTGACACCAAAGTGACCTATATGCAAAGTTGGCATAGGATCTAGGCTATCCAAAACCAGTTTCAGTTTTTAAAAAATTAGGGGATTAGGGTATTTAGGACAACGATCTTTGATACGATCTCACCCAATAATTAAACCAAATATTATGAAAAAATGATTTTCCCAATTTTCTTGAGAAAATCCTAGAAAGGTGACACCAAAGTGACCTATATGCAAAGTTGGCATAGGATCTAGGCTATCCAAAACCAGTTTCAGTTTTTAAAAAATTAGGGGATTAGGGTATTTAGGACAACGATCTTTGATACGATCTCACCCAATAATTATACCAAATATTATGAAAAAATGATTTTCCCAATTTTCTTGAGAAAATCCTAGGAAGGTGACACCAAAGTGACCTATATGCAAAGTTGGCATAGGATCTAGGCTATCCAAAACCAGTTTCAGTTTTTAAAAAATTAGGGGATTAGGGTATTTAGGACAACGATTTTGATACGATCTCACCCAATAATTATACCAAATATTATGAAAAAATGATTTTCCCAATTTTCTTGAGAAAATCCTAGAAAGGTCACACCAAAGTGGCCTATATGCAAAGTTGGCATAGGACCTAGGCTATCCAAAACCAGTTTCAGTTTTTAAAAAAATAGGGGATTAGGGTATTTAGGACAACGATCTTTAATACGATCTCACCCAATAATTATACCAAATATTATGAAAAAATGATTTTCCCAATTTTCTTGAGAAAATCCTAGGAAGGTGACACCAAAGTGACCTATATGCAAAGTTGGCATAGGATCTAGGCTATCCAAAACCAGTTTCAGTTTTTAAAAAATTAGGGGATTAGGGTATTTAGGACAACGATTTTGATACGATCTCACCCAATAATTATACCAAATATTATGAAAAAATGATTTTCCCAATTTTCTTGAGAAAATCCTAGTAAGGTCACACCAAAGTGACCTATATGCAAAGTTGGCATAGGACCTAGGCTATCCAAAACCAGTTTCAGTTTTTAAAAAATTAGGGGATTAGGGTATTTAGGACAACGATCTTTGATACGATCTCACCCAATAATTATACCAAATATTATGAAAAAATGATTTTCCCAATTTTCTTGAGAAAATCCTAGGAAGGTGACACCAAAGTGACCTATATGCAAAGTTGGCATAGGATCTAGGCTATCCAAAACCAGTTTCAGTTTTTAAAAAATTAGGGGATTAGGGTATTTAGGACAACGATCTTTGATACGATCTCACCCAATAATTATACCAAATATTATGAAAAAATGATATTCCCAATTTTCTTGAGAAAATCCTAGGAAGGTGACACCAAAGTGACCTATATGCAAAGTTGGCATAGGATCTAGGCTATCCAAAACCAGTTTCAGTTTATAAAAAATTAGGGGATTAGGGTATTTAGGACAACGATCTTTGATACGATCTCACCCAATAATTATACCAAATATTATGAAAAAATGATTTTCCCAATTTTCTTGAGAAAATCCTAGAAAGCTGACACCAAAGTGACCTATATGCAAAGTTGGCATAGGATCTAGGCTATCCAAAACCAGTTTCAGTTTTGAAAAAATTAGGGGATTAGGGTATTTAGGACAACGATCTTTGATACGATCTCACCCAATAATTATACCAAATATTATGAAAAAATGATATTCCCAATTTTCTTGAGAAAATCCTAGGAAGGTGACACCAAAGTGACCTATATGCAAAGTTGGCATAGGATCTAGGATATCCGAAACCAGTTTCAGTTTTGAAAAAAATAGGGGATTAGGGTATTTAGGACAACGATCTTTGATACGATCTCATCCAATAATTATACCAAATATTATGAAAAAATGATTTTCCAATTTTCTTGAGAAAATCCTAGGAAGGTGACACCAAAGTGACCTATATGCAAAGTTGGCATAGGATCTAGGCTATCCAAAACCAGTTTCAGTTTTTAAAAAATTAGGGGATTAGGGTATTTAGGACAACGATCTTTGATACGATCTCACCCAATAATTATACCAAATATTATGAAAAAATGATATTCCCAATTTTCTTGAGAAAATCCTAGGAAGGTGACACCAAAGTGACCTATATGCAAAGTTGGCATAGGATCTAGGCTATCCAAAACCAGTTTCAGTTTTTAAAAAATTAGGGGATTAGGGTATTTAGGACAACGATCTTTGATACGATCTCACCCAATAATTATACCAAATATTATGAAAAAATGATTTTCCAATTTTCTTGAGAAAATCCTAGGAAGCTGACACCAAAGTGACCTATATGCAAAGTTGGCATGGGATCTAGGATATCCGAAACCAGTTTCAGTTTTGAAAAAAATAGGGGATTAGGGTATTTAGAACAACGATCTTTGATACGATCTCACCTAATAATTATACCAAATATTATGAAAAAATGATTTTCCAATTTTCTTGAGAAAATCCTAGGAAGGTGACACCAAAGTGACCTATATGCAAAGTTGGCATAGGATCTAGGCTATCCAAAACCAGTTTCAGTTTGAAAAAATTAGGGGATTAGGGTATTTAGGACAACGATCTTTGATACGATCTCACCCAATAATTATACCAAATATTATGAAAAAATGATTTTCCAATTTTCTTGAGAAAATCCTAGGAAGCTGACACCAAAGTGACCTATATGCAAAGTTGGCATAGGATCTAGGCTATCCGAAACCAGTTTCAGTTTTGAAAAAAATAGGGGATTAGAGTATTTAGGACAACGATCTTTGATACGATCTCACCCAATAATTATACCAAATATTATGAAAAATTCTTCTTCCCAGGATTTTCTCAAGAAAATTCGGAAAATGACTTTTACTTATATTGGATATATTTTATGAGATGCCATCAAACTTTGTTGTCCTAAACACCCAGGGCCCCTACTTTTTCCAAAACTGGGATATTTTTCGGGTAGCTTAGATCCAGTGACAATTTTGTATATGGGTCATTTTGATGCGCGCTTCCCAGGATTTTCTCAAGAAAATTCGGAAAATGACTTTTACTTATATTGAATATATTTTATGAGATGCCATCAAACTTTGTTGTCCTAAACACCCAGGGCCCCTACTTTTTCCAAAATTGGGATATTTTTCGGGTAGCTTAGATCCAGCGACAAGTTTGTATATGGGTCATTTTGATGCGCGCTTCCCAGGATTTTCTCAAGAAAATTCGGAAAATGACTTTTACTTATATTGGATATATTTTATGAGATGCCATCAAACTTTGTTGTCCTAAACACCCAGGGCCCCTACTTTTTCCAAAACTGGGATATTTTTCGGGTAGCTTAGATCCAGTGACAATTTTGTATATGGGTCATTTTGATGCGCGCTTCCCAGGATTTTCTCAAGAAAATTCGGAAAATGACTTTTACTTATATTGAATATATTTTATGAGATGCCATCAAACTTTGTTGTCCTAAACACCCAGGGCCCCTACTTTTTCCAAAATTGGGATATTTTTCGGGTAGCTTAGATCCAGCGACAAGTTTGTATATGGGTCATTTTGATGCGCGCTTCCCAGGATTTTCTCAAGAAAATTCGGAATATGACTTTTACTTATATTGGATATATTTTATGAGATGCCATCAAACTTTGTTGTCCTAAATACCCAGGGCCCCTACTTTTTCCAAAACTGGGATATTTTTCGGGTAGCTTAGATCCAGTGACAATTTTGTATATGGGTCATTTTGATGCGCGCTTCCCAGGATTTTCTCAAGAAAATTCGGAAAATGACTTTTACTTATATTGAATATATTTTATGAGATGCCATCAAACTTTGTTGTCCTAAACACCTAGGGCCCCTACTTTTTCCAAAATTGGGATATTTTTCGGGTAGCTTAGATCCAGTGACAAGTTTGTATATGGGTCATTTTGATGCGCGCTTCCCAGGATTTTCTCAAAAAAATTCGGAAAATGACTTTTACTTATATTGGATATATTTTATGAGATGCCATCAAACTTTGTTGTCCTAAACACCCAGGGCCCCTACTTTTTCCAAAACTGGGATATTTTTCGGGTAGCTTAGATCCAGTGACAATTTTGTATATGGGTCATTTTGATGCGCGCTTCCCAGGATTTTCTCAAGAAAATTCGGAAAATGACTTTTACTTATATTGAATATATTATATGAGATACCATCAAACTTTGTTGTCCTAAACACCTAGGGCCCCTACTTTTTCCAAAATTGGGATATTTTTCGGGTAGCTTAGATCCAGCGACAAGTTTGTATATGGGTCATTTTGATGCAAGCTTCCCAGGATTTTCTCAAGAAAATTCGAAAAATGACTTTTACTTATATTGAATATATTTTATGAGATGCCTTTAATCTTTGTTGTCCTAAATACTCTAATCCCCTACTACATTTTAAATTATTATTTTCATATAGCTTAGATATTTTACCAATGTTTTTATTTTATTTAAATATTGATGATACAATTTTTATTTATTAGAAATAAAATTCGTTATAACGGGAGTTTCAGATTTTTCACTAACACAAATACGCACAATTTGTTGTTGTTGCTTTTTAGGACAGATTTAGGACAAACTTCACCTACGTTGGATTTCAAGAATTTCAACTAACTCAATGCTACGCTTAATACAATCCAAATTTATAAAACCACCAAAACCAAAAATCTTGAAACCTAGTGCCCGATTTTGAAAGCATTATATGAGTTTCACAATTTGTTATCACGAGTTCTCAACACTCGTAACTCGAAATACGGTAACGTAGCAGTTGAAATTAAAATTTGGATGGTTTACAATAACTGCAATCACCACTTGAACATCCAATAAATTAGAACGGAGTGGATTTTGAAAAACGACCATGGGAACACCTTCACAGTTTAGTGTAGTAGATTTTCACGTTAAAACATCAATTCTTCTTGTTTATGGGGAATACATTTCTTGATTTTTATTATTTTTTTTATTTTTTACGTGGGAGGATGTGGAATGTCAAATATTTGAGTGGTACTATCGATTTAAAAACTGTGCGCTGTCGCTTTAAAAACTGTGTAAATTAAATAGTGTAATGCTGAACAGGCCATTAATAATCTATAAAAACTATACTGAGTTAACCGTTGAATGCAGTTTCTTAAACGACATAATAAACCCGTTTATCATTTTCATTTCGGATTTTTTTTTTTATCTACATATAAACTTTAGAATTTCATTATTTTTAAAAGCTTTACTACCCTATATTGATTACGCCTCACCACTGATTGCAATGTGTACATATATACAATTCACAAATAATATGAAAGATATAACGAGACATTTCATCTAAGATATTTCAATAACAACGCTGTCGTAAAACTTTCTTACTGTAATATAATCCAAACCCAATTCTTTGCATAAATTGAACAATGCAATATGAATTCAAAATGCAATTTATGATCTAGAAGTTATTGGGATGAAAAATGAAAAAAAAATTATTATGACTACGTCAATAAATATGCAAATTTATGTAGTGTAATTATAAGCAAATAATTTGCGGCAATGTGTTTTTTTTTTACAAATAACATTATGCTCAGGTCGCAGAGTGAATTGAATAATAAAAAAAAAAAAACAAAGATTTTCCACCGCCTGACATTATTAATCTGCTCCACCAAAAGTGATGGAATAAAAGCAACACAAAAATCAATAAAATTTGCAGCGTACACAATATAAAATATTAATGGATGAGTTGGACCCTGAAGAATACATTATTTAAAGATGTTTTTTTGGAGGGGGAGGAAATTGTTTTTTATGGATACACCCGAAAAGAAAAAGAAATAAAATTAATTTTTTTCGTTTGTTTCGGGCTTTACCCTGAATTTTTATTGTTTATCCAAAATATATAAATCATCATTTTTTTTTTTATATCATTAAAACGGTTTAATATTATTCGTGTACAAGCTTTTTATTCACTGTATGTATAAGAATTTTCAAATGGACAGATTTCCCGGAAGTATTCGATTCCAATTTCATAAATACATATGTATAACGAATTTTTAATATACAACAAAAATAAAGAAGAAATATGTTTAACTGGAATTTTTTTTTGGCTGCTCTTCGTCGGATAATCAAATATTCTAAAAGCAAAAAAAAAAAAAAAAAATCGAGAATTGAAAATCCTCAGCAGTAGCTGTTGAATACTTTTGTACATTGTACCGCAGCAACAAATACGAATATAATAAAATTCAATAAAATGGATATACAATTAAATTAAACGATTTTATAAAGTAATAAATTTTAGATTAAGTGTTGGTACATTTATCTTTCGAGTAGATATCGTTTTTATTTACAGAGATGCCATGTACTTGCAGAATCTTTTGTTTTATTTTGTATTATAATACAATTTATTATTTTATCGTTAATTCAACACATTTTTTTTTTGGCTGCAATAATCTGTAATAATGTGTCACTCTCAATATTTGGTCATTATCCGTTGTAACAGCACTCCACTCTTGCTAGATATGAGGTTGTTGTAGTAAAAGTTGCTAAATAATTTGGCAGTCACGTTGAATCGCCGTTACAACAACATTGTTAGTTAACAAAAATTTCATCACATTTTGCAATAGAGTATTGGATGAGCTTGGAATATTCGGCACTAGGTGTCACTATTTTTAATTAAGTAATGTTACGTTTTTGCCTTGTTAATCAAGGTTCGACTCACTGGATTGTGAATAAAAACAAAACAATTCAACTTATTACCAACGAATTTATTTATGTCAGACAAAAATTATTACAACACAATTTATTAAGAAAAATTCACAAAATCACTTTATATAAATTAATTGCACAATTTTACTGATCACTTATAATTTTGATTTTGCACTAAAACAATTTTTAAATAACTTTTTAATTCCTTTTAAATCTTTATACATTCGCTTACCAAAAACTAATGAATCCAATTCGTCTTCGTTCGCCTTTTTATATACACAAACCGAACTTCTAGAAATTTCATGACTTATCCAGTAAGAATAGTCTAGAAACATTTAGAACAGTTTTATCATGGAAAATGCCATTTTAGTACAGTAAAACATTGAGCTATTAATTTGACTTATTCTATTACACACTAGGTGTCACCGTTACACTACACCGCACCTAAGCCTGTTCGTCCTGAACTGGTCCCAAATCACCTTCTCTGTATAGGACCAGCCTGTCCAAATGCACCACCTTTAGTAAGGGCCTTCCCATGCTTATTGCAGCTTCGGTGATAATCCCTTTTTCCGTTGCGGGTTGTGAAGCCATACTAATTGCCCTTCCTGAAAACCTTGGTTATTTGCTCGTATGTCATATCGCTGATGGCACAGCCCCAAACTTTAGATCTCCAGGTAAGCGTAGGTTATCTCCAAATAACGTTTTAGCTGGTGTCATTCAGGTTGTGTCACTTATTGCTGATCGATAGCCAATCAGAAACATCGGTATATGTTGATCCCAGTTGCGTTAATTTTTTTAAACAACATTTGCTTGATATTCCTCTCATTGAATCTTTCCACCATACCATCAGACTGTGGATGCAAAGCGTTGTTCTCGTTTTATTTATACCGAGCATCTGGCATTTTTCCTTGATAGGTATGAATCTCCATCGGCACTCCAAATCTGGTAGTCCAATTGTTGATTATGACATCAGCTATTTTTGTCGTCACCTGATTAGGAATGGGGTACACCTCCGATCGTTTCCTGAAATAATCCATTATCACTAGCACATATTTATTGCCGCTCTCGGTGGTGGGAAATGGTCCCGCTACATCCATTGCAATTCTTTCGAATGGTGCTCCAACGTTGTATTGCTTCATGGTTCCACGACTTTTTCGTGCGGGTCCCTTCACCGCCGCACATTGGTCATTTTTTTGGCACCATTCTATTACCGACTGTCTACATCCTACCCAGTAGAATCGTTGACGTGTCGTGGCCGGTGTTTTCTTAATTTCTAGATGGCCTCCACTTGCTACTTCATGATACTCGTTCAGGATTGCTTCACTTTGCCATTCGTGCTTTCACACAGTCATTTTAAACACACATTCTTAAGTTGGGGGCTATCCCATCGAGCCCAATAAGCCTTGGCAATGGGAGTTGGGTTCGCGATCTCGCTCCAAGTTAGCCGTTGTTACTTTTATTTCCATTCCATGATAACTGATAAATTCGTATCATCCAATTGCTCTTTCCTGATTACTCCTCATCAGGCAGCACTTGCGTAAGCCTAACGTCGATGATGCCTTCCTTTACTTCAACGTGACCACAATGCTTACATTCTACTGGACAGGGCCGTCTTGATAATGCGTCGGTATTTCCGTGTGCACTTCCCTTCCGATGTTCGATTTGGAAATCATAGCTTTGAAGACGTTCGATCCAATGTTCCTGCTATCCCTCTGGATTCCTGAATTACAACAGCCACCGTAAAGCACCGTGATCTGTTCACTATAGACAACAATTCTTTCCGTGTCACGCAGTAATTACGGTCCGGTTTTGATAATGTTTTGGAGTAGTACGCAATAACTCGTTCTTGGCTATTAGTTTCCTGTGATAACACACCTTGTTGTGAATTAAACCAATCAAACCCCCAAAATATTAAATTATTACAATTAAAAATTTCCAAGTTAAACCCAGTAAAAATTCAAAATTTAATCACACACAGAGAAGAATGAATGGATATGCACAACACAAAAAATAATTAGCAATGACCTACAAACACACACATTACAAAATTATACATAAAATAAATTTTCTTGAAACTAGAAACCTGAAAACAATAAAATAAAAACTTTATGAAATAAACTATATAAATGTACATGACATTTAGGCGGAGATAAAGCTTTTTAAATTAGATAAATTCAAGCAAATAAATTAAACGCATAAACTCAAAATTAATTAAAGGTGAAACATGCACAACAAAAAATCAATTCGAAGTGAATTATAACGGAAATCGCGAAAAATGATTATTTTGTTTTTTAAGAAAATTAAATTCAAGCAAAACTAATAACGGAAATGTGGGAAATGACACTTTTGTTTTCGAAAAGCAAATTACAATCAACAACTCATAAAAAACGTAAATTAGCAAAATTAACAATTTCAAATTTATTATTGTAAATGACCAATATCTTTTAGTATATAAGAGTTCGCGTGAAGTATTTGCTAGATTATTCCTAAAAAATGTTAGGAACGTTTTAGGAAAAACTTCACGAATTTGTGCAGAAACGTAAAATTTTTCCTATTCCTAAATATTTGCGAGTGTATTTGTCTAAATAATCTACAAAAATTTATTTTAATCGGGCATTTTATTGGTTGTTTTATTTTTATCGGTTAATACGATTATTATTTATTTATTTGTAGTATTTTATTAATATTTTAGTATTAAAAGGAAAAGCACACTTGGAAACAAAGTAATCGGAACAAAAAAATTATGAAGTTGCTTCCATTAGGCATAAAAACCTCTTGAATTTTCTCA
Source organism: Tipula vernalis (assembly GCA_958295665.1). Lineage (NCBI taxonomy): Eukaryota > Metazoa > Arthropoda > Insecta > Diptera > Tipulidae > Tipula > Tipula vernalis. The sequence continues at coordinate 343,187,782 of OY282559.1, forward strand.
AACAATTTCCACCTCATGCCTACACATTCTATTTGAGCAGTAGCTCATTTACAATAAAATGTACAGCAAGAGGTGAAATAATTAAAAATTAACAATAATGAAAACGTTAATAAAAATAATTTAAAAAGCTACGTATTGCCCATCAATCATCAAACTAGAAAAATGTTGACTTAAATAATCCTGCCGATTATAACCTTTTAATTAGCAATGGAATTGAATTCCAAAGATAAACTCCCCTTACATAAAGGGATTTGCTTAATGACCTACAAATATTTTTGGCCGGAATTAGGAGGAAGTTAGAGGAATAAACCCTACTAACCAGCAATTTCCTATAAAGATAACAAGGCTCCTTAGCTTTTAGAAATTTTAAAAATCAAAAAGACAAACACACAAATTCTTATACATATTTGCTGTGTTTCTTATTTAAATCCGTAGATCGAGCAGATTTTGAAATCTGAAATCAGATCGATTTGGTGGATCTGAAATAAGAAACAGGTTTCAGATTTTTTAGATCAAAAAAATGTTCAACTCATTATTTAATAAAATAATTTTCCTTCGTCCACATAAGAATTAAAATTTCATTCTATATTCATTTTAATAACGTTTTGCAAAAAAATTAAATGATGAGAATGACATCTTTCTATGCGTTAATGTATGTATTTGAATTACGTGAAGTTAGCTAAACTAAAACTAATCTGAGAAATTGGAATATTTTTACAAATCAAAAAAATCAATCTAATCAATCTCAAAAAAAAATAAGAAACAGCAAAAAAATTGATCAGATCGATCTGATCTGAAATAAGAAACAACGTTTTAGTACTCAGATCAATCAGATTGATTAGATCAGAAATAAGAAACACAGCATTTGTATAATGTGGCATTTCAATTTTATAGTTTCCTGTTTTCCCTAAGAAGAGCTCAATTTACAACAAAACTATTTTGAGTTACAGCGCTGGTAAAAAAAAATTGGGCAAACAAATTTATTGCAAATTGGAGTCTTTTTTTGCTAAAATTACAAAACTTTTGAAAGCAATTGGTTTATTGTTTCATTTTAAATACATGGAAAAAAAAAATTTACCTGCAATTTAGGGGCAAAACACCGAAAAATGTCAAAATATTCAAAATACGTTGATTGGTGTTAAAGTAATATAACAAATTAAACACTTATTTTTTATTTTTTTGTTTGTTTTTTATTGATTTATAAAAGTTAAATCTTTCATATTAATATTTTGTTGGACCGCCTTTTGCTTTTATTACAGCGATACACCTCCGATTCATTGAATTTGATAAATGTTTCAAAGTCGCAGGAGATATGGATTCCCAAATAATCATCAACAAACTTTTAAAGCTTCAATCGATTCTGGGCGCTTTCTTACAACTTCTAGCTTCATTATAGACCAAATATTTTCAATTGGATTTAAGTCTGGACTATACGGGGGCCAGCTCAACGACATTCACACAGTTCTATTTCTGTGTAAGCTAAATTTTACATTTTTAATGATTTTTTGAATGTTAATTAATTCATGTAATTTCTAATATGCTACCGGTGGTAGTGAGTAGACTGATTTTTTCATAATCATAAGCTCATCAGTTCGAAACTGGATTGAATTCTCTTACAATCTTCGGAACATATTAAAAAGTCATATAAATTTAAAAAAAAAGCATAGAAACATTGCTACTAATAAACTATTCGATAAGGATGAAGCATGAAGAAAACAAATCAAAATTTGTCACTTCAATCCCATTTGACATACAGACAAATACAGCTACTAAAATTTCGACTGACACATTTCGACCCTAATCTAAACTCATAAAACTCAATAAACAAAAAGCTTTCTTAACATTAAAACCAAACCAAAAAATTAAATTGTTACAATATTACTCTAGTCGTGTTTTCCATGAGAACTGCACTAGAACTCGATAAATTTTTAATTCCTTTTATTCTATGTAGAGACAGAAAAAAATTAAATTTATAAAGTGCTAATGCGTAGTGCATTTCATATAAATACACATTTTAAGTTGTTACAGCAATAAACAATTACAATTGTAGATTATTTTTTAGTTACACTTGATGAAACCCATGAATTTGTCGAGTGTAGTTGCGTGTAATGACGTCAGCAAGAAATAAGAAAATATTGATGAAATAACTGATGGGGGAAATTTTTAAACTTAAAATATGTATTTATTTCAAATACACTAAACATTCGAGCTTTATGAATTTATTATTATTATTCGGTTAAAAAAGAATAAAAGGAATTTAAAGTTTATCGAGTTATAGTGCAGTTCTCATGGAAAACACGTCTTCTGAAAACAAAATTTAAAAGTAAAACACGAAAACAAAATTTTTTAGTCATACCATTAAAAATGAGCGCAATAAATGTTTTTTTTTTTAAAATACTACCAGAGCCTTCTAGAGTATAGAGCCATAATCATAATGACGTATTTTTTAGAAGCTTTTTTAGTGGTATAACTTTTCACTGATTTTCATAGGAATTCATAGTAAAAATTGTGTTTTTTAGCTTCAAGTTTTACAATGAAAAAAGCAAATATATTATAAAACGTTTATATAAATGTTTTCTACATACCTTGAACAACAACATTCAAGAAGACTATATTATTATTGAATGAATATTAATTGCAGAAATATTAAAATTAAACTATGGCCAAAATATATTTTTCGAATTTCCATTTAACAAAATAAATCAAAGTTGGCTCTGATGAATTAAAATAATACTTGCTAAATTTATCTCTAGTTTTACTAGTGTACGTAAGATGTCTAAAATATTTACAGAAAAATACGAAAAAAAATTATTTGGTCACAAAATTATCACTCGTGCTTAATATTTTGTGAATTTATTTTGCTTTTCCTACAATTTTTTTACTTGAAATTTCCCCAGGTAGTAATTTTTATCATCGGTAACACTGCCATCTATGTAATGTATATTGACTTAATGACCAAACGAATTGTAGTAAGCTTTTATTTTAATTTGACCAAAATGCTGTTGTTATGAATTTTTTTTACATTTTGGTATAAATAAATCAATTATTACAAGAAAATGAAAACGATTTACTTAAACGACATTCATATATGTTGAAACTCAAATATTTAACAAAGTATTTCAGAAATCATAATTAAGAATATGTAACGTTTTCATTTACAATTTTGTCTTAGGGAAAAAAATGATTTGGGTTTCTCAATGCTGTTTAAACTTACAATCACACCAGCTCAAAAGGTTTAGTTTTCTTAAGTCAATATTTCTTAATACCATATTCTGAAATCTTTGGATGATATTTACGTTGCTCTGTTTGGTACAACCCCAAAGCTGAATATCATAAGTCCAAATCGGTTTCAATATTTGTTTATAAAGTTAAAGCTTGTTGTATGTTGATAAAGAAGAGTTCCTTCCCATCAGCCAATACATTTGTCTGCATTTAAGTCTTAATTCTTTACTTTTTTTCTTGACGTGTGCTTTCCATCATAGTTTAGCATCCAGGGTCATGCTGAGATACTTAGCTGTGTTCGCATGAGGTATTATTTCCCGATTTATGGTAATCGGAATATGTTCGAATCGTCTGTTTGTAAATTTGTTGTGAACTGATTTAGCTTCGTTCTAATTAAAATTAATGTAAAATAAGTAAATAAAATAAATAAATAGAGTACATCGTAGTCTTTGACTTCATCTATTACTATTGGTGGTGGTGGAGGTAATTTTTTTGGTTGTTTCTGGCTAATATTTGGAACATCATCCTTTAATTGAGGTGTGGATGGCGTATTATTTTCGTCTCCTGTTTTTTGCTCCCGCCTTTAACTTTAATCCACTCAGTTTCTCGAACTAGTTCTTCTTTATCCGTATGATACTCTTATGAAGTTGCATTCTGGTTAGGAGTAGCAACGAGGTCCTCCTTTGGCTTAAGAGCTTTAACTTCGTTTTCAAGCATCTTCATACTCTCCTGCATCCTCTCCTCCCGGTCAACCCCTACCCTATTGAGACGCACTCAACACCTGTTTTATGAATGAAATATGAAAAGAAAATGACTGTTTGGTTCCGATGAGTTTTGGAACGCCTTATTACGGTAATTTTTATTTAGTTTTGTACGTTTTTTGTGCAAATGAATTTTTGTTTATACAATACATGTAAGTTAGATAAGGTGAGCGAATGTTCGTCAAAGAGGATAGACGTGTTTTTTCTATCCTCTTCAAAAATTTAATTTAATTTGATTTTTATTTTGGTTTATTTATGTAGTTTATGTAGTATATAAAGTTTAATTATAATTATAATTTTAATTCTATTTAATTCAGTTTTTAGTGAAATAATAATTAAAGTGGAAGTGAAATAATTTAAAGTGTAATTTTGGAAAATGCAATCTACCGGGATGCATTTATCAGGCAATGTTTTATATTTATAGATAAAGAAATGAAAATTATTGATTTCTATTGGGTGCATGTTTTTAACGTGTGTGTGATTGGATTGTACATGATTTTATTACTAAAACGTAAATTAACATAAATACGTCGTAGTTAATTTCATATTCGATTTTATATTTACGCATAATTAAATGCGTTCTTGCAAGCCATACAAATGTGTTTATACATACATACGTATAAACATTTTTTTTGGGTTTCGGTATGGTTTAGGTTCTTGGTTTTTATGTTATGTACAAACAAAAATTATGGGAATATATAAGATAATTCAAGTGGTGTATTTCTCGAATGGTAATTTTTTGTAGCGACACACAACATATTCCAATTTTTGGAACTACGATGATCGTCGCTATTGTATACGGACGAGTGACGACCAAGTTAACAACATAAAAAATACAATACATAAACAATTGTAAAATTGTGTTGATATTGAACACATATACTTATAGAAATTATTTTTGTTTCAACTTACACACGAAAACGAGACACTAAATAAAAGCAGCTAGAAAGGAGTAAAAGAAAATTATTTTATTTTAGTTTTTAATGTACAAGTAGCAAACAAAACCGTTTTTGTTTTATAAAATGAATTGGATTCAAATGTTTTCAAATCCAAACCATGTAAATAATAAAATTGAAGATATCCCTATTTATTTACTTCGTTTCTATATTTTTACAGTCGGTTCTGGTTGTAGATACATATGTACATATATGTATATAACAAAAAAAAATATTTAAGGAAAAATCTGATTTTCGTTATTAGATTTTACCCAATTTATTCTAATAATCAAATCTTGTTTATTATTACTTATTGTTTTTAGATAATTTTTCATTGCCGATATTTATTTTTGATTTTAATCGATTTATAGGTAATTATTTGTACTCGTTAAATAAAAATATCATTTTTGTTATTATGAGTAGACCGTCGGGTGTTCAATGTGCAGTTTTGCACTGTAATTCTAAATTAAAAGATGGTGCTCGTCTTTTTAAATATTCAAAGCATTATTCGAACCACGAACTTCGGCTAAAAAATTGTGGCATATTACCATTCAGTAAAAAGAGAATATTTATTTGTTCAAATCATTTTGAGGCAAGCTGTATTCTTAAACGCAAGCTTAAACGGACAGCTGTTCCAACATTATGTTTACCCCAGCCTACAAATTCAAAACAGAAACCTTTATCGGAAACGTCGACTAACTTAAATAAAAGCCCCTTATTACAAAACGAATGCATGGTTAGCAAAGGGGTAGTTAATTTAAATACTGAGTCAACTAATCAACTTCAAAACATATCAAACCCTTTACAATTGCCAGCACCTTATAATGCCACTTCAAAGTTAAAAACCTACTCAAATAAGCCACAGGAAGATATGTGTTTAGCAGAAATCGCACAATTACCCGATCCGTATTTTGACAATACGTTGCAAGTAAATGCTCCAACTTGTAGCTATTGCGAAAAAAATGAAAAAAATATCGAGGTTTACCGATCTTTAAATCGAAATTATTTTTTTCAAATTACCAAATTGCGAAATGATAATAAGGAATTACGAAGAAAAATTTAAAATTTAGAGCACAGAAATCGAATTGCAAATAAAAAACTGATCGATTTGAAAAATCAACCTAAATCATGTTTAAGTGATTTAATTACCAAAGCAAATAAAAGTGATCACTCCAAAAACTTTTGTCGGTTGCTACTTTTAGAAAAAGAGAAAACGCAGAAGTTGCCCGAAACATTTAAAATACTTGCGCAAAATATTTATTATCGGGGGCTAATACTAATAATCCAATTTTACTTCTCAAATTGAAGGTTTATTTGATCCCCCGCATTTATTTAAATCTTTTCGAAATTGTATGCTGAAATCTGACCTCGAAACACCTGATGGAATTGCTGGCAAGTTGTTCGTGAGCTATATACATTAGAACAATCGTCCTCCACTCGAATGTGTCCTAAGTTAAGTGATAAACACGTGAATCCAGGCCATTTCGATCAGATGAAAGTTAACCTATCCACCCAAGTATTTAGCCGGACCGTGGTAGTTGGAATAAAACAGCATTTGAGTTAAATAAATTCTCTGATTCTGTCAAAAATAAAGTACCTGCCAGCTTGATTTTTTTTGATAATTTTGACAAATTGCTTGATTGTTTAAATTCAAAATGTTTATATGCTGCAAATAAATTTAAATGTGCTCTAACAGTTGAGGAAAGCTGTTGCATATTCAAATTCCTGAACGAAATGTTGATTTACATGCAAAACATAAAACTAGTCAACGAAAAGAAAGTTTATTCATTTGATGGAATGGTGCAAACGATTCGCGGAATTCTTTTCCTCCTTAAGTCATTTTCACAAGATAATGTCCATTTTAAATATTTGCTTACTTCAAGGCTAAATCAAGATGCTTTGGAAAATATATTCTCTTTGATTAGATCCGCCAATGGAAATAATTTCAATCCATCCGTCCAAGAGTTTAGTTACACAGTCGCTAAATTGTTATCAATTAAATATATTACACCGTTCACAACACTTTCAAATTCTGAAGAAGATACAGATGCAACCTTATTGGACGTTATTCGCGAGGAAAAACAAAATGAGCTATCTTTAATAGATACTGGAGAACCTCAATCAAGTACCACCGAACTTTGATTATTTAATGATCAAACCAATGAAAGTGATAGTGACGATCATTTAATTGTAATCGAGATCGAAGAGGAATTAACTGATTTAGGCTCTTCGTTTTGTCAAACTAATACCAACTCAGATCCATCAACTAGGTATTTTACAGGATATCTAGTAAATAAAATATTAAAAAAATTTAATTGTGCTGTCTGTGTCTTAACACTTTAAAAAGAAAATGATTACCTAGAATGTATTTCTGAGTTGTTAATAAAACACAAAAATTACATGACGGACTGCTTTGGCAAGCTTCAAGCACCGTCTCAATCATTTTTTGAGCTATGTCGAAAGCAAATATCAATCTTTGACAACTTTTTTAAAGCGCAGTCTCATGTAGTCGGATTGAAATGTAAAATATTAAATATTTTACTAAATGAAGAGAGCGATAAAGAGTTTTACGATAATAATCATTCCTGTTATAATCATCGTGTGGCTTTACTAAATCTAATAATAATTTTACTAATCAGAAAGAATTGTAAGTGGCAAGTCGAACAAGCTAAATTAAATAACATGAAAACACGAACAAATAAAAGACAATGGAGAACTATATTGGACTAAACTCGCCCTCTCGATTAAAATAATAACACCACACTTCTCTAAATAAATAAATTTAAATGAGATCCGCTTTCGATCATTTATCACTCAATCGACCACTGTAGATGTAAATCCGATCGTTTAACAGCCAGCCAGTCATAACGAGCATGTCAGTCATCTCTTTGAATTTATTCATTACTGATAAATTCAACAGTAGGTTCACTTCCAATAGTTTACGAGTCATTCAGTCACAATCATCAAATCAGTAATTTTTTTGAATTTATTCATTACATATTTTCAATTGTAGATCCACTTTCGATCGTTTATCAGTCCATCAGCGCCTCTTTGGATTTACTTATTACTGATAAATTCAATTGCAGATTTGCTTTTGATCATTACCAGTCAAACAAGCAGAACCACCCAGTCATCTCTTTGAATTTATTCATTACAGATAAAGATAAAATTGAATTGCAGATCCACTTTCGATCGTTTATCAGTCAGTCATCTCTTTAAATTTATTATTACTGATAAACTCAACTGTAGATCTACTTCAGATCGTTTACCAGCCAATCGTTCATAACGGGCCAGTCAATCATTTCTTTGAATTAATTCATTTCTGATAAATTCAACGGTAGGTTCATTTTCAATAGTTTACGAGCCATTCAGTTACAATCAACAAGTCAGTCATCTCTTTGAATTTATTGATTACATAAATTGAATTGTAGATTTACTTTCGATCGTTTACCAGTGAATCAGCGTGTCTTTGAACTTATTTATTACTGATAAATTCAACTGTAGATCTACTTTCGATAGTTTATCAGCCAAACAGGTACAACCAGTCAGTCAGTCAAACACCCCTTTGAATTTGTTCATTACAGAAAAAATTAGATTCTCAATACTTCTTCTCACTTTATCGAACAACAAAAAAAAATCACAATAGCTTTTTCAACTAAAAGCTTCGATACAAACTATATTATGGTCTTAATATGTACCAACAAAAAAAAACTCCGACATAATATTTTTAATTTAATGTTAATTTAATTCACTGCTTCTGCCCTTCATCAACTCAAAATTTCAACTCCCCGATCTCACCTAGCTCAAACAATTTTTCTTTTTCTTCTTCCCCTTCATCTTGTTCACATCTTTTCAATAAAATCAATTCCCCAGCACAAAAAAAAACCCGATTTACCGAGACAAAAAAAAATTAATCATAATCATTGTTATCGCAAGCAACAGAAAAATTATTCATTAACCCTCGAGTTGACACGATACAACGTTCACCGTAACAACATATGTAGGTGGGGGTGAATCAAGTCCAACCCAAATTCAAAGCTTACCTCATTGAAAATTACTTTTCCTTTGAGGGCCAAAACCAATCGTCAAAAAAATCGTATTGTTGCTTCGTCTCCTTGTCAACAATGTTAATGATTTTACAAAAAAAAAAAAAAAAAAAATGTTGAATATGTATATCATTTTATGTTTTATGGGTTTTAAATTAAATTTTGAAATTTCAACCAAGAACACAAAATAAATTGTTAAATGAAATATCTTAAAAGTAACCAATATAATCTTTTTCGATTCATTCCGAAGAGACGAGAGACAAATAATGTCACCATGTTCTGATTTTACCAAAAAAATAAATTTTTAAAACTCTGCGATTGAAAGCGAATACTATACATCAAAAGCACTTATGTAGGTACATATTACATTTACAATTTATTGAAAAAAATATAATATAATGTTTCAATTTAGGTAATAGTTTCATTGAAGAAATGGAAGAAAGCTTCGTAAATTAAACCAAAGTCTTTGGACCAGATGAAAAGAATTCAGAGTGGCCTATAAAAATATATTTTGAACATTTTTATTTACAATTATAAATAATTTGATATTAAATATATCGAAATGTAATTTGCGAACAATTTTGATTGAAATTAATAATTATTTAAAATTTTGCATTTTTGTAAAGTTATTTTGTTCTCAAAACATCATCATGCTTCGTACTCCTTTAAACAATTTATGTTCATTTGCGTAAAGTAATAAAACTAATCGTATACATAGTAATCTACGTACAAAATGAAATTTTAAAGAAACACGAAGCCTGACCATGTTTGAGAATAAAAATCAATTTACTAAAATGCAAAATTGTGAGTTAAAATTTTATTAATTTCAATTAAAATTGTATTCAATATATTTAATTTCAAATTATTTATATTTATAAATAAAAATTTTCATTTAAATTGAAAATAAAGACAACACAAAATCATGAATTTTAAAATTCCATATGATTTTGCTTTCGTGTCGTAGGAAAATAATAGTACATTGTGTCATTAGGATTAAAAGTGATACTTTGTTTGACGAGCAATTATATTTGCATGCGAGGCGAAGCGCAGCGTAGCCGAGCAAAAGCAAATATTTGCGAGTCAAACAAAGTCACTTTTAATCCGAATAACACATACTATTTTTTCTTCAACGAAGAAATGCTTATTATAAACTAATTATACAAGTAAGTACAAATTATGTAATTAAAATTTCAAAATTGAAAGTAATTTTGTTGAAATATTTTGTGAAACTAAGGAGATCATGACTTTTGTTTGGTTTGACTATTGTAAGAACATTTTATTGAAATATTTTGTATAGTTAAGGAGGCCTTGACTTTTTTTTTTGTTTGTGTATCTTACCAAGTTATGACGTCTCATTTACTTTTAATATTGAAAACAGTGTTAAAAGAGCATTTACACCTAGGATTAAAAGTTCAGCCTAGCAACACTCACATTTTTTTAATCGTAACAAAAAGGCCAACTTTAATGCCCAATAATAGTATTAAAACAAGCTACTTTTAAGACGTTTGGAGAAAATAGTACATTGTGTCATTAGGATTAAAAGTGATACTTTGTTTGACGAGCAATTATATTTGCATGCGAGGCGAAGCGCAGCGTAGCCGAGCAAAAGCAAATATTTGCGAGTCAAACAAAGTCACTTTTAATCCGAATAACACATACTATTTTTTCTTCAACGAAGAAATGCTTATTATAAACTAATTATACAAGTAAGTACAAATTATGTAATTAAAATTTCAAAATTGAAAGTAATTTTGTTGAAATATTTTGTGAAACTAAGGAGATCATGACTTTTGTTTGGTTTGACTATTGTAAGAACATTTTATTGAAATATTTTGTATAGTTAAGGAGGCCTTGACTTTTTTTTTTGTTTGTGTATCTTACCAAGTTATGACGTCTCATTTACTTTTAATATTGAAAACAGTGTTAAAAGAGCATTTACACCTAGGATTAAAAGTTCAGCCTAGCAACACTCACATTTTTTTAATCGTAACAAAAAGGCCAACTTTAATGCCCAATAATAGTATTAAAACAAGCTACTTTTAAGACGTTTGGAGAAAAAAATCTTTATTCCCTTCTTTATTTTAGAGATTTGGCTTTTTTAAAATAATGTGCATTTTTAAATGCGTACACACACAAATAAAATATTATTCGAAAAATAAGAATAGGATACACTGACAAAATTCTCAAAATAAAAAAAAAATAAAAAAATCTATAAGCGAAAGCGGTGTGGTATGGAAACGATCGTTCGTTTCTTAATATACACACATACTAGTGAAACTTAATCATATGGTTGCGTTTTTTATTGTTTCGTTCATTCATAAAGTTTTGTACTATACTCGTATAGTATAAAAACGAAAGAATCTCCTTTGTTTTCCTTCACTATAATGTACAACAAGGATAGGAACATACCTAATTAAAACTACAACACTTTGTGTGCGCACGTGGGCGTATTAAATAATAAAAAAAAAAAAAATTGGATGGATTGTTGGTTTTGATTCTAGTCTTTTCTAAGGCATTTCAATAAAGTTTTTTTTTTTTTCATTTTTCTTTATCCATTTACTGGCTATGTTCTTCATTCTAGTTTCTATATGCATAACCTACATACACACAAATTCAAATTTAGGTATATTGTACAATTTAAATGTATGGTAGTATAAGTCATGCGACCACCAACGATTTTAAATTTTTTACCGCTGATTATTTTAAGCGCCAGTTATATCCTTAATCTATCTTGTATATTCCTATAATCTCTGGTACAAAGTATAATAGACAGAAATACATGCTTGAAAATTAATACAAGACAAAGCCAACGAAATGTTTGTACGAGCCGCCTCGTCGCTCTTTACGCGAATCCTATTAGGGAAATGTACTATTTATTATTGGTTTTTGCTATGTATTAGCTAAGCAACAACAACAAAAACAGAGACTTTTTGTGGTTGTTAGTATAGTTGTTCCCAATATTTTTCTATAACTTGATATATAGATCAGGATTGTTTTGTATGTGCGCTGTAATGGTATTAGCTGTATATAAAATAATGAAAACATGATAAGTCTTTAGCAGCCATTACACGGTCAATAATAATGTCATTACCTTCTGATAATGACAGTATTATTGATCGTGTAACTTGAAGTATTGACGAATGATGGTCGGTAATGATGAAAATCCGGATTTTCTGATTTTGAGACATCAATACCGTTGAGTGGTGGGGATACTGTCACTATTAATGATAGTGTAGGGTTCGCGTCATTATTATCGTGTATCATTCCTCTTCTTTAGTTCTACCGTGTTAAAAATTTGAGGTTAATGTGTCAAATTAAATAAATTTCTCTAACAAATTACATACTAGTAAACATACATAGTTTTAATTAAATATAAAGAGTTTAATATATTATTATTATATTACAAATATAATATTAGAATATTTATTATATTACTAATATTAAAATTAGAATATTATTATATTACAAATATTAAAATCATCAAAAATCAAAATGGACGATGACATGTATTGTGTTATAGAGGATAATGAGTTGAGTGTGGATTTCTCCGACTGTGGGAAGATAATTAGCGAAGATACCCAGTGTAGTGAAGATCATACCAATGTTCTTCGGGATTTCATAGAGCTGTATGAAACACTACCAGAGTTGTGGAACCCAACCAATCCTGGTTATGTAAGAAAAGATAAGAGAAATAATGCATTGGATAAACTTCTACCAACATTTCGCAAAATCAAGGCTGGTGGTAACCGAATAGATGTCCGGCGGAAAATAAATACACTTCGATCAAATTACAGAAAGGAATTGAAGAAAATAGTGGATTCGAAGAGATCGGGTAAAGGTCATGATGAAGTGTATCAACCAACCTCATGGGTGTTTTATTCTCTCCAGTTTCTGGACAAATTTGAAAAGCCAGTTAATACAAAAATTCAGCAAACATATGAGGTCATTATTAATACAATTCAAAAATGAAATCGTTTAATAATATAAATTTATTTTATTTTCAGGTTTCTGAAAGTGATAGTATCGAGGGTGAAATTCACATGGGGCAACGTCCAATACCTACTATGTCTCCTAATGTATCCCGTTCAAATATAATGTCACCGCCACCACCGCAACTTGATAAACGTCGAAAAAGCCACACGTCAAAACAAAATGAATTGTTACAGAAGGCGTGTGAAGTTTTGGATAGTTCGACATCGGGGAAGAACAATGTTCCAACAATTGACATAGCTTGGGGTGAGGCGCTCACAACATTGGATCCTCGGCAACGAATGTTTGCTGAGAAAGCAATAGGAGACATTATTTTTGAGGCACGGCAGGGAAACCTTTATAAAGATTCAGTTAAAATAAATGAGGAACCATGGCCGGTTAGATCACAAACCACCATCTCAAATTCATCATCAACCTCTTCTCTTCTCCCCAACTGTTCTCCTCAACCTCCTTCAGATGAACAAACACAGAGCACAATTTCTGAATTTTTTTCAAATTTTGTACCCGAGTAAAATAAATTAGAGTAAATAAATAATAAATAAGAATAATAAGAATAAATAAATATGAATTTTTAATATGTTTCGTATATTTTATTTTAGTAATAATTTTTATATTTTATAAATTTCATATATCAATCAACAGAGCGTTACTATTCCAATTTGCCTTCATTGTTGTAATAAGCACATAATTTATCTCTGTTTTGTTTAGCATCTGATGTACTGTTCCTGCTTAAAGTACTTTGGACATCAACAAAGTTATAGTTATTTGTACTTTCTTCATTTGATGCAAAGTATAATTGTGTATCTTCTTTTGCGAGAAAGTTGTGCAAATAGCAACATGCCATGGTAATAATTTCGGACTTTTGAAGTTCAAGGCTAATTGGTTTTTGTAGTACTCCGAATCTGGACGCCAATATACCGAAAGTGTTTTCCACAACTACTCGTGCTCTTGATAGTCGTTTATTAAACTCATATCGATCTTTATCTAAAGATTTCTGTGAGTATGGTTTCAGCAAGTTAACATTTAATGCAAATGCCTCGTCCGCGACGAACGCATAAGGATATTTTTCAAATGGACAGATTTCCCGGAAGTATTCGATTCCAATTTCATAAAAACATATGTATGTATAACGAATTTTTAATATACAACAAAAATAAAGAAGAAATATGTTTACTAAAAACTGAAATTTTTTTTTGGCTGCTCTTCGTCGGATAATCAAATATTCTAAAAGCAAAAAAAAAAAAAAAAAAAATCGAGAATTGAAAATCCTCAGCAGTAGCTGTTGAATACTTTTGTACATTGTACAGCAGCAACAAATACGAATATAATAAAATTCAATAAAATGGATATACAATTAAATTAAACGATTTTATAAAGTAATAAATTTTAGATTAAGTGTTGGTACATTTATCTTTCGAGTAGATATTGTTTTTATTTACAGAGATGCCATGTACTTGTAGAATATGTTGTTTTATTTTGTATTATAATACAATTTATTATTTTATCGTTAATTCAACACATTTTTTTTTGGCTGCAATAATCTGTAATAATGTGTCACTCTCAATATTTGGTCATTGTCCGTTGTAACAGCACTCCACTCTTACTAGATACGAGTATGTTGTAGTTAAAGTTGCTAAATAATTTATCAGTTAAGTTGAATCGCGGCTACAACAATATTGTTAGTTAACAAAAATTTCATCACATTTTGCAATAGATTATTGACGAATGGAAAAGTTTAAAAAGCGCCTTAAGCCGACAAAAGTAAAATATGTGATAGACTGTAAAAAAAATTTGCTATATGAAGTTATATGGAAATAGTGTCTATTTAAATTACATTTTTATTTGTGAAAATTGTAATGATTGGAAAATTGAATTAATCCGATATGTAGTTTAAAGTGTTAATTTTTGTATATCTGATTCATTATTGGGACATTCTTATCATTTTAAATATTAGAAATGTGTACTTAAACATTGCAGAAATTTAATGTTAAACACACTATAAATATACAGTACTGTGCAAAAAATCCGGACAGCTAACATTTTTTAATTAAAACCAATTTTTTCACAAACTGAATTATTGTAACACCAAGAAGTATTTTTTTTCTTATTATTTAACTCATTATTTATTCAAAATGTTGTAAAATAATTTTTGCGATTTTGCGAAAATAGAGAAAAATTGCCATATTTTTTTGAAACGAATTAATTTTAATAAATTCAAAAAAATATATTATTTCATAATAAGGCATATTTCAAAATATAAAATGTATACATTATTCACTAAACTACAAATTTAATATTTGGTATGACCGCCATTTGCCTTAATTACGGCTGCACACCTGTTGCTCATGGAGTCAATCAAATTTTGAATCACGTCATTGCTAATATCTTCCCACGCAATTTGAATTTGGCGCTCCAGTTACTGGATAAAAGACCAAATATTTTCAATTGGGTTCATATCTGGGCTATAAGGGGGCCATTCCATTGTGTAGATGGAATTATCAACCAAGTACTTTTTCACCTTCAAATAGAAATAAAATGTTATTTAACAAAGTTGTTTATTATTTTTTACCTGGAATTTATACAGAAGCTTTAAATAAAGAAAAAAAAGTGCATAGTTACCTGTTTTAATCTGTGGGCTGGCACGTTATCTTGTTGAAAGATGAAGCTCTCAGTTTCACTAAATAGCTCCAAAACTGATGGTTTCAAATGCCTTTCCAGAATGTCCAGGTACACATTACCGGTTACCCCTGCATCGACAAAGGCCAAGTGACCCAAACCAGCATTACTTAAGCAGCCCCAAACCATTACACCCTTAGTTTTATTAGGCACTTGTTGAATGCAGACATCGCTGAGGCGTTCTCCTGGTTTCCTACGCACAATTAGCCGTCCATCTCCCACATGCAGTTTAAATTTGCTTTCTTCAGAGAACACAACATTATTCCACATCTCCCTGGTCCAGTTGGAGTGCTCTGGGGTCCACTGAAGCCAACAAAATTTTGAAGATATCTTTAGAAAAGGCTTCTGTAGGCGAGCGGCGTGCCCTGAGATTTGCGTTCAGTAACCTTCTCCGGACGGTTGAACTTGAAATTTCAATACCTGTTGCTGTAACAAGGTCGGCTTGCAATTTCGGTGAAGTTTTAAATCGGTTCCGTTTGGAACGAAGAATCAGAAATTTATCTTGCACTATTGTGGTTTTTCGCGGTCTGCCAGATCCTTTGGACCGCTCTGTATTCCCCGTAGTTTTATATTTTTTTATAAGATCGGCAATAGATGATTTCTCACGTCCTATCCTATCACCAATTTCACGCACAGACAGCCCTTCCTTCCATAACGCGATAACAACACTTTTTCTTGATCATTAAGTTTAGGCATTTTTAGAACTTTAAGTAACTTTATTCGCTTTTTTATACTAAAAACTTTTTCTCCATAAACTTAACTTAAACGACTAATAGTTGCAGAGTTCTAGTGAATTACAAAATGTAATCTAAAAATTGGAATCTAAAAAAGAGTAAAAACATTAAGCAAAATTTAGCATTTTTATAGGAATTGGAACTGTCCGGATTTTTTTGCACAATACTGTATAAGTGGATCACTAAACATTTTTCAAGCTTTATTAGACCACAGTTGCTACGATTTTACTTTACTACGATTTTATGTCCCAAAAGAATCAGATATAGAAAAATTACACTTTAAACCATATATAGTATTGGACTAATTCACAAATAAGAACGTAATTTAGTTAGACACTATTTCCACATAACTTCATATAGCAAATTTTTGTTACATCTTATGACTTATTTCACTATTGTCCGCTAGAGCACACCATTCCATTCGTCAATTGCGTGAGTTTGGAATATTCTTTCAATTAGGCTATCCGGCACTAGGTGTCACTATTTTTAATTAATATTGTGACGGTGACACCTAGTGTGTAATAGAATAAGTTAAAATTAATGGCTCAATGTTAAACTGTACTAAAATGGAATTTTCCATGACAAAATTTTTCTACACTATTCCAACTAGAAAAATCATGAGCTTTCTAGAAGTTTAGTTTGTGTATATAAAAAGGCGAACGAAGTCGAATTGGATTAGAATATTTGGTAAGCGATAGAGTAAAAATTAAAAAGTAATTAAAAAGTGAATTAAAAAGTGTTTTTATGGAAATAAAAATTATACGTGAACAGTAAAATTTAAGAATAATTTATATAAAGTGATTTTTTGAATTTTTATTGATAATCTGTGTTGTAATAAATTTTGTGTAATAAATAAATTCGTTGGTGATAAATTGAATTGAGTTTGTATTATTCACAATCCAGTGATACGAACCTTGATTGACAAGGCAAAAACGTAAAATTATTACGTTTTTGCCTTGTCAATCAAGGTTCGAATCACTGGATTGTGAATAAAACAAAATCAATTCAATTTATCACCAACGAATTTATTTAGTTAACACAAGAATTATTACAACACAAATTTATTAATGATAATTCACAAAATCACTTTATTTAATTTTTTTACACAGTTTTACTGTACACTTTTAATTTTTATTTCGCACTAAATCATTTTTTAAATTACTTTTTTATTCATTTTTAATCTTTACACTACCGCTTACCAAACAGAAATAATCCAATTCGATTTCGTTCGTCTTTTTATATACACAAACCAAACTTCTAGAAAGCTCATGACTTTTCCAGTACTAATAGTGTAGAAACATTTAGAACTGTTTTATCATGGAAAATTCCATTTTATTAAAACATTGACCTATTAATTTAACTTGTTCCATTACAATCTAGGTCGTCACAGTAATGATATTTTGACGGTGACACCTAGGGTGCAATAGAATAAGGTTAATTAGCTTAATGTTTTACTGTACTAAAATGGAATTATCCATGATAAAATTGTTCGAAATGTTTCTACACTATTCTTACTGGAAAAGTCATGAGCTATCTAGAAGTTTGGTTTGTGTATATAAAAAGGCGAAGGAAGCCGAATTAGGTTATTTTTGTTTGGTAAGCGGTAGTGTGAAGATTAAAAAGGAATAAAAAAGTATTTTAGTGCAAAATTAAAAGCAAAAATTGATTACTAAAATTGTGCGAATAATTTATATAAAGTCATTTTGTAAATTATAATTAATAAATTTTGTTGTAATAATTTTTGTGTGAAATCGAACGAATTTATCGTTGCTGATAAATTGAATTGATTTTGTTTTATTCACAATCCAGTGATACGAACCTTGATTGACAAGTGTAAAACGTAACAATTGGTGACAGCGGTGGAATTGTGAATAATAAAACCAAGAAAATGATTCCCTCCGAATTAAGAGTTCGCGAATTAAAAAGGAACTGGTAGAAGTAACAAATGCGGCAACCGTAGAGAAAACAGAAGGTGAAATAAAAACATTGGTCGAAACAACATAGTTACCATCTAGAAGTTTCTGCTGCTATGAACCAGATGATGGGACAGATGAGTTTAATGAAACAACAAAATGAACGACAGCTAGGAGACTATAAAGCAATCAAACCAAGAAATGAAACAACTGTTGGGTGAGCTTAAGCAGTTAAACTGCGTAATTGCCGAAGGCAAAAAGAAAATGGATAAGAAAATTCTAGAACTGTCTACAAAAGTCCATGGCGAAATAGAGAACGTAGAGAACTGACGTCAAGGCAAGTGGAACAACGTCACATGTAATTCAGACCGTTCACTTTATCAAATTAAAGCCACCAACATTCGATGGAATATCATATTTCGTCATTTCCAAATTTCAATTTGAAACGGCTGCAACTTAAAATCATTCGAACGATGAACATCGTGTCGCAGCGTTAATAGTGGTCCTTAAAGATGAAGCAGCGGAGGCTTTACAAACCATTCCAGAAAAGGATTGCAACACCTATCTTGAAATTATGAAGGCGCTGGAGCGGAAGTACAGCAGTGACCACAAACGGGAAATCTCTCGCATGGAATTGAAAAGCCGCTATCAAAAGGAAGAAAAATCGCTACAGGAATTTGCATCGGTAATCGAGCTATTAGTACATCTAGCCCTAGCGCATGCCATTACATTGGCCAATTATATGGAAAAGCTAAAAATTGACGCATTCATTGACGGGATTCATTGACGGAATTCGATCCAAAGACACGCAAGGCGGTGTTGTTGTCATCTAAAGCAATCTTCGCCGAAACCATCGCTTGTGCGTTGACAAATGAAACTGCAGAAGCCACCACCAAACAGAGCGGTCAACACCAAGATACCGAGACGGAAGCGGCAAAATAAGATCATGATGTAGGGCATGTGATAAAATCGGTCACATCTCTCGGGACTGCTGGGAAATAAGAAGAAAAATGGGAAGATACCATCTCCTATGCAGCGACGACCAAACGGGGAGCAGGCAATGGCCAGGCAAGAAGGCCAAAGGACGACGGAGTCGTTAAACTACCAAAAGTCAGCTTAAAGGGTCAGAAGCTTACTTCCACAACCGATTGCCCCATAATCTTCATCCGCGTTTCGAGAGTAGCAAGAGGGGCTGACAGCTCAACAACCAGAGGCGACATTGATGGCACGGACTGCATCATCACCCTGGATACGGAAGCGAATCGCACGATTGTCCGTAAAGATCTGATCGATGGAAAGATACAACCAGCAACTGGAGATAGTTCAATAATAAAAGGCAAAAAGATTGTGAAAATAAAAATCGGAAGAACTCTTTTCCAACAAGAAGTACTGATTGCAGATATTGTAGATGAAGTTATTATACGAATAGCCTTCATGCAATGGCTTCGTGCTGGTGCTTGAACGAGGAGTTTTAATTTACGATAACAGCGAATTGCCACTTCAATCTAGCAGTGTAGGAGCAACTATCAGGCAAATTATTATTGATCATCGGGAGAAGCTAGCTGCCACCGAACTCGGAGACGATAATGTGGGGAAAATTGGAGGTAGGTTCTGGATCACCCAGGTTGTGGGTTGTGGAAGCTAACGAAGAGGAGAACGGAGCCAAGGGAATTATAATCGGGAAAGCCCTAGTTAAACCAGACAACGACCATAGAGTACCAATTAGGACTCTAAATCTCTCGTATAAGACGAAAACCATCAAGAAAGGGTCAGTCATCGGCAAATGTAACGAGGTTTCAACTATAGTAAAGTGTGAACAGAAAAGTCCGATTGAAACAGCCGACATGCAAGGGTAGAAAGAAATGGTAGAACAACTTACATGTCCATATTTTGTAGTACGTCGGATAATAACGGAAGGACCTCAATGGTAAATCACCGAATTGATACGGGTCAACCACAAAGGAGATTACCATTGGCACAACAACAAGAAGTCAACCGGAAGTAACAGAAATGCAAACGGCAGGTGTAATCAAACCATCTAACAGTATGGAGCTCACCAGTAGTGTTGCTGGAGAAGAAGGACGGTAGCATGAGATTCTGCGATGATTACCGAAAACTCAATGCTATATGACGAAAAAAGGTAGCTACCCACTACCAAGGATCGATGACACGTTAGACACGTTATCGGGTGCTCGAATATTTTTGACATTAGATCTACAAAGTAGCTATTGGCAGATGGAAGTCCATGAGGAAGAACGCGAGAAAACGGCGTTCAGTGTGGGTAAAGGGCGTTGGCAATTTAATGTTATGCCGTGCGGATTAGGTAATGCCCCTGCGTTTTTTGAACGACTAATGGAGTGTATGTTAAAGGGATTACATTGAAAGATGTGCCTAATATATCTGGACGACTTCATTGTCATGGGGAAGGATTTTGACGAGCATGTAAGGAACTTGGCAGAAGTTTTGGTTGAGATACAGGCCGTCGGTTCAAAGTTAAGTTCAAAGAAGTGTAAGTTGTTCAGAACTGAAGTAAATTATTTGAGTCATCTGGTAACGACTAATGAAACTAAAAATCTAACTAATCTAACTAAAAATGTATACGAATTACGAGGCTTTCTGGGATTGTGGACCTATTATAGACGCTTCGTGCCAGGATTCGCCAACATTGCCAAGAGTTTACACGAGTTGACCAGAAAGAACAAGGCATTCGAGTGGAAGAATGACCAGGAAGAAACATTCGTTTAACTAAGGAGACGGTTGTGTGTTGCGCCAATCCTCGTGTACCCTATAACCAAAGTGAAATTTATTTTGGACACCGATACAAGTAATGACGGTATAGGAGGCGTGTTTCCACAGAAAATTAATAGCCAAAAACGAGTTATTGCTTACTACTCCCAAGCTACTGGAATGCGTTAAGCATTTCCATAAGTACCTTTATGGCCAACAATTCCATTTACGGACAGATCACGGCGCTTTACGATGGCTGTTACAATTTAAGAATCCAGAGGGACAGGTAGCAGCACGCTGGATCGAACGTCTCCAAAGCTACAATTTCCAGATCGAACATCGGCGGGAAGCGCATACGGAAACGCCGACGCATTACCAAGACGACTATGTCCCGTAGAATGTAAACATTGTGGTCACGTTGAAGGAAAGGAAGGCATGATCGACGTCAAGCTTATGCATGTGCTGCCTGATGAGGAGTGGTCAATCGAAATGATCAGGAAAGAGCAATTGATTGATACGGATTTATCAGTTATCATGGAATGGAAGGAAAAGGAACACCGGCCGTTGCAAAACGTTTACAAACAATCGGAATGGTTCAAAAAGCTAACAACTGGGTTCCACACGAATTAAAAGAAAGAAACTTTGAACGTCGAAAAACTATTTGTGCAATACTGATTCAAAGACAACAAAGAAAAGGTTTTCTGCATCGGATAGTTACTAGAGATGAAAAATGGATTTATTATGAGAATCCCAAACGCAAAAAATCTTGGGTGAAGCGTGGTGAAGCTGGGCCATCGCAACCAAAGTGAGATATCCATTGCAATAAGGTTATGCTCTGTATCTGGTGGGATCAGGTAAAACTATCAATGTCGATGTGTACCGACGACAACTAATACGTTTGAAGCGAGCTATAGAGGAAAAACGACCAGAATGGGTGAATAGACCCAACAAATTAATTTTTCAGCATGACAATGTGAAACCGCATGCTGCAAACGTTGTGAAAAATTATTTACAAAGACAGGACTGGGAAGTTCTACCGTATTCACCAGACATAGCTCCTTCAGATTACTACTTATTCCGGTCGATGCAGTTGTCTTTTTCTGAACAACGGTTCAGTTCTCGCGCAGAAATCGATAATTGGCTTAATTATTGGATCGCCTCTAAAGACCAAGATTTTTTCAGAGGAGGAATCCCTAAACTGGCTGAAAAATGGGGGAAAGTTGTAGCTGCAAATGGAGCATACTTTCAATAAATAATTCTTTCATTTTCTAAACAAGCAAATGTGTTTTATTTTAACAAAAAAGGGCGGAGTCATATTCACACATCTAATACATGACACAACCGGTATGACACCAGCTAAAAGGTCATTTGGAGATAACCTATGATTACCTGTATATCTAGAATTAGGGGCTGTACCATCAGCGGCTTATTGTGGACCGGATTACGTAGACCGGATGAAAGGGGAACTTAATGAGATTCATCAGTTTGTACGGGGGAAAATACAGATGTCAAGTAACCGGATGAAAGCTCGATATGACATACGAGCAAATAACCAAGGCTTCCAGGAGGGGAAATTGGTATAGCTTCAGCTGCAACCAGCATGGGAAGGACCTTACATCGTCATCACAGTTAGCAAATACAATTTTAAGGGAAATCGAAATTTATAACTGCAATGTTAGTAGCATTAATCAATTATGTTCATTTCTTGACAGATATAACCTAAAATTTTAATTGTGTTGTGCGTAAGGCCGTTTTTGTTAATTTATATACCTGTTGCAATTGCAACCTTTTATGAAGCCCCTTTTATTATTACCAATAATCAAAGGATTATAAATTTTCAAACCAATTCATCAATAAAATGTAAAATTTGGTATTTGTTTGGATTTTGATACCTTTTGGCTCTACTTTTTAAATGAAAGGCGAACAATAGATTTTTTTTTTCAATTCAGCAGTCAATGCGTTTCTAGAACCCTTATACCATCTGAGCGGCTACCCAAAATTAATTTTTGAGTTACTAGGTTCTAACCCATCGACATCCTGAATCTTATTAATTTTTAGCAATTTTCAAATAGGAGCTCGGCACTAGGTTTGCTTAAGTTAAGATTTGCTTGTTTTAATATTTGTATTTTTGTGTTCTATAGCCCAATATCCGGGTACCCTTTGTAAAAAAAAATTATATTGTTATAAAAATTTGATTTCGTCATACACTAGTGTAATAAAACAAATTATAATTTAATAAAAATTAAATTTCATAGTTCACATTGATTGATTAATTTACTAAATGGACTTTAGCCATCTTACAATCATGGTTGTGTGGGTTCAGCGCACACTTTGTTAAATCTAGTTGTTTATTTATTTATTTATATATTTACATCTATTCTACAGTTAAAAACTTAATGAATAGTAAAAAAAGAATTATTATAGATTAAAAAGAAATAAAAGGAATAATAACAATACGGAACATTACCTGAAAAAACGAAAACTTTAAAAACGTAAAATGAGATTAAAAATTGCAATTTCTAATTGCCTTCCGAAAATACACTCTGGATCTCTCAAAATTAAATAAATGGTAAAATTCATTAAAAATTCTAGCCATTGACTTGGTTGGCTCATTGGAACCATAATTCGTTCTATGAAAGTCAACAAACAAAAATTCCCTTGGACGCAAGCTTCTGGTAGGTACATAAATGCTCCAAGCAGAAATGAGTTCAGGACACTTAATGCGGCCACTAAGAGAATTACTAACAAACAAGGCAGAGGCAATTTTTCGGCGTTTAACCAACGTATTAATGTGAAGGCACTCACACCGAATCACATACGATGGGAGACTGCACACCTGTTCGCACATAGGTAGATGACGATCAGATAAATGACCAAGCTTCCTGGCCATATAGATAGTAAAACGTTTCTGAATAGATTCCAATCTTGCAATATGCACATCATGATGAGGATACCAAACCACTACAGCATATTCAAGGTGAGATCTTACTAAAGAAGTATATAGACTAACACACGAAAATGCATCCATAAAATCCTTTGTCATTCTAAAAATAAAACCTAACATAGAATTGGCCTTTAATATTATTTTATCTATGTGTAACGCAAAAGTTAATTTCTGATCAAACACAACTCCTAAATCAACAGTTGAAGTTACTCTACAAAGTAGATCTCCATCAAAATAATAATTGACAATATATGGATTGAGTGTTCTTAAAAACGACATCACCTTACACTTCTGTACATTGATGAACAATTTATTCTTAGAGCACCAACTAGACAATATATTAATTTCAGATTGCAAAACCTCAGCATCACTTACAGTTTGAACATGCATGAAAATCTTTAAATCATCAGCAAATAATAAACATTTACAGAATTTAAAAATATTAGGAATATCATTCACGAATAAAAGAAATATAATTGGGCCTAAACGGGACCCCTGAGGGACTCCTGAATGACAATAGATATAATCTGACTTAAAATCATTCAACAGAACATACTGCTTCCTACCAACTAGATAGGAAGAAATCCATTTAAGAAAATTTGGATCAAGACCAATAACCGAAAATTTTTCAATAATAATTTTATGGTCGATTGAATCAAAAGCTTTGGCAAAATCAAAGTAAATTGAATCAACTTGGGCGCCTTTAGATTCAAGTGACTCAATAGTGAATTTAGTAAATTGCAACAGATTGTAGTGTAGTCGTAGATTTTTCACTGGTGAAACCATGCTGGAAACAAGAAATTATCTCTTTAGTATGGAATAACAAATGTTTCGACACAATTAATTCGAAAAGTTTTGGTATAGACGAAAGAATTGAAATACCACGATAATTTGATATATCAGAACGGTTACCCTTTTTGTAAATTGGAACAATGTGAGAAATTTTTCAAGCTGAAGGAAATTGTCCAGAAATTAATGATTGGTTAAAAAGATAACATAATGGAGTTACAATATATGAGCTCACACATTTAAGTATTGACGAAGGTATCCCATCAGCCCCACATCCATCATTAAAATCTGACAGATAACCATAAATGTCATCTTCAGTTATTGATAGGTACGGAATGTTAAATTGGCAATTACTAACAGTAGGGTCGCTTTCAAAGGATCCGTAATTAACTTTTTATACCGATTGAAAGAAACTAGCAAAACCGTCGCAGATTTCAGGAACCGTGCTCAGTTTACCTCCATTAAAAATCATTACCGATGGAAAGCCAGTTGTATTACGTTTTTCGTTAACAAACTTCCAAAATGTTTTAGGGTTTTGTTTGATATTAGTTTCAATCACACTTATATACTGACAATATTTAGAATGAAATACAGATTTAAATTGTTCACGTAGATCAATAAATTTGGATTTATTCAGTTGACAATTATTGGATCTGAATCTATAGTGAGTTGGCTTTGATATTCTCGTCACTTGGACGTCGATTTATTTTAATTTTTTTTTTGTAAAATATTTTTTCGAAATTAATTTAATTATTAATCAAATAAAAAATTATTCACGATACGAAACGGCTTACCCGCGCGAAGCTTTGTTTGGAAAACAGAAAGCCATTAAGAATCAAAATTATTTTGGGGAAAGAAATTTATAAATTGTGATGCTCCGGCCACTGTAAGCAGAATTTCCAAAAGCTGTTGGATACACCAAATCAACATTAAACATATTTCCAAAGGCTTCTAGCAATGATCCAGGTGAAGGGTCTCGGGTAATTTGAAGAGGTGTGCTGCGGTCTTAACATTAAAAGCCATACTACCATAAGAAACGAGCCGTTTTATTATTATTATTATTCGATTATTCAAAAGTTTTGGTATGCTCTGTTGTAATGAGCTAAAGCTCA
The DNA here is from genome assembly GCA_958295665.1 of Tipula vernalis. Lineage (NCBI taxonomy): Eukaryota > Metazoa > Arthropoda > Insecta > Diptera > Tipulidae > Tipula > Tipula vernalis. The sequence continues at coordinate 343,213,631 of OY282559.1, forward strand.
AAATGGAGTATAATAAAAGATTTCTAAATTTTTAAGTGTAACTAAATAAATAAATAAATAAATATAGTAAGCTCTATTTTTACGGTTACGTAAGTTGATCAAATCAGAATCAAACCATGGTGGGTAATTATAGTTACGTTTTTTTCTCAAAAGTACGAATTTATCAAAAGCAACAAATAGTAAGTCATTAAAATTTTTTTTAGATTTTCATTAACATCATTGGCTCGAAAAAAATCATCCCAACAAACGCCACGGAGATATTCAGAGAGACCAGGTGTGTCGCATTCTTTAAAATCATAAAACGAATCATCAAAAGAAAAAAACCCGACATTTATCATCTCGATTTCCAACATGAAATATAATCTCGAGGGAATTATGATGAATATCATTTTCCTTGAAAGATGTCAAAGACTCATGAACTGACAAATATTTCGTATTATTAACAAAAATTAAATCTAAAAACGAATTGTTATCATTACAAAATAAATTAACTTGTTTGAGATTGAAACTGAACAGTGTATCCTCCACCGCCGCATCATTTGCAGATAGAATATCCGAAGGGAGTAACCCCAAAGACTCAGTTTCACTATCAACCAACCAATTAATATTACTTAAATTAAAATCACCTAATACAACTAAAGTATCATTATAATTAATTATATTAACCAATTCACATATACAATCTACATGACTCAAATAAACATCAGTAGGTGAGCTAGGTGGTATGTACAAAACTATAAAATAAAATAAATTATTACAAATTAAAACTTTGACACATAAAAATTCAATAGAGCCACATCCAGGTACTACAACCAGCTCACGTTGCATAGAAGAATGGGCTGCAAACAGCACACCACCTCCACTTTTTTTAGCGCTGTTAAGAATAGATCTATCACATCTATAAACGACAAAGTCATCAGAAAAGAACTCATTATTAAAGATCCCCTCATGAAATCCAGTTTCCACAAGAGCAAAAAATTGAAAATCCGTTGAATAAAAGAAATTCAAAAATTCAGCTGACTTAGACGACATACGCCCAACATTACGATAAAATAATCTCGGAGACGTCAAATTATAATGATTAGTTTGTTTATCAAAACGACTGGCATCAGTTAAAGAGTTGGTTGGTTTCGTTAAAGAACGGGAAAATTCGATTTATTGGTTCGTCCCTTACTAAAAATTACAAATTCTTTAATTAATGACCCAGCAGGCCAAGAAGTAGGTTGTAATAAAATCTCAAAATCAGTAACGTCCACATATAATTTAAATGACGAAAAATTACGGTCTGCATCATTAATCCGTCGAGATATAATACGCTGGCAGTTTACATCCTCAATGTTAAATTTATCTTTAAGATAATCCAAAATTACAGCTTCGGAAACATCTTTATGGAGTCGAGAAACAAATAAAGTTTTACGTGGCTTCACAACCTGGAGCGATGAGACCAGATCACCAGTGCCAATAATAATTGGTCGCTCAGAATGAGGTTTGATATGATGTGCAGCCCCACTATTATGAGCATGATGAGAAGCTTGAAACGACAGTGGCGATTTAGTATTATTCTTCGATTGATCCCGATCATGATTGATTGAGTTTGCAGATGACTTAAACACTTGACCATCAACATCACTAGCATCGATTAACGGTTGATGACCAGAACAGCAATCAGGAATATGGTGAGATTTGTTCAAAATCTCAGTAATCAGTTTGTTAATAGCGGCCACATCCGCTTCAATTTTCTTTATAACTAAGGCCTCTGCACCTCTATCAGCAGCCAGATCAACCTTTTGCCACAATTTCGAGATGTTGTGATTAATAATCCAATCATTACAGCCATTATAGAAATAACAAATATTCATAAATTTTTTTATGGAATTATTGGCGGTTCGATCAATACCGGTACACTCCAAGTGGAATTGTTTACCACAAAAACTGCAGGGAACTATATCCACAAAAGTAGATCCAAAGGATTTAGTACAGCTGTTGCTTGACATTATGTAACCGGAGGATTATAAATTGAAAGTTTATTATATGAAGTGTATTAAAACAGCTATAAATTGACAGTTATTTAATATTAAGTATTATGATTTATGATTTATTACTATGAAAGGCAGCACTGTAACAAAAACATGTAATATAACAACGCTTAAGTACGGTTCACGACATATGAAGTTCGTATGCAAATGGTACTATAGAATCGTACTGAAGTTAGATTTAGCTCAATATAATGGGCAATTTTGTACGTCATTGTATGTGTCAAAATATTTAATTCTATTTTCGTTTGCTTGTTGTGCGCTTCGAAGAATTGTTTATGGTTTTTGTGCTAACTTTAGTAAAAAATAACATTACCATGTTAAATTTCTTATTAGCAACGTATTTAAAGCGAAAAATGTTTAATAAAAAGTGCCGTCGATTTGGTGTTAACCCAGTGAATCGCCGTAGATTAACACAAGGCTTTTACAATAATCTTGTCGAGGAAATGAGATTAACGGACACCGAAACGTTTACAAATTACCATCGAATGAAATTAGAAACATTTGACGAATTGTTAACAATGGTTGGTTCAATAATTCAAAGGATTGATGTAGGTGAAAGATCTATCACTGCGGGTCAACGTCTATCACTTACCCTTCGGTAAGTATGACAAATATTAAATATTTAGGTTTAGTTTTAGTTGATATGTTAAACGAAAATTTTAGTTATCTAGCCAGTGGTGATAGCATGATTTCAATTGGACGGTATGGCTATCGAGTGGGCAAAAGTACGACTTCGATTATCATACGGGAAACGTGTCAAGCATTGTGGGATATTTTAAAGGACAAAGTTTTTCCTAAACCATCTGCGACCACTTGGAAGCGAATAAGCGATGAATTTGAAGAACGGTGGAATTTTCCGCATTGTTTAGGAGCAATGGATGGAAAACACGTCCTAATTCAAGTAAGTAATTATTTCAAATATTTCAAATATTATATGTTTAACATATTTTTTATTGGTTAGGCATTTGCGAATTGCGGTTCTCTTTATAGAAACTACAAACACAGTCTTAGTGTTGTATTATTTGCCATATGTGATGCCGCGTATAAATTTATACTAGTCGACATCGGAGCACCGGGTCATGTTGGTGACAGTAATATTTTCCGACGGTGCATTTTTGGGCGAGATATTATATGTGGAGGGAGGGAATTGGATTTGCCACCACCAGACTCTTTAAAGGACCACAAGGAATATCCATTTGTTTTTATTGGAGATGAGGCATTTCCGTTAATGCCAAATCTCTTACGCCCGTATCCTGGTCGAAACATTACGCTCCTACCAGAAGATAAAAGTATTTTTAATTACCGATTATCTCGTGCAAGAAGAGTGGTAGAGAATGCATTTGGTATTCTTGCAAATAGATGGCGGATATACCGGCGTCCTATTTTGGCTAATAAGACGACAGTGCTGGAAATTATAAAGGCAACTGTAGTATTACACAACTTTCTTCGGGAAAAGTGTGATCCAGGCTATATTAGTACTAGCTTGCCGGATACCTATACCGGTGCGACGTGTGTACCGGGAACGTGGCGTAATGATGAGACAAATGGTATGCAACAGGTCCGAAGAGTAGGCTCCAACAACGCAAGTGCAAATGCGTACGAAATTAGAGACCAATTTAAAAATTATTTTAATGCGGTGGATGTACTACCATGGCAGTGAGAAAGCATCTATTGAAACATAATAAATTAAGTTTTATTTTATCACATTTAATAATCACCAAAAATTCATTTATATACATTATTATGTAATATTAAAATTATAACGTAAAATGTAAAAAAAAATAATTAAAAATAAAAATACAAACTAATCTATATATTGAAATCAAAGTTGTTATCTATTTGCGTGACTATTTGGTCATTTTGCTCTTCTATTGCAAGTGTCATTTTATGAATAAATCTACTTTGCAACGATCTCGGCCACTTATTGAAATCTCTAGACCACGTCTCGGTGAACACTCTCAACATGCAGGTATTTGGTGGGGGAGTGGGAGGCGCAGTCGCTGCTGGTTGTGCAAGAGTTTGCAATAATTTTTGTTGTTGCATTATTGTGTCGCAAATTTTTGTAATATTGGGATCCTCCGGCTCCCTTTTTCTTTTCGAAGGAGGTTGACGAGCAGAGCGCTGTAATGGTATTGCTGTCGAGGTGGGTTCTCCAGAGGACGATGAGCCTGGTGTTGGTTCAACTATTCTTTGCGTTGATATTGTTGTTGTTGGTCTGGATGTTGATGTTATTTGTATTGGTGGTTCTGGCGACGGAGCTGGTGGTGATGTCTCATCAATGAATGAATCAATGTTGAATTCCGATGAAGCAAAATCTTCAATTATGTCGTCAGCAGTGCTATCAAACAGGTCTTGGAACAATGTTGGTCTAGTCACTTTTGACACAAAACTGCTGACAGTCGGTCTACAAATAAAAAAATGTATTAGTTTCATCTATAGAATATAAAATATATATTTAATTAAAATCGATATCATTTATATCACGTCCCTTGTCACTTTGAGATCCTTGCATATTTTTGCAATAAAACAGAAGTTTCTCGTCCACAGAAGCACTGGACTTTTCTATTGAACTTTAAAAGGTTTTATTTGAAATTGAAAAGTTTCATATGCAACTACAATTGAAAGAAACTTACTCAGCAATAATATCGTCTTTCAAAAAATCAAGCTCCCTGATCAAAGATTCGTCCCGTGAATTCTTTGCTATAGCAGCACTGCCGCTTTTCAACTGTTTGTTTAATTTTACGTATCGAGAACGTAGTGCCCTCCATCGTTTCATTGCTTCTGTTGGTGTTGCACTCACTATTAAGCCAATATCGCGCCATGTGTTTTGCTTAAGGCAAGTGTTCCGATAACTCGGATGGGATAGTTTGTATAAGTACTCCCTGCCTTCCTTCCGGACTTCCTCAACAATTTTCATGTCCAACTCTAAAAACGAAAGAATATTAGTTCATATGATTTGTTTGACATAAAAAAATGATATTTTTGTATATGGAATGAAACTCCATATAAAATAAATGTTAAAATTATGTTATTTTAAACTAATTTATTGATTAATACTTACCATTCATATTTATTTTAGCTTTGTTTGCTTTTAAATGTCCGAGAGTGTAAAAAAATGAAGAAAAAACAAAATTTTATTTCTAAATAACACAAACTGGACACACTTTTCACTTGATAAAAACTTCAATATAGTCAATATATTTTTCGAAACACAATAATTAACGATAAAATCACGAATGTTTTCTAAATTAAGATAAAATCACAAACACAAATCGCACATAGCACACAAATGAAAAAAAAATGTTAATGAGCTCAGCTGTCAAATAATAGCTAAAATTAAAATATGGCGTAGCAATGAGCAATAATTTTTTTTTTTATTGGAAGTATGGTTGGTAACCCTACTGAAATTGTTAGCTCAAAGATACAACAATTTCAACTCGAGTTCTGAACTAGTAGGCGTGGTTTTAAGCATTTCAAGTAATTTGATTGGTTATTTGATATCAAACGAGTTTAGAACTATTTATTTTATATGTCGTGAACGCTACATAAATGTAATACGAGTACAGTTACAATAAAACGTATCACAGCTAATTGGTGGTAAAATGATCGATGCACAAATTTATGATCAAATACAATCACAAACAGAGTATCACAAAATGTTCATATCACGTTTAAAAAACAACAATTAAACAATTAATAATTGTCGGGCAATTATTAACAACAAAATGTATTTCAGATTATTTTAGAAGCTACAATTTTTTATTTAAATTTTAGATTCAACAAATTAATAAAAATAATTATTTTAGAATAAAATAAAAATTACGTCTGCTAGACTCAAAAGACGATTAAAGAATCGAATTGTAAGGTCAGACCTATAAAAACATTGACTTTTACGAGTTTTGCTATTAGGATTGTTCTAGTAAGGTGTCACCATTGAATTCTCCTTTCGGTTCTAAAATGGTTTAAGACAACCAGACAGACTAACGTGTGGACTGCTCGGGAAGCAGATTATAGAACAACGTAGGTTTTTGGCTAACAAAGTGAAGCGTAAAATTAGTTGGTTTCACGTGGCTAAGCGGGGCACGTGACTACGTAGTTAACAATGCAGAAAACGAACACGTTTTTGGCACGGAGAACAGAGAAAAAGCCTACTCCCCCTGCTTTTCTCAACTGTTTTATATGAAAGGTTTGGTTTTTTCCTCGTTTCTAATTCCCTTATAAAAGCTTCGTTTTTTAGACTATAGCTCTATGTAATCTAGGTCTTAATTATTCTTTTTGTTTTTTTATGTAAATTAAGAACAACAACACTTATTATTCTGTAAATATGCGGTTATATGGTCACAATATAATAAAGCCATCAAGTCTGGGTATTAGCGTCAATTTCTGTCCAAAAATCTTCGCATTTTTCAGAAATTATAATATTTAAAGTGAGACGTAAAATAGGTGAGGCGGGGAAATATGCCAAAAATTATTACACTATTCGGGCAGCACAGTAAAAATTTGAGAATTTTGAGGAATATTTTTTAAATAAATATCAAACATTTGTGCTAAAGTCTGAAACAAAACATGTAAACTTCTTGTTTGGTTACGAAAGCACTCCAATATTAAATCAAAAATGTTCAAAAGCTTTCAAAAATAATTTTTTTTCGCCAAAATCATGGATTTAAAGGGTTAATACGTTATTTCTAAACAAAATAACGTTATTTTCGTCTTGTATAAGTAAACAAAAATTGTATGTTTGCATAACGTTAAGTAAATGTAACATTTTTTTCATACATTTACATACATAAAGGTACATAAAAATAAAGTTCTTGAAGTACATACGTATCTATTATATGAACCATACATATATTTCGTGTACATTATGTAGTCTGTTTAAATGTAAAAAGGTTTTGAAAAAATTGAATTTTATTTTTATTCCCAATATAAAAAATCAAAAAAAAAAAATAAAAATCATAACCCTTTACTAAGCATCGCACACTCACGATACATATTAGGTTAGCAAACATAATGTGAAATACATATTCAAATTCAGTACATGTTCGAAGATTTTATGAGTTTTCATAAATATTTTTATATGGTTTTTTTGTGGTTTTGACTCTCGTTAGTATTTCCCATTTTTCATATATGTATGTACGGGTATGTACGTACCTAAGTTTTTGATGTTTATAAAAAAGAAAACAACAACAAACAAACAATAATTTTTGTAAACGAAAACTGTTTAATTACGAAATACAACTTTTGTTTTGTTTTGATAAAAGTGTTAATTAAAAAACAAGAAGAATTTAGACATTGAAATGAGTTGCCTAAATGGATTTGTGGTTAGGTCTTGTATGAATAATTTTTGTTTTTACAAATACCAAACAAAAAAAAGAATTTTAATGTACGAGCTCGAGCACTTATATACAATAATAAGCAACCCACACGTTTCATTGTATGTTTTTTGTTCAACGCACGGAAATACTTTTAAGTGCTGTGCTGCGGTAATTGCAGGATTATAAAATGTGTAGAGTCGTTACAAAAGGCTTATAAAATACGTAGATTTACGAGTGGTTTCGAAAAAAAAAAATTAAACACGAATATTTAAATTAGGCTTATTAAATAAAATTAATTTGTACTTGATAAATTATCTTACTGAAAATTACTAAGGTAGCGAAGGCGTCAAGAATTAGACGTTCAAAATTCAAGCAACATGGACGGAGCCTCCGCAATTACACAACAAGTCATAAAGATGTGTTTATGCTTACTAAGTATAAACTAGTGGCCTGCGGATCGTATGGGCAAGGGCCTTTAGTAACTAAAGTCTATGTAATAATCAAGTGTAAAGAAGCAATGTAAAGAAAATTTCATCAACTTCTGATTAATTTAATTTAAAAGCAGTGTTGACGTGAAAACATCCTACGGTATGAATGAAAACGAAAATCACATACAAGCAAAAGGAATACAAATTATGTATGTGCAGCAAAACCTGCTAGAATTCTCTCATCAAGAATTCTCTCATCATTACGAAAACCACATCAAAAATGTAAATTTTTTCGTTTTCAACAACATCACCTGTAGTTGATATCACACACTACTTAACACACTGTATTCACACCCGTATATATATTCTCACTAATACAATCAGAAGTTGATATATTTTTACAGCAATAGTACGCAAATGATTGGGCTTTCTGTAGAGGGAATTTTCGAAGGTTTTGATGTGTAGTTTAATTGGCAAAAATGAAATGTAAATATATTTGATACAAAGAGAATTTATTATTATTATTGAAGGACCATGTGTGCATTTAGCCACCTCGCACTGCGACCTAAAAGATCTTTAGTGGTTGGGCCCTTCTTAATTATCTGCCCAGTCAATATTCTGGCTCTTAATGAACCTGATAATGCTGCCGGCCAGTACGTGATACATACTGTCTGGCCTTATTGCTCTCCCTCCTAGATGTTTACTGCAGCATGTAGTGTTGCTAGAAAGATGGTTTCATTGGTAGCCAAGGACTTCCAGAGGTCTGTCCCACTCCCGTATATTCCTATCACATAAAACACTGGAGGGTGCCTGGTATCCAGAGTCCGCATACTTTGAAGAGTCTCGCTTCCGCCTTAGATTTGGGTTTTTGTAAAGGATTTTTCCTTTAGCGCCGTACTTTAGTCTGTGCCAAATGGCCTCAGTTACAAGTGGTTGGCACGAGGAGGCAGCACGTACACTGGCGAATTGTGAACGGGTTACCACTTATACAATTTTACTAATCACACAGCTGCCTATTACATGGCCATAACAGCTCACGTGGTGCGCACCCTACTGGAAGGTTGAGGAGCTGGTAGGCTAATCTACTCAACTTTGGTCCCCCTGTACAGTTGTCAATGTATTCCGTTGAATCTTTATGTTCAGCTGGTTCGCTTCCCGTTGTACCAGCACAATTCGCCGTCCAAAGTTCAATGACAAAGTGCCATGCACTGTTAAAATACCACAAATGCTTGAACTGATCGTAAACGCCAATAAAATGATCTTGTCCAGTAGGAATGCGGGGTCCAAATTATTCAATGGTGCTTTCTCGTTTTCAAAAGATCTGCTTAGGTACAAACTAGATCAGGAGGTAAAGCGTATTTAGCATAGACGTGGACTCGGTTTCTTACTCTAAGGGAGTTAAAATATTGTTTACCATATTTTGAACACTGGGAAAACAATATATGTAAGTTCATTAAAAAAAATAAAAAAAAAAAATTTGGTAACATCTTTTACTTATAAGCAGGTTTTTGTAGAATTTTCCTAGGGTTCAGGCCTCTGGATCTAGGTGATCCGATTTTATTTTTTTGAATTTCAATATTTTAAAAAAATGCAGAGGACTGAGTTTAGCTAATTGGTTAAATGAAATCATTTGTATATTCGGATCCTAGGGGTCGGTCTCCTGGATCTAAGAAAGTTTTGATTATTTTCACATCATTTATTCTAATAAAAATGAAAATCTGTTTGTTTGTATTTATGTTCTTTACACGTTTGTTTCCCAACCGTTAATCCAACCTGGTTCAAATTTTGTGTAGGAGTTCCATTCCAAAATGAGCCGGTTTCTTAGTATTTTCTAGTGGTTCTGTATCTGGATCTAGCGACTCAAAGCAATTTAGAAAACAAAAAAAATCTGGACCGATTTAGATAAATAACTAAACACATTAAATTTAAACACGGATTCAAAGGGTCGGTGGATCTATAGGGGAGCTTTAATTGTTTTACCAAATTTTGAAGGGTACACGGGGAAAACACACATAAATTAATATTAAAAAAAATAAAAAACGATTTGTGTACCCTTTATTTATCAGCAGGTTTTCATAGTATTTTCGAACGGGTCTAAATTTTTTCTAAAATTTAGATTTTTGTAAAATAATTTTGGCTGGAATTAGTTTAGAAAAATATTAAAATGAAGTTAATCGTTTACTTGGATCCGGCTAGGGAGTTAAAATATTTGTTACCACCGTTTGCAAGGTACGCTAGAAAAACGATTTAAGTATATAGTATTTTGAAAAAATGTCCATTTTCATACCATCTTCTATTTACGAGCAATTCTTATGAGGTTGTGTACTGTGATCTCTGTTATGGTCACTAGTAGTGGCTAGCTACTGGCAGGTCCGGGCCAACTTCCAAATACAGTAACAGGATATGCCAATGACATATCAATAATTGTCAGGAGCAACTGAAATTGGTGCAAGATTTGCCTAAGTCCCTTCCAAAGACAAACCCAAATAGAACAAACAATAAGCATACATAAACATAGTTGGAATACAATTTGGCTTCGATACCCATCTTAAGTACCTGACAGTCACGCTAAATCAAAAGCTATCTTGCTACTCTCGTCTTATGAAGAAAATAAAAAAAATCAGCAAAGTTAGGGGCCAGTATGCAAATGGTAGATAGAACTTGGCCCTTAGCCCAAAAGCACGCAGCTGAGAAATAGCAGGAACAACTTATGATGTGGCTGGATTGTGGAAAAAAGCAGAGCAACAAGATGGTTTACGAGTACCACGTAGCACAAAATGAGCAGGCTAGCAAGAATCCAGTCGAACTTCGCTGGGTGTCAGGATATGGTAAAACTATGTGGGAGGGAGGGCGCGGCCAATTTTTTGTAGGGCAAACACAATTCTAAGGTTTTGGCAAAAGCATATCTGGGAAGGCATAAGGATCTGGACCAATACGGAAATCAAATAGGTTTAGGAAGATATCTCAAAATTACGACCATCAAAAAAGTTCCTGACTTTTAATGCGAAAATGTCTAAAGAAGTTCTAGAGCAAAGCAAGAGGGATCTAAGAACCCCATCTGGATCACTAACAGGACACAGTCCTTCCAGATACCACCTCAAGAAAATCGTTATGGTGTCAGATGATACATGAAGAATCTCCCGAGCAGCAATTTTCAGTTTCAAATAAATTTTGAAACCGGTTTTAAACTGCGGTATCAAAGCCAAAAAGTTTCATAAAAGGTTTCAGGAGCTGCACGATACTGTTCAGAACCGTTCTGAGCACGATGTTTGGCCGCGTTTTTTGAAACTCTTTAATTTTATTGAAACCTTTTCAAAACAAATTTAAATCGGGTTCCAAAATCCCCCAAAGATATATATATATATATATATATATATATATATATATATATATATATATATATATATATATATATATATTATTTACCTAATATTTTTAAATTCTGTAAATGTTTATTATTTGCTGATGATTTGAAGATTTTCATGCATGTTCAATTTGTAAGTGATGCTGAGGTTTTGCAATCCGAAATTAATATATTGTCTAGTTGGTGCTCTAAGAATAAATTGTTCATCAATGTACAGAAGTGTAAGGTGATGTCGTTTTTCAGAACACTCAATCCAAATATTGTCAATTATTATTTTGATGGAGATCTACTTTGTAGAGTAACTTCAACTGTTGATTTAGGAGTTCTGTTTGATCAGAAATTAACTTTCGCTTTACACATAGATAAAATAATATTAAAGGCCAATTCTATGTTAGGTTTTATTTTTAGAATGACAAAGGATTTTATGGATGCATTTTCGTGTGTTAGTCTATATACTTCTTTAGTAAGATCTCACCTTGAATATGCTGTAGTGGTTTGGTATCCTCATCAGGATGTTCATATTGCAAGATTGGAATCTATTCAGAAACGTTTTACTATCTACACTGGCTCGCAAAAGTAGGTTAAAAAACTATTTTATTTTTTATTTTCTCAGTTATTTAATCAGTTTTCAAAATAAAAAAACATGGATTATAACATTCTGTAATTCAATAATATTTTATTCGAATATTAAAAAAATATTTAAAAAAAATCATCTTGTTTCAATTAAGAAAACTTGTAGAAAAAGAGATCAACCAATTATGCGCAGCAAAAATAGGTTTAAAAAAAATTAATAACCGCAATTTCCGCCTTTCCTTACTGCCATCCACGCAATTCAGGTTGGTAAGGAGTGTGCATACTTCTGACACTCCAACCACCTTCTGACCAATGAAAGATCGCAGTTGAGTCAAATTTCTTGGAGCCTTCTCTATAATACGGTATTTCAGCAAAGATCACAGGTTTTCAATGGGCGACAGGTCTGGACTCAGCGGTGGCCAAGTTAATACGTTAGAGTACCGTATTATAGAGAAGGCTCCAAGAAATTTGACTCAGCTGCGAGCTTTCATCACTGAAGTCTGGTCTCAAATTAGCGCTGCGGAGTGTCAGAAGTATACACACTCCTTACCAACCCGAATTGCGCGGATGGCAGAAAGGAAAGGCGGAAATTGCGGTTATTAATTTTTTTTAAACCTATTTTTGCTGCGCATAATTGGTTGATCTCTTTTTCTACAAGTTTCCTTAATTGAAACAAGATGATTTTTTTAAAATATTTTTTTAATATTCGAATAAAATATTATTGAATTACAGAATGTTATAATCCATGTTTTTTTATTTTGAAAACTCATTGAATAACTGAGAAAATAAAAAATAAAATAGTTTTTTAACCTACTTTTGCGAGCCAGTGTATATGGCCAGGAAGCTTGGTAATTTATCTGATCGTCATCTACCTATGTGGGAACAGGTGCGAAGTCTCCCATCGTATGTGATTCGGTGTGAGTGCCTTCATATTGATACGTTGGTTAAACGCCGAAAAATTGCATCTGCCTTGTTTGTTAGTGATTCCCTTAGTGGCCGCATTAAGTGTCCTGAACTCATTTCTGCTTGGAGCATTTATGTACCTACCAGAAGCTTGCGTCCAAGGGAATTTTTGTTTGTTGACTTTCATAGAACGAATTATGGTTCCAATGAGCCAACCAAGTCAATGGCTAGAATTTTTAATGAGTTTTACCATTTATTTAATTTTGAGAGATCCAGAGTGTATTTTCGTAAGGCAATCAGAAATTGCAATTTTTAATCTCATTTTACGTTTTTAAAGTTTTCGTTTTTTCAGTTAGTATTCCTTTTATTTTTTTTAAATCTATAATAATTCTTTTTTTACTATTCATTAAGTTTTTAACTGTAGAATAGATTTAAATAAATAAATAAATAAATATATATATATATATATATATATATATATATATATATATATATATATATATATATATATATATATACAGATTATCCCAGAATAACGCAGTCGGCCTTAAGATCCCGATAGAAGACGTTATTTATAGTAAAACCACTTTTAACTCATTTTTGATTAAATAAATATATAATTTAATAGATTTTTTGTTCAGAATTTTATCATCTTTAAGTTTCATAAGGGCGAGGGCGTTATTCTATTATTGTGGAATACAATGTTATAAGTATACATATATAGCGTATGTTTAACATAATTAGAAAAATATAAGAGTAATGTTCTAACTTAAGACTTCTGGTTAAGCTCCTTTTCTGCTGATCTGTTTAATCACGTACTTACCGATTTTAAATATTCCTTTAAAAAATATTTAATATCGTGCTCCGTGAAACTATCAAATTTTTTTTACTGCCATCATAAAAATATGTTGCATTTCGTAAAATGGCAGGAATGGCTTTTTAACATTGGTACCGGCCCAAGAATATATATAACCAGAACTGTATCTAAAATTAGCCTTTTCATGATGTTACGGGCGTATCTACTAGCACTGGGTCCTCCGAAAGTGGATATGTAGGAACTCTTATTAGAAATAAAAATAAAATATATGAATTATTTAGTAAACAAATTTATTAATGGTAAACGAGAGTACAATAAGTGTTTCTGAAACTAATCATTGTTTGAATCTAAAAATCAGATGCGTAATCTGATCCAATAAAACTTGCGTTAAAAAAATTTATTGAAACTGAAACTTTCTTTCTAGAAGTATCATGCAATAGAAACATTTTCTTGTCATTTCTGGAAACAAAGTTCCATTTCCATCTCATTAGGCGAGTGTTGTTCTAGGATTTAGACATGCATTCCAAATTTTATCTCACTATGACAATATTGTCAGTTATTGTTTTAGTAACACTTTATTTAATTCAGTTTTTCAAGCTTTATGTTTATAATAAAATAATTTTTTTGGTTGTCTAGCTTAATTTTTATTTTTTTGTTAAGTTTTTAAGAAAAAAAAAACCCGACGTTTCGACGGTACATTCCGTCATTCTCAAGGGTACAATTTATACTCAAAGTATAAATTGTACCCGTAAGAATGACGGAACGTGTTTATTAAAGTTGTTATTATATTGTGGAATATAGCCTCAAAAATGATTTAATACATTTTGTATTTGTTTCCGAATATAAATTTATTATTATTATTAATATTTCGGCATTTGCAAAATATAACATAAAGTTTAAAATTTAAAAACATAAAAACTATTCTGTATGCTAAGAATGTAAATGTGATTTTATAATATATTGTACTCGTAGATATATTATTCTCTATGTAATTTTTGTAAAAATAAAACACTTATGTTTGTTGATTTAGTATAAAAAATTTATTTAATTTACATTTAACTTTTGTTAAGAACCTTTCTGTTCAACCACACTACCACGACACTTTCTTTCCTTTTTTTATAAATTCTTTCTCCTTATTCCCTATATATTTAATGTTGTATTGAAGTGTGTGTGCTGAATGCTGAATTGTATTTCATTTAAATTAGTGCATTGCTTATTCTGTATTTCATTAGTACTTTACTCAACATTCCGGCCCCTATTGAAAGGTTCGTTTCAATATAAACTAAATTTATTTATTAAACATAAAATACTTAAGTTGCTATTGCACAGTATTCAGTATTCATTATGTGAACTTAAAATTATTGACATATTAAAATAAATTATTCTAAAACGTAATTTAAATTGTAATATTTGTACAGATTTCATATTTTTGTTAAATTATAAACATAAATTCAAATTAATAATTTTCAGTTAAATTGGTAGTTTGCTTAATTTTGAAATTGCTCGTTGACAGATTCCATTTTTGGTTTTGATCAAAGCAACTCTAACTTTATTATCTTTCCCTATCACTATGTCAGTTATTATTCCCACTAACCATTGATTAACGGAAATATTATCATCCAAGACCAATACAATATCACCAGGTTGAATGTTTTGTTTGATTTCTTGCCATTTGACCCGTTGCTGCAAATTATGCAAATATTCTACAGAAAATCTCTTCCAAAAATGTTGTGTCACATTTGTCACTTGCTGCCAATGTGACAAACGATTAGTGGGAATATTTTCTAAAGATGGTTCTGGTATTGAAATTATTGGGCCTCCTGCAAGGAAGTGACCTGGAGTTAATGGAAGTCGATCATGAGGATCACTTGAAATTGGGCTCAATGGTCTTGAATTCATTATGCCTTCTATTTGAATTATCAGTGTATTTAATTGTTCATAAGTTAATGAAACGTTTGTTGCGACTTTTTTGAAATGGGGTTTCATCGATTTAACGCACAATTCCCAGAGCCCTCCAAAATTGCGAGATCGGGGTAGAATAAACTTCCATTTTATTTGTTTATTAGAACAATATTTATTAATTTTTTCGTAATTGTCGTCATTTAGAAACTGTTGATAAAGTTTTTTCATTTCATTGTTAGCGCCGACAAAATTGGTAGCATTATAGCTCCAAATAACTGAGCAGTACCCTCTTCTAGCAAGGAAACGCTTAAGGCACGCTATGAAAGATTCTGAAGATAGATCCGATGCGATCTCTAAATGTACTGCTTTTGTTACAAAACAGACAAAGATGCAAATATATACCTTCCGAAGTGGTGAATTTCTTTGGTATTTGTTTTTTATTGTGAAGGGTCCACAAAAGTCAATTCCTGTAACTGTAAATGGTTTGCTCGGTGTAGTCCTTTCCTTTGGTAAATCGCCCATATTTTCTTGAGCTATAATGGGTTTTGCCTTAAAACATGTAATGCAATCGTGAATAACTTTTTTAGCTAACTGTTTGCCTCGTATAGGCCAATAATTTTGCTTGACTATTGAAATTAGCAGTTGAGGACCTGCATGAAAATGTTCTGTATGAATATGCCTAAGTAAAATTTCTGTAAAAAATGAGTCACATGGAAGGTTTATTTGGTGTTTTAAATCATAACTGTATTCAGAATTACTTAAACGACCACCTACTCTCATGATCCCTTTATCGTCTAAAAAATGGAGGTGTGGCCAACACACGACTTTCTTTTACGAACAGAGAATTTTGAGAAATTTAATTTTTTTTTTTAACTTTTTTTTAAATTTTTTTTTTTTTTTTTAATTTTTAAATTTTTAAATTTTTTAATTTTTTATTTTTTATTTTTATTTGTTTTTAATTTTTGGAAACATTTTTTATTTTGTAGTTTTTTGTAAACCTTATACTTTTTAAGATATTTGCAAAATAAATTTTCTGGACCAAGGGAGTGGCCACTTCCGGTTAGCCGATTTGGAGTAAAATTCCCTGGGACCTCCTGATTTATCAAAAAAGCTTAAATCTGAAGTTTCAGTTCGATTGGTTAAACCATCTGGGCTGTAGAGAGGACACAGACAGACTGACAGACTGACAGACTGACAGACGGACAGACTGACAGACTGACAGACTGACAGACTGACAGACTGACAGACTGACAGACTGATAGACTGACAGACTGACAGACTGACAGACTGACAGACTGACAGACTGACAGACTGATAGACTGACAGACTGACAGACTGACAGATTGACAGACTGACAGACTGACAGACTGACAGACTGACAGACTGACAGACTGACAGACTGACAGACTGACAGACTGACAGACTGACAGACTGACAGACTGACAGACTGACAGACTGACAGACTGACAGGCTGACAGACTGACAGACTGACAGACTGACAGACTGACAGACTGACAGACTGACAGACTGACAGACTGACAGACTGACAGACTGACAGACTGACAGACTGACAGACTGACAGACTGTCAGACTGACAGACTGTCAGACTGACAGACTGACAGACTGACAGACTGACAGACTGACAGACTGACAGAATGACAGACTGACAGACTGACAGACTGACAGACTGACAGACTGACAGACTGACAGACTGACAGACTGACAGACTGACAGACTGACAGACTGACAGACTGACAGACAGACAGACACCATTTCGAAACCCACTTTTTCGGACTCAGGGGACCTGAAAACAAATAAATCTCTAAAAATCTCAAGGTCCAAAATTTTCATGATTGCTATACTTTATTTTACTAGAGTAAAAGAAAGTAAAAGGATTGAGATTTTTTAGTTTACTATTACTTGATAGTTGGTTAGTTTTTGATAAACAATTAATTTCTGATTTAAAAACAAATTTTTGAGCTACTTTAATTAATGTGTGCAGCGAATTTGATAAATCGTCTGGTGATAGAAAATCTACTTTACGCGTTTGTTTGTTCCGACAATTATATGCAAATCTAAGTATGTATGCAGTTATTCTCTGTAGTTTTATAAAGGAACTGAATCTAGTAAGCAAATTAAAATTTGAAGAGATGATATTTGACAGTGAAATATTATGTTGTTTTAATTCTTGTATATCATTTTCATTGTAAGAAAAATTTTGTATTGAGGAGTCAAAATTGGATTTAATGAAACTTGGTCCATTCCACCAAAGAGAATTAGATTCAATTTCATTAGGCATAAGACCTCTTGATATCAAATCTGCGGGATTTTCGTTACTAGAAACATGTAACCATTGAAAATTTCTAGTAAGCTCTTGTATTTCGTTGACTCTATTTGCTACAAAGGTTTTTAGTTTGTGTGGTGGTGTTAAAATCCAAGCTAAAACAATCTTAGAATCGGTAAATAATACAATTTGGTGGAAATCAATTTTTAATGAATTTATGACTTGAACTGTCAAATTTGAAAGCAATACTGCGGCACATAATTCTAATTTAGCTATGGATATGGTTTTTAATGATGCAACTCGTGATTTGCTGCAAATTAGTTGTGTTGAAATATTGAATTCTTTATCAATGCTTCTTAAATAGATACATGCACCGTATGCTTTGGAAGATGCATCCGAGAAGCTATATAACTCAAGTTTAATGGGATTATTAGGTGTAATAATATGTCTTGTTAATTTAATTTTATTTACAGATGCCAATTTATTTCTAAAGTTTGTCCAAATAAATTTTTCATTAGAATTTAAAACATCATCCCAGCCGATTTTAGTTTTCCATAAATCTTGAATTAAAAGTTTTGCTGTAATTATAACTGGTGATAATAAACCTAATGGATCGTATAATCTTGCAACATTGGACAATATTGTACGTTTTGTGATTGCTTCATTTGTGTCGCATGGATGCACATTAAACAAAACGGTATCAGTGATAGGTTGCCATATCAAACCCAAAGTTTTAATAGAAAGATTTTGACTACATGTGATTTCTTGTTTACATGGTGGAATATTTTTTAATAATTCATTACAATTAGAAGACCATTTATGTAATGTAAATCCTGCTTTGGATAAAATTTGAATTAATTGTACTTGTTTCAATTTTGCGTCTTCTAAAATATCGGATCCAGTTAAAATATCATCTACATAAAAGTCGTTTGCTATTACTTCAGATACTACAGGAAAATTATTACTTTCATCAATAGATAATTGTTGTAAAACTCGTGTTGCTAAGTATATGGCAGACGCTGTCCCATATGTGACAGTAGTTAATTCGAATATTTTAATACTTTCATTTGGATTATTTCTCCAAAGAATTCTTTGAAATTTATGATCTTTCTCATTAACTTTAACCTGACGGTACATTTTGGTTATGTCTGCTGTAAATACATATTTATATTTACGAAATCGTAACATAATTGAAAATAGGGTGTCCTGAACTGTGGGCCAACCATTAAAACATCGTTTAATGATAAATTTGTTGTGGTTTTAGCTGAAGCGTCAAATACGACACGCAGCTTTGTCGTAGAACTGGTCGGCTTCAACACAGCATGATGTGGCATATAATATTTATTCTCAGTACCTGAATCTTTGTTTTCGTCTATAATTTTCATATGTCCTAATGTAATATAATCATTAATAAAATCTGCGTATTGTGTTTTTAATTGTAAATCATTATTCAAACGGCGCTCCAAATTTAAAAATCGTTTTTCTGCTTGACTACGAGATTCTCCTAAATTTATGTAATTTTTCGAAAAAGGTAATCGGACAATATATCTCCCAATATCATCACGGGTATGTGTCTTTATAAAATGTGCTTCACATTCTTTTTCTTCAACAGATAAAAATGTTCTAACAGGATAACTTTCAATTTCCCAAAATTTCTGAAGTAAATTATTTAATGAATGTGTGGGATTTTCTTCGGATAATGCGCAAAAATTGTGTAACGATTCTTCATATTTTCCACTGAGTATATAACCAAATAGAGTGTCTTGCATAAAAGGTAAATTATTTTGTAATTGAAATTTGTTGCTTTTGAGAATCTTAAAGAAAATTTCTGCGCCTAATAAAACGTCAACTTTACTGCTTATATTAAAATTTGGATCAGCTAACTCTACGTTAGTGGGAATATTCCACTTAGAAATATTGATATGTGAAAATGGTAGATTATTTGTAATTGTTGGCACGATTAAGAAATCGAGACTATTTTTGAAATCTGAAATTCTGGATTTGATACAAGCGGAAGATTTGAATTTAATATTTGTCTGATTATTATTTAAACTAGATATAGGTAAATTTACGTTTTGAAATGAGAGACCTAATTTCATTGCAAATTCTACAGTTATAAAATTTGACTGACTTGCAGAGTCAAGCAATGCTCGACATAAATGATATTTGCCACTATGATCTTCTATCAGTATAACAGCTGTAGAAAGCAATACTTTGTTAATGACACTAAAGGGCGTTTCTGAAACTTGTGTTGACAAATTGGTTTGAGATGAACAAGGTGCTTGATTATCGGTTTCGTTAACTGGAGTAATTTGATTATTTTTGAAATTAGGCGATCGTTTCGTGTTTGGTGGGACAAATGAGGGTTTGATGTTAACATGTTGATTTTTATTAAGTGGATTTACATTAGGATTAAATCTATGTATCAAAGAATTGTGTTGTCCGTTACAATATTTACAACGTCCTAGCGAGGTACATCTTGAATTAATATGGTTTGGTTTAAGACAATTTGTACACATTCGTCCATTTATGATGAAGTTATAACGGTCAACTGTGGATAATTTAAGAAAAGTTTGGCAGTTGAACAAACTATGAAATTCTTTGCAAAATGAGCATCTCACATTTCAATGTTGCTGACAGTTGGTTGATCTGTGGAAACAAATGAGGAAATCTTATTTGAATTTCTGGATGGATTATATGAAATTGGTTTATTGAACTTTTGATTTGAATTATTATTAGGAAGTTGGAAACTATTGCCTGTAGATCGTTTAATTTTGAGGGACTCAATGTCTTGTAATATGTGACATCGTTTTTTTAAAAATGTTATGAAATTGTCCCAAGTCGGAAGTTCGTTAATTTGAAGAGTACTTTCCCATTCTTTAAGTGAATTTATATCCATCCTTCTCTAGACTAAACTAATGTCACCAATTCTGATAGACCACTCAATACCTGGCCACAAGATTCTAGAGCACAGACATGTGCATTGCATTCATTTAATAAAGTCCATAACTCTTGTGAAGACTCTTTGGAACAGGAAGGAAAATTTAAAACTGCTTCTACGTGTTGGTCTACTGTAATAGCTATATTGTCGTACCTTTGACATAAATTATTCCACGCATTTTGATAACCTTTTGACGATATTGTAATTTGTCCTATTGTATGTAAGGCTTCGCCTTGTAATTTTTCTAGCAAATATGTGTATTTAATTACGTCGTCAATGTCTGTTCTATTGTGAATATGTGCTTGAAAAATGTTTCGAAATGTAACCCATTTTAAATAATCGCCATTGAAATTTGGAATTTGTAAGGGTGGATGCGATATTCTTGAAAATCCAGATGGAAATTCACTGGATTTATTTGGCTCACTATTTTTGATTTGCACATTTAAATCTTTGAATTCTAAATTCTGATGTTCATCTTGTTGAAAATTACCAATTACTAAATTTTTTTCCATGTCACTATTATGTACTAGTTGTTCAGTCTGTGATGAAATTAATGGAGGTTTATTGATTTCTATAGCGTTTGATGATGAATGAGATCTGACATTTTCTAATGAACGAGTTCTGAATGTTTTAGACAATTCAACTAATTTTGATTGAGCATTTGTATTATTTTCATCAAAGGTATCAAATAACACTTGTAATTCTGGAAGGTCAATATCATTTGCAATGAGACAACACCGCTCTATTAGCGTATCAAATGAAATTCTACTATTTTCTAATTTTTGCAACTGTACATTAATTTGGCTTATTGTATTGATCTCGGAATTAAAATTCTGAATAAATTTAAAAATTAATGAAATTTTACGGTTTTCATTATCTATCAACCGTTTTAGTACCGTTAAACTATCTGATCTACCCGAGCTACTTTCATCCAACGCCACCGAATTCTGTTTACGGCGATTTCTTTTCTCACCCACCATATTGAAATTTGTAAAATATTTTATAATTTTAAAATCTAAATAATTATCTTATAATGCTATTTAATTAATATGTTAGTAATATGAATTAAATCAAAATTAATGTTAATTGTTAATAAAATGATAAACGTTAGTTGAAAATATAATAAATTGCCTTAATTGCTGCGCAATGTGCTTGATGATGTCATTTCCTCATTGTTCTCGAACTTTCTGTATGGTTTATTTTTACCGTTGTAGATTTTTTTGTATTTTGTTTTTATCTGCATGATCAAATTTTCCGATTGAATTTTGCACGTGTAAATTTTATATTTTACTTGAAACTGCGATCTTGAATTTACCCGAAAAATTTTGTGTTTGATGCTTTTATTTGAATATTTCCTTCCTTCTACTGGATATTGTATTTTATCGTAAATCACTTTGTACATAATACACTTTAACCGTTATTCATGCAGATATACGGAATTATACACTTTTTTTTGTTTTTTGTTTTAATTAGAACTGTAACTTTTTTGTGTTGAACTTTATAATTATAAGCATATTTTGCTCGAAGGACCAAATGTAAATGTGATTTTATAATATATTGTAGATATATTATTCTCTATGTAATTTTTGTAAAAATAAAACACTTATGTTTGTTGATTTAGTATAAAAAATTTATTTAATTTACATTTAACTTTTGTTAAGAACCTTTCTGTTCAACCACACTACCACGACACTTTCTTTCCTTTTTTTATAAATTCTTTCTCCTTATTTCCTATATATTTAATGTTGTATTGAAGTGTGCGTGCTGAATGCTGAATTGTATTTCATTTAAATTAGTGCATTGCTTATTCTGTATTTCATTAGTACTTTTTACTCAACAAAGAATATATCACCGATATTAATTAAATAACTAACAGAAATTACCTAAACAATTATGTAATTTAAACATTTTTTTTTAAAATTTTAAAAATATAAAAAACATCTTACAACTAAAAAATTATCGTTTCTGATTAAATTATGATTGAATAATTTAATCAGAAACGAAATTTTTTAAGTTGTAATTTATACAATTTCTGTTAATTTATTTAATTAATATCGGTGATATATTCTTAGAATACAGAATAATTGTATATGATTTTAATTTTTAAACTTTAAGTTATATTTTACAAATGGTAAAAAAGCCAAAGTATTAATAATAATAATAAATTTGGAAACTAATACAAAATGTGTTAATTAATTTTTGAGGCTAGATTCCACATATAATCAGAATTTTAATAGATTTATCTAAAACATCATCGGTCAGGTTGGATGAAGTTTAGAATGTCTGTTTGAAATAACTTAGGTCCAGTGAGATGCTAATGCAAATTATACCATTCTATTTAGTACTAACCATTTGGCTTTTAAAATCAAGGTTTGACTTCAATTTCTGCTCCATATTTTTTAGGGCTTTAACGCTGCTGATTGGTAACTCTGTATCAGGCGTTTTATCGTTAGAAGCCATCCCTGGTTGCAAAGAAGGAACTTTTTCCAATATAAATTTCATTGTGGCTTTTAAATCAGCCTGATTTTTAATAACCTGGTATATTTTTAAGTTTAATAAGTCCAATTGCTGGTATATTTTGTAGTTAGAGTCCCTTGGGCCAGTATTATATTCAAAAGCTAAAAATAAATACAAATAGTTACATTACAGAAAAAATGTAAAAATACTAATGACTACTTGCCGGTTGTAAATGGTTTTGATCCAGAATAACAACTGTTATTTTCCGAAATCCCCAATTCTAAAAGGTTCCCTCCTTGCTCTCAATTTTCTAAAGGACGTATATAACGAGATCGGGAAGGCATCAAATTCGGGTTGTATTGATTATTGTTTTGGTTATGTTTTGGAGATAAAGCTGAATTGATAGGACGATCGCAGATAAAGTTGTCTTCATTTGTAGTACGACTATACATATATGTTAGTTTGACTATCAGTTGAACTTGGCTTTTTATTGACATTATTTTCCGACACATTAGAACCAATATTATTAAAATTGATGGAATCATCTTTACTGATATCTAAATTTAGCGAAAAATATTGTTAACAAAACAATTTTCAATTAGTATTGATCGCCGGTTACAAGCTACAATTTCTAAGGCTGTGAGCGGTTCACGGGTAAATCATCGATTATTCGGGCTTAATATGTTTTTAGAAACTCAGTGCATTTACTCTGAAAATTCGTTCACAACATATGTACCATTTTCATTATAACGAGGCAAACGTGATTTACTCTACAGATCTAATACAATATTATGTGGTAAACCGTAAGAATATGAAAGAAATTTGTTTATAAAAGAAGAATATGAAAATGTGTCCTTATAAGTAATAATGTTGCAGTTAGAATCAGAGAGTGAAACCGAAATGTTTTTCATTCCGGTTTAGGGTTACGCTCCCAAATTTATTTTTTCGTTCCGGTTCTGTTCCAGCTTTCCCATTTTTTTCTGGTTTGGTTTCGGTTCGTGTTGAAAACCGGTTTAATACCGGTTCAAGAAAAACTCTTTTATTGATATAAAAAGCTTTCAAATCGTACTTACTAAATATATTAACATGCAAATTATTGAATATGTTTCTTTCAGTGAATTTTTATTCCACTAAAAACCGGAAAGAAAACTGCATTTCGTTTTTCGCAATTATCCGAACTTCTTCGCAATATTTTCGTTAAACCATTCTGGAATCGTTCCGTTTTTCTAAGTTACTAAATGCCTGTGGTCGCTACGCGTGTCCAATCTACAGTAACTGTAGCAAAAAAAGAAATATTCAGACAGACAAGCCAGAACAAATATTCAGACCAACTTAAATTTACATTTAAAGTTTCAGAAAATTAAATCCGTATAGGTACTTCCGAGTAAGCTACATTTTTGGTCTCGTTTGTATCTGGAATTAAAATTAATTGGTTTTCTGCTCTTCCCGACCTGGACATTCCAACATATAATTGACCATGAGAAAACCAAATCTACTCCGTATGTTTGTCCTTATGACTTATTAATAGTAATTCCAAATGAAATTTTTACAGTAAATTGTAATCGTTTGAAGGAAAAAGGTAAATCTGTGGATATCATGGGAATGCGAGGTATGTGAGAAAATTGTCGAGATGCTGGGCTTGTGATGATGGTAGCTTCGATGACGTTGTTTCTTAACGATTTGTCTTGCAGTCTTAAATAATTGATATTCCAATTTTCATTTTAAGGCAAATTGGTGGAAACCCTGAAGGATTTAGACTGTTCAAAAACTCTTGTGGTTAGTGAACCGTGTCTTCTGTATTTATGACAGTGTCTATCGAGGAATATATTTTGAAGTCACCAAATACTTTTTTTTAAATTTCATCATTAATTTCGTCAACAGAAGAATTTCTTGCAGATACGATAATCCTTTCGCACATCCAAGTGTAATCTTTTTCGAATATATTGTCTATGCCAGGATAAATGTTTAATATCAACTCATTAAGAATTTGTTACAGTCTGTGCCATCGGCTAATTTTAATAATTGACCTGAAAAATTATAGCCACCACCTCCCAAATGAGCTCTCATATTTGTCTTTAATGTATAATGGTTTGAATTTTACTCTATAGAGGTGAGGATTTTAAAAACTCTTTAATAATGTCCGCTCGCGAAAGTCTCCTGCGAAGACCAAGGTGACACCTCTCATTGCTTTTTCTGAATTCCTAATGTACATCAAAGTTCTGTTTACAGCTTCAATGTGCGATCGATCGCTTATTGTACACTCATCCCACATAGTTAGAGCAACTTCTTGGAGGACTTTTCCTAGTGGTCCATTTTTGCGGATTGCGCATACTTGCTTCTAGCTCAATTATTAAATTTTCAATTTTTATGAGGCCCTCAAATAAAACACTGTCTGAGCAAAGTAAAGTGTTATCATTACTTTGCTGCCGCTTTCTATGACGAATGTCTTCACAAAGGTCTTCTCGTAAAGCTAGCCATAGTTGAAGAGGATCAGACTGTTGGCAAAATAACGAAATGATCACGAATAATTCTCTTAATTTTAATGATGATTTGGAAACGACGATGTTTCCATTGTTTGTCTTCTTCAAGTAGACCCAGTTCCTTACAAGCTGCTTGAAAAGTAGACATTACTTGTCCATTGACAGTCTGTAAGCTTTCAAAAAAAGTTGGCCCACGGACATATTACAACAGCATCCCTAGGTGAAAACATTCGGACTGGCTAGGATGGATACTGCACATTCTGCCAAGCGCTGAGTCTTTTTTAAGGCCAGTGTCCATGTTTCCTTTGCGGGAACTTGTTTTTAGCCCAGGTGTAGTATTGGGGAGCTTCATTATAAATTAGGGTTCTCGCGAAGTGACCGTTTTTGCATAATTTAAAAAATGCCGTAAGTGTTGTTGAGGGTCGATTGTCGAATCTTTGTTGGAGATTGTGTGCCGTAAAATACACCCTCTGTCTGTTTTCTAAATGGGTTGCCAAATATATAACCGTTGAATATCTTTGACGGATGTGAAATTCTAGAAGTCTCCAAACAGCCTCTGATGTACTTATATATCGGCCGTTCAAATAATTTTCGAAATCTCAATGTGATTGTTTTCTACTTAAACAGTGGCTTGGTCCGATCCTTTATTTATATATTTACAAATATATTTTATGGCCTGAACTGAATAACAATACTCCACATTGATTTGGGCATTAAAGCTCCTACACAATGCAGGAGAATAAGTATTACAGTTTGATGACCTCGGATAGTCAATACTGCAGTCACTCCACCATTATTAGGTTTTCTTCGACGGTAAGCTGGATAACCATCTCCAGTTTGAGTTTCTGCAATTAAATTGCTAGGAAACTTTTTGCGGGAAACGCCGTTGACCATCCAAGGAGCAGCCATGTTATGTTCTCGACACGCACCGTGTACCATATTATTAAGAAATATGGTATATCATGGAGAATAGATTCAGATCTTGGTTTGGCAGTTCAGCTGATATTAGATAGTCTACTTCTTCTGATTGTATTAGCCACCTCTTTTTTACCACTCAATGCTGTATAAAAAACCTTTGTGTCACCGAATATAGCGTTTTGGCTTAACAATTTCATTAAATTTTTCATTTTTAAATTGAACACTCGTGGTATACCTCAGTCCATTTGGGGTTTCACGTAAAGGTGATGAATAAATCTGGTCTGCCAAAATTTCTGACATATGTAGGTCATAGCGTCTTTGGTCTTCTCATGCATGTTGATCCGGTGTATGTTAAGGTCAGTATGACGTATTGACTCATATTTCTGGCGACAATATTTTGATCTTCATTTACTGCATCTCTCAAATGAACATAATTTTCAGCTCCTAATTTTGCGTGATTTGTGCGAATGTAATGTAACCTTTCCGAAATCATTTTCCATGATATCGACACAATATTGGTTAAATAAATTCTTGTAATAATGGAGCGCATTAAAGTTACCGGTTTTCTATATTAGCCTAAAGACATAAAACTGCATACAGGTAATTGTTTTATTACGTGGCGAATTTTTGTGTGGCATATTCAGGTTGTACCCATCTTGTCCTCTAGCAAACATCAACGGATACTGTAAAGCGTCATACAACCGATGCAATTCGACATTAACGACTTCATTAGTAGTTGGAGCGTTGGAGCGACCTATATGTTCATTTGCCGGCCGTCGTTTTCTATGTATTATGAGTTTTACGCCATCTGCTCCTGAATTTCTTTCAAGTTGGTCTATAACTATCAGGAGGGAATATAATTTGGATTGGTGAGAGAATCATTCAAATTCATTGAGCAGTTTCTGAGATTACTTCGAAATAATAATTGTTCCGGTTAAGGTTACGGTTCATAATTTTTTGTTTAGTTCGTTTCGGTTCCGGTTTTCGGTTCATAAAATATTTAGGTTTTATTCGGTTTTCGGTTTACGGTTCGGTTCCGGTTTCACTCTCTGGTTAGAATGCATTACTTCATTGGGTGCCAGCATTATAATTAGAAAAGTTAACACGCAAGTGTAAAATTAAAAACTGTTTGAGTAAAATCAAAATTGTATGTGTGTTTACACCAATCTTGTTATCCTACCTAAATAGACGTTGTAAATTGCATCCATCCAAACCAGTGTTCTTCTTGAAATACATTCCTAATTTTACCTCACTGGCTATGTTGCCGTAAACATAGATTCCAAAAATTCTTTTTGTACTACAGTATTGTTACTGCCGATAACAATATCGGCGTTTTGAGATACAATTAATTTGAAATGTAAGTTCAGAATAACACTGGCGGATTGAGATGAATTTGAAATGCATATCTACAACAAAATTGGTGCAGGATGGTGTAATTTTGAGTGTGCTGAATACAATATTGGCACTCAAAGTGTTAAATTGATAGGTTTTATGTAAATAATAAAGCAGTCATTTTGACCTTGATTATTCCGTTGGAATGGTTCTTGCTCATCATTTTCTATAAACAAAGAATTCACCTCTAGAAATTTATAGCACTGGTTCGTCGTTAAATTTCCGCTCTCATTCTCACTACAAGATAATAATGTGAACTCCCGCTCTTGCCCTAATGCATTAAGAAGAGAATCTGCAAAAATAAATAGAATGATTAATTTTTTGTTTTATGTTTTTAAATAACATGTATATAGTTAGAGGACATATTTAAATTACCAATATTGTCGCATAAAATTCTGCAGGGCATCGTCAGCCAATCAGATTTTGGTGAAACCATTTTTCTACGGGCGCTCGACACTTCTCGCCTTTGCAGAGGATAGTACAGTTGTTGATTCTTTACCCAACATTTGGGTACTGCCATAGAATTTTTTTCGTTGTCTTCTATAGTCTGCACAACACAAAACATTTTTAAAATTGCTTATGTTCTGCAGCTGATAAGATTAAACTTTGAAAATTTCTTCAAATTGCTTTAATAGACGGAATTTGATACTGCATTCCAGAAGAACTAGGACGTTGTAAATCAAATTCATCACACAAGGTTGCAACTAGGAAAGTTCTTAATTGAGGACAATGGGTGTAGGGTCATATCAACCAAAATAATCATGGGGTTCTCTGAATTCATTGAACAGTATGCGTAAAAGTTCTGTTAGGTCGCAGTGTACAAGGCTGGAGATTTACATAACCCAATCTCATTTTTATTATTATTATCGCCTGTCGGTTAGCCAGCATAGTTGAATAAACAAAACATCAAGGTCTTTTTATAACATCATATCAAATGTTTAATTAGCAACACATCTGCAAAATAAAATAACTATACCATTGTTAAATATGTTAATTAAAAGAAAACTATCCATCCAAAGGCCAATTAAGCATGTTGTGTTCCATATTCTACAAAACAATAAGCTTTCATATACAAAAAAAAACGAAAAAAACTTGTGTAAATATTTAAATTTTCTTTACGTAACTAACCTTAATGCAGTGATGCTTTATCTATGTATCACGAACCACCTTTGTTCCTACCAAACAAATCAAAATACTTAGTCCTATCTGCTTGAATACATTTGTCCTTATTAAACAAAAACCTCAAATCTCAAACCAAAAAACCACATGCAATTTTAATTTTTACATTAATTCACTTTAAAATCAACAGTAATGGACATTAATCCTTAAATTGTTCGTTCCACAGAGAAACAGAGATTATGAAACCCTGCGTTATCTTTTCTGCACATACACCATATACCAATTAAAAATATTCTAAGGGGAAGAAGAAAGGTTTTAATTACTGTAATTCATAGAATTGCAAATTTAACTTATATCGTTTCTTCTGTTTATTTTTATCAGCCAAAACAAAAAAAAAAACTCGAATGCAAGATCTGAATAGAATATGTACATGGTTCAAATAAGAAAGTGGAATGGTTTGAATTTCGAATGCACAGTTTTTGTGTATGTCTAGAAATATCTATACAAAAAATCAAATATTAATTTTTTAATTAAAATTATTCCGTTAAGCGCGAATTTATGTATAGTAATTATAAAAGAAGGTTTTTCAGGTGAAAAAATCTAGTTTTCCCAAATGATTTACACAATTTTTTTTTTATTTATTTAAAATGGTAACCTTAAAATTTATTTTGGTTTTCATTTCTACTTCATGAAAATTAAATTCGTCTTATAATTGACTAAAGACGACAAAAATAACAACAACAACAACCCAAAAAGGGTAATATTTTCATCGGGTATTATACATAAATATGCGCTTGGTAGATTATGTGTACTACGTATATATACAACATAAAACGTAAACAGCATTATTAACTTGTTTAACTTGACGAAACTGTCGTACAAAATGGGAGGGTAAATAAAAAAATGTCTTAATGGTTGGTCTGATAAACTGAACTAAATTAAAATGTCGAATAGATTTCTGTTTTTTTTGTAATCTCTTTGTGCTGATGAAAATTACATATACGTGGTGTTTCTATATGTTGATTATGTTGCTAGAATTTTATCTACACGTTTTATGATTATACATAAATCGCATGTACCGAACCGTTTTATACATTTTCTTATGTTTGGTGAGTTTATTTTATGTATACAGAAATACCTCGTATAAAGCTTCATGTTGCTTGGAAATGAATGTTAAATGTTAAGCATAATGAAATTTTCGATAAAATTTAAACGGTTTATAGGCTATTTTCAAAATGGTTCTTTTTCTAATTTTTTCGTATTAAAATCTTTCTCTCGGAAATGATCAAATTTCAGTGGCGTAACTAAAAATTTCGCCTCCCCCCCCCCTCCTGCAACATATTTTGGGGCCACTAAAAATGCTTCTTGTACCTATGAACAAGTAAAGGTTTTAGTAAACGTCTCGCGTGATTTCGAGAATAGATGACACGAAACATCTCGCAACTCAATGCTCTGACGATTTCTAAATATATCGATAAAGCATAGAATATCTGTTCTCAAAGTTAATCATCAATCATCAAAAGCTTTTAGTTTAGACTAGTTTTCAAACCAAACCCTTTAACGCTAAAATTCGATATTGCAAAGAACGTAGTATTTTTGGATAAAATTAGAATATTTGTGTTCAATGAGCTTTAAGCTTGATAATTAATTATACTATGTATTTTGGTTTAAACTTAACATTTCTGTCCTGAGGTTTTTGTTACAATGTTTTATAAGTTGCAAAAGGTTTCAAGTGCTTTTAGTTTTAAGAGCTTTCACTGATCGAAACTTTTAAAACAATTTTTCCCAAAATTCCGTTACCCATTGTAACGGCATTTTAGGATAAATTTATAATCTTTGTTTCCAATGATTTTTGGGTTTGAATGTATTTGCAAAAAAATCAAGCTTTTAGTTTTAGGAGCTTTCACGTATCGAAGCTTTTTAACACAAATCATTTACTTTTTATTCTGAAATTTGTTTGTTCACAATAAGCTTAGAATATATTTGGTCAATAAGCTTGGCAATTAATCCACATATTTTGGGTTTGAACTTAACATTTTTGAGCTTTTTAATAATTTCAGGGTTTTAATAAAATGTTAGTTTTGAGAGCTTTCACTTATCGAAGCTTTTAAAACACATCATTTCACTTCGAAATTTGATATTACAACGGATGATGGAACTTTGGGTAGGATTTTGAATATTTGTGCTCAATGTAAATTATTAAAAGCTTTCAGTTTTAAGAGCTTTACAAACCAAACCTTGTAACTTTGAAATTTAATATTATAAAGGACGGTGGTATTTTGGGATTAATTTAGAGTATTTGTTCTACGAGCTTTAAGCTTGACAACTAATTTATACTTTCTCGGTAATTTTCAAATCATGTATTTGCAACAAATGTCAAGAACTTTTATTTTTAGAGCTTTCACTTATGGAAGCTTTTCAACTCAAGTTATTTTACTCAGAAATTTGATTTTACAAAAGGGATTTTTTGGAACAAAATCAGAATATTGGTTCTCAATGTACATATCCTTCATCCAAAATAGGTTTCCATTTTCGAGCGTTCCTTGTAAAGTGTTTTCCAATAAGGACTCTTCAACTTTGAACTTTCACTATGAACGAACCAATAATCAAACTGTCAGAGTCAAAACATTCAGTAAAGGCAACATTTTCATCATGATTAAGTACACAATTGAAAAATGTTTTCAAATAATTAAAATTTACTACAAGTCGGTGACTGCAACTTCAAGAGTGTTAATTCCAATTTTTGGTCGTAATTATCGTCCCATTAGATAATCAATTTATAATCTAGTGAACAAATTTGAGTTTAAATATTCGCTGTCGGATGTTTCCGTGCCAGTGAAACAACGGGTTGGTCGAAGTGCCGATAATATTGCTTCCGTTCAAGCGTCCGTCGCAAACGAACCAAAACAGTTGATTCGCTGCTACAGAGACATGTTGCAATGTTATTTCTTTGGTCAATTGCATGAGCTAGAGATTAATGATATGTGGTTTCAACAAAACGATACGACATGCCACATAGCGGGTCTAACAATCGACTTATTGAAATCTTAATTCGATGCACGTGTTATATCCAGAAATAGTCTTGTCGATTGGCCGCCTAGATCGTGTGATTTAACATCTCTAGACTTTTTTTATGGGACTACGTTAAATCATTGGTCTATGTCAACAAGCCGGCGTCATTAGAGGAGCTCAGAGCCAATATTAAACGAGAAGTACCGGCCGTTTCGGTCGAAATGTGTGGCCGAATAATCAAAAATTGGGTCCAACGAATCGACACTTGCAAACGTTTCCGTGGTAGACATATGAACGATGTCGAATTCCACACACAAATGTTTTGATTGTACTTTGACCCAATAATAAAATTTTTCAGATATCTCAAATGGTTTGCGTTTTATTTTAAAAAAAAGTTGTCAAGTCCTTATTGGAAAACCCTTTATAAGGAAAAGGCTATTGGTTTACTCAGTTTTAATTTTGTGAACTTATTCGGGCCATCGTTTATAAGTTGATGAAACAGAACCTGATTCATTTGAATGGCTTAAATAAAACGAAACATCTTACAACTCTGTGGTATGACCTTAATATATCGATAAAGCATCACCAGTTTCGAATATAATTTGAAAAATATCAAGAATTTCAAATTTTCTAAGTATCTTGAATATTCTTGAAAATTTTCAAATATCGAATTATCCGTAAGTTTTGTTAAAAAATTGTAAAGCATAAAATATCTATTTGCAAAAATTGTCATTTAGTTTTAAATTTGTATCTTAATTTAAACAAGTTTGGCTTTTAACTTAAATTTTAACGTTGAACCTTTCTCATACTTTTAAGTTTTTGATCAAAGTTTAATGTGTTTGCTTTCAATTATCAAAGCTTTTTAACCAAAATATTTTGCACAGTAATATGATTTCAAAAATGATAATGGAATTTTTGCTAAAATCTAGAATATTTGTTCACAAAAATTAATCATCAATCATCAAAAGCTTTTAGTTTTAGAAGTTTTCAAACCTAACCATTTAACTCTAAAATTTGATATTACAAACGAAGGTGGCATTTTTGGATAAATTTAGAATATTGGTGTACAATGAGCTTTAAGCTTGATAATTAATGTATACTATGTATTTGGGTTTAAACTTAACAGTATTGAGACTTTTAATATTTTAGGTTTTTGTTGCAATGTTTTATGTGTAAAGCACATATACTTATTTGCAAAAAGTTTCAAGAGCTTTAATTTTCAGGAGCTTTCATTGAACGAAGCTTTTTAAATCAAATAACTTACTTTTTATTCTGAAATTTGATAGTTTAAAGGAAGGTGGGGTTTTGGAATAAATTTAGAATATTTGTTTTCAATAAGCTTTGAGCTTAACAATTAATACATACTTTTTGTGATTTAACTTAACATTTTTGAGCTTTTTAATAATTTCAGAGTTTTAATAATATGTTTTATGCGCATAAATTATGTATTTGAAAAAATTGTCAAGACCTTTAGTTTTAAAGGCTTTCACTTATTCCAACTTTTAAACTAACAATTTCCCTTCGAAATTTGATGTTACAAGGAATGACGGAAATCAGGGTAGGATTTTGAATATTTCTGCTAAATATAAATTATTAAGAGCTTTTCGAACCAAACTTTTTGTCTTTCAAATTTGATATTATAAAGGAAGGTTTGATCTGTGGATTAATTTAGAGTATTTGTTTTCAATGAGCTTTATGCTGGATATATTTCGATTTATGAGCATAAATCATGTATTTGCATCAATGTCAAGAACTTTTAGTTATAAGAGAAAACTTATCGAAGCTATTCAACTCAAATCATTTTACTCAGAAATTTGATATCACAAAGTGTGACGGAATTTTGGCTAAAACTCAGAATATTTTTTCTCAAAGATTAATCATCAAACATCAAAAGCTTTTAGTTTTAACTTAACTGTAAAATTTGATATTACAAAAGAAGGCGGTATTTTTAGATACAATTAGAATATTTGTGTTCAATGGGCTCTAAGCTTGATAATTAATTTATACATACCCAAATACATAGGGTTTAAACTTAACATTTCTGAGTGTTTTAAAAATTTTAGAACTTTTTTACAATGTTTTATGTGCAAAACATAAGTATATGCGTTTTAAACAATTTATCCCAAAAGCCCGTTACCCTAGATTTAGAATGTTTGTTTCTTAAGATTTTTGCCTTGAACGTAACGCTTGAGAGCCTTTTCATAATTTGAGGTTTTTGTTAAAAGTATGTATTTGCAAAAAATATCGAACTTTTAGTTTTAAAGGCTTTCACTTATCGAACCTCATTTATTATTTATTCTAAGATTTGATAATTTAAAGGAAGGTGTGATTTTGGAACAAATTTAGAATATTTATTATTAATAAGCTTTAAGCATGACAATTTACTGTTTGGGTTTGAACTTAATATTTTGTGCTTTTTAATATTTTAAGGTTTTTGTTACAATGTTTTATGTGTTCCCAAAAGTTTCAAGAGCTTTTAGTTTTAAGAGCTTTCACTAATCGAAACATTTTAAACAATTTTAACCAAAATTCCTTTACCCTTTGTAACGGAATTTAAGGATAAATTAAGAATGTTTGTTTCCAATAATTTTTGGGTTTGAATGTACTTGCAAAAAATGTCAAACTTTTATTTTTAGGAACTTTAACGTATCGAAGCTTTTTTCTCTGAAATTCGATAGTTTAAAGGAAGGTACGGGTTTGGAATAGATTTAGAATATTTGTTTTCAATAAGCTTTAAACTTGACAATTATTACAAAATTTTGAGTTTGAATTAAACACTTTTGAGCTTTTTAATAATATCAGGGCTTTAGTAAATTGTTCTATGAGCATAAATTATGTATTTGAAAAATTTTTCAAGAGCATTAGTTTTAAGGGCTATCACTAATCGAAGCTTTTTAAACTAATCATTTTGCTTCGAAATTTGATATTGCAAGGGATGACGGAATTTGCGTAGGATTTATTTGTACTCAATGTAAATTATTAAGGGCTTTTAATTTTAAGCATTTTACTCAGAAATATATTTCACAAAGGATGACGAAATTTTGGCTAAAATTTAGAATATTTCTACTCAAAGTTAATCGTCAGTCGTCAAAAGCTTTTAGTTTTAACCAAACCATTTAACTCTAAAATTTGATATTACAATCGAATGTGGTATTTTGCGATAAATTTAGAATATTTGTGTTCAATGAGCTTTAAGCTTGATAATTAATTTATACTATGTATTTGGGTTTAAACTTAACATTTCTGAGTCTTTTAATAATTTTAGGACTTTGTTACAATATTTGGTGTGCAAAACATAAGTATTTGCTTTTTAAACAATTTATCCTAAACTTCCGTTACCCTTTGTAACGAAATTTTAGGATAAATTTAGAATGTTTGTTTCCAATGATTTTTGGCTTTGAACTTAACGTTTTTGAGCCTTTTCGTAATTTGAGGTTGTTGTTAAAAGGTTTTATGAACATAAATTATGTATTTGCAAAAAGTGTCGAACTTTTAGTTTGAAGGCTTTCACTTATCGACGTTTTTAAACCCAAATCATTTATTATTTATTCTAAAATTTGATAATTTAAAGGAAGGTGTGATTTTGAAATAAATTTAGAATATTTATTTTCAATAAGCTTTAAGCTTAACAATTAATCCTTACTTTTTGGGTTTGAACTTAACATTTTAAGCTTTTTAATATTTTAAAGTTTTTGTTACAATGTTTTATGTCTTGTAAAATGTATCAAGAGCTTTTAGTATTAAGAGCTTTCACTGATCGAAACGTTACCCTTTGTAATGGAATTTTAGGATAAATTTAGAATGTTTGTTTCCAAAAGGTTTTTTGGGTTTGAATGTCTTTGCAAAAAATGTCAAACTTTTTGTTTTAGGAGCTTTCACGTATCGAAGGTTTTTTTCCTGAAATTTGATAGTTTAAAGAAAAGTAGGGGTCTGGAATAAATTTAAAATATTTGTTTTTAATAAGCTTTAAGCTTGACAATTAATACATACTTTCTGAATTTGAACTTAACATTTTTGAGCTTTTTAATAATTTCAGGGTTTGAATAAAATATTTCATGAAAATAAATTGTGTTTACTTACTTATCGAAACTTTTTAAACTAACCTTTTTGCTTCAAAATTTGATATTACAAGGAATGACGGAACTTTGGATAGGATTTAGAATATTGGTGCTCAATGTAAATTATTAAGAGCTTTCAGTTTTAAGAGCCTTTCAAACCAAACCTTTTGTCTTTGAAATTTGATATTATAAAGGAAGGTGGTATTTTAGGATTAATTTAGAGTATTTTTGCTATGAGCTTTAGGCTTGATAATTTATTTATACTTTTTCGGTAATTTTTGTGCCTTTTAATAAATTCTGTATTTCGTGTTATGAGCATAAATCATGTGTTTGCAAGAAATGCCAAAAACTTTTAGTTTTAATGGTTTTCACATATCGAAGCTTTTTAATTCAAACTATTTTGCTCAAAAATTTGGTATTACAAGGGCTATGTTTTGGCATATATTCAGAATATTTGTTCACAATGTGAATAGCCTTCATCCAAATTGTGTTTTCAATTTCGAGCGTTCCGCGTGTAAGAAAACCTATTGGTTTACTCAGATTTGATTTTGTGGACTTATTAAGAATTTTGCATTTTCAAACTATCTTGACTACTATTGTGTGATCTCAAATATCGAATTATCCGTAAGTTTTGTTTAAAAATTGTATAATCATAAAATATGTATTTGCAAAAATTGTCAGTTTGATAATAAATTTACACAAGTTTGGGTTTTACCTTAACATTTAACGTTGAGCCTTTCTCATACTTTTAGGTTTTTGATAAAAGTTTTATGTATTTGCTATCAATTATCAAAGCTTTTTTAACAAAACCATTTTGCTCAGTAATATGATTTCAAAACCGATGACGGAATGTTGGCTAAAATTTAGAATATTTGTACACAAAGTTAATCATCAATCATCAAAAGGTTTTAGTTTTAACCAAACGATACTCTAAAATTTGATATTAAAAACGAAGGTGGTATTTTTGGATAAATTTAGAATATTTGTGTTCAATGAGCTTTAAGCTTGATAATTAATTTATACTATCTATTTGGGTTAAAACCTAACATTACTGAGTCGTTTACTAATTTTAGGTTTAAGTTACATTGTTTTATGTGCAAAAAATAAGTATTTGCAAATGGTTTTAAGAGCTTTTAGTTGTAAGAGCTTTTCAAACCAAACCATTTGACTTTCAAATTTGATATTATAAAGGAAGGTGGTATTTTTGGATTAATTTAAAGTATTTGTTCTCAATGAGCTTTAAGCTTGATAATTTATTTATACTTTCTCGATAATTTTTGCGGCTTTCCATAAATTCTGTCTTTCGTTTTATGAGCATAAACCATGTATTTGGAACAAATGTCAAGTACTTATTGTTTTAAGAGCTTTTACTTATCGAAGCAACATCGAAATTTTGGCATAATCTGAAAAACTCTTTTAAATATCACCATTTAGATTTATATGTGTAACCCTTCAAGTTCTTACAACCCAAAGCTAAGCGCAGAATATTGCCTTACAAAATTCGAATAAGTTCGGAAATCTTTAAAAATCTTCAATAATCCCAGGAATGTCGAAAAACTTAAGAAATCTTGAATAAACCTCGGAATAATTTCGATTACCCCAGAAAATTTCAAAAATCTGTGTATTATGTGAATATCGATTGATCTCGAACTATTTCAATAATACCGAAAAGTCTGGATAATTATGAAAAATTTGGGAAATACTGTAAAAATCTTAAAAACCAACGAAAATTTTAAAAAATTCCGAAAATTTGTGTAAATATGGAATTATTTGTCAAGTAACTTAATATTACTAATTCTAGTAATTTTTTAAATATCGAACAATCATATTCTTCAAATAGGCTCTAAAATTTACGAATAACATTGAACTATTAAATACATCCTAATACAATCTCAAACATCTCAAACGTTTACTGGTAATCAAAAGATCCGTTAAATGAGAAACTATAAAGCGAACGAACGCTAATTGATTATAGAGACTGACCATGATTTGGCTCAAGTGAGGTAAACAAGAACAAATTTTCAGTCGCGGTTATGTATTTTTCTAGTATCTTACTATCTCAGCAGATTACTATAAGCTCTCTCTTTTAAATCAATTTTAACCTTTTGCAAAAAAAAAATGTATCTGTTGGCAAATCAAATTCAACCTTTTCTTATCAAAATTTGATTTGTGAAAGGTTGAATTTGTTTGGCAAAAAGTTCAATTTGATTTGTAAAAGGTTGATTTTTAAATGCAAAGGGCGTAAACTTGGAGTTACGCAAACAGTAAAATCATTGTCGTTTGGTGTCGAAAGCTTTGATTTCAAACGAGTTTAGCTAATTTCCTTCTAAATCTAACTATGTCAGAACCCACATTTGTAGGATGCTAGGTCATTTTTCCAAGGTAGTATGGCTTAGTTTAGCTTTATTGTACACTGGCTGCAAATTAAAGTACTTCCCTTTTGTACAGTAGCTCTAGTACGAGCTTTTTTATTATAATTATAAAAAAACGATAATACGACGTTGTCGAAAAGTTACGAAAATTGCATTGTTCAACAGAAATTAATTATTTAGATGTGCTAAAAAGCAGAATATGGTAAACCGCCCTGTTCCGAAGAACACGGGCGTAGAAGGAAACAAGAAAAATGTGGGTCGACTTACTGCATGTAGAGAATATTTTCAAAGGTTTTCGTCAAAAACAAAAGAAGAGATCAGAGTCAAATTTAGGTTTTTTTTATGAGGAGTGATTTATCTAAAGGTCGTATTTCCATATAAATATTTTTTTCCAGGAAGTGGAAAAACTGAAACTTTTTCCTAGGTTGTGTTGCATTTTTGAATACTACCTGAGGCGTTTCCGAGTGATTCGATTTTGTGGAGAAATGTATTTTATAACCTTCCAAACTGGAATCCTTAATAAAAGCACGATTAACCAAAAATGGAGTTAGGACTTTTTGAAAAATCGCTCCTCATCATAGGGAATGGCTTTATACTTTTGCATTTTCTATGTTTCTTTATCCGCGGTCATTATTCTTATTCTGTTTTTGTAACCAAAAATCAATTCAAACAATAGTCAGGTACATACGAGGTTCACCTGTACAAAGTTTTCATGCTGTCTTCGTTATGAAAAATTAATTTGAGTTTAGTTTTCAGGTTTATTATTGTTGTTCATTTTTCCTAAACACTAATGAGTTTATCTCGTTTCTACTCGTATATACACATAAATTTATGAATCATTCGCGTTGCTGAAAATTTATTTTGATTTTAAGAACATGGATTTTTCTTTTTTCCCCAGTTGATCCATTTTAATGAAGATATTTTGTTAACGTGTTACAGATAAATACAGGTTTGTCTGATAAAGATCGATTACAAAATAGACATACAGGGGATATTAAGTTTCTTGAAATTATTTTGAGGTAATCGTTTTTGATGGAAAATGAAATCTGTGAAACTATTTGTGTAATCAAATGTAACAAGGTGCGGTTTCTTCAAAACTAAATCATGTATTAAAATGCTTTTAATATTGAACAAAAATGGCCTCATTCCTACCTAACATATTTTATCGACAGCATAATGTTATATCCTACAACCTTGACAACGTGCATTGGCTTAACAGAGCCACAAGGTATAATGTAAATTTTGTTATTTTATAACAATGACAAGATGGCCTAGGATTTATTTCGAAAGGCATAATTTCCGTTTCTGACGCTGTTAAATGTTTCATATTTGGCAAAGGTCTCGAATTATTTGTGCCAATGTGACAACCGATTTTAATTTAAAAGATTATTCCCTCGCCCAAATAAATCTACTTCCAGTCGATAATTTGGAATAACCTTTCTATCGGTTAGCACCATTTTCAATTCTTCGTAGGTTAGGCGCCTCTCTAGTACTCGTTTCAAATTAAATTTGCTTTTCAAATTATACTCGCCTTATATGAAGCCACCAGAAAGTCCAACTACAATGTTTGGTTTATCTTCAAACATTAACACTTAACACATACCATCCAGTTACTGCACGAACTTCATTTATACTCCTCAGGATTCGAAATTTTTGTTTTAATGTTAATATTAAAATTATTTGTCCTATTGTTGTAACTGCCTTAGATATTGGAAATTTTTTAAAATTATAACAAGGTGCCACTCACAATAATCCCATAACTTGCTAATACTAGGAAAAGACAATAGATTCTACTTTTGACTGTTTGATTTATTTTGATCGAATCGTTAATTTCCGAAGCAAAACGTATACCAGTTTCATCATTTCACTAAACGCTTCAAAATTAGCTTCGTTGAAGTATTGCAACATCTAACTTGCCCTCGTAAACGATAATATCCAGTTGAGCAAATTTGTAGAATTTGCTCAAAATCGGTTATTGATAACTAAGTCACTTTCATATGTCTTTAATACAGTTGTCGTTATTTTTCTAGCAAAGCTGCAGCACAGGGAGCTCCAGACTCTGCCACAATTTTATTTTAGCGGATACTATTGCGCAGCCAATCCATGTAACTCTACTTCTTTGTCCTCGGTGTACAACCAAATATTTATCCAGATACTGTCGAGTATTTTCATGCCACCAGATGGCGTTTAAAGTTAAAGTTTCTCTAAATCCTTCTCTGGTCATAGTGCCCGATATAAGATCATCAACATAGAAGTTTTCCTGTAAGAGATCTACCTCCTCCGATTATCCCGCTCATTAAAGCAATGCATGTTGATTCTATGCCTGCATTACTAATAATAGAGCAAAGGCTTCTAGTTCTTCTTGTCGTTCCTATTTTTAAATCATTTGTTTTTGTATATTCTATGTTGATTTAATGACCCAACACATGCTCCCTAATACGTTTGTGATCCGGAACTAAGCACATCTGGAGAACCAGAAATTTCATTTGCTCTTTGATTTTCACTGGTAAGTGAAATATGTACATGTCACTCAAGCAGTACTCTATTTTGGAACGTTTTTCGACATACTTTTCACTTTGTTATTGTTCTTTACCTAGCAAATTGGCTAGTATAAGATGTACCAAAAGACATGCGTATGCGTATTTTCGTCATTTCTACGCATCTGAAACCAGGAATTTTCGAATAAATTTTATGAATTTTACCCTGGAATGAAAAAATTTAAAAG
Source organism: Tipula vernalis (assembly GCA_958295665.1). Classification (NCBI taxonomy): domain Eukaryota; kingdom Metazoa; phylum Arthropoda; class Insecta; order Diptera; family Tipulidae; genus Tipula; species Tipula vernalis. The sequence continues at coordinate 343,254,727 of OY282559.1, forward strand.
ATTTCAAACAAACCCCAACTTAGATAAAATTTCATTTGAGTAAGCGTAACTTGTCACTCATTTAAGCATGTTTACTATAATAATAACGCGCAATGCGTAAAATTCCATATTCACGTTTCTGGAGCCATCTACCAAATGCAGACCATCAGTGAAATTATGGCTGAACGAAAACCATCACAATTACTAAACGAGATGATCAAAATAGATGGTTGTAAAGCGAATGAAGAATTACTGCCTTTAAAGCGATGAAACTTTAATTGGGAATTGATCAATCCAGATATAAATTTACAAAAAATTGAATCTAATATTTTTAGAAAATAGGCACACCGCGTTAGAGATTTTAACAGTCGCCATCGAAGCACAATTTGCAGTTTTTGGATTTTTGATTCAGAATAATTTGTGGGCTATAGCCCAGTAGATTGTCAATAAAATTGAATTTTCTCGGAAATCCCTAGAAATAACCTAGCGATCCAAAATTTAGTTGGCACAAAAATTACAGGTTCGGAAACCTATCGTAAGAGATTTTAACCGTCGCAATTGAAGCACAATTTGCAGTTTTTAGATTTTTCATTCAGAATAATTTGTGGGCTATAGCACAGTAGATTTTCAATAAAATTGAAATTTCTCGGAAATCCCTAGAAATTACCTAGCCATCTAAAATTTAGTTGGCACTAAAATTACAGGTTCTGAAACCTATCGTTAGAAATCTTAACCGTCGCAATCGAAGCACAATTTGCAGTTTTTGGATTTTTGGCTCATAATAATTTGTGGGCTATAGCACAGTAGATTTTCAATAAAATTGAATTTTCTCGGAAATCCCTAGAAATAACCTAGCCATCTAAAATTTAGTTGCCACAACAATTACAGGTTCTGAAACCTATCGTTAGAGATCTTAACCGTCGCAATTTAAGCACAGCTTGCAGTTTTTGGATTTTGGATTCAGAATAATTTGTGGGCTATAGCCCAGTAGATTTTCAATAAAATTGAATTTTCTCGGAAATCCCTAGAAATAACCTAGCCATCTAAAATTTAGTTGGCCCAAGAATTACAGGTTCTGGACCTATCGTTAGAGATCTTATCCGTCGCAATCGAAGCACTGAATAATTTGTGGGCTATAGCCCAGTAGATTTTCAATAAAATTGAATTTTCTCGGAAATCCCTAGAAATAACCTAGCCATCTAAAATTTAGTTGGCCCAAGAATTACCGGTTCTGAACCTATCGTTAGAGATCTTAACCGTCGCAATCGAAGCACAATTTGCAGTTTTTGGATTTTTGATTCAGAATAATTTGTGGGCTATAGCCCAGTAGATTGTCAATAAAATTGAATTTTCTCGGAAACCCCTAGAAATAACCTAGCCATCTAAAATTTAGTTGGCCCAAGAATTACAGGTTCTGAAACCTATCGTTAGAGATTTTAACCGTCGCAATCGAAGCACAATTTGCAGTTTTTAGATTTTTCATTCAGAATAATTTGTGGGCTATAGCACAGTAGATTTTCAATAAAATTGAAATTTCTCGGAAATCCCTAGAAATTACCTAGCCATCTAAAATTTAGTTGGCACTAAAATTACAGGTTCTGAAACCTATCGTTAGAAATCTTAACCGTCGCAATCGAAGCACAATTTGCAGTTTTTGGATTTTTGGCTCATAATAATTTGTGGGCTATAGCACAGTAGATTTTCAATAAAATTGAATTTTCTCGGAAATCCCTAGAAATAACCTAGCCATCTAAAATTTAGTTGCCACAACAATTACAGGTTCTGAAACCTATCGTTAGAGATCTTAAACGTCGCAATTGAAGCACAGCTTGCAGTTTTTGGATTTTGGATTCAGAATAATTTGTGGGCTATAGCCCAGTAGATTTTCAATAAAATTGAATTTTCTCGGAAATCCCTAGAAATAACCTAGCCATCTAAAATTTAGTTGGCCCAAGAATTACAGGTTCTGGACCTATCGTTAGAGATCTTATCCGTCGCAATCGAAGCACTGAATAATTTGTGGGCTATAGCCCAGTAGATTTTCAATAAAATTGAATTTTCTCGGAAATCCCTAGAAATAACCTAGCCATCTAAAATTTAGTTGGCCCAAGAATTACCGGTTCTGAACCTATCGTTAGAGATCTTAACCGTCGCAATCGAAGCACAATTTGCAGTTTTTGGATTTTTGATTCAGAATAATTTGTGGGCTATAGCCCAGTAGATTGTCAATAAAATTGAATTTTCTCGGAAATCCCTAGAAATAACCTAGCGATCCAAAATTTAGTTGGCACAACAATTACAGGTTCGGAAACCTATCGTAAGAGATTTTAACCGTCGCAATTGAAGCACAATTTGCAGTTTTTGGATTTTTGGTTCATAATAATTTGTGTGCCATAATAGCCCAGTAGATTTTCAATAAAATTTAATTTTCTCGGAAATCCCTAGAAATAACCTAGCCATCTAAAATTTAGTTGGCCCAAGAATTACAGGTTCTGAAACCTATCGTTAGAGATTTTAACCGTCGCAATCGAAGCACAATTTGCAGTTTTTAGATTTTTCATTCAGAATAATTTGTGGGCTATAGCACAGTAGATTTTCAATAAAATTGAAATTTCTCGGAAATCCCTAGAAATTACCTAGCCATCTAAAATTTAGTTGGCACTAAAATTACAGGTTCTGAAACCTATCGTTAGAAATCTTAACCGTCGCAATCGAAGCACAATTTGCAGTTTTTGGATTTTTGGCTCATAATAATTTGTGGGCTATAGCACAGTAGATTTTCAATAAAATTGAATTTTCTCGGAAATCCCTAGAAATAACCTAGCCATCTAAAATTTAGTTGCCACAACAATTACAGGTTCTGAAACCTAACGTTAGAGATCTTAACCGTCGCAATTGAAGCACAGCTTGCAGTTTTTGGATTTTTGATTCAGAATAATTTGTGGGCTATAGCCCAGTAGATTTTCAATAAAATTGAATTTTCTCGGAAATCCCTAGAAATAACCTAGCCATCTAAAATTTAGTTGGCCCAAGAATTACAGGTTCTGGACCTATCGTTAGAGATCTTATCCGTCGCAATCGAAGCACTGAATAATTTGTGGGCTATAGCCCAGTAGATTTTCAATAAAATTGAATTTTCTCGGAAATCCCTAGAAATAACCTAGCCATCTAAAATTTAGTTGGCCCAAGAATTACCGGTTCTGAACCTATCGTTAGAGATCTTAACCGTCGCAATCGAAGCACAATTTGCAGTTTTTGGATTTTTGATTCAGAATAATTTGTGGGCTATAGCACAGTAGATTTTCAATAAAATTGAATTTTCTCGGAAATCCCTAGAAATAACCTAGCCATCTAAAATTTAGTTGGCCCAAGAATTACAGGTTCTGAACCTATCGTTAGAGATCTTATCCGTCGCAATCGAAGCACTGAATAATTTGTGGGCTATAGCCCAGTAGATTTTCAATAAAATTGAATTTTCTCGGAAATCCCTAGAAATAACCTAGCCATCTAAAATTTAGTTGGCCCAAGAATTACAGGTTCTGAAACCTATCGTTAGAGATCATAACCATCGCAATCGAAGCACAATTTTAAGTTTTTGGATTTTTGGTTCAGAATAATTTATGGGCTATAGCACAGTAGATTTTCAATAAAATTGAATTTTCTCGGAAATCCCTAGAAATAACCTAGCCATCTAAAATTTAGTTGGTACAAGAATTATAGGTTCTGAAACCTATCGTTAGAGATCTTAACCGTAGCAATCGAAGCACAATTTGCAGTTTTTGGAATTTTGGTTCTTAATAATATGTGGGCTATAGCCCAGTAGATATTAAATAAAATGGAATTTTCTCGGAAATCCCTAGAAATAACCTAGCCATCTAAAATTTAGCTGGCACAACAATTACAGGTTCTGAAACCTATCGTTAGAGATCCTAACCGTCGCAATCGAAGCACAATTTGCATTTTTTGGATTTTTGGCTCAAAATAATTTGTGGGCAGCACAGTAGATTTTCAATAAAATGGAATTTTCAATGCAATCCTTCTCCAGGCATAAGACCCTAGAGGCTGATGTTATTCATTCACTTCTTACTTTTGGCTTTCTTTAACATGGTCTTCTGTTTGCCTGTGCAATGGATAAATTGAACAAGTTGAGTGAGCCGGATTCTATCGTAGCGGTTAAAATAACCGCTGATATTATACAAGGTTAATTCTTGTTTAGAAAGCAAGATATTTAGTCTTTAGCAACTCTGTCAAAATATCATAAATAAGGCACCTCTGTGAAATTAGCTGTGTGAAAAATCCCAATAAAGTTATTACAGTGAAATTTGGTAATAATACCGTTTGGTATTATGCTACACTGCTTGGTGTAGGTTTTGTAGGCCTTGAATGCAAGCTGTATGCATATGGCTAAAGTAAAAGAAAATTGTATTAGCTGAGGGACACATATAGCCCCTATATTTCTCTTCAAATTTGGCCAAAGGCAAGTTGAATATATGGCATGCAAAGCCTATATCAAGCGCTGCTCATTAACTGATATCTTGTTTATCTTCTAAGGCCTATATCTGCCTTTCGGCTAATACAATTTTCTTTTAATTTAGCCGTAGGTAAGCTGGCCTACAAACTCTATATCAAGCGGTTCTCGTTACTTATCGATTTTTTTTTTGTAAATGCCAGAAAATCTTCAAAAATATTTTGGGGAAAACTGTTCCTAATTTGAGAGTGTTTAACCGTTTTATGTAGGACAACCAAATGTTCAACGTTATTAGAATTTTTGTTTGGCTGATAAATCGTTCGTTTTCATCTCTTGTCATGAGCTTTAAAAAATGTTTAATAAACAAAAAAACAAAAAAAACAGCCCCAAGTAGTGAAACATAAAAACGACAAAATTGGGTAAAGAAAATTCGATTTCCCCCCTTTACGTACACAAAGTACGATTATGTAAACGTCCACGAATTTGAATAAATTTAATTAATCTCTTTTTGATTTTTTTGGCTCTTCAACTCGCCCTCAAAATTCTTCGCTCGCATTATATGAAGCTTCCTTTGGTGTTCCTTTTTTTATACAAGACAACCCCAGAGAACGAAGTCGAAAATACTACAAAATTAAATGGAAATATTTTATGCGAAATATCTAGGTTATTTATGGGAAAATCATAATTAATAATTTTGGTTGTTGCTGTTGTTCGTGTTTAATTATGTTGGTCACGTCTTTGAGATTAATTTTTGGTAGATGGAGGTACATATATATACGATTATGTACGTACATACATCGAATATAATAGAGATTACGTTTTTATTGTGCCATTCTGCTGAATGACAAAAAATCGATGGTACATTATCTAGAAAAACATAAGCTCACCCGTTATTCTGTGGACGAGCTATTTTTGTGGATAATGTGCAAAGTGTTGATTGTATTGCACTTTAATTAATGCGCTAATTGGAAGTAGGCCATCCCATCTGATTGAATCAATCACAATACCATTATGAAAATTAATTGTTTCTTTAAAATTTAATAGTACGGATTGAAATAATCTTTAACAAAAAAAATAGAAAATATATTTTTTAAAAATTATTAGTGAACAAATTAAATTATTAACAGAGAATTATAAAATGGGTAAACGTTCGAGTAAGTTTTAAATTTGGGAGCTCTTAATTTAGTTAAAAAATCAATATTTTTTTTATTTTTTTTTTTCAAACGATTATAGCAGGAGCAGTAAACACCTCATCATGTCATCCAAGCTCTAAAAGTTCTAAGCATGGATCACCAAATGCAAAATGTTATCGGGAGGGGAAAATTACACGCAATCCATTTTTAAATTTTTTGCGAACATTTCGAAAAGAGCATTGCGGCTTAGATATTATTCAAATTGCGATTCAGGGTGGTAAAGCGTGGAAAAGCATGGGTTGCGAACAAAAACGACCGTTTATAGATATCGCACAGAAGGCGCCAAAAATAAAGCGACACCCTAAACGCGGAGGGCTAAAACGACGCCGAATTCGTTTATGTTAGTAGTTTTTTTTTTTTTTGGTAGAATTGTGCTTCGTTAAATTTAAAATGTAAGTGTGTAAAAATTAGAAAAATAAATTGTAAATAACTACTCTGTATTTTGTGGTTTTGCAAATACATGTAAATTTTTTAATTTTAAAACTTTGAATATGTAATTGATTGATATGTTATTGTCAGACGCTCTTCCGTTCGCTCCAACATAAATTAATAAGAAATGTGAATGAGCATCTACGATAGCCAATATAATAATGCTGCGAAAGCCTTTAAAGTTGTAGTAATTTGATCCAGAATGTGGTGGTATGATAATCCGTATGTTTCCCATCAATATCACCTAGGGCGTGCGGAAAATTCCAAATATTCCAATAATCTTAAATAATCTGCCATTCAGTCTCCGTGATAGACCCAAAACAATATATTTTATTATTTACAAAATTTCAATTTATTTATCTAGTTAATAATTAGCTGAAGTAGCTGAAGAAGCCGTTGATTGCAATGAATATGAAGAATCGTCATTGTCAACGACAAGCAATATACAAAATGTTGACAATCTTCGAAACATTTTCGTCAACAGTTTCCCACAAGATATACATAAATTAAACGTTGCAGAAGATTTTTCCTGTATTCAAACCATGTTATTGGAAATTTAGGACTCTTGTCCTCGAATTCCCTAAACACTCATACTTTAAGGCCATTCGCCACTAAAATTAAATCTAGGACAAGCACAACATCTACTCCAATTAACTTTATAGAACAGCACAGTTCATTCTTTCAAACACATTCAAATACAGCAGAGTTATACGAATTTTCACCACAACTGGAAACTAGAAATTTTTAAGCTTCAAATTGTGAAATATCCGCGACCACCGTTTCCTATAACTTGCCAACACTTCCCACTATACCGGAATCTACAATAAAAGGATAAAAGTTTTGGACGATGTAATCGTCATGTTCAAATACGACAAATCGTGTTTATTAAATGTTGCAATAATGGCAGCTAGAATCTCAGATGTAGATAACAACAGCGATAGCGAATTTATTTTCGACGATATTTTGACGCAATACTGATTGTTTATTTTTGACTACTTGATGAGTTTTTCGGCGGTCTAAAAAGACCAAAGTATTGAAATCCTGTCAAAAATGTTCAAAAATTTGGTTGGTTACCTTATACAAAGGAAAAACTAGAACCTGTACTTTTATTCAGTGACATGAAAGCAAGATTACATGATATGAAAAACCCTATACACAAGTACAAATACAAATACAATTGACATTAGTTTAATATTAATCTACTAGATGTCAACACCTTCAAAATTTTTCTTTTTTTTTTCTTTTATATTAACACTTCCTTCAAAAAGATAAACAGGAAAAACTAAAGATGCTTTTGATGATTACACGTGTTCATTTTTCCGTACACCGATCCTTCCACAAAGAAAAACAAATCGAACACGTTGAAACGGCTTCGTCAATAAATCAGCTAACTGATTCTTTCCAGCGATGTGCTCCTTTCTTCGCTAATTTTACAGCACTAGCATTGTCAATATAAAGTGTCGGAGATAACTATTGCATTTCAATCAATTCGGATAATAAACGTCGTAACCAAATCAATTCTTTCGCTCCTTCACTAGCTGATATAATTTCTGCTTCAGTTGTGGATGTTGCCATCGCCCTCTGCAGCTGACTAGTCCACGATATGGCTCCACCGGAAAACATTGCTACTATCCCTCCCAGTCGTAGAACGTCTTGTCTTTTTGTCACCAGCGAAATCAGCACCGCTATAAACTTGTAGTCCTTCTTCTTTGTCGTATATTATACCGAGCTTTACAGTACCTTTCAGATACCGAAATATACGTCTAACTTGATTCCAATCTTGAACAGTTGGTTTCTCCATAGCTCGTGCAGCATTATTTCGATGCTCTATTTTCATACCAAAAAAATTATAGAGAGAACCAGTCGTAGTATTAAATTCTTGTCGTAAAATTTTTAAAAACTCAGCAATTTCTTTCTCTTCACTACTAACAACTAGACCATCATCGACATAAATTGCTACATACAATTGAACTTTATTGCGCTTTCGATAAAAGATACAAGGATCTGCAACACTGTTTTTAAAATCTGCTTTCTTCATGAATTCCTTGAACCGTTTGTTCCAACATCGTGGCGCTTGCTTTATCCTGTACAAACTTGTTTCCAGAAGACATACTCTACCAGTACCATCACCAAAACCTTCTGGTTGTTCTAAATACACATCTTCTTCCAGATAACCATTCAGGAAGGCAGTTTTTACGTCGAACTGTTCCAGTTTCATTTTATTAGCAGCCGCTACAGCTAACAAAGTTCGTATAGTGTCATATCGCGCCACAGGACTTAATGTTTCTTCGTAGGCGATTTCCTGCTTTTGTACATAGCCCTTCGCTACTACTAATCGAGCTTTGAAACGAGTACTTCCGTCACTCGCGATCGTTTAACGCAAAACCCAGAGAGTTTTTAAAACTTGTGCTTCTTTTGGTCGTTCAACTAATATCCAAGTTTCATTTTGTTTCAGAGATTTAATCTCTTCATGTATCGCCTGCATCCAATACTCCCTCTCATTCGACTTCAGAACTTCAGAGAATGAGTTTGGATCTTGATATTCAACAGCAACTCCTGCCATCATTGAAAATTCATCACCTTCCATCCAATCTGGTTTTCTTCGTTGCCTTTCGCTTTCGCGATTCAACTGGAATGGAGCAAACGAGTGAATCAACACAAAATAGTAAGGCGTCTCGCCATATTCGTCGTAATCCCGACATCCTTCAGAAGTAGACGACGTAAAAAACTCCCTCTGAACTTGATTTCCCTTGTCTTGGTATCTGACCTTTTTTGGCTCTTCTCTTATTTTAGATGACAATTTTGACCGATTTTGGTCCAGAACTTCTTCTTGACAAACATCAAATACCGCAGTATTGTTGCGCAAATTACAAACGACTTCTGGCTTGAATTTCATGTCATGGCTCATGACTACTTTCCTTTTAGAAGGGATAAAGACTTGAAAACCATCTTTGTCATTGACATATCCAACAAGATGTCCGAATCCTGCTTTGTCATCAAGCTTCGAGCGGAAACTTTTGTTTATATGAACGTAGCATCCATTGCCGAAAATTTTTAGATGATCAAGTCTTCCTACTATCCGATTATAATACAATTTATAAGGGGCTTTATTCTGAACTGACGATTTCCCAGTGCTTCTGCCCACAATCCTTTCGGTTATTTGCTTGGATTCAACATAGACCGTGCTGCTTCAACAATAGTTCTATTTTCGCGTTCCGCTGCACCATTTTGCTCAGGTGTATAAGGCGGTGGAATCCATTGTTATATTCCTCTGCTTGCGAGCAATTCAACAACTGTCTTATTGTCCAACTCTTTACCTCCATCACAACTGAATTGCCTGACAACATGTCCATTTGCATTAGCTTCATTTAAAAATTGTTCCAGCACATTACATACTTCACTTTTGTGTTTCGAAAAGAAAATTCTCCGAAACTTGCTAAAAACGTGCTCTTCCAAACGACTCTGTGGTCATTGGTTCATTGACATCTGCGTGGATCAGCTGCGTGCATCAAAAGAGCTTACATGTGAACCGAAACTGACATGTAAGACTGTTGGATTTTTACCAACTAAAACCATCCCCCAATATCTGTGCCATATAGCCCCGCGGAACCATCGCTAGACATTATATGGCGAGGCAGGCGTTCAGCAATGCTGCCCTTCTAATCCTCGACGATTGGGACGGATCGACTACCGCACTTCTCCCTTTCGAGCCTCCTCAGTTGCTTTATCACTCCACAGATAATTTCAATAGCAGCAATCCAATTCTCCTCAGATTTTAACATGGCATTCAATAGATTCTCGGGAGTAATGTGCGGCCCCATGATTTCATCGAGCATCTGACGCGTATCTCCAAACCGTGGACATTCGACAAATATGTGTTCGATAATCACCACTACACCAGTGCATGTCCGTACTTCCTGTTCATCCAAGTTGTTAGCTGCGGGATCAAACGGTACGTCCATCGTCCTTTGTTTGATTGGCTCCATTTATTTTGCCACCCGACCATAGTTGTGTCGCGGGCAAGCTTCCGTGTTGTCTTAGCATTTGCATCGCTTACACGTTCTGCGTATACTTTTTTACGTTCTTTAGCTAGCATTTCTATGGGAGGTATTCCTGCAATAACACACATTGCGTCATCGGAAACTGTCCGAAACGCGCAGATCACTCTCAAAGCGCTAAGACGATAGACGGAATTCATCTTGCGCGCATCCAAGGTTTTCGCTTCATCGGCCCAAATCGTAGCTCCATATAACATGATCAATGAGACAACATTAGCCAATAGCACTCTTCGTTTTTGTCTTGCTCCACTTGTGTTTGGCATAATTCGGGACAATGCGTTATTCACTGTAGCGGCCCTCACGGCAACGGTTTTTATATGCTCCTTGAAGTTTAATCTGGCGTCAATGGTGACACCCAGATAACTAATTGTTGGTTGCGAAGTGATAACAAATTCGCCTACCTCCAAATTTATGGTCTCCTTAACCTTCCTGCTAGTAATTAGAACTGATGCGGTCTTTTGCTCATCCAATTGTAAGCCAACAGATTGTAACCAGTGGCGGATTGTACAACAAATTCGCCTACCTCCAAATTTATGGTCTCCTTAACCTTCCTGCTAGTAATTAGAACTGATGCGGTCTTTTGCTCATCCAATTGTAAGCCAACAGATTGTAACCAGTGTCTTCCTTGTATTTCGCAACTACTACAATAGCAATATCGTCCGCGAAACCGATCACCTTGGCTTCTTCAGCTATTCGGAGCCTGAACACGCCATCGTACATTATGTTCCACAGCAGTGAACCCAGTACAGAACCTCGAGGCACACCTCCCGTAATACTGTATTCGTTTGTACCATCATCCGTTTTATATACAAGAATCCTGTCATGGATATAGTATTTGATAATATTTAGCAAATAACGTGGAACTTTCCTTCGACGTAATTCCCCCAATATGCAATCCCATCTTGCCATGTTGAATGCATTTATTACATCCAACGTAACAATTGCACAATATTGCTTGTTACCTCCCTTCCATCTGCTCCCGGAAATCGCATTTTGTGCAATACCCTTTACAAGATTAACAGCATCAATTGTATAGTGCGCCTTTCTGAAGCCTTATTGTAGTTTTGCAAGGTCACCGGAGCGTACAATTGCATCCTGTAATCTGCCCGAAATCACCCGTTCCAGTATCTTACCCGCAGGGTCGAGCATACATAAGGGTCTTTATGATGACGGATCTTCAGGGGGTCTCTTGCTTTTCGGCAACATCACTAGCCTTACCTTTTTCCACTTCACAGGAAACACGCCTTCGCTTAGGCATGACTTGAAGACATTAGCAAACAGCTCTGGTATCGTTCGAGGTGTTAATTTGAGTGCCAAATTCGGGATGTTATCAGGCCCAGGTGCCCTTATTATTGCCAACTTTACTGGCAGCTTCGTTCACTTATTGTGACACTTGACCTTCTTACATTATCATTTAATGCCATTGATTTCATATTCGTTGTGTGTTCCTGTGCGGGAACAACGAAGTTACGATATTGTACATCATGTTTGGGCAGGTAGGAGAGTTAAAATTAATGCCTTTCACTTTTTTCATGATTATTTTGTATGGCCGACCCCACGGCTCGCGATCAACTTCTTCGCAAAGCTCACTTAAACATTGTCGTTTGCTCAGCTTAATAATGGTTTTAAGTTCCAAGCAGAGCACTGCAGTAAGCTTGACGCCGATCCTTGCTACCTCCACCCCTTAGACACTAGTACCTTCGTCGTCTCGCCTTGAAGCATTTACGACGTAACCTCGCAATTTCCTCATTCCACCAATAAACAGCTTTACGATGGCTATTCCCTGTCCTTCTAGGCATTGCCGCATCACACGCGTTTGTGATACACCTCATAACTTGTGAAACCTTGTTTTCAGCTATTCCCGAGATACTTACGTTTTCTAGCATGTACAAGAACATACCATACTTCATCGAAGTGTTTTGTGCTCCATCCTGTATATGTGCTATATTTGGTTTGATTTCCTAGAAGAGTAACACCGTTGAGCTGCCATATTATCGCCTGATGGTCGCTGTGTGTATATCGATTACTCATCTCCCAAGTAACGCCTTTACTCAACATGCAACTACTAACCCAAGTAAGGTCAACTATGGTGTTAGCGTTGCCTCTGCGGAATGTTACCTGTGTTTAGCAGCTCAATCTGCAATGTGGCAAAAGCTTCCAATAAAGCCACACCACGATCATTTGACACTCTGCTGCCCCATTCAACAGCCCAAGCATTGAAGTCACCAGCGAAAAATATATGGTTTCGATTTCGCGCATCCTTCATCAATCGATCCAAGTAAGCTTTGAACTCCTCCAATGATGCACCCAGATGAGCGTAAAAATTGTACAAATGAATACCATCAACTTTAACTCTGACAAAACCAGGTTCTTTCCAGTAAGTGTTTTGGAACGCTCGTTGACCGCAAGCCCAAAGAGCAGCCCTTCCACTTGTGTCAGCTGCCCAAATCGCATTATCGTGGTTTCTATATTGTTCCTGTACATTGGCAACGTCTGGTCCAATCTCATGCACCACCTGATCGAGCAGGTCTTGTGCCGCTTCACAATGATTAAGATTTAGTTGTAACAAAATCATAACCTTCGTGTTTTTTGTAATTCCTTCTTGTATATCGGGCTCTCGAAATTTCCCGTAGCATGCTTGGCATTGCCAATATAGTCTTCTTTCTCAAGACACACCATGCATCTTGTCTCTTTTTGCAGGCTTTTGCAATATGCCCTTCTTCACCGCACTTATAACAGAGTTTTGAGCGGTCTGTTTGACTAGAACACCTCTGTGCTACATGTCCATAGTGCAAGCATTTGAAGCACTTTTTGAGTACAATTTTCTCTCTTATGGTTCAGGATACCCATCCGATTCGAATTTTGCCTTCAATGATGACTTTACCCATTAGACTGCTGGAAAAGATAACCACAGCAACTTGGGTTCTACGATACGTGGCTGTTAATTTCTTAAAACAAACACGCCTTTCGCGTCCTCAAACTTTTTTCCAGTGCCTCTCGCACTTCATCCGCCGTGGTTACCTCATCAATATCCTTGATTTCGAACATAACTTTGTGTGTAAGAGATCTTATATCGGCCTCCTATCCAATAACGCCATCTAGCTTTGCTCGGTATTCTAGAGTAGTTTTTTGGTCTCCAGTGTTTTGCAGCTCTAATAAAAGATCTCCTTGTGTAGTTTTGCGGATATGTTTAACCTTTCCCCCCACGCTAGTGAGATCAGGATCCAGCTTCACCTTGCGTAGTATATCCGCGTATGGGATATCTGTTTTCGCTTTAATCAATAGCGCATCTGGACGAGGATATCTCCTGTGTTTCTTTTTACGCCGTTTGGGTTCAACTTTCTTCCATTCATCAGTTTGGTCGGTGTCCCCGGTTTCCTTTTCTTTGTTTAGCTCCCTCTCTGATGTTTGAGGAGGCAAAACATTTTGAGGAGTATTTTGTAGAGTGTCCTTCGTATTCCTCTCTCCCATCCAGACCGTTCGTCACTCTTGGGTGGTGTGGACAACCTCCTTTTGTTGGATTCGGCTATTGGCGAATTCTCCTTATCGACTTTTTCCACTTCCTTCATGTCACGAATAATACGTTGATATGCGGGAACTTCCATCGTCTGCAGACGCTGGTCATCCTCTTGATTTCACCATGTATATTGAGCTTAGGTTTGACAAACTCCGCAAGTTCTTCAATTTTCTTTCCAAGTCTTGTCAGAGTGATTTCCTTACTGTCAACCTTGTTTCTCTCCAGAGACGATGATGAAAAACATCGCTCCAATGTATTGATCACTGCACCTTCTTTCTGAGCTCTTGAAATATTTCCACTACTTTTCTTCAATGGCACTGCTTTCTCCTGTCTCTCATTAACACTCCCTTGCGATTGAGGTGGAATTCTCTGCAACGCACTCTTTCTAATGATCTGCTGACTGCCTCCTAAATTCGCAGAATCGAGAAGATCCGACATGCCAGCAGTGTTGTGCATTTACGCGTAAAAAACTATTTTTTACATATTTGATGTAAATAATAGTAAAAAATAGTAAAAAAATGTAAAATGTAAAAAAATGTAAAAAAATTTGTATTTAGTGACATCTATTTGAATAAAATTATATTATTCAAATATGGTAAATATATTTGATATTTAGTCGATACACACAATTATTATTTAATTATTAAGAATTTAATTTGTCTGGCTGTAATCAATTGATTTTTTCGTAAAATTCGATTTGACATATTGTAAATCAATTCGAAATTGTTTAGGTAAAAGTTTTTTGAAATTGTTTAGGTAAAAGTTTTTGCAGACATATGTACTAATAAGTACATATGTCTGCAAAAGTGCAAAGACTCTGATTGTGCCACATATCACTTAAAGTTTTAAAGAAATATTAGAAATGAATTGTTAATTCACGATGAGATGAATTACTTCCTAAATAGAAGGTACGAGGATCAAATCAAGCGGCCTTGTGATTATTCGATTAAGAAATGCATTTCCAATTTTTCAAACACTAAAATCAAATAACCAAATGAAAAATATGTACTATGTACATATATTAAAACTGGCAACGTTTCACATTAATGTTGTTCTCTGCATACTATCATATTTGTTTTTGGTATTGTAGATGCTTCTACTTTAGTAGTATTGTGTTTTATTTCGACTTGAACTTGATCTTCACAAATCAAAAAATCCAAATAAATTTTATATTTTTGTTATCCTGTGAAGAACAAAGACGGGTTGCACTTAAACAGTGCAGTTAGAAAGGGATAAACAGTTTCTTTATGTACATATTTGGTTTTTAATGTACTAACAGTAAAATCATATGGTTGAAATGGCTTCGTCTTTCTACGCTTTCTTGCAGTCAAAATAATAATACATCAGCTGATTTTGTTTACATTTCTATTGTGTTGATACCAACATAAAGAAAATTGTAATGTTTCGTTTATCGTTTTCCATTTGTTGTTGATTTACAATATTATTAACTGTTGTTAGGTAAAATATGTTTAGCAAGCGAGAGGTCACCGCGTTCAAATATTGTTATTATAGTCCTCGCCGTAATTAATAAGAGTCATGCTGAAAATGTAGTTATACCTAACATTTCTGTCCATCAATACGTTGTTGATAAATAAAATAAACAACCTTGACAACTAAAATAAACAAAATATTCGGACACATGATTCGCTTATGACTATGACCTATCCCAATATTTTGATCATTACATAAATTCGGTACACGCTATTTTTGGGCTAATATAAACTTGCATACTAAATTTCACTTCAATCGGTTAAGAAACACGGCAAGTTGTAGAAGAAACGTATATTTTCTTATACCAAGCGCTATGGGAATACATAAACAGCCGTATAATCTGAACGAGATACGTTATAATATTGAAATTCGGTTCACGCTATTTTTGGGCCAATATAGACTTGCATACTAAATTTCACTTTAATCGGTTAAGAAACACGGCAAGTTGTAGAAGAAACGTATATTTTCTTATACCAAGTACTACGGGAATACATAAACAGCCGTATAATCGGAACGAAATACGTTATAATATTGAAATTCGGTACACGTGTAAGTGTTTTTTAAAACTGTTTTCAAAAGTTGACAAATAAAATAAACAAAATATTCGGACGCATGATTCGCTTATGACTATGACCTATCCCAATATTTTGATCATTACATATTACCTATAAAACATCAACCAAATAATTCATGATTGTAGATGCCTTAAAAATAATATTTATGTACAAAAACAGAAAATGTTAAATTACAATTTAAGCCTAAGTAGTTATCTTGGCCGCTATTGCTATTTTCCCTCATTTCCTATAGAAATTGAAAAGGACAGAGAGAGAAGAACAAATTGAATTAATTTGTGAATGCACTTATTTAGGGCAAACCAAACAAATATTTATTGTGTGTGTGTTTGTGTGTGTACATATTCATTTTTGGCGCTAAACTAATTTTTTGACAAATTGTAAAAAATTGTTTTCGAGCTTAACTTTGCTCGCTCTCTCATTCTCGCTCAATTGTTTTTGTTCAAATTTATAAATTCTTTTTTTTAAAGTACATGCAGAAGTTTTTAACCTATATACCTATTGTATATTGCACCTACATATACACATACACATACATATTTTATATTTGAAATCTCCTGTATCAGTAAAACCAAAAACTAAAAAAAATTTGGAATATATTTCATGCGATCACGTGTTTGGTTTTTTCAAAAGGTCAATCACCTTTTCTATTTGGGTGTTATTTATCATACTTTTTAAATGTATCCTGATGTGTTGTACTATGGCTATGTGCAAGAAACAAATACAATAATAAAACGGATAATAGATTTGATTATAATTTGTGGTTTTTGATTTCTTTATACAAATTTTATCATTTTTCAGGATTTACCTCAAAACATTCTTTGTTTCTTTGCTATTTGTAGAATTAAGAAAGTTAGAGAATAATTATTCGCAGTTATCTGTTATGAATGTGTTTTTACCGACTTGAGGAGAACGGATTATATATATGTATGTAAGTATGTAATATCCGTTATTTGTTTATTTGACTTTAGTGTTTGGAAATGCGTGGCTTAAGTGAATAATCACGACGTTCAAGGTTACCCCTGCCTTGTTGCTAAACATATTTTAGATAACCACAGTTAATAATATTGTAAATTAACATCAAACAGAAAATGTGAAAACGATATACGAAACATTACAATTTTGTTTATATTGACTTTTCTGGAATCATAAAGAATTAAAATTTGTTATGTGACAATTAATTAAAACACAAAAAAAATTGTTAATAACAATTCGAAAATCGAAAAATATGGCAATAAATATTTATTTATATTTACATAGCCAAATTAAATGGAAAAATTTCCACATAAATTGTTGGTAAATAAATGTAATTATGTAATAAACTAATAGGAATTTCCGAACATACAATATTTTAAACATGCACGAGAAACATACTACAACAGCGTCATTAATATTATGTAGACGAAATACACCACCCTAGACATTGCCAGGCGATGATTAATTTACTTTATAATAGGTGGAACTTTACCAAAGGGTTTTTTTATTGACTAAAATCATAAATTTAAATACAAAATTTGCTGTAATTCATAACAGATGTCACTTTATTTAATTTTTTACATATTTTTTACATTATGTAAATTTAATTGCCATGTAAAAAATACATTTTTTACGCGTAAATTTGCGCGTAAATTATACGAGGTAATTTACCTGCACAACACTGCATGCCAGTGATATCATTTACTTCGTTAATATTTTTGTTATTATTATTTGGTTCCATATTCATTCCCACGAGTAGCACGAGAAATAATGTTCACCCAAGACAGAACTCAGCATTATCATAGAAAGGCTACGGGTTTAACCCTAATGTCGCCAAATTTGGAGTTAGCATGCTAACAACTATGCTCCCCCTTAGCCACGCAGCTATGGGCGCATGCAGTGCCACCTTAGCTTGGGTGTGCTGGTTTGTGGTCCGCCCCGAGTATTTGGTTTCCCTGGTATCTGCCATATCTGGCGGGCTGTCCCCTATCCGCTACTTGGGGAGGCGCCCGATGGAGGAAACAGCAAACCCAACACGGATGTGTATCTTGCTGGGTCCTACATCGAACGCCACCTTTTTATGATGGTGTGATGGTATTATTGTATGTATGATACAACGTATGATGGTATGACGGTATTTATTCTATAATGATGGTATGATGGTATGAGGGTATGACGATGACGATATGATTCTATGATTATATGATGGTATGATGGTACGATGATAGACGTTATGAAGATATGATGGTATGAAGGAGTAGTGGATTGATGGTTTGATGGTAACATATAGATCATGGTGCGATGGTGGGATGGTTTGACGTCACTATGGTACAATGATACGATTGTATGACGGTTTAATGGTTTAGTGTTATGATGGTATGATGGTGTAATGGAATAGTCGTATGATGGAATGATTGTTTAAGGTTATGATGGTACGATGGTTCGTATCTTGGTATGATAGTGAGTAGGGTTTGAGTTGATATTAAGTTGAATTTGAATGAGTAGTTCGGTTAGGGATTAATTTGAGGTCGAGTTTAGGGTTCGAGTTGAGTTCATACAGCCATGCTTTCCAATCGAGTTAATTTTTGGGATTGGGTTGGAGGAGAGTTTAGAAGCTGCTATACATTTTCCTTTAAGAGGAGTTCAGAAGCTCCTATAAATTTTCTAAACTCCTCTTAAACTGTTTGGCCAAGAGCCTCTAAACCAATTTATGAAAAAATAAAATGTAATTACCAACTAACATGACAATGTCGACAATGTAGATCGAATTTAGGATAGAGTATGCCATCTTTTAATTTTAAAAATTATTGCTTAGTAGATTGACATGAAGAATATCAATACTCAAGGAGAGTGATGTTAACGTATTTGTAAATGGAATGATGCATGGTACAATGGTACTCGAATTGGTGATTCAATCGTTTTTCTGGCACAAAATGCAAGATTTCATTCTTAATGCTATGGCAAATTCAGAGAGATTTCGGGAAACTATACACGAGGTTTGCCTCGGGAACGAAAATTAGAGTAACATTTAAAGCATCGTACGAGTTTAGTAGCAAAAGCAATGAATGCCAATTAACATTAAACAGAGAAAAACTCAAAGAATTCATCACGGCAATGATGTGGATTTGTACGGTAAAAACTTTCTGAGAGATCTGCTACTAAATCATTTTAAACCAAATTTGAAAACTACTAACGAAGTTGGCAAAACAGTAATTGTATTTTTTAGTGACATCCTACCCACCGAATTGCAACTTTAAAACTGGGCCTCAAACAAGTGCAATTCAATGAAATAAGACCGCATATGAATAGTTAAAGCAACAGCAGTAAGCATCAAATGAGGCGTCCAATCCCAAATTTACACACATTTCATGAAATAGGAAATGGCGCTGAAGAGCTTATACTAGAGATATTGAAAACGTTGACAAATAAACATAAGCAACAAAATGCATCCTCATCTACAAAGAAGAGTAAAATGAAAAATGTTTTTAATCAGTTTATGATGGCATAAAATCCATTAACTCCGTCATTCTTTATTTAAATCTACCTTTGGAATAGCCACCATCTGTTAAAAGCATATTCATACCTGGTCTCGTTGGAATCGGCGTTCTTTTACCAACAATCGTTCCACTGCTTAATGTCGAGAGGAATCAATGTTGACATTTGTGATTTTGAATGGCAATTTAAACTACGGAATCCTCTGCTAATAGTTATGCTCACATTAAACTAAAATGTTTGTCGCATGCTAATTCGACTACTGTGTATATTTTAGCTTGAAAGGTACTTTTTCGATTTTCCAAATTTTTAATAATAAGAAGTCCAAATCTAACTTCCAGAAATAAAATTTGGGCCAGACTCATTGAATTTCAATGCTGGTTTTGAAGTTTAGAAGAATGATTGAACTGTCCGGCTATAAACTAACCGAATATTGTGGCTTCGAGCAGTACGACTGCTTGGCTATTAACGATTCCATCTGGTCCTAATATGTCGAAGAAGGGTTCAGATCAATCTACATATATATCGATTTTTACTGATAAATGAAGGTTTGGATACACAAGTTCTAATCTGTTCTAAACATTCTAAAGCATTATGTGTCTTATAAGAAAACAACGTGAGAGATATTCTCGCCACCCAGGCAGTGGGTGGTTGCGGAGTAAAGTGAGTGAACCACTCAAGTAACTACCAGGGGAAGACCTAAATTAAAAAAAAACTATTCCAAAGTTGCACAATTTTTACAGAGAATTCAAATGACGACCTTCAATTAGACCGTGAGTTCAAATTTCAAGGTCATTTCAAGGTCAAGTCGGTATTTAAAATAGAAACACCTATTTTTGACTGTGGATTCTGAAAGATGATACTGTATGGCTGAACGTAGTATTTCGAGCGCTTCCAGAATTTAAGGTTCAAAATAGGTGTTTCCATTAAAAACATGCTTCTTGACCTTGAAATGACCTTGAAATTTGATCTAAAGGTCAAATTAAAGGTTATCGCTTGATTTACCCTGAGGATTATTTGGGTGGTTCTTTTAAAATGCAAGATGATGATGCTTTCAGTCGCACAACAAGAATGAACGAGTTACACTGCCCAAAAATTGTTAAGATTTTTAGTGTATGTTTGGGCACAAATTGATGCCTATCATATCTAGATTCTGAAGCAGCGTCTACAAAGTTACGAACTCTTATCTTGACGGAAAGCTTATCATTATGTATTTTTGGTCGCTGAATACGAATTCAACGTCGCTTTTGGCCGAAACGTTTTGTAACGTCTCTAACCTCAAAAAACTTTTAAAAATTTATTTTTGGGTACTTAACAATCACTCAAAAATAATTTATCTTGATATATTTTTATTTGCTAGATCTCTACACCTAATCTTTTAATTGACGGAACCCACCATTTCGTTCTTAACCTTAAAAAACCTCAAAAATGGATGTACATCACACCATAAATCCCATTTTAGAAAACCCAAGATTTCTATATATAATTCGAATCATTGGGATTGTGCAATTTTTTGCCTGTAATTAGAAAATTTGTGCATAGCGTACTTTAGGAATTAGGATGGGATTTCTCACGTGATTATCACACCAGAAATCCCATATATTCCGTTTATATAATAAAACATATTTTTCGGAGTATGATGATTGTGTAAAATTGTGCGTTACTAAACTGACCTTGAAAATAGTTTATATTGGCCAGAATCGGCCATAGAACATCCACAATTGATCAAAATCGTGATTTTTCGAAGAGGTTATATGGGCGATTTCTGGAAATCCCACCTTTTATTAACATTCAAATTAAAACAAAGTGTTGTTAGTATTCTGGCCAAGTTTCACGTTTGTGCATATCACACTTTAGCCAGAATCGGCCATAGAACATCCACAATTGATCAAAATCGTGATTTTTCGAAGAGGTTATAAGGGCGATTTCCAGAAACCCCTCCTTTTATTAACATTTAAATTAAAACAAAGTGTGGTTATTATGCTGGCCAAGTTTCACGTTTGTGCCTATAACACTTTAGCCAGAATCGGCCACAGAACATACACAATTGATCAAAATCGTGATTTTTCGAAGAGGTTATATAGGCGATTTCCAGAAATCCCACCTTTAATTAACAATCGAATTTAAACAAAATATGTTTATTATG
Source organism: Tipula vernalis (assembly GCA_958295665.1). NCBI lineage: Eukaryota > Metazoa > Arthropoda > Insecta > Diptera > Tipulidae > Tipula > Tipula vernalis. The sequence goes on from OY282559.1 coordinate 343,276,048, forward strand.
CTGGCCAAGTTTCACGTTTGTGCCTATCACACTTTAGCCAGAATCGGTCATAGAACATCCACAATAGATCAAAATCGTGATTTTTCGAAGAGGGTATAAGGGCGATTTCCGGAAATCGCACCTTTTATTAACATTCGAATTAAAACAAGGTGTGGTTATTATGCTGGCCAAGTTTCACGTTTGTGCCTATCACACTTTAGCCAGAATCGGCCATAGAACATCCACAATTGATCAAAATCGTGATTTTTCGAAGAGGTTATATGGGCGATTTCCAGAAATCCCACCTTTAATTAACATTCAAATTAAAACAAAGTGTGGTTATTATGCTGGCCAAGTTTCACGTTTGTGCCTATCACACTTTAGCCAGAATCGGCCATAGAACATCCACAATTGATCAAAATCGTGATTTTTCGAAGAGGTTATATGGGCGATTTCCAGAAATCCCACCTTTAATTAACATTCGATTTTAAACAAAGTATGGTTATTATGCTGGCCAAGTTTCACGTTTGTGCATATCACACTTTAGCCAGAATCGGCCATAGAACATCCACAATTGATCAAAATCGTGATTTTTCGATGAGGTTATATGGGCGATTTCCAGAAATCCCACCTTTTATTAACATTCGAATTAAAACAAAGTGTGGTTATTATGCTGGCCAAGTTTCACGTTTGTGCCTATTACACTTTAGCCAGAATCGGCCATAGAACATCCACAATTGATCAAAATCGTGATTTTTCGAAGAGGTTATATGGTCGATTTCTAGAAATCCCACTTTTTATTAACATTCGAATTAAAACAAAGTGTGGTTATTATGCTGGCCAAGTTTCACGTTTGTGCCTATCACATTTTAGCCAGAATCGGTCATAGAACATCCACAATAGATCAAAATCGTGATTTTTCGAAGAGGGTATAAGGGCGATTTCCGGAAATCGCACCTTTTATTAACATTCGAATTAAAACAAGGTGTGGTTATTATGCTGGCCAAGTTTCACGTTTGTGCCTATCACACTTTAGCCAGAATCGGCCATAGAACATCCACAATTGATCAAAATCGTGATTTTTCGAAGAGGTTATATGGGCGATTTCCAGAAATCCCACCTTTAATTAACATTCGAATTAAAACAAAGTGTGGTTATTATGCTGGCCAAGTTTCACGTTTGTGCCTATCACACTTTAGCCAGAATCGGCCATAGAACATCCACAATTGATCAAAATCGTGATTTTTCGAAGAGGTTATATGGGCGATTTCCAGAAATCCCACCTTTAATTAACATTCGATTTTAAACAAAGTATGGTTATTATGCTGGCCAAGTTTCACGTTTGTGCATATTATACTTTAGCCAGAATCGGCCATAGAACATCCACAATTGATCAAAATCGTGATTTTTCGAAGAGGTTATATGGGCGATTTCCAGAAATCCCACCTTTTATTAACATTCGAATTAAAACAAAGTGTGGTTATTATGCTGGCCAAGTTTCACGTTTGTGCATATCACACTTTAGCCAGAATCGGCCATAGAACATCCACAATTGATCAAAATCGTGATTTTTCGTAAAGGTTATATGGGCGATTTCCAGAAATCCCACCTCTTCGAAAAATCACGATTTTGCCTTTCATACAAAGGTCAGGTTAGGTTAGGTTAGAGTGGCTGCTATCGCACACTTAGGCCAATAGTGGCCCATTGTGATACCAAAGGATCCTATCTCCCCTTTACCCCTGAAATCATCCAGTGCTACTTATGTAGCGTAAAATATTCCGTACTCCACAGTTCGCGAGTTCTGAAAGGCTGTCCATACCGTACACACCCAAGTATTTATGTCTTCTCTATGATAGTATGTATGCCGGACACGAGCATAGGAAATGATCTATAGTCTCTACCTCCTCCTCGTCTATGCAACTTCTACAAAAGTCATTTGTTTACAGACCTAGCCTTCTCTCGTGTTCCCCAAAAAGGCAGTGTCTTGTCAGTGTCCCTAATACCAATCCTAACTCTCGTTTTTCCAGGGATACAAGTGCCTTGGACCGCCGCAAGTCCAGTTTTAGCCAAACCTCTTTGCTACCCTGCACGTGAGAGTGTTGGTCCATCTCTCATTTGTCAAGGCGATTGCCTTTCTACTGAGCGCCAATTTGAGCGCTGCTATAGGTTTCCCCCAGACCTGCCCTTTCCATCTGCATCTGGAGAGTCGTACCGTACCTAGCTACTTATTCCGCCATGCAGTTCCCAGTGATATCCGAGTGACCAGCGACCCAGATTATCTGGATACTGAAATACTCGCTTATCTTATTAAGAGATGATTGGCAACCCAGCGCCACTCGTGACCTCAGACAAACCGCCTTTAGTGACCTGACCGCTGCCTGACTGTCCACATAAATTGCGATATCCTTTACTGATACCACATTATGCTTCAACCATGTCACGACTTCCCCGATCGCCACCACTTCAGCTTGGTACACGCTGCAGTAGTCAGGAAGAAGAACAGAAATATTAACATTAAGCTTCTGACAGTCTCCTGGCTCCTACCTTACCATCTAGCTTAGAGCCGTCCGTGAAAAATTGCACTGCTTCGTTTTCCAGTATTGATCCGTCCCTCCAGGATTCCCTTGAAGGAAAGACGGTCCGGAACCCTTTATCGAAGCACAAGGTTGGTATAACATCATAATCTAGATTCACCAGTTCATCCCTTAGTGATCCAACTATCGTCGAGTGCCCCACCTGCGGACACTTCCATTGAGAGATAGGCTGCTTCTGCTTGCCAAAAACCTTTACTGGAATATGGTGGAACATAACCTCCAAAGCGCGAGTAGGTGTCCTAAGCGCCCCGCTTATAAGCATGCAATCCGTTGTTTGCACTCTTTCCATTCTACTCCTGTATGTTACCTTGTCCAGAGCTGGCCACCTCACGCTCACTCCGTACATAAGAACAGGTCTCACTACGGCATAGTATATCCGGTGTACCAGCTCTGGTTTCAAACCCCATCTCTTACCTATGGCGTTCCTGCACGAGTAAATGGCACAGTGGCCTTATTTACCCTATCTAACGTGTTAGGCATCCAGCTGAGTTTTCTGTCCAAGATTATGCCCAAAAATCTCGCTCTATCAGAAAAAGTCAGTCTAGCGCCGTTTATCGTAGGCGGGCAAACTACCGGAATTTTATACTTCCTGGTAAAAAGTACCAGCTCTGTCTTGGACGCGTTGATCCCTAATCCACATTTGCTGGCCCATTTGGTAACGGTCAATAGTGCATTCTGCATAACATCTCTAATCGTGTCTAAATATATACCTGATACCGCTATCGCTACATCATCTGCGCACCCTACAACCAATACCCCCCCCCCCCCTCTCTCTCTCTAGTTCCAACAGCAATTTGTTAATCACTATACTCCAGAGAGAATGGGACATTACACCTCCCTGCGGGGTTCCTCTAACCACCCGCCTTCTAATTGTGAACTCCCCTAGTTCTGAGGTAATAACCCTGGTTAACAGCATATGAAAGCTGACAAACTCTCAATGATCGGCTCCGTCTTTATGTTATTAAAGGCACCATCAATATTGAGGAATGAGACAATACAGAACTCCTGCGAGTAAATTGACTTCTCAATTGTGCGTACCAAAGTGTGCAAGGCTGTGTCCACCGACCTCCCTTTACAGTACGCATGCTGTGACATTGCCCAATCGCTGGGTTCAACTTTTGATCGTAAAAATACATCCACCATCCTTTCCAATGTTTTCAGCAGAAAGGCTGATAGAGATAGGCCTCAGGTCCTTCGGAAAAGCATGTGAGTTTTTCCCCGCTTTCGTAATAAAGACCACCTTGACCTCCGTCCATTTCCTAGAAATACATATAGCCAAATTTCACACATCCTCTGAAGATCATCTCCAGCCAGGGAAGGATGACTGACAAGTTGCTTTGGATCTCCGCTGGTATAATCCTATCTGGGCCAACCGATTTATAAGGCTTAAACCCGTTAACTGCCTACGCGATCCGTTCCCTATCCACGATGCCCTCCATTTCTATTAAAGTTATTTTTCGATGAGCTCTTGGCTGCGTCGAGTCGTCGAGGCTTCCCGAAAAGTGCGTATTTATTAGAAGCTCGTGAGATTCCATACTAGAAGCTGTCCATGACCCATCCGTCCTAATTAAATAAGTATGACTGGTTGGGTTGGTAGAAAGAATTTTCTTAAGGCGGGAAGTTTCAGATACCTCTTTCATTTTACCACAGAAGAGTCTCCAGGACCCCCTTTGTGCTTTCCTCAACTCTTTTTTATAATTCCTCAGGTCCTCCTTATATGAGTCCCTATGCCGAGTTTCCCTGGTATTCGTGGCCCTATTAAAGGCTACCCTACAAGCCATCTAGGTCTCAAACCCAGTGGACCACCATGTCAGCTTCTGTTTGCCCCCAGGTTTTATCAGGGAGTAGGCAGCATTAAATGAAAGATTGCATGCCTTTGCGACAATATCAACCATGTAATCCAGTTCTTCTATTGTCGCCGGAAGTTCTGGAACCTCCAGCTGCCAATACCTCCTCTAACACCTTCCCATATTTGTTCCAGTTTGTTCTTCTAGGATTCCTGAAGGCTTTCTGGGTAACAGGGTTGACGTTGAGGTTATATATTACATACCGGTGATCAGAGAATGAGTGCTCATTCTCAACTCTCCATCCACAATATTGCAAACAAAAAGGTTGGTATTTACTAAGTATTCAAAAAATAACTCACTCCTTTCATTAGCGTCTTTGCTTCGCCAAATTGTGTGATGCGCGTTTGCATCACATCCAAGTATGACACCTACCTTTCTTTGACCTGCTTTCCGCATCAGTTCCCCTAGGTTATCTAGTGGAACCTCCTTCTTCCGATCCATAAAGGCTGAGGCTAGCCAGAATTTCTCACAGCTAACCTCAACGCTCGGCGCTGTAACATCTCCACTACTGAATTGAGGAAGAAGAAAAATATTCAAATTATTTTTCGCCAAAATACATGATCTGATCTTCTCAGAGTTGCCTGAGTATAATAATTTATACCCTTTCGTTCTCAGGCCACAGATCCTGTTATTGTTAATCTAAGGGTCTTGGATTAGCACCAAGTCCTCACCTGACTTAGCCAGTCTGAGAACGAGAGCTGTCGAGGTTGCCTTCGTATGATGCAAGTTTATTTGTACAATGTTAACCATTGTGACATACATTATTCATCTTTTCCTCTACTTCCCCTATCGGAAAAGTAACCCTTGTACAACCGCCGCTATCCGTCGTTTCGCCGCCTGTATTCTGTTTTAATCCTTTTATGTGGTCGCCGTTGCCATCCCCCTCTCTCGGAGCAGGCTTGAACAACCATCATTTCGGTATCCGTATCCGGCTCCGGAAGATCAACACCTTCCTTCCCGACGTTTACCCCAAGCTGGTTTCCCACTTGCGTGTCCACTTCATCCTTCTTATACACATTGGTAGTGATCGACCCTAATTCGAAGCTGATCGCTCCCTTTGTTTCTGCGAGGAGAGTTAGGGACTCCCTGTTTAACAGCATAACTGTCCACCTACAGCCCCCTTTGGCCTCCTCTTGTTTCACTATCTTCCAGTTCTTTGCCGGAAGATGTGAGGTTCTCGCCTGGATGATCTCAATGACCTCCTCAGGCTTCTCTGGCTTAATTGGCAACCAAACGCGTGCTCTAGGTCTGCTCGGAATTTCCTCATTACTGGCCGCCTCCAGCCTCGCAGCCTGCCATACCTCGCCTACTTTGGCTACTGCCATTCTATACAGATCCTTCGATCTTTTATCTGAGCACGCAGTGAACTAAACGCGCACCTGACACCACCCCGCATCCCTACAGGACGGTGGGGGTCCCGGATTATCTCTCAGGACTTTAAAAAGTACGGAGTTCAGTTCGTTGAAAACCAACTTCCATTTTTCAGCCGTAATGCTTTCGTCTTCCTGACCCCTGTCAATGACGGCTAACATTAGGGCATGCTTCTTCAAGATTTCGTTAAACAGCTTTATCTTTTGGTCATTTTGGGATCTTGTAGTCACCTTGGCTCGTTTAGCGTCGCCCGGTACTTCCTCATCAAGTGACCTCATTCTTTTCGAACCAAGATCCTTATTCAAAGTGCTGCTGTCGACAACTTTCTTAGCCCATGCCACGGATTCCTTTTGTTCTGCTGTTAATTGCCCCTCGGGGGTCGCAGTCAGTTTTTCCAAAATTCTGTGCGCCGACCGTTTTTTACGATATGGTCGCTTCGCCGGAGGGATCCCTTCCGATCCCCTGTTTTTTGTTTGGCTCCGGTTCCGCTTCTATCATGCTTTAATGTCACAGTATTGCTTCCATGCGCCGCTTAAGAGGGACCCCCAATTTTAAGGTTTAAGCTACTCCCTACCTTGTTGCTTCCCGGTTTTTGAAGGATACCGGCCCCTATTTCTTGATTTTGGTAGCATTCTTGCTATTCCCACGAGTATCGGAGAAACATGGGTCCACCTGTGCAGAGATCCGTATACGCAGGTAAGGCTAAATACAACTGGCGGTCGTCGCAACTGGGCTTTGTTAAATGGGCCTCACAGCCTAGTTCATCATCAATCAGCATGGGTCGTTAAACACCTTAATCCAGACCATTCATTTCGCTGGCACCCCGGCCTCTCAGCACCCCTTCCCTCCGCTCCACATTCTTTCTCTCTCATTCACCTATTCACATGGAGAGCCCAATCCAATGGGATCCATTCCATTCCTAGGGTCACCCGTTTATGGAGCAAGTACCCCACTCATCACCCGCGGAGACTCCGGAGGTGCAGACAGAACGGGACGCACAGTCAGCTGTGGTTATTGGTCGATGGTTTTCTGGCGCCATCCGTTCGCCTTTTCATACTGGGCATCATAGGCATTTAGAATTTATTGAACTGAGGTTAACCACTCCCCAGTTCCCTGACACTCTCCCACCAGCTAGACTGCAGTTGGAGGCGGCTTATTTAATTCACCGCTAACCTACCTATCGATAGGCCGTCCACTACCCACCACCTGTGCCCCCCTCCCCCTTCCGATAGCTGCAGTACGCCATGGGCTTTCATACAAAACTCATGGAAAATTAAAACGCCCTCGGCTATTTATGTGTTGGCGAAAAGTTGTTTTATGCTAGCGTTGACACAAAGGTTACAAAAAAAAATTCTATAAAACCGATCTCAGAGACAAGGAGTCTGTCGATAAACTGCGTAGAGCAACATTCTAAGCGTTATGAGTTTACGTGAATGTGGACCCATCATTAAATAAACTTTATCTAATAAAAAGTAACATGTAGCATGAAACATACCTTAAGTTAAGTAAATATGTACTTGTATTTTATTTTGTACAATAACAAACCGAAATGGAAAAGTTTTAAGTGATTTTCATTTTGATTGATCGTACCCAAATAAAATCTACAAAATGTAACAAAAATAAATGTTGATTAATCAAATGGAAATTTATTTTGATGGTACATCATCACATATCGTACCAAACATATTTAGATGTTTATATACGATGAACATTAAAAACATTAAACATTCTATAAATATGTTTAGTATATTGTACAGACATAGTACAGATACACCCATAGAGAAAATATATTAAAATTATTCATTTGGAAAATGGAAATTACTTTGTAAAATAAATCGAATTGTTAAACTATGCTGTCTATACTAAATATATGTACCTGGTATGGATATAAAAATGAAACATTGTTTTTGCTAACAATTAGCACAATATCAACGGGTGTTGATTTTATATGTATAGATTAGAAGTTAAACTGATGTGGCATTTCAAAACTAATCGAATATACAAAATTAGTATACAAACCAAATTTCCATAGTCACCCTTTGAAATTTAATGCAATTTATATACGGATTTTATGAATCATCAAATTGGTGGAATAGCTATTATTAGCGTATAAATTGAATTTGATGAGAGCTCAACAATTTATTACCGTACGCCGCCTTGTCTAGGCTGAATAAATCAATTTATGTAAATGGGAAATTATTTTATCGATCGTCAAAATAACATATAAATTGGTGGTTTTAATAACAACATATAACATGGCATCGCAAAAAATTAATTATCTGAATAAAATTTATTAAATATGTTATGTATTAATTTACATAAAAAAATGAAGTCAAACACATGAATTTTAATTACACATTAAATGTTGGTTTTATTATCTTAAAGGGCTAAAAATGTTTTACTAGTATAAAGAGGAGCTACACGTTTTGGCATATTTAAAGAAATTCAGAAAATTCATTAAACCAATCGTAATTAGATTTCTATCATTATCCAATACAAACAAAGGAATATTCAAACCTATTTATCGACCGAGAGGTAATTAATCATTTTGATTATAATTTACACTGACATCACGGTCCTATTAATTACCGCAGAAACTCAACTTTGAAAAGAATTCGGGTTTTTTGTTGCTTCATTAATTGAAATTTGATTAATTGTTAGATGTCGAGTAAATATATAAATATTTTGAATTATTATGCATAACCGCGTTTCTTTCGCGACAATAATTGTCAACGATATGCGGCAATGATTTTTTGGAGACCTTTGGTCTCATCTTTAGTAGAAAGCTAAGATACATTTGAAACTACCTTTATTCAGGAGATTCCCTGAATTCCATAAGACGAGCAACAAAACGAATAACATTTGGGCTAATGTTTTGAAATTAGATATGATCTCAGCAATGTCACTCAGTTTTAAACCTATTTCACATATTGTAAGAGTTAGGTTGGGGAATTTTAAATTGTACTTCAAGGAAATTTTTGCTAAATATTTACATAATTGCGACCACGAAAGTACCCATTGAATCATAATGGACGGCATAAATTTGGCAAGTTTGGACAAAATTGGAACACATTTATTTCTCATCGCTAATCCAAAATCCAGTTGATCTGAAAAAATTAGTTGGCGGATTAGGGGCTAATATTATTAAGAATTAAAATGAGTGGTTTCATTTGATTATTCCAGAAGTAGTTTTCTGAGCGTTAAACTTCTTTAAAGAATGTTCGTCTGTACTTTTAGACGTGCTGACGTGAGCTTGACAATTGCACTACATTCATTGCTAAATTGCAAATTGCTAAATTTCTTGAAAAGTTATTTTCATTCGTTTTTACATAAGCAGGGGCTGCCGCCCGAAAAAATCGTTTTTCCAACTTATAAAAATTCCATACCTAAACTTAACAAATCGAAAAAACCAAACAAAAGCTATCTTTCTTATAACACGAAGGTGACAAAATCTACAAACCCGAAATCCAAAAAACAAAGATATTGTTAAATCTTTGCTAAAAGTATAAAAAAAAGTTCAAATTAACCAAAATCCTAAAAATTTGCAAATGTACAAATTCAAATACCTACAAGAACCATAAAACCTATGGTCTAATTAAAAACACAAAGACATTAAAAGATCATCGAACCAAAAAAGCATCGTCAAGAGCCCGGGAAGAACCCGTTAAATTTGTATTAACCCATTTCTTTCCGATGTGTGATAAATCATACCACCGCTTTTAAAACCGTTGTTTAAAAGAAAAGCTTTTGCTTCCTACCTTCGATTCACTATGTGCGCCTATTGGTACGATCAACATTTAACAAGATTAAATTTTCCTGATTTCTCCCGTGGCGTACTGCAGCTATCGGGAGGGTCACAGATGGTGGAGTGTGGAAGGCCTATCGATAGGTTAGCGGTGAATTAAATAATCCGCCCCCAACCGCAGTCCAGCTGGTGGGAGAGTCTCAGGGAACTGGGGAGTGGTTAACTTCAGTTCATTAAATTCTGAGTGCCTATTATGCCCAGCATGGAAAGACGAACAGTTGGCGCCAGAAAACCATCGAGCAATAACCACGGCGGACTGTACGTCACGTCCACTCTGCACATCCGGAGTCTCCGCGGGTGATGAGTGGGGTACCTATAAACGGGTGACCCTAGGAATGGAATGGATCCCATTGGATTAGGCTCTTCATGTGAATAGGTGAATGAGAGAGAGAGAGAATGTGGAGCGGAGGGAAGGGGGTGCTGGAAGGTTGGGGTGCTAGCGAGCCGGTATGGGCTGGATTAAGGTGTTAAGCGACCCGTGCTGATGATAAACTAGGCTGGGGCCCATTTAACAAAGCCCAGTCGCTAACGGAGCCCTCTGGATACCTGGCGACCTCCAGTTGTCATTAGCCTTACCTGCGTATACGGATCTCTGCGCAGGCGGACCTTTATTTCTCCGATACTCGTAAGAATCAAAATGGAAGGATCTAACAACAAAAAAACAAAGGGCACCGGCTCTCCTCAAAAGCCGGTATCAGCATAGGGAGGTACCTCGAACCAGACGGGTGGGGCCTATAACGTTGCAAAGGTGGTTGACTTTAGAACACTAGTCCCGGGGGTTAGCGGTACCAACGCAGCACAGGAGAGTGGGAAGAGAGACATACCTCTGGCAAAAAGGCGGTACAGAAATCGCCGCTCGGCATTTCGAATTCTCGAGAAGTGGGCTGCGACCACCGAGGGGCAGATCACGGAAGAACAAAGAACATCAGTAGCTTGGGCAAGGAGCACTATGGGCTGCGGAAGCTCGGAAAGGGACCATGTGTCGAAAAGACAGCGGTCCCCGGACGAGGTGGAAGTAGTAAACAGCAAGCGGGCCAAGGTGCTGACTGACACGAAGCCGAGCTCTTACTTAGGGAAAAAGCTGTTCAGCGATGTCCTGAGGGAGCATGTGTGGATGCTGGCCGTGACTGACGAAAGTCAAGAACATGGGAGCATCAAGGTGAAAAATGGAGGTGGGTGTATAATGCACTCAACCTCGTCTTTTTAAAGGTCCTGGTAGAAAATCCCGGACCACACCCTCACCTGTAGAGTTGCAAGAGAAGTTTGGCCAAAGCTGGACTTGGGGCGCACTAGGGCATTAATATCCTTACGCAGATGTGACGCAGAATTAAGAGCGGTCTGGAGGCAAATGACTTCTGCTTGGACGAAAAGAAGGAAGGGACGTTCGTCCACTTCCTCTGCTCGTGTCCAGCATTGGCACTCAGAAGGCACAAACACTTGAGTAAGTTCAGGATGGACTGCCTCTCGGATCTCGAAAACATTAAAGTGCGGGACGTCTTACACTGCATAAGTAGCTCGAAATGGTTCCAATAGGGGTAAAGGGGATATATTCTATGGTATCGCAATTGACCGTCACCGGTCTAAGTGTGCCAAAGCAGCTACTCCAACCTATCTTAACCTAACCTAACTTTTCCTGTCATGGTTTCATAAATTTGAGTTATTTTGGAGTATTCTTAATGGCCGAAGACCAATGCCGACAAAAAATATTTAATAGCGGACATAAGGCACGACATAAAATTAACATGATTGGTTTGCATGATGGTTGCGCTGATGATTCATTGCGATACTACAGGATAAATCCCGTTTACCCTTGCTGAAGCCATTTTGAGCTAATTACATTATGTCAAAAAAGTTTCGCGAATTGTTAAATAATACACAAATTTTAAGTTCAATCATTAAAATTTATTTTTTCATCCTCAAAGTATTCCCCATTCAAGGATATACACATACGTCAGTATTATAGGCACTTTCCTGGAGGGCCTCCAGTTCGCCCGCCGAAATCATTCAAATGTGGCGGTTGATAGATGCTATTTATTCAGTTGTTGGCCTTATATTCGATCACAATCGTAGCTCGATGTGATGGAGCGTTATCGTCGTATAAAATTCACGAGTTTTTTGCCATAATTCCGGTCAATTTTTTCGCATCAGCACAAGAAATTTCGTTTGTAACACAAAATTTAATACAAACCTTTCGTTCAATAATTTCGTTCGTCGTAAAAATTGCCGTGCACTAATGAGATCGACTGACTTAACCAACTGCTGTAAATAGAGTGGTTCACAGATCGCACTTAAAGTTGGTATCGTAATGAAAGATAGTCCGATCTAGAAAAAAAAAAATTTAAATCCCTTCAGCGCGGGCATTTTAAATTAACAATTCCCGGTACTTTTTTGACAGAATGTATGTAGCGTAAAACGTCCCGCACTTTGGTGTTTTCGAGATCCTACAGGTTATCCGTTTTGAACTTACCGAAGTGTTTGTGGCTACTGAGTGCCAATTTGCGGACATAAGCAAAGAAAGTGTCTTCCTCCTACAGAAGTCAATTAGAGGCAAATGTCTTAGCCTTCTTTCATGTTCTCCAGAAAGGTAGTATCCTGTTAGAATTCCTACAACCTTTCTTAATTTACGTCTACGTAGGGATATTAATGTTCTAGTGCGCCCCAAATCTAGCTTTGGCAAAACTTGTCTTGCCACGCTACAGGTATGGCTGGCGCCTGTTTTTTAAATACTACTTTTGGCGTTTTTATAGGCCTCCCCAGACTTGCCCTTTCTGGCTCCAGCTGGAGAGTTGTACCATACCTAGCAAGTTCATCCGAACCCAGATTAACTGAATGTTGAAATGCTCACCCAACTAATTAAAATATGAGTGACAACTCCACGCCACCCGTGACACCAAAAAGCCTGATTCCAGCGACTTGATTACCGCTTTACTGTTCACATTGATTGCAATATCACCTGAGGATAACCCATTCTGCTTCAACCATGTCAAGACCTCTTTAATCGCTGCCAACTGAGCTTGGTACGCGTTGCTCCCACTTTGCCCTCTAGCTTGGAGCCATCCGTAAAGAATTGCAAAACATCAGTTTCCGATGTTGACCCGTCTATTCAGGATTCCTTTGAAGGAAAAATAACGAAAATAACATTCAATTCATTATATAACTTAGACATCAGATTCAAAGGCCCGTTGTCTCTATAATTAGTCCTATTTAATTCAGTTTCCAAAAGGGATCGAGATCTTAAACTCCTTTCCGGTGCATATAAAACAAGATTTATTAATAAGAATGAGCTCTGGATATTACTGTAGAAGATTGGAAATAAAAATCGCACCAGTCTATGCTGACGGCAAATTTCAAGTGGCTCAAGCTTTAAAGTGTTTCGTCTATCGACATAATAATCAAATTGGTGTAAAAATGACAATTTTTTTTTGTGGTGAGATAAGACACTGATATACACAAGGCACTGATATAGCATGATAAAAACCTTTGGTTTATTGAACTCTTTCATGGTTCGTTTTAGAAATCCCAGCATAGAACATGCTTTTGCTATAATCAAATCAATATGCCGATTCAATGAAAAGGTTTTGACTCCAAGATCGGGTAAATGGAATAACTTTACATTTTTTAATATTCAAAATTAAACGGTTATTTTCACACGAATGGCTAATTGAACGTCTTTCTGTAGATTAATTGCATCGTGCGCATTATTTATAAGGGAAAATATTTCTAGGTCATCAGCATAAATTAGACAATGAGCGGATTTGTTGCGGAATTGGTGTTATCGTTTAAGAATACAATGAATATGAGGGGTCCAAGACGGGAGCCCTGTGGAACACCCGAATGCACTCTAACCGGATTAGTAAAACTGTCATAAATCTTTACTAACTGCACGCTTTCAGTGAGGTAATAATCAATACAATAATGTGGTTGACGTCAACTTGAGCCTTAACCTCAATCACCTCCAAAGCAGGTTTCCAAAATTCTATTAAGTTCGTCACAGCATACTATATATACCATGGACAGTTTGAAGAATACCCGAAGAAAGTGATCCATTGAATAATATTTACTAAGGAAAATCCAACTCATAACTAAGTTTTTCTAGGAAGCTTGAAGAAACAAACTCTTAATTACTTGCCGGTAAAAGATACATACTATCCGGGCTCATTGTTCTCCCTCCAAGATGTTGCAGTCTTTGCTGGAAAATGGCTTGTCATTGGCACAGAACATATTCCGCTGATTCCGCTTCCAGATCGCAGAAGCGGCATCCGTCTATCGTACTTAGTCCTATCTTCTCAAGGTGATAACTTAATGGGATATGACCTGTGAGGAAGCCAGTAAGCAGCCTCAACTCAGGTTTCCTAAGTTCAAGACACTCCTTAACCCCGACAGACGACGGTGATATACATTTCTTCGCCTGTCGCAAACCTGGAATTCTGCGGCAGTAAGAGGACTTTTGAACATCCTCAAAGCGTTTTACCGCTGCTCTAAGGTGTCCCTTAGTGACGCTGCAGAAGGGTTCTGGTCCAATAAATCTAGAGGCAGAACCATCACAGGCGAGGTTGGCAAAGTGTTACCTTATTTGATCCTGCCAGATGTTTAATAACATTCAGACAATCCCATACCAGCCTTGACTCAACGATACAAGACCTAAGAGCCTTTAAGGACGATTGGCTGTATGCATCGTGTAGGCCTTTTGCTATACCTACCCAAGGACTTCGGGAGGGTAGTGCCACTCCCGTGTATTCCTATCCCCGCCCCATCTTCCGTTTTTGAACCATCTGTAAACTATACCATGGACCTTCGATCAAAGGATGGTCAATCTGCACTGCTCACATCCCGGTCAGGTAATATAACACAGAACGGTTTGTGGAAGTCCAGTTTAGCTGACATACAGTCAAAAAGCATTCATATGGTAGGGTCTGTCGGATTTCCAAATGACCCACCATATTGCCTGCATTTTCAGGGCCATAATTGCCGCATCATTTTTAACATGCAGGTATAACAGTGTCAGTCGTAAAAGTGACTCCATCGCCGTGGTTGGACATGCTTTCATTGAGCCCTTAACACCGATGCAGGCTATACGCTGAAACTTATTCAATAAAAAGGTGCCCGTAGGGCTAACGATTGTAAGAAATGATCAGTAGATCATTTTTGGTTGTAGTCCCCAAGTACGCCCATAGAGTTTTTGACAGGCCCAGAAAGTTTCAACTAATGTTGGTTCCAGTTCAGTTTTTGATCTAGGATTACCCCTAGATATTTAACCTCGCTGGAAAAAGGAACAGTAGTACCGTTTAACGAGGGAGCTGTAAGCGCAAGCTTTTTCCTCCTCGTAAAAGGAACAATGACAGTTTTGTTTGAATTGACTGAGTCCTTCTTGGTAATACCACTGCCATATTATATTGACTGGATTTTGCATGCGATCAGAAATGATCTCATCAAACTTGCCTCTGATTATGATAACCAGAAGGACCAGAAGTCTGTCAATAACCAATGACCACAAAAGAAGAGATAGTACACCTCCTTGGGGACAGCCCTTTACGGCCCTGATGGTTACTGACTCGCCACCTAGTCTGGAAGTAATCTCACTATGTTCCAACATAGAACGGATCCACCTAATTGTAGAAAGCGGAATCCTTTTTTCTATTGCTGACCGCTAATGGCCATCACAGTGGATTTACCAGTTTGATATGCAAACTGGTCCCGAAGCAGAGGTTATTTTCCAAGGAATTCACTGCTTTCGGACACAGAAAGAAAATATTTCGCGTTCGATTGGGAATTATTGGCAACATACCTAGCCATTAAATATTTTAGGTATGTTGTGGAAGGTCGGGAGTTTACAATATTGTAACGGTGACACCTAGTGTGTAATAGAATAGGTTAAAAATATAGCTCAATGTTTAACTGTACTAAAATGGAATTTTCCATGATAAAACAGTTCTAAATGTTTCTACACTATTAGAACTGGAAAAGTCATAAGCTTTCTAGAAGTTTGGTTTGTGTATATAAAAAGGCGAACGAAATCAAATTAGATTATTAGAATTTGGAACACGATAGTGTAAACTTGTAAGATGATTAGAAGTATTTGGAAAGCGGCAGTGTGAAGATTAAAAAGGAATTAAAAAGTGTTTTAGTATTAATAAAAATTATAAGTATACAGTAAAAATTGAGAATAATTTATATAAAGTGATTTTGTGAATTTTTATTAATAAACTGGGTTGTAATAATTCTTGTGTTAAATAAATAAATTCGTTGGTGGTAAATTGAATTGGTTTTGTATTATTCACAATCCAGTGATACGAACCTTGAGTGACAAGGCGAAAACATAACAATATGTACCATACCGATCATAAACCAATGACTAGAGCAGTTCAGTCTAAAACTGAACGTAATCCTTGCCAATCTAGGCCTTTAGATTACACTAGTCAGTTTACAACAGGCATACAACGATAACCGAAAATGAAACATGCAGAAGTATTGATCAATCATTAATACAATCAAGGCAAAGCTTGCTTATGGCGCAATTATTTAAGTGCAGCAAAAAGACGACGAACTACAGAATATTTTATCTGGTTTGCGCCGTCAAAAAGCTTCATATCACCTTGAAAGCTTCAAACTTTCTGGTTTCGAGGTATAGTACGAAGTATCGACAGGTACCAATTGTCCGTACATTCCTGAACCTTTGAGAAAGAAGATTTTTGTGCAAATATGCACGTTGGTGGTCGGGCTACACGAAAATTAATTACAGCTCATTATTTCTGGCCTAGCACAAACCAAGACGTAACCCAGTGGGCACAGTCATGTTTAGCATGCCAAAAATCGAAAGTCCAACGGCATACCAAGTCGCTTTTAGCGCAATTCGAGATACCCCAAGGACGATTTGAGTATATCCACATAGATGTAGTAGGTCCTCTTCCACCGTCAAATGGATATGAATATTTATTAACATGTGTTGATAGATTCACCCGCTGGCCAGAAGCCTATCCCATGACATATATGTCAGCAGCAACGATTGAAACAAAGTTCGTTAAGAATTACATTTCGCGATTTGTACCTGCAACAATAACAACAGATTAGGGCATACAATTTGAGTCCAAACTTTTCAGTGAATTAACTATACTTCTTGGCTCACATCGCATTCGAACTTCTTCATACCATCCACACGCGAATGGAATGGTTGAACGTTTTCACCGCCAACTTTAAGCAGCATTAATGGCCCATGATAACACAGTCAATTGGCGTCTAGAAGTTCCTATAATACTTTTGGGAATTAGAGCAACAGTGAAAGAGGATACCGACTGAGCTTATCTACGGACAAACCTTGAATTTACCGGGTGAATTTCTTGCAGGTAGTCCTCGCACTCTTATGCCAACCCATGACACAGTAGTCGATCGTTTAAGATCAACTATGCATGATATCATTCATACCCACTCCACTATAAGTAACAGAGAGTAAACTTTTTGTACCAAAGTCACTTGAAAATTGTGTCAATGTGTTTGTACGCATAGATAAAGTTCGCACAGGCCCTACTCAACCTTATGAGTGCCCATTTAAAGTGATTGGCCAACTACGAAAACAATTTGTCGTAGATATTAAAGGCAAGCAACAATAAATATCGCTTGAACGTTTACGAAGGTGGTATTTTTGGATAAATTTAGAATATTTGTGTTCAATGACCTTTAAGCTTGATAATTAATTTATACTATGTATTTGCGTTTAGACTTAACATTTCTGTGTCTGAGTTTTTATTACAATGTTTTATGTGTTGCAAAAAGTTTCAAGAGATTTTACTTTTAAGAGCTTTCATTGATCGAAGCTTTTTAACTCAAATTTTTTACTTTTTATTCTGAAATTTGATAGTTCAAAGAAAGGTGGGGTTTTGGAATAAATTTAGAATATTTGATTTCAATAAGCTTTAAGCCTGACAAATAATACATACTTTTTGTGTTTGAACTTAACATTTTTGAGCTTTTTAATAATTTCAGAGTTTTAATAAAATATTTTATGAGCATTAATTATGTATTTGAATAAATTGCCAAGATCTTTAGTTTTAAGAGATTTCACTTATCGAAACTTTTTAAGCTAACCATATCGCTTCGAAATGATGTTACAACGAATGACGGAACTTTGAGCAGGGTTTAGAATATTTGTGCTCAATATAAATTATTAAAAGCTTTCAGTTTTAAGTGCTTTTCGAACCAAACTTTATGACTTTCAAATTTTAAATTATAAAGGAAGGTGGAATATTGGGATTAATTTAGAGTATATTTATACTTTCTCGGTAATTTTTGGGCCTTTCCATAAATTCTATATTTCGTTTTGTGAGTATAAATCATGTCTTTGCATCAAATGTCAAAAACTTTTAGTTTTAAGAGAAGACTTATCGAAGCTTTTCAACTCAAATCATTTTATTCAGAAATTTGATATTACGGTGTGACGGAATTTGGCTAAAATTTAGAATATTTGTTCTCAAAGTTAATCATCAATCATCAAAAGCTTTTAGTTTTGAGAGATTTTCAAACCAAACCATTTAACTTTAAAATTTGATATTACAAAGGAAGGCGGTATTTTTGGATAAATTTAGAATATTTGTGTTCAATGAGCTATAAGCTTGATAAATAATTTATACTATATATTTGGGTTTAAAATTAACATTTCTGAGTCTTTTAATCATTTCAGGACTTTGTTAAAATGTATTATGTGCAAACTCAAGTATTTGCAGTTTAAACAATTTTTCCCAAAATTCCGTTACCCATTGTAACGGAATTTTAGGATAAATTTAGAATGTCTATTTCCAATGATTTTTGGCTTTGAACTTAATGTTTGTGAGCCTTTTCAAAATTTGAGGTTTTGGTTAAAATGTTTTATGAACATAAATTTTGTATTTGCAAAAAATGTTGTAAAGGCTTTCAGTTATCAAAGCTTTTTAACCCAAATCATTTATTATTTATTCTAAAATTTGAAAATTTAAAGGAAGGTGGGATTTTGGAATAAATTTTGAATATTTATTTTCAATAAGCTTTAAGCTTAACAATTAATCGTTACTTTTTGGGTTTAAACTTAACATTTCTGTGTCTCTTAATAATTTTAGGTTTTTGTTACAATGTTTTATGTGTAGCAAAAAGTTTCAAGAGTTTTAATTTTAAGAGCTTTCACTGATCGAAACTTTTAAAACAATTTATCCCAAAATTCTGTTACCCTTTGTAACGGAGATTTAGGATAAATTTATAATGTTTGTTTCCAATGATTTTTGGGTTTGAATGTATTTGCAAAAAATGTCAAACTTTTAGTTTTAGGAGATTTTACTGGTCGAAGCTTTAACCATTTTTATTCTGAAATTTCTTTGTTTGCAATAAGCTTAGAATATTTGTTTTCAATAAGCTTTAAGCTTAACAATTAATACATACTTTCTGGGTTTGAATTTAACATTTTTGAGCTTTTTAATAATTTCAGGGTTTTAATGAAATGTTTAATAATGATAATTTATATGTATTTGAAAAATTTGTCAAGAGCTTGTGCCGACCGACCCAAAACTTTAACTGAGGGCTCACCGTTCTGTCCATTTTTTCCCCTTACTACATGACCGTCAAAGGGTTAGCTACAATGCTTCCTTTATTAGTATACTTTTGGTTTATTTGGGAAGATGCTGAGTGCTTACAATAGCTTTGTACAAATTGATTTTTGTGGTGAACGTGTCCGAAAAGGGAAATTAAAAAGAAACGAAAGACAAAACGAGATAGAAAAAAAAACAACGGTTGAAAAAGATAGGAAGAAAAAAAAGAGATTGGGTAGTAGGTGTTTGATCGCAGATTAAAAAGGGTTAGAGAATTAAAAAATTAAAAATAGCGGATTAAATATTAAAAATTTCTGAATTAAAAATACTAAAAAAGCAAAAATAAAACTTCGTTTTTGTTATAGCCTTAAATAAATAGTTTGTAATACATAGTTCTAAAATATTCATAGTTGTAATTATAAGTTCAAATATAATAGGAATAGTATTAGTGTAATTATAAAGAAATAACTTGTACAAACATTAAGCTTCGAGTGAAAATTACAAAAATTAAATAAGTGAATGTGATAAGTTGTATTACCCAGTGAGTGCAAATGAAGTATACATATTAACAATTAAAAAAAAAAAATATGGTTCGACCTTAAAAATCACTGATATAATTTAAACATAAAAAAAAACAATGGCGTAGGATTAGTGGAATTTGGTGAAAATATTGAAAAAAATTAACTGAAATTTTTATAAAACAAGTTTATCACCTAATTGTTTAAGTTGAAACAAACACTGAAAAATAAAATAAAAATCATTTAACAAATACAAACATAATATAAATTAGTAATAAATAACTATAAACATAACTAATATAATTTGAAGTAAACTAAATATAAACACTAATAACATAAATTAATCTAATACCATGCAAAAATAGTGAGTGTGCTACGTCACTGCACAACAAAAAATTTGGAAATCAAAAATCAGTTTATTTGGTAACAGTCGTGGAATAAAATTCTCGAACCTTGTGCCATTGGATACCGTACTGGTTAACTGCATTCAACATAAATCAACACGTCATCAAAATTACCATCGATATGGACATGCGTTGTTATTAAGATAAGAATTTATTATTTTATTATTATCTAATAATATAATTTTTTTTATTATTAATTAATATTAAATTGGTGGAGGTTAGCTTATAGTTTTTTTTGTTAGTTAATTTTTTTTTCTTACGAGTGCACTTAGGGGATAGTATTTAGTTTTTCTTCTCAAATAAGATGATTTATGGTATATTTTTGCTATTTTAGTTGTAATTTTTTTTTTCTTTTTTTTTTTTGATATAAATCTGTAAAAACCAACATTATTACCTTCTATTTTTTTTTTTCATTAAACCCGGTAAAATTTTATTTTATTTTGTTTTTTTGTTCCTATCGTCTGTCATGATATTGAAAAATCAGAGTATGGAGTGAAATTAAAATAAAGAGGAGGATAATCGAGAATGTAGGTATAAGAGAAGGTGGGTAGATCATGAGTGTTGTGTTTTGTTCTTGCTAATCCTATTCGTTCCGCGGTCTAATACTGACACACGCAACTTCCGGAAAACCCCACCCCATTTCCCTGAGCCCTAGCTGGATAAAACCGACCGCCCGGAAGCTCTGTTTGTGTATTCTGTTTAACTTACTAACTAGTTTAGTAACGTTACAAGCTTTAGTTTTAATTGCTTTCACTTATCGAAACTTTTTAAACTAACCATTTTGCTTCAAAATTTGATATTACAAGGAATGACAGAACTTTGGATAGGATTTAAAATATTTGTGCTCAATGTAAATAATTAAAAGCTTTCAGTTTCAAGAGATTTTCAAACGTTGAAAAATCGAATAACAATATTTTATTGATAATCTAAATGATTTTAATATGTTCCAAAGATCGAACTGATGAGCTTATGATTATGAAAAATTCGAACTGATGCGCTTATGATTATGATTATACCACTATTTACATTCTATATATACAGAATGTACTGTGCGGGATGTACTAGCGAATTATACTAGTACAGCTTAATTCTCTTACAATTTTTCTTCTTCATGACATTCACACAGATCTATTTCTGTGTAAGCTAATTTTACTTTTAATTTTGAAAGTTAATTAATTAATTCGTGTAATTTCTAATATGCAACCGGTCCTTAGACCATTTTAAATGTGTTTTACAAACTAACACGTAGAAGTTTATTAGTATTTACACGAACAATCATTCAACGAAACCATTTAAAATGGTTTAAGGACCGGTTGCATATTAGAAATTATACGAATTAGTTAAATAACATTCAAAATTAAAAGTAACATTTTATTGATTTAAAAAGAAACAACAACGCAAATTTATTTCTCATTAAATAAAAAGCAAATATCGGAGGAATGTGAAATAAGTTGCACACAAAATTAGCATAATTGCACAACAATATTCATTCATGTTTAGAGTTTTATTCAATTTTTCCAACTCTTATTAAATTTAGTTAATTTATTATTATAGTCTTCTTTTCGAACGTCCCGTTCCACTTTCTTTAAATCATATTATACATACTAATACAAATGGTTAACCTTAATAAAAAGTTTAATTAATTTTAATTACCTCCCACCTCTCTATCAAAATGTATTTTCGGTAAAAACAAACAGAACGCACAAACGAAAGCTTTAAATACGAATCTCAAATTCTTTCAAATGATTTTTCTAATTAAAAAAAATTAATTATTCATTTTCTAATCTGTATTACGGTATTACATAAAAGATACAATTCAGTTAAAAAAAAAAACAAAAAAAATTTTCTCGTCGCCGTTTTTCTCCTCCGCACATTACATACATTGTCTTCTCTCTACTACCAGTATTTCACCCACCCGCGCACATAACAAGCAACAAACCAAACTTTCGTCTTAATACAACATAACCATAAAATAAAAACGGAAAATAAACTTTTCAGTAATAAAAGTAAAAAAAAAATTTAACTTTGAATTTTCCTAAAATTAATATTGATGGATTCTACAAGCTACAACGGAAGAGAAAAACTTTTAATAAAGTTATATTTTCAAATATTTTCTTCTTGATTGTGCTTTTTTCCGTGTTCTTTAGGCTGCTTTTGTATTATTATTATATAGCTACATAATAACTTTAACTATTAATCATTGGCAATTATTTTTTAATGGCCTTATAAAATGAAATTAAGTCAATCGGAAAAAATCAAATGGAAAATTAAAAAAAAAAACTGAATTTTTTTTTTTGTTTTGTTAAACTTGGTTAACAAAAGAACATTTTTAGAATTGTTTGAGGTGCCCATTTATCACTGTTAAAAAACGAATAAAGAAATTTAATCCTTTTTTAAATGAGCTTTAATGATGGCAAAAAAGCACATGATTCCTGAAAGAAAAAAGAAAAATTTACTGGAAATATATAATTAATAGTCAGTCGCCTTACCCATTTAGAAATGGAATTTTTAAATGTCAACCCACAAAAAAAAAAAAACAAAAAAAAATTATAATTACCCGGGTGTTCAGAGGGTAAGCTTTTGATTTATATTCCAATTGCGTTTTGTTTTTTGCTTTTTTTTTTAGTTCCGTTCCCTTTCAGCGCGCATTTCAATTGAAATAATAGCAAACCATTAAAATGGTTGGCAAACCGTTTTAAAAATATTTTTTTGTATGCCTATATAATTATGAACAAAGGTTTTCGCAGGTATACCTATACGCACAAGTTAATTTGGTAATTTATTATTTAATGGTTTAATGGTAATTTAATAAATGTTGCAGGTAATGAATTTCTTGACACATTGTAATGTGTTTTCCGAAATAAAGCTTTAACAAAAGAGAACTTATGCTATTATTGAAAGCCCTCTTTTCTAAATTTTGTCTATTTTTTGCTTATTTTACATTGTATTTTCCAAGTAAATACAATGCAGGGTAAATGACACATTTATAAGGTAAATGAAGTAAGCGATAAAAAATGCTTGCACAACGTTATTACTTTACATTTATCCATCCGATATTCTTACTTATTCCTTATTAATTATTCACAAAAAACATTAAGTTTCTCATCGGCATACATAAGCTCCTTATAAAACTTGAAACGTCATCAATAAATATAGTAAACAGAAGTGGTCCAAGGTGGCTGCCCTGTGGGACCCGGAATGTATTTAAAAAACGAAAGATCTATAGCTGTTGAGATCCTTACACATTGACGTCGCATAGTTAGGTAGGACATCATCCACTTAATTGAAATAAAATCTTTATCCATCTAATCCGCAACCGGTCGTCTTCTTTTTAAAAAACTTCTAGCAGTAAGATAATTAATTTTACTCCATCAAAAAATAAAAAAATTGTTGGTCAACAATTTGATTTTCTTTCGACTCGTCCACGATCTCGAGATCTGTCCTCTTCAGCTTCCAACGTCCAAAGAAAAACTTTATTCGCAAAACAAAATCCATCTGTACCTATGGTGGGGGGAAGGGAGATGAAATGTTCATTCTGTTTCCCAAAAGATCAACCACGTATATATTGTGACGGTGACACCTAGCGTGTGATAGAATAAGTTAAACTAATAGCTCAATGTTTTATTGTACTAAATGGAATTTTTCATGATAAAACAGTTCTAAATGTTTCTACACTATTCTAACTAGAAAAGTCATAAACTTTTAAAAAATTTGGTTTGTGTGTATATAAAAAGGCGAATGAAGTCGAATCAGATTATTAGTACTTGGAACGCGATAGTGTAAACTTGTAAGATTATTAGTATTTGGTAAGTCTAGCGCTTAAAGATTAAAAAGGAATTAAAAAGTGAATTAAAAAGTGTTTTTGTGGAAATAAAAATTATAAGTGTACAGTAAAAATTTGAGAATAATTTATATAAAGTGATTTTGTGAATTTTTATTAATAAACTGTGTTGTAATAATTCTTGTGTTAACTAAATAAATTCGTTGGTGATAAATTAAATTGATTTTGTATTATTCACAATCCAGTGATACTGACAACGCAAAAACCTAACAATATATATATAACGAATGAGGAGAGAGAGTTTTAGAGGTAGAAAAATGCTATTAATAATTGTGTAATTATTTGACAGTAAAAGACCCGTTAAATAATCCATCGGACTTTATTCGGCCAATAGCTAACCAAAGCTTGGACATTCCATACTAGTTTAGAGGCAGAAAAGTCTTGTCTGCTTCTTCAAAATCAAGCACAAATTAGAGGAAAAATCACCACTCTTCAAACAAACTACAACTAAGACGGAGAGACCCGAAAAAACACAAATTATTTGGAAGCTAAAAGCACTATACGTTGAATACGTAAAAGCAGATTAGCAAATTCAAGGCAGTGATCCATCATCCGATCAAAGTAATGCATACCATATAACGTCGCAAAAACAAAGATTTCAAATACTTACAAAAAATTTATCGAATATATGCGACTTCTGCTCCACAACGTGGAGTCCACCATCTACGCCAACACCACAATCCAGTCTTGAGGTCATTCTTCCACCAATGAAGGAAATCGAGGTTCATCAGATAACCGAAGTTTCAGATGCACCATCTAAAGAATCCTGGCAAACGAACAACAACTCGTTAAAGCAAATGATTAGAAGGCAGGGCGTTAAAATACGAGAATTGTACAGAGAAATTAACAATGGAAAGGAAATTCTTATAGATCAACAAGGGAAACAAGCAATGCAATTCTCTCTACGATATGAAATGCGCAAAGGAATAGATCATTGACAAACACGAAGAAATATGTGTCGATGCATCAGATGATGACCAAGACGAGTTGAGTATTTTACAAAGGAATATTATGCAACCTTAAGAAGAGAGTACACAACTGCGATAGAAGAGAATACAACAAAGAGTGTTACGAAGATGGATATAAAATTAAAATCTATAAAAATAACCGTATTCTATATGGAGATTATATGAAATAGGGTAGCTTCTCAGAAATCTGTAACAAATTGATGGATCAAAATCAGCGGCTATCCAATACTCACAAAATCATTTATCTGAAAACTCATTTTAGTGGAGCAGCAGTAAAGACGGCAGATAATTATTCAAAAGTCTGAAGTATATTAAACAACCGATACAACAACAAAACACTGCTCATCTCAGCTTACCTAAATACATTGCTGAACCAACCAGCCATTGCTACTGACACATCTGCAATTATAAATATGCGTGATACGACTACCGAGAGCCTACACGCAATTAAGAACTTTGGATTAAACGTCGAGTAACCAACTAGAAAAGTTTTGCGAGATGCCGGAAGATGGAACGTATCAAGTTACATTACCATTCAAAGAAGATAACTTTATATTAGGCGAATCAGAGAGGAGAGCGGCAGCACGACTAATGCAAGTGGAAAGAAGGTTAAACAAAAATTCGGGGATGAAGAATGAATACACCATTTTCATTGAAGAATACATTGTGCTAGGTCATATGGAAGTAATAAATAATTAGGATGATGTGGGCAAAGGTTTTTTTTGGCCACACCATGAAACAAGGCAGTTCAACAAACCAAGTTAAGAGCGATTTTACACGCTTCTGCAAAAACTCAAATGGGGTTTCATTCGACGATATAATATATTCTGGTCCAACAATACAGCAAGAGCTAGTAGAAATCCTACTGAGATGGAGAAAACACAAATTCGTGTTTAAAGCCGACATCAAGAAGATGTTTAGACGGGTGAGAATGCGCCCCAGAGATCAAATCTACCAATTAATGCTATGGAGAGACCAACAAGGCAAAATCAATACTTATAAGGTGACAACGGTGACGTATGGATCAGCAGCAGCCATATATGTGTCGGCTAGAGTGCTTCATCAGTTAGCGCAAGATGACGGAGAACAATACCAGCAGCAAAAAAGGCGCTCACTGAAGATTTGACTCTTAAAGCACCTGTTACCAAGGGGAAAGGGTTATCCGAAACCACAAAATTGATTTATCCAATGGGATGGTTAGCCCCCCTCTATCGTAAAAGGATAGATTACCATGCAACAACGAGCCCGTGAAGTTTCTAACAAAAAATGAAAACGTATGCGTATACGATTCCAATAGGAATAATAAAACTCTATAGGATTCCAATTAAAATTTAAATGGATAAGTAATTTTCAATAAACCTTTTGAGTATTTTCTATTATGGTCACAATAACAATCACTCCCATTTGTGAAAGGTTCGGCTATATTGGTCATATAAGCCGTGGTATAGGGCACATTATCCAGAAGAAGTTTTTTCCAAACAGAGGATTTGTAATTTGCTTAATGGCAGTGTTCCACTCACAATGTTTAGTATTTTCTTTTGATGGCCCATTAACAAGTACTACCTGAAATTTGGGCAAGGTTAGGCTTGCAGTGGAACGAAATCACAAGATTTCGTTTGCAGACATTATTATGCAGTATAATTTAACGTCCAATCAATTATCTGTTCGTATCTATAAATAATTTTATAGATTCGACCCGGTTACAGACACATATGTAGCCGATAGTTAGTAAAATTGTTAGTACAATTTTTATGATAAATTAGTTAGTACAAGACAACACTACCTAACTACGTGATTGGATGCTTGTTTTCTCTGGAACCCTTGGCCGGTTACTCGGGAGCTCTAAATCTAAATGAGAACTTAATTAATTGTTACCATTTTTGCCATCGGTGGTTGGGGTAGGGCGAGATTTCGTTCCACAATTATCAAATTTGTACTTACCATAGCAAATGCTGCTCGACGTTGTTGTTGAAGATGAAGACCTCATTAACAGGATTAAAAATCCTTCTTTTCGAGAAAACTTCTTCTGGATAATGTGCCCATACGTAGGCTTATATGACTTATATAGCCGAACCTTGGCCAAATCTCTGGCACTGCTTGTTAATGGGCCATTAATAGAAAATACTCAATATCTTAAGTGCAAATCCGTCATTAACAAGATTCCAAATCCCCCGTTTCGAAAAAACTTTTTTCTTCTAAGCTTTACATGGAGATACTCATTCAATTACATTTTAATGGGAATTTAAAACCATTTTTTAGTTTGAATGTATTTTGTTTGGAATCAAATAGTTACGTTTTAAATATTTGTTAGAAACTTAACGGAAAGAAATAACTCAGTTCATTCCAATAAGAATTTTGTTTCGAGTATTTGTAATACATAGATATTTTTTGTCAGAAAATTCACGTCGGTGCAATAACTATGGACATAAAGTTTAGACTGGGGTAAACAATTACCTAATCAAATCGAAACAAAGTGGATTTCATATGTTAACCAATTACAAAGGCTAGAGGAAATTATGCTACAACGATGGATTAGGCAAGACAAAGATGCGCTAGGTGAACTGCACGGTTTCTGTGACGTATCGGAAAATGCTGCTGTAATTCATTACAAATCTGGTAAGGCCGATGATAGCAAGGTGACTGTAGTGATTGCAAAAGGAAAAGCGGCACCATTAAAAGCAAAACTAACAATTCCTTGCTTTTAGCAAAACTGCTAAGAAAAATAAAAAAAGCGTTACAACTGCCTGATATCAAAACATTTTCGCGGAATTCAATGACAACCTTATTATGTATAGAGCGCTATTTATCACCTACTAAAGCAGAAAGGATCATCGCTTATGTCCTTAGATTTGCAAGAAGAACAACCCAATCTTTAGCGAGATACCTGACAACCAAAGAATTTAATGAGTGTGCAGTTTATGCTAAAAAAAAATAACAAACAATTACACTGTTAAATAAGCTATTTTCCAATTGGAATTTAAATTTTTTGTAATTTTAGATTTTTCGTACCACCAAACAGATTCCTTTCATCGTTTTCAGATAACTGGACCATCTGTTTATATCGTTAACCAAAAGTATCCAATTGTGTTGAACATTACTATATTTCAGATAATTTAAAAGTTGACTGAATTTTGATGGTTTAAATAATTATTTAGCGCCGACCTGGAAATGTCCCGAAGGCCCCGCACATTTCTTAGAATAGCTAAGCCATATAGCGGTCAATGTCACCGAAACCCTAAAACTGAGAAATATATTATAGTGTCAACTATAATATATTTCACAGTTTTTGGAATTTTTAATAATTTTCCATTATTTTAAAAGTTTTACATCGCCGACCGCAGAGATGTCCACAAGGTCTTGCCCATAGCTTCGGATAACTTGGCCATATGTTAGTCTACGTGGTCAATCTTATCCAATTGTGATGTCCTATACTATAATTCACAGAATTTAGATTTTTTAATAATTTTATTGGTTTTAAAAATTGTTAAAGCTCCGATCACAGAGATGCCCACAAGTTCTGGCCTATATTTTTGGATAACTTGGCCTTGTGCCAGTCTACGTGGTCAATTTTATCTAATTGTGATGCACTATACTATACTTCACAGACTTTAGAATTTTTAGTAATTTTATTGATTTTAAAAATTGTTTTATCTCCGATCAAAGAGATGTCCACAAGTTCTGGCCTATATTTTTGGATAACTTGACCATATGCCAGTCTATGTGGTTAATCTATTCAGTTGTGATGAACTATACTATATTTCACAGAATTTAGAATTTTTAATAGTTTTTCTTGTTTAAAAATTGTATCTCTGATCACAGAGATGTCCACAAGTTCTAGCCTATATTTTTGGATAATTTGACCATATGCCAGTCTACGTGGTGAACCTTATCCAATTGTGATGAACTATACTATACTTTACAGAATTTAGAATTTTAATAATTTTATTTGTGTTAAAAATTGTTGTATCTCCGATAGCGGAGATGTCCACAAGGTCTGGCCTATATTATTGAATAACTTGACCATATGCCAGTCTATGTGGTCAATCTTATTCAATTATGATGAACTAGACTATACTTCACAGAATTTAGAATTTTTAAAAATTTTATTGGATAAAAGTATTTGGTCTCGAGATATTTTCATTTCCCTGCATCAAGCAAATCAAAATTGTGGACATCTCTGTGATCGGAGATCCAACAATTTTAAAACAAATAAAATTATTAGAAATTTTAAATTCTGTGAAGTATAGTATAGTTCATCACAATTGGATAAGGTTGACCAAGTGGACTGGAAAATGGCCAAGTTATCCGAAGCTATGGGCAAGACCTTGTGGACATCTCTGCGGTCGGCGATATAAAAGTTTTAAAATAATGGAAATTTATTAAAAATTCCAAAAACTGTGAAATATATTATAGTCCATCATAATTGGATCGGGTTTGTGACATTGACCGCTATATGGCTTAGCTATTCTAAGAAATGTGCGGGGCCTTCGGGACATTTCCAGGATCGGCGCTAAATAATTATTTAAACCATCAAAATTCAGTCAACTTTTAAATTATCTAAAATATAATAATGTTCAACACAATTGGATGCTTTTGGTTATCGAGATAAACAGATGGTCCAGCTATCTGAAAAGGATGAAAAGAACCTGTTTTCTGATGAAAATAATCTGTTTGGTGGTACGAAAATCCCAAATTACAAAAAATTTAAATTTTCATATAAATTAAATTCCAATTGGAAAATAGCCAATTTAATAGTGTAATTTCTTGTTATTTTTTTTATCATAAACTTCACACTCATGGAATTTAATGATAGCCAAATGTTAGCAATGAAAG